>OY986040.1:89030921-90230921 GCA_963920215.1 Nineta flava | reverse complement strand
ATAAATAAAAAGAGTGCAAATGATCCGTGATTAATAAATTTTTTTTAAATAAAAGGTCTTAAAAATATCTATAAAATAAATAAAAAATTATTTTTTTAACTGATTTTTACTCATTATTTTTCAATTTGTTTGAATTTAGAAAAAACAGTTAAGAAATTATTTAAATAAACTTAATAGATCTTTAATAAAAATAAAAAAAATTCCCCATACGTAACATTTTAAGAGAGTTATTATATGTTTTACATTATGCTAATTTACTTATAAACATTTTAATATTTTTAGGTTTTATAAGACTTAATCGAAAACTTAAACACTTTCCTATTTAACTTTAAACTCAAAAAAATTAACCGAGCAATATAATTTATTTCTTAAAGAAAAGTAGGATAAAATCCGTGGGTCTCAGCTTGAAAATAATAATTAATTAATTTATAGACAGTTGTGTTAAAAGAGGGTTCAACGTGTTATTACTAAACATTATATATCGCGTACTCCTTTATTCGTCGCCTTAATAAATATGCAAACAGTGAATAGTCAAATGTGTAACATTTGTACATGGCCACTGCTGGCATATTCATTCATTCATGCGACGAAAAAATTGCTATTAAATAAATTAAGGTTAAGTAAATATACTTAAAATTTATATGAAACAAAACTCAAGCATCCAAAAATAAGATCAAAACATTTGCTTGATTACTATTTTTAATTCATTTTTCAAATGCAGGACTGTCAAGGCAAGATTGCTTTTATACGAAAAACTTAAAACGTTATTTAAAACGTTGGCTTAACATAAGTAATGGATTTTTGTTTACCCAATTATAAATTTTTACAAAAGTGATAGAATATTTTCCAAATCATTAAATTATTTAATTTTATCTGTATCCTTTAAATTTATGTTTTAAATTAAAATTGTAAGCAGAATCGCGTAAAAATCTATAAAACAAACTTAGTACTTTAGACCAATGGATATCAAATAAAATTTCTTGAAAAGTCAAAACTTTATTATTATAATAAATAAATCAAATTTTTTTTTTGTAAATAAATTTTAGAAATCGAAAAATCTAAGTGAAATATCTTTAAAATCATTACACTTACATGAACTTACAGTCTGTACTGAATTTTTATGCTATTAATACTAAAACAGTTTTATAATTTTTAGCGATTTTTTTTCTTAAGAAAAATTCAATTGGCATTGTATCAACTTTCCAAAGAGTACGGACTTATGATCGCTTCAAATGATCGCATAAAAAATATAGCAAGTCGCAATGATGCTTTGCAGCGTCAACATGGTTGAAATGAGCGTTAAAAGAAATATAAATATCGAAAGTTTATTCATCGATAAATATACCGCTTGATTCTAGATACAAAAATTGTAATAAAACAAATTTTGTATGATGTAATTTTTGATCCCATGATTCTTATATAATTGATAACGCGATATTAACAAACTATTCACCGAACGCAAATTAGAAAAATTAAGCGAAAAAGCGTATTATCAGAAATGTAAATCATATATCGATACTGTGATATCGTTCTCTTTTCCCAAGCGACAAATTAAATAATATGTAGACATTTTTTTAATGTAGTTTGAAATTTAAAATTTAATAACTGACAAACCTTAATAGAAGGTCTGTAGCCACTTTAGCGGTAACAATCACTATGATTAGAAGGATATTTTGGAAAAATGATTATTTAGAGCAGGAGTGGCCAACCCAAATGATCTTGCGGACCACTTTGGAAATGCATCATAACTTCGCAGGCCGCATATAGTAAATTTTTGAATATATGGAAGCACAAATAATGTATTTTTTAATATATTGGGTTTACTACTTTGGCCATTACAAAAAAAATATATTTTGTAAAAGTGTGATAAATCTCGCGGGCCGGAAAAATGTTCAAGGCTACACGCGGGCCACCCCTGATTTAGAGAAAGGGGGAAAAATTTTTGAATTTCACTATAAAAAGATTATCATAGTTTGTAGGAAACAGATTTAATCCAATCAATCTCTTGACCGTTTTTATACTCAGTATATGTCAATATACAAGGTATATAAGTTTAGTCCCGACTTTGTAACGCTTGAAAATATTGATCGTAGGCGTGAATGTTTGGCATGTATCATAAAATGGTCTAATTCGGTCATTTTCGCATGTCCGTCCGTCTGTCTGTCATTGGACGCGATAACTCAAGAATGAAAAGAGATAACTAGCTGAAATTTTTGTGTGTGTTCTAGAGCAAAAAAGTAGGGTCAATTTCGTTAATGGGCAAAATTGGAAAGTGTCTCTCTCCACCAGAGGGGAAAATATACGTCTTTGAAACCGTAAGAGATAGAAAAAAATTTAATGACAAAAAATCTTCTTTTTAAAATAAACAACTTTTGTTTGAAATTTTTTTTTATAAACTCCATAGTTTTCTCATTATTTGTGCTCAAAGAGCATATAACATACTATTCATAATCGAACGAAAGCGGACATATGTAGAGATAACATCTCATATATACTATTGGTATACCCAGTAAAGGTATTAACAATTCGAACATTGATATACAACTCAGTATATACTGGGTATTCAAACAATTAACTCAGTTAGTTGTTACATTACTTGTTTTAAACTAAATTTTACAGAAAATATATTAACTTACGCAGCTCCTGTATGATGAATTTTTTAATATAACGTAGTAATAGTCCGCTGCAAATGATTACTCAATGTATTATTTTTTTGAAAATTTAAGTAAAATGAATATTAAGTTATGAAATGTAATATTGCTAACAGTAGTAACAGCTGTTCCTTTTTTTCTTAGATTACAGACGCTGTTACAGGTGGTAATTTTGATTTGAATGTAAATATACAGATTGTAAGTAACAAATGTAAATTGAAATAATAATTTTTAATCAACGAATATAATTGATATAAGTCGACTTTGGTTCCATTGGACGCGCGAAATAGCTTAAAAACAATTGCCAATTCAAAATTGCATTTAATAATTAGATGTTAAAAAAAAAATAAATAAAACATTGTATTTTACGTTAAATACTCACAATATTTCAAACATTTTTTCATGAATGTATAAACTTTTATTTTTAAACAAAAAAAGTGTATATTATATAAATTGTATATTTTCAGTTAAAAATATAAAACAACTAAAATTAGTTAAAATTATTCTACGCTATTTGCCTATTTCACATAATAATAATAATAATAAAAGTGTCATGTTTGTATATTACAAACGTTGACCAACATCGTATGCCAGATGAATAATTTGTTTGGTATCCACGTTTTTACATGGTAAGCTATCCAGGTACCTTAAGCGTCTTTTCCCTCGTTTTTTACACCCTTCTACCTTTCCGATAGTGTTACAAATTCTAATTTCTCTTTTCTAATTATATGTTCTAAAAATTCCAACTGTCTTTTGTAAACACTGTTTATTACTTGTTTGTTCAATCTAACTTTCCTCCATACTTTATCATTCAAGGTATAGTCACTCCACTTTATTTTTAATATGCTTCGCCAACACCACGTTTCCAAGGATTTTCACAAATTTTTACTAATTGTCCAACTTTCACAACCATAAGTTAAAACTGGCCACACACACGATTGTATAACTTTTTGTTTAGTGTTAAAACTTATCACTTTGTTACATAAAATTCTTTTTAATTTGTTGAAAGTTATTTTCGCTAGAGACATGCGTCTTTTTATTTCGCTTACAAACCTTCCATCGTTGGTTATCAGAGTTCCAAGATACATGTGCTTATCAACCATTTTTATTTCATTGTTTATTTTTGCACAAAATTTCATTATTTTGGGTTTGTTTGCTACAACCATGCCTGCTGTTTTCTTTGTGTTTAAGTACATTCCCAACTTTTCACTCAAAGTGCACACTTTATTTATGTTCCAACTACCAATCTTAATTCCTTCCATATCCTTCAAACTTTCAAAGATGCTTTCAGTATATACATGTTGAATGAAATGGGTGAGAGAATACAACCCTACCTGAACCATTTTTTGATAAATATATTTTCAGCGCTTTTATTATTAACTTTTATAGAGACAGTCTGGTTCCAATACATATTGGCTATACATCTTACATCTCTTCCATCGATACCTAGATCTTTTAGTTTTTGTAAATTCGATTAGTATTTCATGTTCAATCTTGTCAAAAGCTTTAGAATAATCAAGGAAACACAAATAGACATCCTTTTGCATTTCGAGACACCTCTCCATTTCACATAATAGTATTTATAAAATCTACGATTCTTTTTAGCGAATTTCCTCCAAAGAAAATGCAGCTATTGTTTTTGTACCAATGTTGGAATTTCGTAAAAATTTCATCAAATGTCCATCGATCCTACCTACCAGATTTTAAAAATCACTATCGTTAAAATTTGTATATATATATATACGTTTATGTCTGTGGACTAGCGGTCACAGTTTTATTCTGAATGGAATAAAATTTGGTATTTGAGGCGCTTTTGGAATTCAAAAGGTCAAGTTAATGGGTAAAATCGGACAAGAGGAAAGGGGGATTTAGAGGGAGGGGGAAACACAAAATTTGACACATCTCCCTTAATATTCGAAAAATCGAAAAACTTATAGAAGTAAAGTTGTAGGTACTAAGTTTTACTGCAATTTTGTTTCTTATCATTTTTTCTGTTACACTAATATTTACAGAAATATTTACAATTAAAGTTTGAAAGTTAAAATTCTAAATATCTTTGTACATATTAGAGTTTAGAAAAAATTATAAGGTAATGAATTGTAGCAAACTTGATTTTCTATAACTTTACTTCTTATACATTATTTGATTCTTCTAATATTAAGAGATATTTTGTTTTTTCTTCTATCTTTATGCCCCCCCCCCTGCCCCTTGTCGTACGCCATTTATTAATCAAATTGGCCTTGAAAATACTAAAATAATATCAGATACGACGTTTAATTTTGATAAGACTAAAATTGTGACGCCAGAGAGTGATTTATGTATTCTAAGGAAATTCACTAAGTTGAAGGAGTTGCCTGCGTACTGAATTTTTGTTCGACTTGTAGGCTGGATCATTGTCTCTCTTGTTTTTGTAAATTCCTTTAAAATATTCAACAAGTTTCCTGCTCGAAATTAGAATTTGCAATTAAGGATGTTCCTGCATACCACCACTTTTCGATAAATTTTGCTCATTTTTTTTCACAGGCTAAAAATAACGTTTTCTAATAAATCCCGAAGTTTCAAAATTTTTGTCCACTTAAAACGCGAGATTAATATTATCATTCTCTCTCAAAATTATCATTCTCTCTCACTCTGTCTCAGTAGAAGCATGTAAAACTTCATGCCCGCCCAACTATTTTCTGTTGTATTAGAAAAAATACTTGACAGAATTAAAAAAAAAATCTAGGAGAGTAAAGATAAATATTTATTAAATAAATTTTTTTTAAAATCGTGTTACCGTTTTGTTTTCGAAATATAAAAGTTTAAAATTTTTTTTTTCATAGTTCCATTATTTAGTATATATGAACAGTCAATTTGTCTATGTGTTGTATATGTGTGTTTATGTATTTGTTCTATCAAACCGGTTTTTTGTCCTGATTATACAGTGCTGGACGTCCTTAAAAGCAAAATTGTTGACATCTCGTATTTGAATCCATAATATTATCGATTAAGATTTACGAGAAAAGAAAAAAACCAGCTCACTTCCTGATAATCCTAGCTGCTTTAATCTCTAATGATTGTCAATACAATATCCAAAAAAGAGTAAATATTGTGTAAAATTTAAGGTAGTATATCGGTAGCTACTAAACTAAAAGATTAAGGCTTGATTTTGTCACAAAGAATAACTTAAGGTAGTATTTATTACACATCATTTATATGAATAGACTGAGATATGTATACTATACTTTTTTTACTTGAATGTAGTATCTTGTATACTTGTTCGCTTGGATTATATAAAAATGTCAATCTTTTGGTTAATCTATTAAATAATTAAACAGTCACTAATTTTTTCTTTACAACATAGAAAGATAACATCATTTTACATTACAATGATTTACATTGTCCTAGATTTTTAGCAAAAAAAAACGCGTTTTTAAAATAAAATTAAAGTGTAATGAAATTACTACTTCTGTATCTACCTGTAATGTTAATCGTACGAGAGCGATTTTTATCAAAACTAAACGGTAAATTCAGCCAATTTCGTCGACAACGCGTTTCACACGACAACTACCTGAAGTATCCAGGAATTTATTTTGTAAATTTGAGAAGTTGAGTTTTCTTAGAATATTACAAAATAAAAAATCTCAAACCATCAAAATCAGGCTTTTGCTTTTTCTCTTTCTCATTTACTTGAAACACGGATGAATCAGAGATTAGTAGAGAGATCGCTCACGCAATGCTAACACATGGGACCATTTTCGAGCGCTGAAAAAGAGCAGCCAAAATTGGAAGCATATTGCCATTGCTAGTCGCACTCAAAAGGATTTTACATAAAAGCTTCTCCTTCTACTAACAACCAATCAAGGCGCTTATTGTCAGTAGTTCTCTGTTACTCTAATATATTGTACGCATAAGAGGGCTATTGTCATTCTTACCATGTGTGAGAAAGAAGCTATTGGCAACATATAAGAAATATACATAATAGGAACAGAGACAGTCTTATGTGATATTTTCAATATGTTCCCAAACATCTTGTAATTTTTGGCATAAGAGTGTCCTTTTCCTTAAACGGCAGCATATACGAAATAAACATAAGAGAAACAGAGACAGTCTTATGCGATATTTTCAATATGTTGCCAAACGTCATGTAATATTTGGCATAAGTGTGTCTTTTTCCCGCAATGGTAACATACAGGAAATATATATAAGAGAAAAAGAGACATTCTTATGCGGTATTTTCTATATGTTGTCAACAATTTTTTTCATAACTTTTTTTAAATCATTTTTTTAATTTAATTATTTCAGTAGTAATATTTTTTTTTATAAACGATTTCTTTTAAATACAATTTTTTTAAATTCATGTAATTGTAATAATATATTCAATTGTCTTTTTATACCCAGTATATTTGTAAATATACAAGGTATATTAAGTTTAGTCCCGACTTTGTAACGCTTGAAAATATTAATCCTCGACAAAAATGCTTCACAAACATATTCATAAAATGGCCTAAATCGGCCATTTCCACATGTCCGTCCGTCCATATGTCTGTTTGTTCGTGAAGCCGATTACTCAAAAACGAAAAGAGATAACGAGCTGAAAATTGGTAATGTTGGTAATGATGAGAAGCACTAGTTAACGCGAAGCGTTAACCAACGCAAAAAGTGAGCTAAATCGAACCGTAAGTGAGAAGCATTAGTAAATGGGAAGCGTTAGGTGACGCGAAGTGGCAATAAGTCAACGCGAGAGAGTACATATGAGAGTACATAGAGAGTGTATGAGAAGGAGGTAATAATTTTAATTGGGGCATAGCGCTAATGCCATCGTTCAGCCCAACTGGTGATTGAGATGGGCTGAGGGGTCGGGGTTGTGATCCGGGTAATCGTGAGTCCACGTCGGTCAACTCGTCTGATGGCGGTGGGTCATTATTAATACGGGGTTCCAGAGGTACATCGTGACATAACCTTTCAGTTGCAGCACCACAACCAGTCCCCATGCCATTATCGGTTTTAAGGGGCGGGGGCTGTGCGGCGTTTATAACGAGATCAATCTCTGTTGGTGGCTGTTTCTCCTCATAGTCGGTGGACAGCAGATCGAGGACGCTGCTGACGATGATTGGTGATGGTATCGTTATCGGTGGACGTGTTAGGTTTAATTCCGGACGTAGAAGGTATTGGGGCTGGCGGTGGTACAGTGCTTATGGCCCCTGTCTGGAACACCAATCTTGCGCGTGTTACACGCATTGTTGGTGGTGGTTGGGTACGGGATACTGGTGGACTCTTGTTATTGGCAGCCTGTCCTAGCGCAGCTGGTTGGCTACAGGCTGCTGGAGGTGGTGGTCTCCTCCAGGGAGCGGCACGTTTTGGCGGCGGTGGTGTAGTGGCCGCCCCCTGATGTGTTGCGTAGTGCTTTTTAAGGATTTTTAAAGAGTTCGACCGGTACCCGCACTCGACGCATTCGAATACAAAGATCGGTGTTCCGTGGTGTCTTTTCATATGTTTCTTAAGGTCCGAGTGGCTTTTTTGTATTTGAAAATACATCTTACTGCGCCGCCAACCAGACCTTGGCCCAACACGTCTCACAACGGAATTCTGCAGGGAACGGAAAAAGGATGTTAGTATTTACCGTCCCCACAGTTTCCGCTGCCTCATCTGCCGAGGACCTTGCGAAGTTTTCAATTAGGCTAGCAAGGTAATACAATCCCAAATCAGCCAAGTGGTCGAGCGGTCTAAGGCGTATGTCTGAGGCGTTATGTCTACTTGGAATTGGGAGGTTATGGGTTCGAATCCCGACGAAGAAGAATCAAGAACGAAGTGACCGGCTATGCTTGTGAAGGTTTTCTGCAGTTTCCTTCATGAACTCCTGATGAATATCGGCATAGTTCCTATCAGAGTCGGCTGCAGCCGCACACCCTACCATTTCCTAGTCTACACACAAAAATTCCTTCCACTCCACTCACATCCTTAGGCATCACAATGGACCATATAGTCGAAGTGTAGCCCGTCCTGGGCAGCCGCTAAAATCTATCTATCTATACAATCCCAATCTTGTAATATTAGTTGTGGAATATGTTGGAAGCTCATATGCATTCGCTTCGAGAATATTTTGATCCGAAAGGCATATATTGAATATGACATTTTGGGTGGCTAATTAAAAAAACTTGGGTGTGAGCTTGTTTTAACGCCAAGTGTATTTTCATTATAAAATAAACATATTTATATTACTTGATGTAAATATTGTATTATAAAATAAAAAATATTTTGACAAAATGGAAACCTGAGTTCAAAAATCAAATATTCTAAAACAAAAAATGCACTAAAAAGTAAAAAAATAATTGCATATTCTTGTGCCAATTTTAGTTCACCTAAGCAAAAATTTTTAAATATATATGTACAATTATTGATATTTTTGGAGGCGGTGTCCAAAATTTATGTGATTTTCTCTATGCTGCCACCGACACCAAAAATAATAATTCGGGTTTCCATTTTGTCAAAATATTTTTTATATCTCGCTTTTTAGTGACTTTGAACTATAACTGATTTTATTTGTTTAAATATGGGTAGACCAACTAAATGACCTATTAACTTTTAGTGCATTTTTTTATAACACATTTTTTTATCCGTTTTTTTTTTTTTTTTAAATTTTTAGTGCATTTTTTCATAACAGATTTGTTTCTTTTACACGCCTTTTGTTTTTTTTTGTAAAAATTTTTTTTTTGGGGTCGGTTTATTTTTGTAAAAAATTTTTTTGAAGTCGGTTTTTAAAAAAATTTTCTTATTTTCCCATATAAAATAAGGATTTTCCTCGATTTCCCGAGGATCCCCTCATCAGAATGCAATTTGGTGCCAATGGGAAACCAAACCCTTTAAAATAAAAAAAAAAAATCAAAATCGGTTCATAAATGACGGAGTTCTGAGGTGACACACATAAAAAAAAAAACAGTCGAATTGAGAACCATCCTCCTTTTTGAAGTCGGGTTAATAAAGGGAAATAATTTTAATCGGGGGGTAAAGTAAAAAAACTGTTGTAACCTATATGAATATGGACATCTTATGGACATTTGGATAAAGTATTCAGTATATGTTTTAATTATACAGAATTACGTATACCTCGTATAAAAAATATTGTTTTATTACAAAATTTCAGGTGCATATAAACAAAGTGGACTGAAATCTGGTCTTCATTTACTTGCTAAATTTATGAAACATAGATATAGAACACACCGATAAATGGAGTAGTTATTAATTTCTTCAAAGCTTTAATTTGATTTGAATAAGAATCAAGACTTTGTTAATTAAAAAGTTTTTATCAATAAATAATAGAGAATTGTCCTTTTGTTAAACTGCAACTAACGACACAAATTAATGTATTATTCATAATAAACGAATTTTAATATTATAAGATTTTCTCTAATAAGAATAAAACTGTCTGGATGGAAATCAAATCAAATAACCCGTGATTAAAAAGATGGATCCATCTGACAAAACACAAATCGTTACTTAATTCCGCTCTACGTTCCTTTGCACAAAGATAACATTATTAGTGTTGTAGGTATTTAAATTTTATTTCAGATTCAATCCATTAATTACGTCGTGCAAAAGTTACGATAAAACTAAACGAAATTTAAAATTGAAGAAACTTCATCATAAAGGTGTGCCTTTATAAAGTTATATAGTGCGTTTTCCAATTACAGCACTAAAGCGCATTATGCGGCATAATTCTCAACGTTGAATGTTTCAACCATGGAGACTATATAAAGAAGATCTAACTCAAACGGGAAAATTGACAAAATGGTCGTGTTCGGCCGAACTAAGAATTTAGTAATCTTAGTAAGATTATCTTACTTAGTCGTCGGCCGGGACAATTTATGCTTACTAAGAAACTTTTCTTATGCCGCCATTTTTCTTAGTTTCTACATCACGGGCAGTGTTGCCAGATATCCCGTTTAACGGTAGATCACCGCTTTTTTAGTATTTCTACCGTTCTACCGTTTTTTTAAATTTTTTGAATAAATAAAAAAATTTTCAATTTGAGTCATTTTTTTCAAGTTTTTATAATAATTAATTTAAAACTCCCCAGTCGTACAAATACAAAATCAGTCATTACAGACCATATTCCATTATTTGAAATAATGGAATATGGTTCTGTAATTACTTTAAGGTATTATTTTATAATGGGATTTTAAACAATAAGTAATGCAATATATGACAAATAAAAAGAATTAATATTATTTAATATTTGATGAAAAAAAATTCTATAATATATTAAATACTAATGTAATATAATTTTTATTATTCTGAATAAAAGTATTTATTTCAAACTATTTAAATTGGAATTTTCACTTTTTGAATCTAGCGCTGTATTTTGGTAGATCTACCGTTTTTCAAGAAATCGGACTCGCGACACTGATCATAACCTATTTGTTTATGTATCAAATTCTGAACATTTCTCATGTGTTGACAATTTTTGTTATTGTCATAAGTGAGAGGAAAATTTAATAAAATGGATAATTTTATAAGGAGTATTTTAATGGAGGAACTTCTATATGACCCAGCCGATTTCTTAAAAGCGGAAGATTAAGAAAAAAAGCGGTACATTAGTATTTAATATATTATAGAATTTTTTTCTTCAAATATTAAATAATATTAATTCTTTTTATTTGTCATATATTGCATTACTTATTGTTTAAAATGGGGGCGGAATGGTCATGCATGTGAAGTAAATAAACCTCTGCATGGCAAACAGTCTGGCCTCGAACCTTCTCGTGGTGCCCCTGTTCAAAACTAATCGAGGCTATGGCGTCCGAACTGGCGGAAAACCTTTATCACACCGCAACCTCTTGGCATTGTAGCAGTCATGTTTTTGCGGGTGTTCAAGAGAATCGGGGTGCTTGGCTTAACTGCCTGGCACGCGAGGATGGGGACCTCTATAAAAAACCTCCCCAATCCTAAGGTCTGGTATTGTGCCGACGGGATGCATGACTAAGGGAAGTTAGTAGTAAGCGATCCCCGCCCTGACACCGGGCCGCCTCAGGGTGTGTATAAGGCCATTTTCATATATTATTTATTTACTCGTGGGTCCGAAATGATGAACGAAATAAATAATCCCAAGTTGGAAGGAACTGGAAACAGTACACCTCCATCAACTGAATCTGAAACGGTAACTCGACCCGCAGGGACGCCGCAAGGCCGACTTGGAGGGGAAGGTGAAGTTTCACCGAGGAACCTAGGGTTCACATTAGTGGACCCAGGTTCCCAAACAGACACCGAGATCTCGGTAAATCTAAAAACTACTGAAACGGTAACTCGACCCGCAGGGACGCCGCAAGGCCGACTTGGAGGGGAAGGTGAAGTTTCACCGAGGAACCTAGGGTTCACATTAGTGGACCCAGGTTCCCAAACAGACACCGAGATCTCGGTGAATCTGCAAGCGCTACAGCTGAAAGCTAAACGTCCTGGAGGCGCAAAGCGAAAGCGGGTAGCCCAGCAGAGAGCCACGGCTCAACAAGCAGCTGCAGGAAGGGATGAAGTTCAAAGCTCACCCCAAACTGCAGCTGGCAAGACTATGGTGGAGTCGACCCCTGTCCGTCCGCAGAAACGTGGTAGGATAGTAGGGAACACACCACCATCTGTTACACAGGCACAGAAACGGAGCAGGACGGCTGATCATGCCTTCGCTTCGATTGCGAGGAACCTACCTCGTGCCGTCATTCGGGACGAGGCCTCGACGACCGAGTGGACGACAGAACAGGTCGGAATGCTCCGCGGTGTCCTTGAGCGGGCGATAGACGAGTCTCTAGACAGGGACATGACCATCGTTCCCCGCTTTGAAAGCTTCACCTCAGGTCCAAATGGGCTCGAAGTGATAGCCACGGACGCTGTTTCCAGGGACTGGCTTATAAAGACAGTACCGGAAATAGTCGCTTGGGAGGGTGCGAGGTTGAGTGCATCCATCCCTCCTCCTCGCATCGTCCTTAAGAAGATGTACCTCTGGAACCCAGGGGTGCCGACATCCAGGGTGGAGGACGGAATTATTCTAAAGAGGATAACCCGCCAAAACCAGGGTATTGACACCCAGGATTGGAAAGTGTACGATCGGACTGAACACCCAAAGGGCACCAGACTGGTACTCGGGGTGCCAGCCCGATCGCATGCGGAACTAGCCGGAAGGGGGTTTCTCCACTTTGGTCTGGTTCGTGCCTCCCTGTCTCAAACAGGGAAGGCGCCCAGCAAGAGTGAGGGGGCACCTAAACCGGAAGCACGGCGCCCGGCAAAGCCAAAGACTTTTGGCAATGCCAAAGGTGCCGTTGCAACACAGGTTCTAGAGAGGGTGAGACCGATAGCGGCCGCAACACTTGGGGCAGTTGCCAGAGTCACCTTCTCAGATCTCAAGGAGAAGAAAGTTGTGGCTGGTGAGGCGGTGGCTGGTGCTCAGGAATCTGAAGCATCTGCTACTAATCCTTCTGCCACACTTTCCGTAGTGGCGGACTCACTGCCATCAGAGTCCGCACGTAAAGATGGATGGAGGTCCGCGAAGAAAAGGAGAAAGAAGAAAAGCGGGCCCAAACCACCATCAACTTAACATTAAAGGTAAACTAATTATGGTGAGTTTCATCCAAATTAATTTACACCACAGCGGAGCAGCCGCAGCAATTTTGAGCGTATTTTCCGTACGACTCAGAATCACCTCCTCCTCCAATAGAGGTGGAAACTGTGGTCGAATATTGTGAATCTCGGGGTTTGCTATTGATCCTTGGCTGTGACGCAAACTCGCACCACACGCAATGGGGCAGTTCCAACATAAATGCTAGGGGTCGGGCTCTCCTGTAATTCATTTCGGCCAACGGTCTGGAGATTGTCAATAGAGGCATGTCTCCAACCTTTATAAACAGAATTAGGTCAGAGGTCATTGACATTACTCTCTGCTCTCCGAGACTGCTACAGTTTCTGTCGGGGTGGAAAGTTTCAAATGAACCTTCCCTATCTGATCATAGACACATTGTTTTTAATATGCTCACCAAACCGTGTACCGTAACCTCGTATCGCAATCCCAGACGCACTGACTGGGAGGCTTACAGGCGGGAGCTCTCTGGGCTACTTGCCGGCGGTGCGAATAGGTTGCACACGAAGGAAGATGTAGAATCTGCGGTTAGTGTACTTCAGGATGCCATGATTTCATCGTATGAAAACAACTGTCCTGCAAGTGTTACTACCGGCTCTAGGGATGTTCCGTGGTGGAATAGAAATCTTGATAGACTACGCCATGACACTAGAACATCCTTCAACAAAGCGAAAATGACCGGTCTGGACTCGGACTGGCTAATCTTTAGGGAGAAGTAGCGAGAGTATAGAAGGTCAGTGAAAAATTCGAAAAAAGACTCCTGGAGAGAGCTTTGTGGCAACATTAACATGATGCCCGCTCTCTTTAGAGTGCAAAAGGTAATATCCAAGGATAATACTCAAAGTTGGGTTGCCTCGAACTAGCAGGTCAATCACTTACAGTGTCTCAGACCATTACGCATTTACTGTCCACGCATTTCCCTGGCTTTACCATGGGAGAACCGGACGATCAGAGGCGTGATTGTGGAAGGGCAAACAGGGAGGATTGGGCGACAGCAAAACTCATCGTAAGCATTACAAAAGTGAGATGGGCTGTGGCTAGATTTGCTCCTTACAAGTCTCCGGGTACCGACGGCATCTTCCCGGCACTGCTACAACAGGGCTTGGATATAATTGTTGGAAGGCTCAAGGAGATCTTTAAAACATGCATAGCTTTAGGCTACATACCCAGGAAATGGGAAGAATCCCGCGCGGTATTTATTCCTAAACCTGGACGCCCAAGCTATGGCGACGCAAAAGACTTCAGGCCGATAAGCCTGATGTCATTTTTGCTCAAAACTCTTGAGCGGCTAATAGACAGGCATATTCGTGATACGAGTCTTGTAGAGAGACCGCTATCAGAGTGCCAGTTTGCTTACCAAGCCGGCCTTTCTGTGGATGCTGCACTCCACCGACTAGTAGGGTCGATAGAAGGTGCGCTCTCAGAAAAGGCTATGGCCTTAGGGGTTTTCCTTGATATCGAGGGAGCCTTCAGAAATACAACGGTTGGGGCGATTCGCACTGCACTAATTGAGCGCGGGGTGGAAGACATCTTGGTAAGATGGATCTGCAACATGCTCGAAGTGAGGTGTATTACCACAACTTTAGGGGGACAATCGGTTAGAGGCTTTGTGGGTAGAGGGTGTCCACAGGGTGGAGTTCTTTCGCCATTACTGTGGTGCCTCGTCGTGGATAGCTTACTAACCGGTCTCAAGGAATTAGGGATATTTGCTCAAGGCTACGCTGATGACATATCCATACTTGTCAAAGGCCGAGACGAGGGCACTATCTATGATCTGATGCAACAAGCGCTCTCGTACGTGGAGCACTGGTGCATTGACAAAGAACTCTCTGTCAAACCGGAAAAAACGGGCTGTGTACTGTTGGAGACGAAGAGTTGCTCAACGGATGATCAGCATATCTGGCATTCAAATTACACAAACCGGAACGGTTAAGCATCTGGGAGTCATCCTGGATGCAAAACTGAACTGGAGTGATCATTTGGATTGGAGACTAACCAAGGCAAATAGTGTCTTCTGGATGTGCAGGAGAGCATTTGGACAGTCTTGGGGACTCCAACCTCACATGGTGCACTGGTTATTTACAATGATTGTAAAGCCAATGCTCACATTTGGCTGTGTAGTATGGTGGACAAGAACCTCTCTGGCTGTAGCCAGGAAAAAACTGGATCACCTGCTCAGAGTCGTATGCCTTAGTGTCACTGGAGCCATGCGAACGACCCCTACTGCTGCGCTGGGCGCGCTTCTATGTATTCCGCCGATTCATTTAATGATTGAGGCGGAGGCCATGACAGCGGCCTATCGACTTAGGAGTTGCAGACAGTGGCACTGTAGGACAAACACAGGTCACGCGAGTATAATGAACAGGTTGGAGACTGTGACTCCGCTTGTGGAAATGGCACAGGATTCCACTGTTCCGACTCATCGTTTTGACCGCAAATTTCGGGTAATCGTTCCCTCCCGTGAGGAATGGGATCGAGATGTACCTAACTTTTCACCCCCTCCCGGACCATATGTTTATACGGATGGGTCAAGGGCCGGAGATTTATCTGGTGCGGGGGTTTATGGACCTAGGATAAAGGAATCGATTCCTCTGGGTCAATATGCGACAGTTTTTCAATCGGAAATCTTCGCTATGCTGAGAGGTGCCCAGATTTGTAACACGAAAGGTTACAATGGGGCACATATCAGCATCTTCTCAGATAGCCAGGCAGCACTTCGGGCTCTTGAGGCGTCAAGATTCCAATCGAGGATAGTCTATGAATGCTTCGAGGAGCTGAACCACCTGGCACTGAGTAACACAGTCAGGCTGATCTGGGTACCGGGTCACTCTGGCGTTAAGGGGAATGAAGTAGCGGACTCGTTGGCACGAGAGGGGTCATCTCAAGCGCCCCTTTCACCTGAGCCTATCATTCCCATAGCAAGATGCTCCGTAATTTACCGAATCAAGGGGTGGCTTAAACAAGCTCACCTCGACTACTGGTACTATGCGCAGGGCATGCGACAGGCCAAGTTGTGCATAAACACAGCTAGGCCATTCGACTGTGCTCGGTTGAAACTCAATAGAATGCAGTTGAGAAGGGTGGCGGGGCTTTTGACAGGACACTGTCGATTGAATTACCACCTTCATAACTTGGGGATCTCTGATGATCCCACTTGCAGGGCCTGTATGGAGGACGATGAAACCTCCATACATGTTATATGCACCTGCAGAAGCCTGCAAGGTGTCAGATATAGAATGTTTGGGTCCGAAACTTTGGATCCATCAATCCTGGGAGCAATCCCGGTGGAGAAGTTGTGGGCCTTTTGCGTGGCGTCTGGCCTTGACAGAATCCTATAGCTTCATCTGCTTAAAATAGCACCTCTTATCCGGAGGCGTCTCGCCTTCGGGTGACAGGTTGTTCTCAAGGAGGGCACAGAGGACCCCTTGGTCTAGGTGCTAGGGACCCGTATGCGGTACCCCTCTTTCTTATTATTATTGTTTAAAATCCCATTATAAAATAATACCTTAAAGTAATTACAGAACCATATTCTATTATTTCAAATAATGGAATATGGTCTGTAATGACTGATTTTGTATTTGTACGACTGGGGAGTTTTAAATTTATTATTATAAAAAATGACAAATTCAAAAATTTTTAAATACGTATTTATAAAAATACAAACAAATGTTCTAGGAATAGGGGTAAAATTTGAAATATAATTTCAAAAAAACCTAGAGTTCTCTTTGATTATTTTAATAATCTTTATAAATCCAGGACTTTTTAAAGTACCAAAAGCGAGTATAAATATTCCAAAATTAATTAAATTGTATGGCATTATATTAAATATTAATTTTCAGCATTATTATTAATAAATAAAAGTTTAATTTAATATCTGATTCAATAATTTATTTTCATTTTTACAATTCCAACATTACAGGTTACTATTTAATTATTTGATGTTTTTTTTTATATTTTTATGTAATTATTTTGCGAATTTTAACTATCACTTCAACTAATTCCTTATTGAAAAATTGAAATTACTTATCATTTATTTAAAAAAGTATTTTATTGGAAAAATTCTTTGGCTGGAAATAATTTGTATAATACTATAAATGCGTAATGTTTTTCAATTAAAACTCGCGCCTTATACTCTGTTTTATTTTCGGTGCCGAAGGAACACTACTGACATCTTATTTTTGCCAATTATTTGTTTACATGGAGTTATGTATCCTTGTTTAGTGTCTATGATTTTTTTACTCAAAAACAGGATCAAGTTCAAACTTTGACAGGATTTTGAAGAAGCTGTCATTAAATTGAATTTTCTTCATGACAACTTTAATTAAAATACTTTAATTTTTTTACAAAAACGTAATAACGTAGGTAAAACAAAACGTGGGAGCTACGTAGTCTAAGCGAATTTTCGCATGAAGTAATTATTATACATGAGAAATTAAGCTACGTCAGCGACAATTTTAATATTATATATTAAAATCGTAAATATTTTTGATAATATAGTTGCTGAAAAGTAATCAGTACAGATAAAGTGACGTAAAAAATATTTCCAACTTAAATTTTTATCATTATTAAGAGAATTTCAAAGTTTAGTGTTTTTCCCTAGGTTAGAGGAAAAGAAAATAAAAGCCGAAATTTTAGAGCTCTTCTCCTACTGAAATATTTATACTTTAAAATGCGACATCCGTTAGTCTGGACCACTTTTTTCAGACAATTTAATTGTATTATGTTCGCAATAAATGTATTTTTAACCCGACTTTAAAAAAGGAGAGGGTTATCAATTCGTGTGAATATATTTTTTTTAATGTTTGTTACATGAAGAATAGATATATTAGGAGATTGAACGACATAGGCAATTCGTCTGTTTTTGTGTCCTCGAAAACGTGTAGAGATCATAGTTATTATTTTCGCCACTAGCGGCAGTGCGAATCTGCCCGTACGGAATTATTATTATTACATAATAAAATCAACGGTTATCACATCTTACAAATAAAAATTGTAAGTATTAAAATTGTTTAATTTTATAAATGTGAAAAAATGGGACGATGTTGTACAGGGAAAGCATAGATATACTGTTATATATCTATGAGTGGAAGGTTGTTTAAGGTTAGGAATGCGTGTCGGCATTTACGAAAGGAATATGGTCTGTAATTACGGGTTTTGTCATCTTCTTTCTTTATCTAATATATGTCAGTTATTGTAAACATATATTGTATATTCTTATTATTAATTGCAAAATTATCACTATGATTCTTCATCTTTTAATTTATTGCAATTATTAAGAATTCTCTATTATTATTTAATTATTACTTGATAATCGAAAACAATTTTTTATTATCTATAAAACTAAGACTTCTTATTAACTGAAAGTGATTTCTTGGCGCCTACATTTAAACATTTAAATTCCGTACGGCACTGACACCAGTGACCCCTACTGATAAAAGATAGTTACACCAATTCTTGACCGTTTTTTTAACATTACGTTCGCTCTCCTAATATATCTATTCTTCATGGTTTGTTACCTCAGAGCTCCGTCATTTATTAACCAATTTGGAATTTTTTTGTTTTAAAGGGTTTGATTTCAGATTGCTCCCATTGTCAACAAATCGCATTCTTATGAGGGGATCCCCTGAAAATCGAGGAAGATCCTCATTTTATGTGATCACCGATTTCTGCGAAATTTTTGTTTTGTTTGAAAGGGTATACTCATTCATAATGGAAAAATAAGAAACGTTTTTAAAAAACCGACTTCAAATAAAAAAATTTAAAAAAAAGAAAAACCGACTCCAAAAAAAAAATTTTACAAAAAAAAAACAAAATGCATGTAATAAAATCTGAAAATCTGCTATGAAAAAATGCACTAAAAATTTTACAAAAAAAAAACGGTTCAAAAAAATGTACTATAAAAAAATGCACTAAAAAGTAGAAAATAAAAATTTTTTTACAAAAAAACAAAACCCGACTCCAAAAGAGAATCTAAAAAAGTCTATGAAACAATGCAGTAAAAAATAAAAATAATTGCGTTATTTATTTACTTCAATTTATTTATAAATATCCATTTTTTTCAAATCAAATATTTTAATTTTTGGAGTTGGTGCCAGCCAAGGTTAACAAACATTTAATTTCACTTTAATTGCAAAGCATTCCATAATCGACAACAAGGCAGTAGATGCGGCTAGTATCAACTACAAAAATAAAAATATTTGATTTGAAAAAAATGGATATTTATAAGTAAATTGAAGCAAATAAATAACGCAATTATTTTTTCATTTTAGTGCATTTTCATTTATAGCAGACTTTTTTAGATCCTCTTTTGGAGTCGGGTTTTGTTTTTTTGTAAAAAATTTTTTATAAAATACATCCAATCTAGAAACAATGTATAGTGTATCTATCGCTGTCTATATGCAGTGACTATGATATGGTGTCTCTGTTACATATACATGTAGACACACTCACACGACGGACAATAACGACGATGTATACATGTACGAGTAAGATGCAACTATATATAAATGATTGTAGTTAGAGTGATAGGTATAATAGTTATATATTATACAATATTGATTTTAATGCAGTTTAAGTGTAACAAAGACGCCATATCATAGTACACTACATACAGACAGCGATAGAAACACTATACATTATTTCCAGATTGGGTGTATTTTAAAATTTTTATTGTATATATTTTAATTAGGAAATAAGATAAGTATAAATAGATAATACCAAGCCACCTGTTTTTATCTGTCAACCCAAAAACAACCTTTTCTTTATTTTTTGCAAGCAGCAGAAGATGATCAAACCAAGTTTTCCTTCTTTCTCATACTTAATACTCTCGATTGGTAATGAATTTTTTAAGAAAATAAATAAATGAAGAGATAAAAAATAAAAATTAATTATACTATTTTTAATTGAGGGTAGTCCTGAACTGATATTGTTTGCAAAAATCGTATTTTATTAAGAAAACAGATTGGTAAAGATCGTTTGATTCTAGATTTTTGACTAAAAAGATACAGGGATAAAATCTTGAATTCTCTAAAAGACAATTTGTGATATTTTCTCCAAAAATATCACCATTTCCAGATGATCATGCAATATCAAGTAGGATCGAATCTTTTGTAGTACCGTAATCGTAGACCACATTGAATTTATTTGGTGAAGTTTTTTTAAATGTCGAAATTGAATTTGTTAATTTCATAAATATCATTAAACCCATACGAATCCGAATACCTGTAATTTGTGTATATGAAATAAGAGTGGTGCTAAATTATATTCTACATAAAGTAACTTCTGTGAAGTACATATAAAAAAAACCTTAGTTACAAATAAAATACAACAAATAAACGTTTTATTAGAAAAAAAAAAATTAACAATAACATTGTTAAGTATTGTTTTATGTATAATAAAAAGGCTCATGAATATAAAATATAATTCAATAAAAATATAATTGATCTATACTTTTTTTATTGTAAAACAGCCGCATTTGCAGCTATACTTGGACTGTTAATAACTTCACCTAAACTATCTAACAATTCTTTTCTATAATCATCAAAGTCACCATCAACTTCATTTATAGTTTGGTCTTCAATTATGTACAAATTACATTCAGTCTCACGTATTAATCGCTCGTCGTGGGATACAATTATCACACCACCATTGTATTCGTTTATAGCGTCAGCTAATGCATCAATTGATTCAATATCTAAATTATTCGTAGGTTCATCCTAAAAATATGTAAATAAAGTAAATATTTTCATGAATTATGTATAATTCAGGATAGTGTTTTGCTTTAAAATAATTTTAACGCCGATCGGACCTAGCGGGATTGTAAAAGGGATTAACCCTCAACTGCAAAACCACTTTGGGACAACCTCTGCTGCATTTTTTATAAATATTTTTGTTTCCTTGATATCTCCCCAATCGTTCAGGTTATTTATTGTAAAAGTTGTTCAGAGCAATTTAGTAGAAATTAAAAGTCCTTACATTTTTTGTTTGAATAATTTTTTCATAGCGTCAATAGTTTAGGCAGAAATAGCAAAAACTAAAGAGAATGGAGTAACACTAAATGACCTCATTAATTGGTACCCCATTCTCTTTATTTTTCGGAATGTAAAATTACTTTATAAAAAGTGTTTCCCTAAATTCAATATCATTGTTACTTACCAATATAACAACATCCGGGGCATTTAAGCATAATTCGGCTAGTGCTACACGTGCTTTTTGTCCACCCGATAAATCTTTCATTTTAATTGTATGTGCATGACTTGATAAGCCAAATGTACCCAACTGTTTTCTAGCTTTTTCATATGGTAAATCAAATAAGCGCATTAAGTACTCTGAAGGTGTCTCTTCTGCAGTTAAATGTTCACCAGAATGTTGATCAAAACGTCCAATTCGCTATAAAAATAATATTTGTTAAATTTTTCCAAGTTAACTATAATCTACTCGTCAATATTATCATACCAAACGATGATTACGAACTAAGTCACCCTGATTAGGTATCAAATCTCCAGTTAAAAGTTTCAAAAATGTTGATTTACCAACACCATTAGGCCCAACAATTGCAATACGTGAACTTAAATCTATACCGAAATCAACATCAATAAATAATGGTTTTTGTCCTGAGTAATTAAAGCGAACATCTATAAACAAAATAATAATAAAATAACATAAGTTTCTTGTATTATAGGCCACAAAGTAGTGACCATTTTTCAAAATTGCTTAGTTTATTTGTACCTTATTCATTTGGGTTTTGGGAAAATATTTCGAATAAAAAGTGTTAATATATTTATAAATAACAACTTTATTCGGAACATTTTTTCGAAAACCGAATGAACAAAGCACAAATCAATTATACAATTTTGAAAAATAATCGCTACATTTGTGGCCAACTATGTGTACAATGTAATTGTTGTTTTGAGTCCATGATTTATATAAACTAAATAGAGGCTGCTCTTTCTGTGTTACATGCGTTATAAATTGATCACGTCACCAGTGAGTTGAAGGTAATCAAACCGCAGGCAAGCTTTTATGGGATACCTGAATTCCTTATTAAAGAGATACTGTACAGGGGAACAATTTACAGGTACGAATTAGAAACATATTTCGAAATTCCCTGTTTTTCAGTACAATTTTTTATACTTTTTTGTTTTAGTTCACAGTACAGCGCCTCTTTTCATTAATGATTACTAACAGGCTGAACCTTCATGAGTAGCTTCGTTTTGACAAGACGCTCAACTTTTCTCTACTAAAATTCTCGATACTGGGATCTAATAAAGTGCGCAATCGTAAAACATGTCGACTGGGTGATTGTCCAAATTTTATTTATAACAGTTAGGTCTTTAGTAAAATCTTTAGATAATTTGATAAAAAACTTGAAAAAATGTTTGTCCTACAAAATGGATGGTTTGACCGAAGCGTCAAAGAAATCGTCCTCCACTCCCAAGATGTCCTCCAAATGACGAAGTCATGAAAATGATTCCTAACCAGCTGATTTTGTTATTGTTGCTTAGTGAATATTTAAAAAATTAAATGGCTACATTGTCCTACAAAATAAATTACACATTTTCTCAATCCTACAATCGAAAATTGTCAATTCCACTGTAACACTTTTTTCATTAATAACTGTAGGACAAAAATAAGACATGGTAGGTTAGTGTATTCTCTACCTAAATAAAACATTGTCATACAAAAAAATGGGTACGTATCGATAGTCCGACAAGAATTATTGAAAATAATGAATTATTTTATAATTACGGTTTTGGTAATTTAATGTAGTTTTATTTGTAAGTGGAAAAATAAAAAATAAAATAAAAACACTCCATAATCACTGAAGAAATACTGTGGTCGACTGAAATATCTCTATGTTTGCTTATGACCGACACTAGCTTGGGAGAGTCCCACTTTTTTTATAGGACAGTAGTAAAATAGTGTTATTCTCAAAAGAAAAAAAAAAACAAAAATTAGGTTGTTATTAATGAAAAAAGTGTTTCAGTGGAATTGACAATTTCCGATTGTAGAACTGAGAAAAAAATGTGCCATTTATTTTGTCGGATAATTTCACGAAAAGGTCACCAAAATCGATTTGATGAAATGGTCACCAAATTAGCAACAAGTAACATATCCTGAGACAATATAAGAGTAATTTTAATAAGAGTAAAGTTAACAGGAATAAATGTGAAGAAAAAATTTTAACAAGAGTAATTTCAACATAATTTAAAATTTATTATATTTTAAATCTAGTATATTTTAATTTAGTTAATTTTCTATTCATTTTTATTTTTGTCTATTGATCTCGACTTTCTAATTGTCAAAGAGTAAATTACGACTAACTAATTTATACTGATGATTCATACTGATCTAGGTAAAGGGGGCGAATTTGAAATTTTTAAATTAAGTAAAGACAATGATTATGTAAATATGGGACTAAATAAATTACAGTAAGAAACAAATTCTGTAAAGTGTATATAAAACAATACTAAAACCATACTTACTTTTCAAACCTAAAATTGGAGGTTGTAATGGTGGTGGATCAGGGAACGAAAACTTAACAACATATTCTTTAGGTCGTTGTAATAATTCGGTAGGCCCATTATCTTCATCTTGTTTTTGAATCTTAGTACGATTTTTCTCTTGTTTTCTAGTAAGTGCCTCTTTTTGTTTTTTCTCAGCAGCTTTTTTTGATGATCCATGTGATTTTAATTCTTTAATACGTTTTTCTTGTTTCTCATATTCTTTCATCATTTCCTTTTTCTTTTGTACATACATTTTTTTAAACATTGAATAATTACCTTTGTAGTAATATAATTTTTGTTGATCTAAATGTATAACTTCATTACATACATTGTCCAAGAAAGATTGATCGTGAGAAACAATTAACAATGTCTTCTTCCAGCTTTGTAAATAACTGAAATTTTATAAATAATGTAATCATTTAAGGTAAACCTCGAAATGAAGGTCGAATGAATACTAGTTAAAAAATGTCATACAATATCGTGTCCGCGAGTCAAGATATTCAAGTTCAAAGGTTTTGAAAATATATTCTTAGCAAATATTTCGTTGTTTATGCGTCGTATGTCCTTGGAAGTTATTATAAAACTTGTAGATCATAAAACTCTCTACAAATTGTATCTCATGTATTTTTTCGTATAATCAACCGTTTGAATATAGCGCGGAAGAAGACGACGTCGAGTAAGGAAAATCTTAAGTCGTATTTCAACTGGTGATGGTATTCAAGAGAGATACCATGTCTAAAAAAAATTGTGCCTCGCATTTTTCCTCAAAAATGATATGAAAAGAAATGTATTATTTTGTTATTTGTTCTTTACAAAACATGTTTACTACTCATAATTAAGGTTGACCAGACAGTACAGTACATTTCATAATAAACAGAATCGCTAGTAATCGAATTTATGTAATTATTTAATTACTTAAAATAATAAATAATCGTATTTTGACGATTAGACGAAAATTTTCGTGAATTTTTTATCTTTTTAATTAAGATATTTACAAAACTCTTCGTCAGACTATTTTTTTTAAATTTTGACCTAAGGTACGAGATTTAATTTATAAAAATAAAAGTTTTTTACTTTTTAATCTATAGAAGGTGGATTGATTGATTAATATCGGGGTAAAAACTATTGCACTTCGACCTTATGGTCCATTGTGCTCCCCCTTCTACCTAAGTCTGACGAGACTCGCTTCTCCCATATGTTGGCAATAGCCTGGACCTTGCTTATCAGGTCCTCCCGAAGGTTCATATATTCGGGGTGAGATGCACCGAATATCCTGTATCTGCTGTAACCCAGAGGTTCGCAGTCAAAGATTATGTGGCTGGATGTTTCTTCCTCCTCGCCACACAATCTGCACATAATGGACCTGTTATGGAGTCCTATTGTGTGCAGATGCTTTAAAAATACTTTACTAGTGTATGCGTATGAGATAGCAATTAATACATATCAAAAATTCAGATATTTATCTATACATTGCCGATTTTACCTATACATGTATCCGATCAACCTTAAATAAACAGAATTTAATTTAATTTTTTCAATTTTAATAATTAAATAATCTATTCAAGTTTATAAATAATAGAAATAATAATAATAAATAATATTTTTTTAAAATAATTAACAGTGTTCAGTAAACTACGGACACTCCCCTGCAAAACAAATTTGACCGACTTTAGTATCATTGGATAGCTTCTTTAAAAATATTGAACACTTATTTTTTGGTTTAACATTTCAAAGTGTTTTTTTTTTCGAGTTATTTGACCGTTGTCAGACTTTTTTGAAACCCTGTATATGTATATCATCTGTATATTGTATCTCTGTCAATCACATTTATAATAAATTATATTATTTTGTTATTAAAAATTATTAGAATTATACATATTATAAATGCAAATAATATAAGTCTACACAAAAAACGATGCATTATCCTATATACGGACGCACACCTTTCACTTTTCGCGCTATATTTACATGAAAAAAATAATGGACTTATTTAAAAAAAACATAATTTTGGTATGATATCTATAAATTCGAAAATCCGATTGTAATTTTAGTTAAAACATTGAAAATACCAGTTTTTGTAAAATAATAAACTAATTGAAACTATTCGTTGTTTGAACTTGTTTTTTTTTTTTTTAACCAACAAATGAACATTAAATCTTTGTCATTGCAAGATTTGTGAAATATTAAAAAGACGGATTTATTTTATCTTTCGAATTAAAATAATTTCTGTTAATCCACTTTTAGTTATAAAAAATGTTATATCTATACATACTTATCAAGCCAAATAACAGCATTTAAATCTAAATGATTTGTAGGTTCATCCAACAATAACAAAGTGGGTTCTATGTACAAGGCTCTTGCTAATGAAACTCTCATTCTCCAACCACCAGAAAAATTTTTCGTCGCCCGATCTTGCATTTCCTTTGAAAATCCTAAACCTGCTAGAATTCGTCTTGCTCGAGGTTCCGCCGAATCAGCACCAATTGCTTTTAATTCAGCATAAACCTTTTTTTGAAATAAATAAATTGATTAATGAAACAATTGTTGACTTTTGTTAAAAAATTGAATTTTATTTTAATTCATACCTCATTCAAACGATCTTGTACTTCCAAGTTCCCTTTCTCAGTTTGTGCTTCAAGTTTTTTACATTCTTCAAGCAAAGTTGTACGCTTAACATCTGCTTTTAATACAGATTCTACTGCAGAAAAATCATCGGCTACAATTTCTTGTTCACAATAAAGTATATCAATATTTGGAGGTATTGCAAACGCTCTTTGTGCAATGTGTCTCAAAAGTGTAGTTTTACCATGCCTATAATATAATATAAATTAATAAAAATAAATTAACGTATTTATTAAAAACATCGATTATAATCACACCATAGCGTAATGATTTTTTATTTCTCAATCAAAAATGAAATACATTTAAGTTTTAAAATTGAAAACAAGTGAAGATAACAAGTAACTGAGTTAATTGCTTAAATACCCGATATATACTGAGTCCAACATCAAAGTGATAAGGAAGTTGGGATTTATAGAGACCACTGAGGTGCGAAGGGAAACCTCCTATGTTAGTTGTAAAAAACTTTATAAAAACAAAATATGATATTCATTGCTAATAAAGAGAAAATGACATAATGACATTGGAAATAAAAAAAATAAATGTCGTTCGACCATAATTAATTTATAATATTATTTTAATTTACTAATATCATTTTCATGGTATGATGTCTGGGGCATGCTGTAATATCAATATTCCGAATGTACAGTTTGGTACAACTGAGTGACAAGCTGAGAAATGTGTTTGTATTGGTATAATGTGTTTATATATTTTTATCCTACTTTCGCGCTCATTTGAATGACATATACAGTGCACATTTAAAAAAAAATGTTGCACGTGGTTATGCTATAATGGCTAGGGATGCAAACATCGTAACGAAAAACATCGATGGTTCGATATATCAATTTTTAAAAAAAACATCGGCCCTTGAAACATCGAGGTATCGAATGTTTGAAAAATTTTTAAAATAAGTGTAAAAGGAGAGTTAAACACGCAATATCACCATTTTGGTACTACAAAAAGCATGTGCAGTGTTTACACATTAACAAGGCTGTCAAAATAATAAAATAAATCACGATACAAATAATTTCAAAGATTTATTTAGTATTTACTTAGGTAAAACATTGGAATAGAAATCAAAGAGAAATAGGACCACTATTTATTTCGTGGCACAAACAATAATATGCCACGATGTAAGAAATAAATAGTGAACTTTATAAGTATCAACAAGCAAACAACAGTTACAATACAAGAGCTTTGAATTTGAAAAGAAAAACTTAGTAAAAAATGAACTAATACAAGTGGGTGAGCGATCTGATCAACTCTTTGGTACGTCCTTTTCAATCATTCTAGTGACAGTTTCAATCAGCGCCACTAATACATCTGGACTGTTAATGCATTTCCGAACTACCTAGCATACTCGGTATTGCAAATTGCGTATTTAGTTCGTAGAATTTGTAATAAATGGCTCTAATACAAGTGGGTGAGCGATCTGATCAACTCTTTGGTACGTCCTTTTCAATCATTCTAGTGACAGTTTCAATCAGCGCCGCTAATACATCTGGACTGTTGATGCATTTCCGAACTACCTAGCATACTCGGTATTGCAAATTGCGTATTTAGTTCGTAGAATTTGTAATAAATGGCTCTGTATGTACTAATTAGCCGGTGCCGCACCGACCAAAAACATTAATGTCAAACATCTCTAGCAATGACATCGATACATCGATGTTTTTAGATTTTAAACATCGATGGCAATGATAGCAGCCGTCATATGTTCATACATTTATATATTCATATTAAAAAAACTGTATTCTATACGCAATTTTGATGGTGTTTGGCATATGTCACCACTAACGTTACGTCTATATGTAAGTAAAATTTTGCAATTTTCTGATCTCTGTAAATAAATAATAATTATTCATTACTATTTGGAATATCTCCATTTAAGACAATGTTAAAAGTGCTAAATTTGTTAATTTTTTCGCGACAACTGTATACACAATTGTGTTTAAACTCTGCACGTACATTATTAAAGTGTGTATTTCCATCATATATTTTTTTCGAAATTTTCTTAACTGAACTGTTTACACACGCAAAAAAATGTATAAAAATACAAAGAAAGCTATTATACATATATATGGTTTTGTAATCAAGAGTAATTACAGATGTATGATTGAACTGAAATAGCGGCGAAACTTCAGTTGTTGAAAAAAAATTTCAAACAAAAGTTGTTTATTTTTAAGTTTTTCTTCTATATCTTACGCTTTCAAAGATGGGTATTTCCACCCTAAAGGAGGGATTCACATGCTTTTCACCATTACCAAAACCATGTTCTCTAATAATTGAGAAAACTTTAAAAACTGCCACAATTACACCTAGTTTTACATTATGCATTTTTTTAAATTGTGAAATGCTTCCGGTGGAAAGTTATAATATCTTTTAATTATTATAAAATATATTATAACTTTATTTTATAGCTTCATTTGAATAGTTAACTCGTGTTTCGCTTAAAAATTATTGAAAATTTATATTTATGTAATTCGAGTATAAGAAACAAAACATTATTATACCACGCTATATTGTAAATAGACATTTCCATAAAAACATCTTACCCATTTGGTCCGACGAGACCGTATCGTCGGCCATGTGCAATAAGTAAATTAGCATTTACAAATAAATCATTTCCTTTTGCTGCAATACTAAAATTTTCAATTTTAATATCAACTGCATTCTCTAAAGCCGCCAATTGTCCAGCTGATTTTTGTGATTGTGAAACAGTAAAATTACTATCTAATTCTGAGTGACCTTGACCACCTTTTTTCATCATTGTCTCCATTTGTTTCTCGTACTCTTGTTGTTTTTTAAGTTTCTTTTTCTCTTTATGTGTTAGTTTTTTATCTACTTCAGTCTCATCTTTTTTATTTATAGCCAACTCATCCATTTGCTCAGCTACATCATTAATTTCTGTTTCAATAATTGGTTCTGATAATTCTTTACATGATTCTACCTTATCGACAACTTTTGTTTCGATTATCTTTTTATTTGATTTTTTGTCATTTTTACTAACAGGTTTAATTCCTTCAATTTTTTCTTCATCTTCCGATTTATCATCCCCTGATAGCACTACTTTTTTACTAATTTCCTTTGCATCTGAAGTTTTCATGTTCGATTTTTTATTAGCCTTATCAGTTTCCACAGGTTTTTTTACATCAGACTTTTCTGTAGAAGAATTTGAATCATCTTCACTTTCTGAATCATTTTCAAGTAATTTGAAACTTGCTTTGCCAATTTTCTTCGATTCAAATACTTCATTTTCTTCGTCATCGCTTTCGTCTAAAACAACTTTCTTATTCGACTTTTTCTTATTCTTATCTTTCTTTGAAACCACTCTTATATTAATTTCTTCTTCACTTTCCGATTTAGGTATTTTCAATTCTATATCACTATCTTTATCAGACCAATCATCTTTTTTGCCTTTACCTTTTCCTTTAGTTTTTTTCGATTTGTTTAATACTTGTGGCTTTGATTTTTTATCACCAGCTCCACTACTGATAACTGATTTGTCTTCAGCATCATTTTCATCCTCTCTATCGCTAAGTGATTTTCTACGATTCTTACCTGTAAATTAATTCAATTTTCTTATAAATCCTGTCTAACTGGATGTTCAGTCTAATTTATACGTTATGAAATAACTGATGGGATGGATTTATCTAGAATCTAGATGCTTATATTTAGATAGACATCTAGACACTTTTTTAATTTAATATCTGAACACGCAAAGGTAGATAACCAAATCTATTATCTATGGGTAAGATACTTTCATTTTCATACTCTGTATTACCCTTTATATAAAATTGCAACAAAATCTTGATAATACCAAGCAGATACCATTGACTAGTATCTATATCTGGGTATTAAAAATTGATATTCGCGGAGCGTGTAATTGATTCAACTGTCGGTGTATGGACAAGAACGAAAGTAACCGGCTATGCTTGTGAAGGTTTTCCGCAGTTTCATTTCACAAACTCCATATGAGTATCGGCATAGTTCCTATCAAAGTCGGCTGCAGTCGCACAACCTACTAATTCCTAGTCTACAAATTCCTTGTCCACCCACATCCTTAAAGTATACGTATCAAAATATACCTTATGATACAAGTGTGTCCCGTCTACAACCTATCCTACATCATTATCGAAAATTTAATCCATTAATATAATGGGCCGTGCTATTCGGACACAGGCGGGTTTCCAGCATGAGTTAAATTTAGATTAAACTAACGTTCATTGTGGCAAAAACTATTGAAATTAAATGAGGTAACTATTCCAACCGAGTACTTTAGTTTTAGCCGCAATATGTGAAATATATAGGCCTTTTAGTGCGAGGGCCCAAAAACACGCAAACCCGACCAACTCGGGATATGACCGATGAAGTGAAAGATTGTAGTACTCGGTTGAAATAGTTAAGAAATTAAATAAGGTAACTATTCCAACCTAGTACTTTAGTTTTTACCACAATATGTGAAATATATAGAACGCCTTTTAGTGTCGAGGCCCAAAAACACGCAAACTCGACCAACTCGGGGTATGACCGATGAAAAATATATTATAATGGCTTTAAACGCTTCACGCGGAAGACATGCAAGAGATCCGCGTGTGTCCGAATAGCCATATCGTATAATATTCAAATAAAAAATTAATTATTTTGAATATGGTATATGGTAAACTAACCTTTTTTTGCTGATTTTTTATTCGATTTCGTATCAATATTGTCACTTTCAGGGATGAATTTTTTAGATTTTTTCGCATCTTCATCATCGCTCCAATCATCGTCTTTTTTACCTTTACCTTTCGATTTTTTACTTGATTTGGCTTTTCCACCTTTTGAGATTATTTCATCTTCGTTCTTACCATGTACACTTGATTTTGAATTTTCTTCATCATCGCTCCAATCGTCTTTTTTACCTTTACCTTTCGATTTTTTACTTAATTTAGCTTTTCCACCTTTTGAGGTTATTTCATCCTCGTTCTTACTATGTACACTTGATTTTGAATTTTCTTCAAAATCGTCATCAAAATCTTGATTTTTTTTATTTCCTTTTTTCTTTGACATATTGTATTATCTAAAAATGTGATTAACTTGTGCAACCTCTAACGTGGTTGTACTCGTGATTATGTGGTTTAGAATTGACGTATGGATAGAACGTGAAACCTTCCTATTCCAAATATTAAATTAATGTGCAAGGCTTTTTAAAATTTGTAAAAAATTTTCGAAATATTTTCTTAAAAATTTATATTAAAACTTAAAAATTTATATTAATAAATCGTTAAATTTATATGCCTTTTAATAATCAAAATAATCAAATTAAAAGGATAATAAACATTATGGTTGTTTCATATGCACGTTGGCAAAGAACACAATATTCAACGTTGGTTAAGTTGGTTTACGGAATATTAAATACACAGATGTCTATACTAAACTTAAGATGCTAGCCACGAAGTATACATATAAAGGAGTCCGAACGGTATAGGCTTTTTACGATATTTATGTACACAAAAGTGGACCCAGATGATAGTTTATTATTTGGCCCATAGACACTAAACAAGGATACCTAACTCCATGTAAACAAATAATTAGTGTGCCACACACTCCGTTGCTGTATCTTTAAATAATAAGTAACCACACTTATTAGTACTTCTTGAGAAGTAGCGCGCTCTATTGATAAAAATCTATACTTCGTGATGTGTGCCTCAAATTGACATTACGTTCGGACTCCTGTACGATTAGGTCAGTCATATTAAGTAAAAATAAATATATTGTACCTCTCTACCCCTCTACCTGGAAATAATTCCCTATCTGCCATTTTGGAAAATGGCGGCCGATTTTCACTTTTTTGACCATATTTCACTAACCGTTGGAAATACAAAAAAATATTTTGAACAAAAGTTAAAGAACATAAAAAAATACATCTCTTCGAGAAAAACTTAAATTAATAATAACAAAACTTGAATTTTGTTCGAATTTCTGCAGTTTAAGTCGGAAATTCAATTTAATGCGTTCATTAATCTTCAAGGTTTGTCATTTAAGCATACTTATAATTGAAATGCAATATATTTATTAGTTTTTATTTATTTTTGAAAATAATTTCTAAGTAAAAAAGTAAAACGGTTATTAATATAACATTTTGATTATTCATCTTGTTCGACAATCTCGGATTAATCCATGTCCACCTCTGGCGAGTTCTCGCATGACAATCCCTCACATTAACCACACATTGCTGAATACAGCAGGCCTGCTTGTTTGCACTCACAATAGTTAGAACACTTGTTACAATTACAAGAAATTACATGCGTGATTCTCTCGGGTGCTGGTAGAAGGGTGGTTGGTATAGGTTGCAGTGAATTGTCAACCAAACTCCATCCCCGCTGACATGGATCTAAATCATTTCAAGCCATTTTTGAACTTGGTGAAATACACGGAAGCTGGGTGGAAAGCAGCAGCTGATGTTGGGGGTTGCGTAGCCAAATCAAAATTTGATGACATCCAATGTTTTATTATTTGATTTACCATACAAAGCAATAATAAAAGTATCTCCTGCTACTGCAATTTGGCCTTTGGTTGCATCTATGTCATTGAAAACGCTCACTATCTAAGCCATTCTTCTTTTTTCAATATATTTAGAGACTTTACCTTCCCTTTTCTGAAAAGACTGGCTGTGCTATCACATCCTGGCACTGTATGACAGAATAGAAGGACATCTTTACATTCTTGATGGATTGAGGCCTTAATAACCAAATGTTTTCGGTAGTGGATCTACATGTTAGTAAGACTAAAATGTCTGTATTCTGAGCAACAAAAACTACTTTCTCAGTATCTGTAGCACGTTGCAGAGCGACTGTAGTGATCAGTACGTCAGCATCATCTGTTGCTCGATGTATTTCGCATTCATTGGAAGTTAGATGGCTGGAAAGCAAAGTGATGAGAGCCTTTTTATTTTTTGGATTAGATAGAAAATCAGACTGGCTATGAGTAACGTAAATATGTTCATTAGATTGAACTTCAGGTAAGTGTTTTCTGTAGCGCAGCATATGGGCTTTCCCTTTACTTGTTGGGCAGTCTGAATAGCCATCAAATACGATAACAGTATTTTTACCAAATTGTGCATTCACAAATGACTTGTAAGTGTCTACTACATCGCCATATGTAACAGGTTGAGGCCACACTACACAGTGTAACAGATATCCTCCATCGACGATACAGATGCAATCCTGTTTAGAAATAATAGATTGCTCCTCTTCTTTGAAAGCAGTAACTAGAAAAGATTTTGTAGCTTTTCTCATAAACGATTCGTTGAAAAGCGCTGTAGGTCTTGGTGCCAATTCATATTTAAAACACTCTTTTAGTTCTTCTGGAGTGCTATGTAAGCAAATAATCCTATTAAAAAACTGTTGTACATTCATAGGAACTACTTTTCCTCTGACTGTAACAGATGAGGTGATAGATGCTAATAGTACAACTCTTGCTTTTCTTGGAATAACTACTTCATGAAATGCTTTTCCCGTTAATGTTGCCATTGATTCTGTACCTTTTTCAACAGCAAGATCACATGTCACAGTATTGTCTCCGACAACACCAGAAGAAATACTGACGAGGCTACCTGATACTGTTAAGGGGTTATGTTGTTTTATCCAATTCATAAATTTGTTTCTGTCATTATTGTCCCTCTTCATACTGCTATCTCTTAAATCTTTGTGTTGCTCTGAGGTTTCAGTAGATATACCTGCAAAATCTTCAACTGCTGTGGCAATATCAATATCAAACAAAACTCAAGTCTTATTATTATTAATTTAAGTTTTTCTCGATAACAGTTAGAGATAAGAAAAAAGTTATAAGAAATGAAAAGATGTATTTTTTATGTTCTTTAACTTCTGTTCAAAATTTTTTTTTGTATTTCCAATAGTTAGTGAAATATGGTCAAAAAAGTTAAAACCGGCCGCCATTTTCCAAGATGGCGACCGTAGCACAGCATGTACGAGTGTTGATTTTTTATATGTTGTTAATGGGTACTAGTACTATACATATGCAAAGTTTCCCCTTTTCGGGAATTATTTCCAGGTAATATCCTAATATGACTGGCCTAGCTAGCAAAACAACGAATTTACGCTGAAACAGTGTGCAGATTCTCGATTTTGCACTGACCTCTACGGCTCCTAAAATAATAAATAACAGCGCTGTCGCCGCTGTCTAACATCCTCAACTAGTCAAGGTACTAAAACCAGAGATTAGTAGAGAGATCGCTCATGCCTATACTAAAATGTGAGGCAAGATTTGGGCACTGAAAAAGGGCGACACCTTAGCGGCGAAAGCCGGCGGCTGATTTCCACTGTGCGAGAAGGAAGCTCTTTTGCGAAAGGTCTGTATATTTTGTGGCAACATATAGGGAATCGAACGTTCATGCGTGACGCTTGGTAGTAGCAAAGAATGCAATATATATAGAAGCTAAAACTTTATGTGTGGAGGGAAACACATATGACATCCACACATAAGTTTCACACACATTCTTATCACATACACTCTCGTTCATAAAAATTGAACCAGTAAGTCACATTCTAAGCATATATTACTAAATATAAGTATAATATTACATACAGTAAAACTTAGAATGTATCAACTGGTTCAATTTTATGAATGGGAGTGTAAATGCCGCACAGGCGCAATTCAATTCAATTGAGGTTAAGGGCGTAACATAGGATAATCTGTCCAGTTATTTAGAGGTCAGTGATATTTTGCTTATCATATTTACTAACCATTGATATTTACTGTTATATACACTTGACTACTCGTATACTATTTTACACTCGACTACTCGTTATGTGTTTTACAATAATGGTTTTACCAGAGATTAGTAGAGAGATCCCTCATGCCTATACTAAATATGAGGCAAGTTTTGGGCACTGAAAAAGAGCGACACCTTTGCGGCGAATGTCGGCGGCTGGTTGCAAGTGTGAGAAGGAAGCTCTTATAGGGATTGGAGTGTTAGAGTAACAAAGATACTCTTATGCGTTATTTCCGATATGTTGCCAAATAATGGATCCAACAATGGGATGCATTAGATAACAACACAGAAAACTCTTTACGGTTAAAAAAGATCGATCTCTGATTAGCTTCAAAGTATCAAACGCGATTTTTGACGCAATTAAGAGGGTTCTTTGGGAATTTTGATTGGAGAAAGAGATACATGTTTACAACTGGAATATCTCAACCTCAGCCTTATCTTGCTCACACACCGCTAACAAGAGTTAAGAGTTTTTAACAAAATTTTAACTTATTTTATAAATATTTTCTCAAATTGTTCGGTTAACCTAATGCATTGTTTTTTAAATGTGAAAACATCTATAGCGAGACTATACAAGTATGCTTTTATATGGGGAGTTAGATGGGGGATTAGACTGTCACGTTTTTATCGAAGGATCGGCTATGTTGCAGTCGACAATCATCGGCATTCATGCTTTAAATGAAAATATAACATCATGCCTGAGTCCCGGGCTCAAAATTTTTTTTTGGTTCATATTTTCTATAATTTCTGTCTTATGAAAATAGTAAAAGAATGAATCGATTATCCACGAATATTTGCCAAATTGCAATTAAAAGCAAAGTGGCTGATATCTGGTGTTAGAATCGGAAGTTGTCATATGTGGCGTCTACAAAACAATATAATTATGAAAATATAATTATTTATAAAACTAAAATCATTATAAATTATTTAAAAATAATTATTTTTAAAATTATTATAAATTATAATTTAAGAAACTTAACTTCGTTAACTTAAAAATTATTTTTATATATAGACATTCTAAGAGCTGACATCTACATTCACTTTAAATGGCGAATAACATAAAATGTATTTGACGTTCGTATATCTATGGATATGAATGGTGCTTTAACTACTTTATTTATCCGATATTACATATCGGATTTAAATAAGGTCGGTGTTATTACACTTTGATGTACGCAATTTCTTTTGTAGTAGAGGTTGTGTTGTCCGCCTACAAATGTCTTCTTCGACTATAGAAAGTAAAATACAAGGATTGGAAGCTCGCCTTAAGGCTGAAAATAAATCTCGAGAACGGGATCCAACAATAGGATTAATGGAACATCAACTTCGAAATAGTCCACGAAATGGGAGTTCTACCCACCGGCCTAGAGCCCGTGAGTAATCATAATTAACGATAAGTTATAAAAACCCCAATTAGTTTTCTTTCTTTACATGACAAAATTATAAAATATTTTACTAAGAATAATAATAATTTGATATTTTAATAATTAATGAACGATTTATTTTATTTTATTTGTTATTGAAATTAATTGCAGTGTGTTAATTAATGTTATTGAGACAGGTGTGTTATTGTATTCATAATTTGATGAAATGATTTCGATACAAGTGAATGCTTTAATATCCGAATGTAATTGTTTAATTATTAATTGAATCGTATTCTTTTTAAATTAATATTTGTTTTAATAATTCAATTTAGATTTTTATATTATAACTGGAGCTTTAGTGAAGTTTTATTTAATTATATAATAATTTTCCAATTACTATACACCTGATTAAATATTAACAAATTCAGTTGTTTTGTTTAGTAATTATTAATAAAGCATTTAAGAATCACTAATTCACTAATTTTTAAATAAAATTATTACTTTAATAAGTTATGAAAGAAGTGTTTATTATTGATATAATAATTAGATAGATAAATTTTGGAGTATGAAAAGTGTTGTACTTCGACCTTAGGGCCCCCTTTTACTTCAATGCCTGGCGAGATTCGCATCTCTCATGTATGTAATAATTAAGGAAACTAAAATAACAATTTTAAATTAGAAGATAACAAAATAATGTGCTATTTTTTAGTTTTCTATGAAAAATTAATTTAATTAAGTATTAAAAATTCAGATAAATTAGGGCAAATATTTACCCATTGAGAATATGAATTCACAGTTTTCATAGTCAGTAGTGTCTTATTTAAATTACCATTTAGTACATTATTTTTGTTTAGTTGGAGAAATGGCCTTGGGTACTCCAGGACGTAGCCGAAAACATATGATATTACCTGTAAATGAAATGTCACCAAGAAATCGCGATTCAGCTGAAACAGATAAAAAATTACAAGAAATTATGAAACAAAGTGGAATATTAACAATAAATGGTGTTAAATATCAAACAGATATTTCAGATATGGAACATTTAGGAGAACTTGGAAATGGAACTTGTGGTCATGTTGTAAAAATGTTACATAAACCTAGTGGCGAAGTAATTGCTGTAAAAGTAAGATAATTAAACATCACTTAGTTACTCTGGCCTGCCAAAAATTTATCAATAATAAAATGGGTTGATAAATTAAATTGTAACATCACCTGTAATACCAGCTCATTGATTTTCGAGCATACGTAAAATTGTATGATAATATTGTACGTTGTTTACAGTCGTTTGTTAAATTGTTGTGCTTGAAGTACTATTACTTTAGGTAATAACCCGCAGGTTCAATCGAACCTACCTGGTCTTTAAGTAATCGGAAAAAGGAACATTCTACACACTTATAGGATAACTTCCAGGGGATGATAATAATACATGAGTAATGAGAGAGTTGTCAAAAAATCAGAAGTTATGGGAAACTAATCAGCTTGGCAACAGGTTAATTGAAAATAGATTACCTTATGAATATGAATGATCAGGAAAACGACACTTCGTGATTTGAAGTGAAGACCGAACCATGAGCTACTTTTCTTGCTACTTGTACGGTGTTTTTAGTAGCATTATAAAATTTTAAAGATTTGTTTCCCTTCTCTTTTTATACAAGCATACGCACGTTTATTTACTAAACCATAACCAATAGACTGCAGCCTGGAGTGGTCTTTGGTTTCTTCAACGATGCACTTCTATTCATTCCGGTTCTTGATCGGCGTTTCCCATTTTGTTATGTTACTCACATCGCTCCCAAATAACTCAGTAAATATTTATTTACTACTAATATTTATTATTTACTAGAGTAAAGCTATATATAATTCCTAATTAGAGACTCACGTCTTCATTAATTTTTGTAGATAATGTCATTAAGAATATTTTAAAACAACTTTACTTTTACTTCTCATCTTATGCAAATTATTTGTATTTTTGTTTGTCTAACTAGCAAATGCGTAGAACTGGAAATAGCGAAGAAAACAAAAGAATCGTAATGGATATAGATGTTGTATACAAATCATACGACTGCCCATATATTGTACAATGTTTAGGTTGTTTTATTATGGAATCAGAAGTATGGATTTGTATGGAGTTAATGGCTACATGTTTTGATAAATTATTGAAAAGACTGAAAACTCCAATGCCCGAAGAGATATTGGGAAAAGTAACTGTTGCTACAGTGAAAGCGTTATCGTACCTGAAAGAAAAACATGACTTGATACATCGTGATGTAAAACCATCAAATATTTTATTAGGTGAAAAAGGCAATGTGAAATTATGTGATTTTGGTATTAGTGGCCGTTTAGTTGATTCGAAAGCTAGAACTAAAAGTGCTGGGTGTGCTGCATATATGGCGGTAAGAATATAATATTTATTCATATCATTATCGCATTTAACTTAATTAATCAACACGACTGTGGTACATTACAGAGAGTTGTACTCTGTAGAATGTTTTTGCCATCGCTTCATTCAATGGTTCCTTAGAATCGTAAAACGCAACTAAGGCGTGGCTTTGCGAAGTGGCTCTGATCCGCTAGGCAAATAACATAAAATAGACGTTGATAGTGTACACAGATTACAGTTCGACGTGATTGTTGTTTCAAAACTAAACAAGCGATAGTTCTGATTTCTTTTTGGTAGATATAGCTCGCTCTTTCAAGTGTACAACAGTTCTTGATTGGTCTAGATAGATAACATCTATTGATCTAAATTGGGGTGAATTGTTTAATCGGTCTGTTAAATGTAATAGTGTACATTCGACACTAGACCAGCTTTTGGATATGCAGCCAATTCCAGCTATTTTTTCTTTTTAGTTCTTTACAGAAAGAAGGTTCTTTTTAATCTTAGAATTGAGATGCATCAATTTTAATTCTCTATTGTTTACATATTATATTATAGAATTTGAGATATTTTTTAATTTATAGCCCGAAAGAATAGATCCACCTGATCCATCCAAACCCGATTATGATATTCGAGCTGATGTTTGGTCGTTAGGAATTACATTAGTAGAGTTAGCACTTGGAGCATTTCCGTATCAAGATTGTAAAACTGAATTTGAAGTGGTATGTAGAATATTGCATGATAATCCTCCTGCATTACCCAATGACAAGGGATTTAGTGAAGATTTTAGGTCTTTTGTTGCGTGTTGGTAAGTGAATAAAATTTTGTTTCTAATTTAAACTCAATTATAAAATTTTCGTTAATCATATTTTATTTTTTTAGTCTCACAAAAAATTATCAAAAGCGACCAAAATATCCAAAGTTATTAGAGCACTCATTTTTTAAAAAGTATGAAGTTGCAAATGTGGCTGTAGATGAATGGTTTGCGAAAGTAATAATGGACGAAACTGATACACAAAAACCAGGCAACACTTCAACGACTGGTGCTGCCAGGAGGTAGGTTGCATGGTTAGTTTCGTGTTTTGTTTTGTTTTTATGGCTTATTGCGTTTATTCATAATTTTCAAATAGAATTAGTAGTTTTTTCGAGAATTGAATATATTACTATTTACTTATAAATTGAGTATTATTTGCAAATTTTATTAGAGTATTTTCAAATTTTTATTTATTTTCTTCTCTCCAATAGTTAATCAAATTGAGATGCTAATTTGATAGTAAACTTCAATTCATTAGGTATAACGTTAGATAAAAATTTTTTTCCCTTTGTACTATTATTAATGACAAAATGCAATGGCATGTCATAGAGTCCATCCACTTATTACGCTACTTTAAATTTGAGAATATCTTGTCATTGATTGTCACATTCTTGTAACTCTGTGACATCCTAAGCTTTACAAAGTTGCGTTTAAAAGATTTCGTAATAAGTAAATGAGACTTCATAATGCAATTGAAATGAAATATTAAAATTTGAGATCGATGGACATTTAAAGAAATTTTGTGAAGTCGTTTCATCCATTCAACCACCATATTCATTTGCACTTTGCAACATATTAAATAGATTGCTAACTCTTACAATCAACTAAAGATATAGAAACCTATGGTACAAATAAAGTTTGTCCCAAAATGAGCTAACTTTAATTTTTTATTTGATAATTTACACATTTTGGACATCGAACATATAACCTCTAAAGGCAAAAACCCTTTAAACTCGGCCTGTCGTGCTACCGTGCTCTAGATAGAGGTAATTTCAATCTATGAGGATCCTACCTTCCATAAATAAATTTATAATTTATAACTTAATTTTATAATTTATATATAAATTTATAATTAATTTAGTACCAAACCACAAACTTAAATTCAAACCTATTTAAGTAATATCTTTTTGCCTCAGCATTTTAAACTATGTGAATTCTAATGTCCTCTTAAAGTATGACGTAATTTGTGGATGGCTTATCAGTAAGATTGACGTGTATTGTAGTAGTATTATTACGTGTATTATATACGGCTTGGATAAAATTGATAAATTTGTATAGCTTTTTGTACATGCAAACATATTAATAAGAATGAATTCGACAGATTATTATCTGTATTTCTTAGATTGACAAGTCCTCCTAGTCCGTCAACACCTCGTCGTAATATAAATTCAACACATTCACGCACATTATCAGACACATTAAAAAGTCCACCAATAAATGGAACAATAGCAGTCACATCAACAACATCAACATCAAATGGCCTTACAAATGGTGCAACAACAACAACACAATCAAATAGCACATTCCTGAAATCACCACCAAATGATAAAATTCCAATAAATACAGCATTACCACCGCCGCATCATGGACGAACAACAACTGCTTTACCAATGTCCTCGAATCATCAAAGTCATCATGGACACTTTGGAGTAATCCAAAGGTCACCACCAGATCGAATGCCATCACCTCGGATAAATAATTCACCACCCGACAAGCATACATACTTAGATCGTAGTCGTTATGGAAGTAATTCTTCACCACCAGAAACAAATACAGCATTAAGTGGGAGATTTTCACCATTCCATCAAAGACGTACAATCGAACAAGATAGAAGTAGTCAATCACCACCAAATTTTCATGATTCTGGTGGTCGATTTTCACCATTTAGTCAACGTAGAATAACTGATTCAAATTTACCACCACCGATGAATACAACACAAGATGGACGTTATTCACCGTTCCAACAACGTCGTTATACAGAAGGTACTGGTAATGGTTTATCATCGTCACCGTATCAACAACGTAGAAATATTAGTGGAGATGGATTTTGGCAAACACCAATAGCATCACCATTACCAACACGAAAACGTTATCAAAATATTCCAACGATAGAACCACAAACTCAACATTATAATATAGGAAATACTAGTCCAATTGTGTTACAAAGATTTTATCATCAACAAAGTCAGCTGCAAAAAGAACAAAGTAATCGTGACTATCATACACATTTTTATAATAATTATGCAATAGGTCAATCGGAAAATGACTCCATGAGTAAAGATGAACCAGGTAAGATATTTTTTTACATGCTATTTTAATGAAAATAATATATAAGTATTAATTCATGTTAGTGCATGAGATAGTCAGTTAAGAATATTAGGGAGGTATGTAAAAATGAACGAACGAAAAACGAACGAAAATTTAGTAGAATATTCCTCACCTAAATCTAAAGCTACTGAAAATTTCAAAACAATTTATTAAGCCGTTTAAAAGTTATTACAATTAAAAAAAACTGAAAAAATGAAACAATTTTTCTCAGTAGCTGATAGTTGATAGATTATATATCTTATAAATAAATGTAAAAATCAAAGTGGGATCGAGAATAGGTGACAAATGTTCGACTTGAACCAAATTCCTTTACCTTGGATTCGTTCCAGCCCAATAAAATTTCTTGTATACTTATAATATTTTAACTTTCCACTTCTTTTTATTATATATACCCGTGTTGCTAATTATTAATTCTATTAGAGGGATTTTTAGATTACTATAATTTAACCAGGTATTTGGTAATGCGAGAGATTTACGACAGAGGCAAGATACTGAAACAAATCGTTTTATGTTTGTTTTGTATGCAATTATATGGATAGTATAATTATGAGGAAAAGCCTGAAATAGGTAATGGCAATGCGTAACATAGACAGTGTCTTAAAAATGCATATATCTCGATATGATTACGAATATTATATACAAAGTAAACAAAACTATCTGTGTACGTCTCTTGTTTCTTCAAATTGATGAGGCTTTTCCGATTACCCTTTCCCGACGTGTAAATTGCGGTATAAAACTCGGGTGTTAGCCTGCATAGCTAATGGGGGTTTAGGTAGTCCCAGATCCGCTCCAAGGTGTTGCGGAGACTTACATCGAAGGGACAATTGAGTTCTGATTTAAACTCAGGGGAGCGTAAGGGTAGAGCCGAAAGGCAGGTATCTCACGCAAGTCAACTCTTAGGGGGTACGTTTCATGTCCCAATTCCTTGCCAAATGCCAATTAATTGTGTTGTAAAAATTATAAACGGACAGTTAAGAGCAAAAAAAATTGAAACATTTTGAGTGTGCTATATGTAATATTACGTATTATATAGTAATACAGGGTGGCGCGTAAGTAACGTTATGATTTATTTAATGAATAACTTTTTTCTTTCTGATTTTATTTAACGTTGGCATTTATTAAAATTTAGATTACAGTTTGAAAATATGTTCACACATTATGATTTGAAGATAATATCTTTCAAATGGTGCCCATTATTTGCTTCGACCTTACGTGCTCTTTCCAGAGTATTTTCCATAACTTGTCTTAGAATTTCAGGTCCCAGTGCCCTCACTTCTTCTCGAATATTGGCCATAAGCTCTTGGATGGTTCTTGACTTATTGGCATACACCTTACCCTTTAGGTAGGCCCAAAAAAAAATTGGGAGCTATTAAATCAGGCGAACGCGGTGGCCAGTTAAAATCAGAAAAACGCGATATTATTCGATCCCCAAAAATTTCGCGCAGAAGAGCCATAGTTTGATTTTAACTCGTGAACCAATTGAATCCTATATGGGAAAAGGTGTAACGTATGTAAAATTCTTTGCAAAGACCGCCTAGACATCATCAACTGCTGAGAACGTCGCCTGGTGAAAGTTTCGGGGTTTTCCTCAACACTTGCGCAATGTTCACATCATTTCGAACTGTACGAGGTCTTCCAACACGCGGAAGGTCACAGACAGCCCCATGTTGCCGAAAACGCTGAACCAATCGGTAAATTGTTGGAGCGCTAGGTGCATTTCGATATGATCTTTGTGTCTGAATAATCGAATGCTGACTTTCAAAATAAAATTGAACAACTTTGGTTCTTTATTCTGTGCTGAGTCTTTCCATCATAAATTTCCCAAGTTTTCCAAAGTTAATTCTGAAAAAAATACGTAAACAAAAAATTTATTCACTAATTAAATCATTACGTTACTTATGCGCCACCCTATACATACACTTTGAATGTAATTACAGACGAAACCGGATATATGTATATGTTGCATGGGATATTTGGTATTAATTTTAAAGTAAACTTATAGGGGTTGTTAATCGGCTTAATTAATTTATTAAGAAATTGTTAAAAGGTATTCAGTCCAAAATTTACCCTATAAAATCTTCACCTACTCTGGTATTATATCATTATCACCTATTATCAGAGACTTCCGTTTATTAGTCTCGATCAGTAAATCGATTAATAAATCTGCAAAACCGTTGTTGTCAAGTCATTGGCCAAAAGTGGTACATATTATGCAAATGTTTGTAGTCGATTTGTGTCGAAACTATTCGGTTTTCTGGTTGCTAGTCCGTTTTGCTACTAAGACGTTGGTGTGCTAATATTGTACCACTATTTTATCATCATTACAATACATGTATTTCCGCTTTATTTAAATATTTGGATTTACAGTTTGAAAATGATCGTAGGATTGAAACATGTCACACAATATATATTAAATAAAGACGAATTCCACTGAGGCAACTTTTAGGCAACATGTAGCATGCGAAACAATTATTGATACAATTATCGGCTAAATATAATTATTGTACGGTGATGGAGGTAAAAATAATTGGTGTATTTCGAAATTTCGAAATAAAGCATCATCGTCAGCAACCAACTGGTTGTATAAATTATACTGAACTTCTTGACCATCGACATATAGCTCTCTTCTCCAATATCGCGGCGTTTTTCTTTTCCTTTTACGATTCAAAGCGATTACCAAATAAGCAGCTGCCGCGACTGTTTGTAATGACATGATGTACCAATCTGAAGTTGCCTGCATGGAATCGCTTTAGACGCATGCTACACTCATTTACGACAACGTGCATATGATGTGGGGCAACTAATTCCGCATGCGACATTAATTGAATTTCCTGCCACATTCACATAGTCGGACTCCTACAATAGGCAACACTAGGAAACAAGTATCAAGCCATATATCGTTCAATGTTGCCTCAGTTTTGAAATTGTTATTTTTCAATCCCATATTTTTATAATGTTACTTCTTGTTTTTTTATATTGAAATAATATTTTTTATTTACTAATATGTAAGGTAAACGAAGATTTGCGTCATATATTAAGTTGCAATTAAGTGGTGATAGAAGACGAAATCAGAGTCCGGATCCTCCACCGCGGCTCAGTCGTGGACAGAGTGCAGGTGGAGATTCTAGCCAGAGTCCCTTAGCCATGCGAAGAGCTTTATTAGATTCAGCTTGTCCAGGTTCACCGAGTTTATCACGAAGGTATTTATATTAATATATTTCAACGATTTCTTGAAAAGTATTTCATGAATCCTTTTTGATAGTTAGGGTCCATTTCAAATCGAAAAGGATTGTGGTCGCTAACAACAATCTTTTTTTACACTTATTTTAACAAACTTATCGAGTTGATATTTAGTTTTTTGTTTGAGATCAAGTACTTAAAACAATTTTTTAAGATTTTTGTAGTGCAATAACATATTAGCAAAAACCGCTAAAAATGAATAAATAGTGGTTTTCAACTTTTTGTGTAAACATTTTTTTGTTAGTATCTTTTGTCAGCGACCTTTAGATATGAAATTTGTCGATTTGAAATGGACTAACTCGTTGGTGTCTTGATTTACAAAAATTCGATTGAAAATTAAGAATATTTATATTTATTATAGGTATATTTCGCCATCACCACCACAACCGCCTCCAAGACGTTTAACAGAAAGTAGTTCGGTACCTGGATCACCACAACATGTTCGCGCTCGATTTCATTATACACCAGAACCACAACGTCGACTGTTTCGTAATAATGATTAATGAAATTTATTTTATAAACCTTTTATTTATTATTTTGTTTTTATTTTTTAAATTGTTTTTGCATAATAATTATTTATTATATTTAAAAAGAAAATGCGATTTTCAAAGTGATTCAGTTGGTGAAGCGTATGTGTATCCGGTCTTTAATATAACAGTTTGAAACGAGATTACATATTCCAATTGGAAATTTTTTACGTGGAACGTATAAAAAATCTGAATTGTTAAAAATATCTTTGGTGTATTTATTTACTTATGTTTCAATTATTGTATTTGAGATTTGGAAATAGAGGTTAAGTAGCGAATTCATCTCATTATTTCGATCTATACCTCATTAATTTCATTAATCCGGCGTTAATGAACCAATCTAGAGTTACATCAGTAGTGAACCAGGGTATGTGGCACCCTGTTTTTGAATGTAATTTTAACTTTTGTTTACTTTTTACATTATTTTTTATTTTTTGAATTATTATTGTGTGTATGTATATGAAAAGCAAGTGTACATAAAATCAAATTGTTTACTTTTTATTGAATTTTAAAATTTAAACAAGTGAAAATAACAACTAGTTAATTGCTTAAATATCCGATATATAATAATAATAATAAGAAAGAGGGGTACCGCATACGGGTCCCTAGCACCTAGACCAAGGGGTCCTCTGTGCCCTCCTTGAGAACAACCTGTCACCCGAAGGCGAGACGCCTCCGGATAAGAGGTGCTATTTTAAGCAGATGAAGCTATAGGATTCTGTCAAGGCCAGACGCCACGCAAAAGGCCCACAATATATCCGATATATAATAAGCTTATAAAAAAAAGTTTCAAACAAAAGTTGTTTATATAAAAAGGGGCATTTTTTGTTTTTAAATTTTTTTTCTGTCTTTTACAGTTTCAAAGATGGATATTCTCCCCCACCCCTGACTGGGGGAAGCTTAGTCCGGTTTTGCCCATCCACGAACTTGACCTTACTTTTTACCTCTAGAACACACACACAAAATTTAAGCTCGTTTTGTCTTTTCGTTTTTGAGTTATCGTGTCCATGAACAGACAGGCAGGTAGAGACGGCAGAAATCGTGTAGTTGCTTTGACTTTAAAGGTTAACGTCCAGGCTTCCCAGTTCAGTGAAAAAACATTTTACTAACCAAATTAATTTATTTTTCTGTATTGTGTCTCATGACATAAGCTGTAAATAAACATAATAAACGTAAACATATAAAATTTTTGTAATGCGATTGATGAACTAGGGTGTGAGTCACCAAAATGCACTTTGAACATACCTATCGCTTCCCACGGCACGCCTTCAGCTACTGAGGTGAAGGGGGCAGAAAGGCGTATTCTTTGACGTACGTGGTCGTTTTTACCTGCTACTGGGTTAGTAAGGTCATCACAACCCGGGAAGACTTGGAATTATTAGAAAACTTGACTCAACCGATAATTATCATGAAAATATCGGGGAAATTTAAAAAGTATCAGGAAATTTTATTAGCAGACAAATTTTAGCTTGAAAAGGCCTATTTTTTTTATTCTTTATGTTAGCTAATCGGTTGACTGAATTTTTGGAATTCATTGAGGTTTTTAGTATAATCCGATTGTCGCATTCACATTTGTCGAGTTTGTAATAGTGGCAGCATATGTTACTTGATGTCAGTGTATTATCCGAGCAGTTTCAATTGTCTTTTAAATGTGATTTCATATTTACCTCTAACGTGAATATTTTGTATATAAATTTATAAACCAAATTCTAAAAAATCGGGAGTTAATAGGGGTCATCTATAAAATACGTTACGCAAAATTCACGCATTTTTTACCCCTCCTTCCCGACTTATCACGCTGCAACACATTTTCGTCAATCCCCTATCAAATAATACGTCACAAAACCTAACCCCTCCCCCTCCCCAATGATTGATTATTTCTATGATTATTAGTGACATACAAAAGTTATGAATAAAAAATTATTTTTATTAGGCAAACGCCAAAATAGTACTTGTACGATTTTCAACTATTGTGACCGCATAAATATTTGTATTATTGATTAAATTATTAAAACAAAACTTTCTATTGCTTACCGCGAATAAATCTAAAGTTAAAAAAAATTAGGGATAAAATTGATACAAGGATTTTAAACGTCGTGCCATGCCACGCTTGATTCGATCTCCACCCTTGACACATCGTCACGTAACGCAATATATTCTCCCCCCTATTTCACGAACGTATTTTATGGGCGGTTCCTTATGAAATTATGGGTGTTTTCTAGGTTTGCAATGAATTCCTGATCCTATATTGTATAATTTTGTATAAAAGCAGATGGATTTACATAAGGGGTTAGCATTAAATTAATCGTTAACTTAAAAGTAAACGTATCACTTCATATAACCTTTAACTATTGAATTTAATTTTTCTCCTTAAAATGTAATAGATATTGCTAAAAATATTTAGTTAATTTTTAAGTTTCAAAGTTATACAAATTTCATTAAAGAACGGATACGATTTACTAGAATGAAATAAAAACGCTCGACATTAAGCAGTAACCAAAAAATATTTGGTTATTTAACTTTGAAAAGAGAGATCAATAGTCACTGAAAAATGATGAAATCGTATGTTATTTATTTAAATAATATGTTGGAAACTTCACATTTTTATTTTAATATTTTTTGTTCATTTTTTTATACAAATGCAAATTATTCGACTGGATTTTGGTGATCAATTTTATCTATAAAGTTAGCAAAATATAGATAAAAATTTTGCTAACCATTTGCTATTTTATACATACATTTTTATTTGGGTTGCTGTGCATAATTGATCGGAAATGTTTTCAAAGAATCGATGATAGTAGGTGTTCCAATCAATTTCAGAATCTACACAAAATATTCTTATCACTATTATTTCACAATAGTTGTATAAAATAAAATTGAAAAATTGCCTTTAGTCACTGTCATTTTCGAATTACACTTTTTGGATTGATTTAAACGATATTTTAATGATTTCCTTTGATTAATTTGCACAGTTGCCTTTAGTGCCATTCACAATCAAACAACTTAGACCGACTTAGGGAGGTAGCAACTAGAGTATTGAAGCAAATTTTATCAGTGTTGAATTATAAATATACACGACCATAAAATGGAATCAAATCAAAATGGACACATTTATAAAAAATTTTAAAGTTATTATAGTGTCTAGATTTGGAGATCTTAAACCTTTTTATGCTCTAGCCAGAAATTTAACGTTCGTTCTGGCCAGAAATTTGACGCTCGTTAAATTTGGTCATGTGATAGAATTATATAGAGTCAAGTCCCAGCGTCAACATTTAGGGTAAATCTGGCTCGACACGAACTTCAAGCGTCAACAATATGCTTTATTGATATCAAAACAATATGTTTTAGTTGATCAAGAAATTTGTTAAGCCTAAAGTAACGTTATTTGCGTTAATGATATTTGACGCAAATTTGAGCGTAGAATTCGTCGAAAGTGGTGTCTATATATGATCGTTATGCGCGCGCAATATTAGCTATTTCGAATATTTTGATATCATGATCTCTACTTTGTTGTGTTCGTTTACGATACTTGTGAACAAATTTAGCTGGCAAATATTGCAAACTTTTGCTCAAATCGAGCTGTTCAAAAAGTGCCTATTTTCTTCTCCTGTTGGATATTGAAAAAAATAAATTTTTGTTCGTTTGTTCTTGTATTTTAAAACAAGCTTTTTGCTTCAAAATATTTTATGCAGTGAACCCAAACGAGGAGACCCAAAACACGAAATTTATGGAATCGAACAGTGGAGTCGTCATTTAATCAACTTGAGCATCCAAACACACAGCAATACTTTAGTTGATTATATTATATTTTATATATATATATATATATATATATATATATATATATATATATATATATATATATATATATATATATATATATATATATATATATATATATATATATATATATATAAAGCCATAAAATAACTCTTCTATATTTTATGCAAATTTGCTAACAAAAATAACATGATTTGAATTTCATAAATTTTCATCTGTCGTGAAATTACGGGAACATAATGTTGAATCCGTGAATTTAATGAAACAATTTCAGGCAATTTACACTCAAAATTTCAAAGCCACTATTTACTAATCAAAATTTGTATTTATAGTATTATAGGTTTAACTAATTGTTGAAATCATTGAAATGTAGACTAACGCCGCCATCTTGGAGTATGACGTCATGAGTAACTTTAGCTATAGTTACGTTAATGATTATAAATCAATCATTAATAAATATTTAATGCAACTATTAGAGTCAAATTTGCTTCAAAAAGCCGGTTTCAGGCTCGATTCATCTTGAAATCCTGAATATGACCCTAAATTTTTACGGCCCGACTCGTGACGAAACAAACAAAAAAGCGTTTTTTCTTAATATCTTTTTTTAAACTTAAAAAATGACAGAATATTATACAATTCTATATAAAAAAAGAAAACAAATGAGCCCATAAACATTAAAATCGTTTTATTAGAAGTTCGAAAAACGCAAAAATTTTAAATAAAAATAAAAAATCTAAAAATTACTTCATTTTTTTTTAACAATGGCAAAATATGCCTTTTATATGTTAATAATAACGTGCCCAATTTTAGCCCTTAAAAAAAATTAGGCCCCCGACAATTAATTAAATACCGAGTCACCGATTTTTATAAATAAAAAGGGTGATGAATTTTAGATGAATTATTCATTTTAGATGAATAAATTTTTTTTTAAATGAAAGGTCTTGAAAATATCTGAAAAAGAAAATGAAAAAGAAAATAATTTTTTAAACTGTCTTTTTATCCATTATTTTTCAATTTGTTTATAACGCGCATTAAGTAAATTAAAAAAAAAAAACAGTTAAGAAATTATTTAAATAAACTTTATTTTCTTTTAACTTATAGATTTTTTTATAGACCTTTAATTTAAAAAAAAAATATTCCGATACGTTAACTTTTTAGAGAGTTATCATATATTTTACCTTGTGCTAATTTACTTATAAACAAATTAATATTTTTTAACTGTTATAAAGCTTAATCGAAATCTTAAACACTTACCTATCTAACAATAAATTCAAAAAAAATTTCCGACCAATATTGTTTATTTGTTAAAGAAAACCAGTTTAATATCTGTCGGCTTTTAATTAGAAAATAATATTTTTATAATTAAAATACAGCTTGATTAAATTTATCCAAAAGAGACACAAATATATGTATATCTATATAGTTTATATGTTTATTTCGTACATCCAATGTTTGAATGATGGGACAAGCTTACGCATTAAACTTGTTTCTACCAATTGTATACTTTTATGCTTGTCCAATCATTCAAACATTGGATGTATGATATAAGCATATGCACTATATAGCAATACATATATTTGTGTCTCTTGATTTTCGAACTTTGGGAATTTTTTCCTCGAATTCTAATAAACCGATTTTAATGTTATGGGCTCATTGGTTTTCTTTTTTTATATAGAATTGAATAATATTCTGTCATTTTTTAAATTTTTAGTTTAAAAAAAATATTAAGAAAAAACGCTTTTTTGTTATAAACAAATTCACTTTTGACCCTGTTCCGTCACGAGTCGGACCCTAAAAATTTAGGGCCGTATTAAAAATTTAGGGTCAATCGATGTCAAGATGAATCGATTTAAAAAAATTGCGGTTCCAAGCAACCTGCCTGAAAAATCCTTATTTGACTTTACTAAACAGTTCGTGCAATAATATAATGCAGTTTATGATTTTTATTTATTAAAATAAATATAAGTGTCCATTTTGATTTTGTTACTTCTATGATAGTATTAATGATATTGGAACGAATGTTGACCATTTGGTAAGAAAAAAAGCAATCCACTGTTAAGAGACAAATTACTATAAAATAAATCACACGCCACTTCAAATTGCAATTAATAATTCCTCAATTCCATTTTTGCATATAAAAATAATTGTTCATTGAGAATACAATATTAACTGTTTGTGAAGAATCTTTCAGTATTTTTTTATATTAATTTCTTCATCCGAGCCGAATATTTTTTAGTCATTTTTTTTGTGCAATAGGTGAGATTTTAATTTATATTTAATATGTAATTTATAATTAAAAATTAACATACTAGTAAGATATATCGTATTAACAGTTTGTTTTAATATTATCACAATCTTTGGAACTTGTTGCATTCAATTTTAATTAAAAAATTTTTTTTAATATTTATGTTTAATATGGACGACTGTGCATCATTATTTTTTCATCTCATCGTGGAAACTGTAAGATGCTTCAACATTAAAAAACCAGAATCAAATGACGATGAAAAACTTTTAAAAAGGATCCACACTATGTTTGCGTTCCCAAAATATAATTGAGATTACCAGACCCTTAATTATTAAAAAGATTACTAGAAAGAAAATAGAACTGAATTAGAGTTTTAATTTGCAAAATTTCATTTTTATTCAAAATTTTGCGTCAATATTTAGTACTAAATCGAGTAAAGAAAGAGTATATCAATAAAAATTAAGATAATATTAAGTATAAAATATCACTATCTCAACCAATTTCAAAAACATTCCACTTATCAAAAACGGAGGTATGTTTTTGTAAACAAATGGAATTTTTATGAAAATTGGGTCCCGACCAAATTATATGAGATCGTGATACGTTATGGTATATTATCCTGATCAAAAATCTCAATGGCCACAAAGGACTATATATTTAAACTTTGATTGTTTTTCAAGTAAAGAGTTAGAATAGCTCCGCTGTTCTATTTCTATGTTCTATTTCTTTATCCCAACTCTCCTTGAAACAAAATCATGTCATACTATATAGACTGATTGACGGGTATACTATACTACCCACAAATTAAGACCCTGAAAGTTAGGTTTGACTGAAACAAACGATGGATAAAAGTACTTAATTTTTAAAATAATTAATTTTAATTTGATAAGTACAAATCGGCGCCACAAATTGTGATAAAAATAAAACAAACTTATAAATTTTTTTCTAAGAATATTTTGTTCATTAATTTAGTAAGAATTAATGGATATGAAATAACAGCGACGACGTAATATATATATCAGAAATGTGTATGAAACCTGAAAAAAAATTTACTGTATTTTGATGCCTAAAAACGCTTGTTAAATTTTTTTTATACAGATTGTTTAAGTGACAAAAAGAAGCGATCGTGTTTTATAATAAAATAATATCAGTTGTTGAATGAATCCTTATTGTATATTCAATAAAATCAATATTGTGTTCAATAAAGTTCTTGGAAGTTTTTTTTTTTTTGTTTCTTTTTTGAAAACATTAACGGGTTCAAAGCTATCACTGTTTTCAAACAGCTTAATATGTTTTATTAATTGCCAAATTTATGTTGAATTTTTTGCACTTAATGTTTTCCATGCACAAATGATGAAAAAAGATCATATGATAAATATTGAAAAATTATTAGTAACGAGAGTTCGTAAATATTGAAAGAGCTAGCTAGAGAAGTTTTTTTTCCTTATATATTTGGAACGGGATCAAAACAACATTCCTATTTCACTTAAACACAAAAAATAAATAAATATTAATTTTTATAATCTTGTAAGGGAGAAATATAATTAGCTTACAAAAGTTCTGCATTTTAGGGTTATAGTGTTTTATACTTGGCAAAATTTTATGCGTAAATTTACACCAATCATAACTAATATTCATATACAGGATGTTACATTTTAAACAATGTTCATGAATATTTCTTCAAGGGAGCATTTTGGGAAAATGTGACCAGGATAAAAATTGTTTTGTTCGGAGGGGGGCATCTTATGGTGATCTTTTCACACAGTGGCTTTGTCGATGGATGCACAAGCATTTTTGCCGCGTGCAATATAATCAAATGGACTCTTTCATACTTCGCTACGATCCGGTTTTTTTGCCATTTTCATTTTATTATCGTACTCATTTCATCATTTATTGATCAAAATTTATTTTCTACAGTTTATTTTAAAATGAAAGTCGTGAAATGAAGTACCAGTTTGCATTAGTGCCTTACCAGTTCAAGTGGCCGTGCAGGAAAAGGCGCTTTGCTTGGAACTGGGAAGTTAAGGGTTCAATTCCCAACAGCGACAGTTTATAAAAAAAACTATCGGGATAGCCGCTACAACCTAGCCTTGTATTAGTGCATTAAACAATTGTATTTCTATCTTATAAGATTAGGTATAAAGATTTTGATTATAGAACATTGTGCAACATTAGCTCAGCTCATTTTTTTTAGCGAACATGATATTTTTTGTCTTTTAAACTAAATGTATATTAAATGTAACATTTACAGAAGACATTATGTGCAAAAGGTTCAAACAAATGAAATCTGAAAAGAATTCAATTGAATTTTTGTTTTAAATAAAGAGTTTCAAGTTTAAAATGTAATAATATACATATGCATCTTCCTATACTCAATTTTTGACAAAAGATGTGTATATCATTAAAATGAAATTAATATAAGTAGTTGATAGGACAACACGTTTTTTAATAAATTCATTTGTCGAAGTTTACCAAATAAATTTAAAAAAAAACCACCATCACTTATGAGTGTATATATTTTCGTATAAGTTGCCATATTATATGTTTGTACAATATTTGACATGTAATCAGCTTTTGTAAATATTATAAATATTGAATATGTCATTTTATTATGAAATATATTATAAGCAACTATACGATTGAGTTTATTTTATTGATTACCAATGTCCACTTTTAGGCTTGATCCACACTATAAGTCCGCTTGCGATCTAGCTTCTATAAAATATGTTTACAGGAGTAACAATGAGTCTATTTACACTTACAATCGTTCTGGTTTCACTCACATACTGCTCCGATATCGATACATTTCAAATAATTTTATCGGAACGATCAGTTTTGTACTAAACCGTGTAACGAAAATCATAATTAAGGTAATATTCTCAATACTAAATTAGCCAAAAAAACATCCATATTTATATATAAAGCTAAGTGTCCATCTGAGACAAAGTCTCAAGAGAAAGTCTCGAGACTAGTCTCAGGGTATTGTCCATTTGAGATCACTTTTGTCTCTGTGACAACTCTCTGAGACTCGATAATCATTCCAGTCTCGAGACAAGGATATTTCGTGTCCACTTGAAAGTCTACTCACAGCTGTGACAAGACAATAATAATAATAAGTAATGTAACAACTAACTGAGTAAACTGTTTGAATGCCCAGTACATACTGAATTGTATATCAATGTTTGAATTGTTAATATTTTTGCCTATTCAATGTTTATAAAATATGAATTATTTGTAAATGTTTGTTGTGTCACAATTTTAAAAAAATATCTCATGACCTTAAAAATGGGCATATTTTTTGCTTTCCGAGGAACTTTGAGCACAAATTATGAGAAAACTATTAAGTTTATGAAAAAAAATTTCAAACAAAAGTTGTTTATTTTAAAGAGAAATAGATTTTTATTAACAAATTTTTTTTCTACCACTTACGGTTTCAAAGATATAAAGGGGGGGAAACACGTTCTGATTTTGCCCATTTACGAACTTGGCCTTAATTTTTTGCTCTAGAACACACAAACAAATTTCAGCTCGTTATCTCTTTTCGTTCTTGATTTGCGGAAATGACCGAATTATAAATAGGCCATTTTATAAATACCTTTGTGAAGCACTTTTGTCAAGGATTAATATTTTCAAGCGCTACAAAGTCGGGACTAAACTTAATATACCTTGTATATTTATATATACTGGGTATAAATATTATGACATAAACAAACTGTATTTCTCTATGGATATGAACCATAGATAAAATATAGTAGTGGGGACAACAGTAAAGTCTCCGAGAGCTCGCAAACTCTTCCAACACGGCAGACTGGAGACTGAGTCTCGAGAGCATTAATATGCATGTCCACCTGTGATCGGTGCTCTCTCGGAGACTGTTCAGAATTATCTCCGATACTGCTCTCAGCGCCCTATCCATTTGTGAGTCGAGTCTCGTGACTACTCTCGAGACTGTTTTGTCTCAGATGGACACCTACCTTTAGGCAACGTACATTAATGTGGTTGTTTTTATGAAACAATATGGCAACGCTATTACAGCTAATAACATATATTATGGATATAATACCTGTGTTACTTAATGATATACATGACATGCAGTTTTCACTTATCAGGATTTTGATTCGAAAGTGTTGTTGATATTGTTTCCATTTTAAAAATAGAAAATTATGTGACATTAACATAGATACCTTATAGATAGATAACTGTCTTACTATCATAGGTTAAGTTTCCACCTAACCTATGATGAAGCCACCCGATACCACCGTGCACCGCTTCAGTTAGTTGCCGTATTATTTCATGAAAAAAATTACATTAGTGTACTTATGTTCATTGATAAATACGGATATTGTTTTGGCTTATGCAGTTTTTCAAACTTAATGTTTAAATTAAATGCACTCCATATCCATCGCGTGTTAAAATGCCAGAATAAAATAGGTTTTTTATATTCATTCATTCATTTATTTGACATGAATCAAAGTACATTACAAAAACAAACAAAAAAAACTGCACAATATGTTGGTATTCTAAAACAAATATAAAGATAAAAAATTCGTTACGCAGGAGCTGCGTCAACTTAGCGAATTTCCCTAGAATACATAAATCACTCTCTAGCGGTCATAATTTTAGTGTGATCAAAATGAAATATAATATCTGATATGACTTTAGTATTTGCAAAAATTAAATTTATTAACAGCCAATATATAACGATTATAGTTTATAGTTACTATGGAAACGACAATCAAAATTGACATTTCAAAATTAAAACAAAATTTTAATAAAATAATTTTATAGTTATCTTATAGAATTAGAGTTTCTGTGGAGATGACAAAATCAACACAAATTTTTACCAACTCCAAAAATAGAAGGAGGAGATTCTCTGTTCGACTGTAAAGTAATGTAACAACTAACTGACTTAAATATTTGAATACTTAGTATATACTGAGTTGTATATCAATGATTAAATTGTTAACAATTCTGCGTATTCGAAATGTTAACAATTCTTTCCGAGGAACATATAATCACAAATTATGAGAAAACTATTGAGTTTATGAAAATCTTTTTCAAACAAAACTTGTTTATTTTAAAAAGAAGATTTTTTGTAAACAATTTTTTTTCTATCTCTTACGGTTTCAAAGATGTATATATACCCCACCCACACCCCGAGCGAAGGGAAACACGTTCCGATGGTTTCAAAGATAAGCAGTTTTGCCCAAATATAGTCCGATGTTGTCCATTAACGAACTTCCCAGTAAACAATATGACGTCTTTAAAAGTTATTTAAGAGCTCTTATTAAAGATTTGGACGTCTTAAATTTTTCGTCAAATGGGGTCTTCAGGACTTCATGAGGATGTCCAATGCGCCACCTCAAGAACTACTGAAGACTTCATTATTAAGTCTATATGAACTTTTTTTTCTGACTTCGAAAAAATAAATCTTAAGAGTTCATGATTCTGACCTCTTCAAGAGCTTCTTTTGAAGAGATCTTAAAAGTTCTTGATTCTGACCTCTTCAAGAGCTTTTTTTTAAGAGATCTTAAGAGTTCTTTATTCTGACCTATTCAAGAGCTCCTTTTTAAGAAATCTTAAGAGTTCTTGATTCTGACCTATTCAAGAGCTCATATTTAAGAGTTCTTGATTCTGGCCTCTTCAAAAGCTCTTTTTTAAGAGTTCTTTAAGACTAAATTAATATTTTAAGATTCCTAAAAATAGAGGCTAAAAATATAAACAATTTTATATTAAAATTAATAAATATTTATTCATTTAATTTATATTTATATTTACATTTAAATTTATATTAATAATCATTACAATCATTTGGTTTGCTAAGTCCATGATATATTCCAACAGCAAAAGGTACAGCGCCTTTTGGGTAAATTTCGACTAGTATTGGATAGAGTTGACTCTTCAAACTCTTTGAAATTGGCAATCTGTCAAATACACGTTGATTTGAATAGTTTCTTTAAACTGGCCCAAATCGATCGCTTTCAGTTGGTCAATCAATCCTTTTTTTAGACCATAATGAAAATATTCTCCTGGTGCAACAGTACGAATAGGGGTATTTTTAGGAGAATTTAATAATGTACGCCAATCATTTGGAAAATTTTTTAAGTCTTCTATCGACTCTACATTCCGAAGAATATTTAGATGCAGTTTGAGTAATGTTAAACTCACATTTCCATTGAGCTAACTTTTGACTCAAACTTAATTTTTTGATATTCTTGGGATTAGGTTCGAAGATGGGATGATCACCACCTTGGCAGACATCTTGGTTTCAAATCTTAATAAAAAATAGAAAATCATGATATTCATTTTTAAATTCATTTTAATGCGTTAACCTTTAAGATACTTACAGATAAAACCAATTAAAAATAATCCACGTTAAAAATAACGCACTTAAACTGGTTTTAAATACTTGATAACACTAAATAAATAAATTAAATTATAATAATACCTTTACAAGTTCTCCAAATAAAAGCTGAATAAGAATGTTAAATTCTAGGTTATACAGAAATAAAAACTATAACAAAAATGCGCGTGCGCTAAATTGAATAAAAATATAAAAAACTTGGGAAAAAGACATCTTAAAGGCTCCTATTTCTGACTTCTTGCGAAGTCAGGAAAAATAGACTCTTAAAGGGCTCCTATTTCTAACTTTTTACGAAGACAGAAAAACTGTCTACTTAAAGGGCTCTTATTTCTGACTTCTTGCGAAGTCAGAAAAAATAGACTCTAAAGGGCTCCTATTTCTGACTTTTTACGAAGACAGAAAAAAAGTCTACTTAAAGGGCTCCTATTTCTGACTTCTTGCGAAGTCAGTAAACAGAGACTCTTAAAGGGCTCCTATTTCCGACTTTTTACGAAGACAGAAAAATAGACTCTTAAAGGGCTCCTATTTCCAACTTTTTACGAAGACAGAAAAAAAGACTACTTAAAGGGCTTCTATTTCTGACTTCTTGCGAAACCATAAAAAAAGATGTCTTAAAGACCTCTCAATTGAGAATTTTGAAAACAGAGGCCATTATGACGTCATAATTGTACTTCCTAATGAAGTCTTCAAAAAGACTTCTTTTTGAAGTCTTTCTGACTTGTATGTTTGCTGGGTTGACATTACTTTTTGCTCTAGAACACATTTCAGCTCGTTATCTATTTTCATTCTTGAGTTATCGTGTCCACAGACAGATAGACAGACATGTGGAAATGGCTAAATTTTATGAACACATGTACCAAACATTCATGCCTACGATTCATATTTTTAAGCGTTACAGTCGTGATCAAACTTAATATACCTTGTATATTTACATAGTCATAGAGCAAATTCAATATTATTTGGTCTTTGGCTTCTTAATGCATCCTTAAACCGTATAATGATCGATCTAGCTAATTTAATTTTTAATAAATTTTGGTAATTATTTTTTATTGTGGGTCCTGAAAGGGGTAAATTTTAACAATATGCATAATATAGCCCACAGAAATGCTCGTATTAATATGACTAACTAAGAACTAAACCTAAACCAATCTTAATCGAAAAAGTCACTTTCATCACTGTCACTATCGAAATTTATAATGAACTTCTCGGTGATGTCCTCCGTTATAAATTCCTCGGCGATGTATTTTTGTTATGTTCTTTTTATGTTTTCACACACTTTCACCCAGTCCTCGGTTGTAACTGAGCTAAATTTTTCCCGGCAGAGCACTTCCACATCGTCCAATTTGAAGGTGGTATTCAGCTTAGCCACCGAATTTTTCACCAGAGCCCATATTTTTTCGATTGGATTGAGTTCTGGATGATATGGTGTTAGCCTTAGCACAACATGCCCATAATTTGAAGCAATTTCATTAATTTTATAAGTTTTTGTTTTGGGCTTATATAATTATATTGTATAATTCCACCTTCGAAAGTTTTCTGTCTACCGGGATATTAAATTTTTCCATCCATTCGATCATTTCCCCCTTGGTTGTACTCATAGTCGGAGCTTTATCCTTTTGTGTGTTGTGGTAGCTGGCATTATCTACCACGATGAATTTGCTGGCAAATTTGGTATTAATTGTAATTCAAGCCCTTTTGAAAAATTTGCATAGTTCATGTCATCGTGGTAATCGCCCTTTGTTACTCCCGACTTGAACATTAATAACCCATTTGGAATAAATCCCATTTCGCCTCCTGCATGGGCAATAATTATACGTTTGCCTTTCGAAATGGGTGATTTTGAGCCTAGATTAGAATCGTTAACCCATTCGAAAGGCGTGGTATGACTCGAGTGGATGTATGTTTCATCCAGATATACAATTGGACGACCTTCGTTTCGAAATCTTCTCACATCTCTTAAATATTGGATTCTTAAGTACCTAATGTCGGGCTTTTCACAAAGTAATTTTCGGTTATCGGAAGTTTTTTTCCAACTGAAACCTAACTTTTTAACTACTCTCCGAAAAATAGATATTTTTCCCGAAAAGTTAATGTCATCTTTTATTTTTTCGAAGACGGCCTTCATTGTTGGTCTACAATTGTCTGTAAACGCAAAATTGTGGATGGTGCGTCTAATAACTTCTTCAGAAAAATTATCAACAGTTGATTTTGGTTTAGGCTTGGAACACTCTTTGTAGGGTGTAGCTACGTGACCAAACTTTTCCATTTCCTTAATAATCCTTTTTAGAATTGTCATTGTTGTTCCGGCGGCCGTTATCGTAGTATCAATAATGTTACTGACATTTACTAAACGGTCATTTTCATTTACCGCTTTCTTAAAAAATGAATACACCTGGTAAACAATATCACGACTTTGTTTATTTAAAACAACATGTTTCTTTCGTTTGTCGCGGTATCTTGGCTCTCTTTATATCTCAAAGGAGCGCTGCCCGAACCTGCAAATGATTCCGATATTCGACAAAAACGAAAATATATTAGTAAAAAATTTTACTAAATATTTTATAATTAAAATGACACGCACGTTTTTTTTTAAAGAAAAGAAAAGAAAAAATTAAATTAAACACAAGTTTTTACGAAACAAAAAAAAACCTGATTTTATTGCTTAAAAAAAAATGAGAATTCAATTTCTTTTTTAACAATTATTTTAATTTTTCAACACAATGTCAAACTTTGAATTACTTGTACAACTGCCAACTTTAACTTGATCTGAATCGAACAATAGTTAATTAAATACTTTGAAACTAATCAGACAATAGTCGAATTAAAACTGACTTGAATCAACACTGGTCACCGGTTTATATACCTGTCAAAGATCTTTCGAGAAGATGATTGTTTTTTTGAATAAATATTTTTTTTTTGACAATATATTTTCGCATGGAGGCTTCTAGAATATTTTAGTATATCAACAACCATGGACGTAATCGGAGTGTTCAGATTATTTATAAAATTAATTAAAAATTATAATACCTTTCCAAGTTTTGAACCATAATCACACCCCGCTTGGTTGATATTTAACTACCGACTTAATGAACACGGTCAGTGTGAATTCAAAATCTATACACAATTTTACAATACATAAGCATGCTTATTCTGTTTACTTAATCTTGTTTTTACAAAATTATTTATTTGTGATTTATTTATGTTATTTATCAAAAATATTCAATTTTTATGACTTTTGATTTTTTAAATTAAATTATAGAAGTATATTAATTTGTAAAGAAGCCTCGAATATCGCCACAGTTTGAGTGAATCAGTCTATTTTCAAAATGACGGGGAGGAAACATATATTTAATACTAAGTATTAAATATATGATTAAAATATGGTTTAAATAAGTTGCCCTTCTTCTTTTAAATAAGTTTCCCTTACGCGCATATAATAGTCAAAATAAATTAATTCAGCTCTATCTGATAATTTTTTTTTCAATTTTTTTTAAAAAAAAAGAAAAACTTTAAATCAAAAGCAGTTATTATTTACTTTTCAATTTTCGACTTAAAAAAAAAACTTAGTTTAAGAAAAAAAATAAATCGAACTATTTTCTTTTCTTTTTGTACTTAGAAAAAAACTCCTTCTTTTTCACAGGAAAAAAATATTGTTTTGTTAAATATTTTTCGCAACATCTTACTTAATATTTTTCTATTTCATAATTAAATGTGTGTTGGATCTAAAAAATTATTCTCAATAATTTTCACTACAACAAAATCTCCCCCTCTAGACTCCAACACACGTTTTCTAATTTACTATTATCTTTGGTCGACCAATTTTTGACTTAAGAACTATTTAAATTATTTGAATTGTACTAGTACATTTAGCTAGCTAGCATAACTTAAAAGTGTACATACACATTAGTTCTTCACTCTTCATCAACGGCGCCTGGTGTTGATTGCCGGTCGTCTGGGCCGCAAGTTGTACCCTGGCTCTAATGCTCTGGCCTCTGGCTCGTCCACACTTGGTACATCCCGTCGTCTTCCATCACCTCCATGCCTTTGACCCCCCAATCGATCTGGAAGTAGTTGGCCGAACACCTCGTTCCCCACAATCAATCTGCCCAGATTCCCATTGGCGGCGGTCCTTGCACTGGCCGCCGGTGTAATTAGCTCGTGTTCTGTCCACTCGTCGACGTAGATTGCTTCTCAGTGGACTATTGTTATCTACGATGTATCTTCTGATGGCAGTCACATCACGATTTTCATCCTGCCATCGTCGAATATCATCAAGTGTGGGTGTTTCTACTTCGGTGACGTTGAGGGTTATCGGTGTTTTTGCCTTTTTTTTAATCACCCACTCTGGAATGTCCTCCAATTCTTCATCTTCAGTCTTGCCCTGTGGTTGTCTGGACATGGAGTCGGCGACTTGATTATCTTTTCGGGGACGTGAATTATTTCAAAATCATAGGCTCCCAATGTCAATGCCCATCTTGTCAATTTTGCTCGACTATCTTTAGTTTTGTTCAGCCATTGGAGCGCTGCATGATCTGTATATAATTTGAAGTGTCTTCCTTCCAGGTATCCTCGAAACTTCCTCAATGCCCAGATTATCGAGAGACATGCCTTTTCTGTAGTGGCGTACTTTCGTTCTGTGGGTCCAAGTTTCTTGCTGGCGTAATTTATTATTCTTCTTGTCTTGTCATCATTTTCCATTTGGAACAATATTGCACCCAGTCCGACGTCACTAGCATCCGTATGTAAACAAAACGTCTTCTTAAAATCTGGATGTACAAGTTACGGTGCATTTACTATTGATGACTTGAGATTTTCAAACGCCTTCTGATGTAATGTTAGCCGGGCCACTTTATGTTCTTCTTGAGCATTTCGCTTAGAGGTGCAGCTATATCTTCATAGTTCTTCACGAAGCTCCTGTACCAACCACATAATCCCAAAAATTGTCGTAGTTGTCCCCGTGTTTTTGGTACAGGGTGATGGCTTATAGCTTCGTTCTTCTCTTCCTCTCTGTCAATGCCATTCGCTCAATATATGTCCCAGATATTTGACTTTGTTGCTGCCAATAACACATTTGCTTGGTTTACAAGTTAATCCATGTTGTTCTAGTCTTTCAAGTACAAGATCCAGGTGGTGTAAATGTTCCTTGACTGATCGACTGTAGATTAGTATGTCATCCAGGTAAACTTGGCAGAAATCTTCGATGTATCCAGACAGTACTTCATTCATTAAACTCTGAAACGTAGCTGGAGCATTCTTCAGTCCAAACGGCATGACACGAAATTGATAGAGACCTCTTAGGGTGGTAAATGCTGTGTACTCTTTCGATTGTGGCTCCATCTCAATTTGCCAATAACCAGTCTGAAGATCCAATGTAGAAAATATTTTTGCTCCATTGACTTTTCTCAACATTTCTTGCAGATCTGGAATCGGAAACGCATTGCTCTTTGTGATCTCGTTCAATTTTCTATAACCGACGCACAATCGAAATGTACCATCTTTCTTCTTCGGCAATACGACGGGTGCGGCCCAAGGTGATGTGGATGGTTCTATAATGCCATCACCTTCCATCTCTTCAATCATCTCTTCCAATACCCGTTGTTTTTCATTGTTGTACGGGTATGGTCGTAATTTAATGGGGGAATTCTTTGTAATCTCAATTTTATGGTGATCGTTTTTGTCCTTCCAACTTTGCGGAAAACGCTGGGATGTCGCCGAATGACATCTTTTAACTGCTCTTGGTTCTCAAGGAGTTTAATTTGTAACTCGCCCAATGCATTGTTAATTGCTGCTATTTCTCTATGGGCTCCATCTGGTTTTCTCCAGGCAATGCGGACTCTCTTATCACACCCCAAGTAAATTATACCACTCCGGTAATCGATGCTCACACCATTTTTTGTTAAAAATTCATGACCAAGTATTAAGTGATTCCGTAGGCCAGGTACAACTTCAATATTGAAACTCAATTTCGATATCGTTACGTCCATCCACATTTTTCCAAGAATCTTGAAAGTATTATTACATGTGGCTCCACTCCCTGTACTATCTCTGACAGGGTGCCATTTTCCAATACTTCTTTCCAATTCTTCGCTGATAAAATTGTGTGATGCCTGACTATCTATTAGTGCCAATATTAATCTTCCACGCACATCAACTTCCACAATTGGCCCATTCTGGTGTGAGTTCTTGGCCTCCATTGTTGTTAAATGAACCGGTAATTGTTGGTGTTCACGCCGATGTTGTGTGGTTTTGTGGAGGTTAATGTTTTCTCCAGAACCAATCTCCTCCTTCATTGATCCTGGTTCTTCGTCCAGTGTTCGAACCGTGGTGCGTAACTCGTCCACTGATCTTGAATTCGAAATTTTTACTAATGGACGTATGTTGTTGCGTAATAAATTTAATATGATTGGCACCACGTCATCTATATTTCTGTCGACGTGCACTTTTCTGAACAGCTGCACCTTCATATTTACGAATGCCTAAGTCTTCATTTCTGTGGGCTGGGAAACGGTCATCAACTCCAGTTCGGCTTTCGCTTTTCTTCCGACACTGTTGGAAAAGTTTTCCAAAAACTGCCATTTCCACTCATCGAAGGTGTCGCCCAACCCACGGTTCATTAATGCCCAATCTCTGGCTGGTCCTGTTAATTTCTTTGTGACCATCTCGATCCAACACTCTACGGGTAGATGCGTTTGCCGTAGTAATGTCGTTGCTCTGTTCAAGAAACCTACTGGGTCTTCAGCCGGTCTACCACTGAACTCCGGCATAATTGACAGAAGCGTCGTTGTATCTAATGCGGTGGAGCGAATTCGGTGGACTGTCTTCACCTCTTCAGGATCTATACGCAGTTCACGAAATTGTTGTATTTGACGTTGTTCGATCCGTGTCATGTTGTCCACGACTTGTTTGTACTGTTCGTGCATCTTCTCGGTGACGTCGGTTTTGATGTTCGCGATGTCGGTTTTCACGGTCTCGACATCCGTGGTTATTTGGTCGATCCGCTGTATGCACGCACCCTTCAGATCCACCATTCGCTCCCCCAACTCGTATTGTACGGTTTGTATCCTCTCTTCCAGTTGGTTGCCCATTTGCTCATTCGACCCTTGAAGTCTGTTGCTCATCCTCTCTTCGGACTCTTGAAGTCGATTTCCAAGTCGCTCATCCATCTTTGCTTCAGATCCTTGAAGTTGATCGGCCATCTTCGTCCAAATTCTTGAAGTTGGACAGCATTGCCACGAATATCTTCTCCATGGTTGCAACATTGCCACGAACATCTTCTCCATGGTTGTGGGTGTTTGTTTCTTCTGTGCGTCTCATCCAGTCCTGCCACGGTCACCACTTGTCGCGGTATCTTGGCTCTCTTTATACCTCAAAGGAGCGCTGTCCGAACCTGCAAATGATTCCGATACTCGACAAAAAAAAAATTAGTAAAAGGTTTTACTAAATATTTTATAATTGAAATGACACGCACGTTTTTTTTAAAGAAAAGAAAAAATTAAATTAAACACAAGTTTTTACGAAACAAAAAAAAACCTGATTTTATTGCTTAAAAAAAAAATAAGAATCCAATTTCTTTTTCAACAATTATTTTAATTTTTCAACACAATGCCAAACTTAAATTAAATTACGAATTAATAAAGGTTGACAATCTTAAATTAATTTTGCAAGGTTCAAATAAAAACTTTATTCGGATCACTTGGTAATTTTTACATAAAGCATCTACATATGGGTAATAAAACTTCACACTGTTGAACTTAAATCTGATTCTGATGCAATAAATTTTTCTTACCTATTATTTCTACACTATTTGAGATTGTGAATAATAATTACCAGATGATCCGAAGTTTTTACTCATTCATTAAATTTTTGTATGAACTTATAAATTAGTTTAATTATTTTGGACGCTTAGCATTCCTAATACAGAAAGATCGAGGCTGGTTTGTTAACTAAATTAGGAATACTCTAAATTTAAACTTACCATAACAAAAACAAACCACTTAATAAACAAAAATCACAAACAATTACAAATATTAAAAAAATACTGCTGAAGACACTTTAAACACCGCTGAAGACTTAAATAATTGTAGCTGTTAATTCGGTTGTTGAATCCAAAATGAAAATGAAAACATTTGTGAAGTGGAAAGAAACCTTAGATTTTAGAATACTTGGTGGTTGAACTAGGTACTTATTTCTGAATAATATTTCGGCGTCTTAAAAGGGAATTGATTATATCTAGTAATAAAACAAATTTGGGTTTACCATTTCTTGTGTAAAATATTTGTACAATAAACACATTGTTTTTATAATACAAAGAAAACGGTTGATATTAGTTAGTAGATATAATTTTGAATCAAAAGAACTATTAATATCACTATATTTAATCTTTAATGTAGTAAAGTACAGTATATAAAATATTTAACAATCAAACCATTAAGTGTTTTTATTTCACAACAGTAATAATTACCAAACATCCTGGAAATTCCAATAATAGTTTATTACAATTTTCACTATTATCTTGACTTGGGTCCTTGGTTTCACTATTACCTGGAATTGGGTCCACTATTGAAGTTTCACAGGATGATTCGCCGTATTCGTGATTAACTGTAGATATTGTTTCCTCATTATCAGAAGTGCTTTCATCATTATTATAGGTGTACTGTACTATACTGTACTATATGACATTATTGTAGGTACTGTAGTAAAATAATAGAAATCAAACTTCACTACACTTTAGAGATACTCACAAATAAAATGTGATAATCGATCATTTGCTGCAATTAAAATTTTAAGATTACCTATTATATGGATAAGAAGCGAATAACATACAGTTTATAGGCAAATCCAACACAAAATACTTTCTTATACTGTAATATTAAAAATACCAAACTTACTTGTTTGAGAGCCACTGTTTGTAATAAAACTATGGGTGCATTCGTCTTGACGCTCACACGCTTTAAGCGCGCTCAATCGTCGTTTTCACCGTTCGACTTGGCGCTGTGAGTGTCAAAAAATCACTCTTGCGGGTTCATGAGGTAGATCTCGCGCTCACAGACGCTTACTCCACAGACGTAGGGCAGCAAAAGCGTGACCGCCAAATCTTACTATTTATCAAAACGAATGCTACGTGAGCGTAAGCTAACCAAACTTTTGTCATATTTATTAAAGTACTTAAAATTAAAATTGTTTACAAATCAGTAAAATTGGCTAACTATTTACCCAGATTATTTTCCATCGATTTAAATGATTCAGAATCTGGTAAAACGTATCCTATTTCTGTTACTTCCGACGAAATAAAACGTCGCCATGTTGATATAAACTAATGCTCACAACGTCCAAAACGAACGATATTCTGTAAAAGACGAATTTTGACGGTTCAAAAAAGAAAAAACCAACTCTACGTAAGATTTAATATTGAAACCGATGAAGGGAATTATCTCAAGGAACAATTAATGCTTTTCTTTCCTTGGAGAAACGAAGACAATGAACTGTTAAATGTTAACATGAATGAAAAATTTTTAGCTAACAAAGAATGTATTTTCGCCAACCGCAAAAATTTTATTTATGATGATGGAACAAATAACTGGGAAGATATTATTGAAAGGGCAATAGGATATCACCAAGAACATGAAAATGGTAAAATTGCAGACCAAGAAGCGGGAAACGATAATCATGGAGATTTTGAAGTTCTTAATGACCGTACGAACGAAGGTGACATATTGATTGATATTGGCGATGATATATGTAATAAAAATGTGGTTGATTATACGTTGCCTGTTCCTCATTTAGTTAGTGAAGACAGATATCAACAACTAGTTGTCTCGTTGAATGAAATACAACGCCGCTATTTAATGCACATTACACACCTAATGAAGACTATTGAAAAACCGGTATATGAATGTATTCTCGGAAGAGCTGGAGTTGGTAAATCAAGACTAATTGAAGCAATTCACCAGACAGCTTTAGGATATTTCAACAAGGTAGAAAACGTTGAATTAGATGCTATTAAAGTACTACTTTGTGCGCCAACCGGCAAAGCTGCTTATGCTATTAAAGGCATAACTTTACATTCAGCTTTCGTACTACTGGTTAATCAATTTAAAGGAGAAATGCCGCCATTGAGTAATAGCGTAAATAACACTCTTCTGTCAAAACTGCATCAGATAAAGTTAATCATAATGGATGAAGTGAACATGATTGGTTCTAGAGTCTTCGGGCAAATTGATCAAAGGTTGAAACAAGTATTTAAATCAAATTTGCCTTTTGCAGGTAAATCGATCATTTTATTTGGTGATTTTAACCAATTGGCTCCAGCGGGTGATCGTTATGTTTTTCAACCAGATCCATCTAATCAGTATGGTGAATTGATTGGTAATCCGTTATGGAACTTATTTAAATTTTATAAATTAAATGAAATCATGAGACAAAAAGATGACGCCATCTTTGCTTCTGCTTTAAATAATTTGGCAGTTGGAAATTTATCGCCTGATGAGGTCAAATTATTTACATCCAGAGAAGTAAAAGACATTACCAATATTCCGTCAAATGCATTGCAGTTGTTCAGGAGTAATGCTGAAGTAGCCCATTTCAATGATTCAGTATTTCAAACTCATCCTAATGTAATTGTTGTAAATGCTGAAGACCGCGTAGTTGGTAATGTATCAGAGTCTGTGAAACTCGGCCTATTAAAATCTGTTCAAGAATCTCCACTTCACAAGACATATAGCCTGCCTACTTCTTTGAAGTTGGCTACGGGTATTCATTTTATGATTACCAATAACATAAATATGGCTGATGGACTCGTTAATGGGGCAGTGGGTGTTCTTAAACACATAGAGACAGGACGGAACGATGAAATCATCCGTTTGTGGATTTATTTTGAGGAACTAGAAGTAGGAAAACAGTGCCGAGTTGCTGCCATGAAGACTATTAAAAAATTAAACCTAGGTTTGCAATGGACTTCTATATCTAAAGTGCGTCGTTATCTAAGGCCATGGGAGAGATCACCACCTATCATCACTCGACGACAATTTCCTATGATACCCGCTGAAGCTATGACAATTCACAAAAGTCAGGGGGGAACGTACGAAGCAGTCGCTGTACATTTGAAAAAGAGCTTACAGAGAAATGAACATTACGTTGCATTTAGTAAGGCAACTAAACTCCGTTGTCTTTATCTAGTTGGTAAATTCATACCACCATTCCCTCCCAAATCTGATGACTCAGTACAAAGAACAGTAAAGATGGCTTTAGAAACTATGTCTATAACTTTAAGTGTGCCATTTTTACATGACTGCTCTGAGCCTTCCATACTATGTCATAATGTGCAATCATTAAACCGACATAATCGCGATATAGCTGCGGATATGTGTTACTTATCAGACTCGGTAATGGTTCTTTTGGAAACTTGGTCCAAACCATCTGATAAATATGTTTTTCCAAACTATGCTGAAGTTCATCGAGTAGACGTTCAAAAGAGTAATCGACATGGCTATGTGATACTAGTGTGTTACAAAGAAAATTTATTGACTGACATAGAAGTTGTTGTGCAATTTAATAATGAGGAAAAGTCAAAAAGTTTCAACTTGGTTTTATTAAAATTGCTTGATATTTATATTCGTGCGGGATATAAGCCTCCATCAACCCCATTCAGTGTCATTGTTAAACATCTAGAGATATGTTTCCAGATAGTTGCAAACAATGAGGGGCAACTAATAACAATCGGAGATTTTAATATTGACTTATTAAAAACTCCTCCACAAATATTTTCCACTTTGTTTGCTAAAAACAACATGGTAAATAAAATTGTTTGTTAACCATCTACGGATCAATTGACTCAACTTGATGTCTGTTTTTCCAATATGCAGTACTTAGAAGCATCATACTATGATAGTGGACAAATTCTCAACACTGTCAAATTACGCCGAGAAGTTGCGATTAAAACAAACATGACGGAGTTTACTGCTGAAGATCAACAAGATATTGTTGAATTTATTACTTATTTAACGACATCTGTTCCGATAATGAAGAGGTTAATATCGCACAAACTGAAGATAGAATATTGGTGTACATCATGTGATCATAAGACTCAAAACATACAAGATAATTTAATACTTAGTGTGCCGGGGTTAACTTCTCAATATTCTTTATCCGCAATGATAACTGCAGAATATGGATCTTGGAACTCTATTGATACAACATGTAGCTCTTGTGCTTCTACTAACTCCTACAAGAACAGAACTTCTTTGATCCAAAATACTACTGCGTCATCATTACTGGTTGTTCAATTAAATTTATTTGAAATAAAAAGTGATGAGATAGTTAAAAAAAAATTTCCTATTAGAAATGTATTTTCTGAAAACGTATCAATAGCAAGTATAAACTATCGAATATCTGCTGCCATATCACACCATGGGCCTACCCCCTTCTCAGGTCATTACACATGTCAGTTAGAAGTTGGCACAAATTCTTGGGTGGACACTAATGACATTGATGTAACCTTAGCCCATCTTCCACCTAAATGTGATAAGGCATATGTACTAATGTTAACAAAAATATAGCTAGATGGTTCCTCCTATCAAAAAGCTGCAATAGGTACATAAAAATGCGTAAATAATGCATATGCGGTAGTTTTTAACCCGACTTCAAAAAGGAGGATGGTTCTCAATTAGTTTTAGTTTTAATTTTTATTTTTTTTTATGTGTGTCACCTCAGAACTCCGTCATTTATGAACCGATTAAAAAATTTTTTTTTTGTTTTAAAGGGTTTGGTTTCCCATTGGTTCCATTGGCACCAAATCGCATTCTGATGAGGGGATCTCCGGAAAATCGAGGAAAATCCTCATTTTATATGTGATAACCGATTTCTGCGAATTTTATTTTATTTTTTTTGAAAGGATATACTCATTCATAATGGGAAAATAAGAAAATTTTTTTAAAAACCGACTTCAAAAAAATTTTTTACAAAAAAAAACCGACCCCAAAAAAAAAAAAAATTAAAAAAAAAAAAAACAAAATGCATGTAAAAAAAATTGAAAATCTGTTATGAAAAAATGCACTAAAAATTAGAAAAAAAAAACGGATAAAAAAAAATGTGTTATGAAGAAATGCACTAAAAGTTAGTAGGTCGTTTAGTTGGTCTACCCATATTTAGACAAATAAAATAAGTTATAGAACTTCAAAGTCACTAAAAAGCGAGAAATAAAACCTATTTTGACAAAATGGAAACCTGACTTCAAAAATCAAATATTCTAAAACAAAAAATGCACTAAAAAGTAAAAAAATAATTGCATATTCTTGTGCCAATTTTAGTTTACCTAAGCAAAAATTTTTAAATATATATGTACAATTATTGTAATTTTTGGAGGCGGTGTCAGCATAGAGAAATTCACATAACTTTTGGACACCGCCTCCAAAAATAACAATAATTGTACATATATATTTAAAAATTTTTGCGGGTCGGGTTTCCATTTTGTCAAAATAGGTTTTATTTTATTTTTTATTTAACTATTGACATTTAAAACCACACATTTATTTAAAGTTTTTCAAATTAAGTATAATTTCTGAAACTGGACTCTTTATTAACAAAAATAATTTTTCTGATTATTTGAATGTAAATCATAATACAATTTGTATATATTTAAATCTTATATATCGAATGATTGTTAAAACGTCCAAGTGATTGTGTAGATAGACTCGTTCATTCATTTTTTTTATTGTTTGATTGATTATTGAAATTTTTGAATTATTCGAAATCATACGAATGCATTTTTGAACAAATTAAAATTAAATTAAATTTATTTACTTTAAAAAAAAAAAGTGGATTAGGCCTACTTAGCCCAGTATAACAGTTCATTAAATGGACCTCCTTCAAGGGGTAAATGTACTATTTTACAGGAATATAGTGGGGATACCACGGTTAAAAAAACGAAAAATGTACTTTACCTCGTGGGTGGTTTGGAAACAAGTAAAGTCTAACTACGAAAATAACTAGAAAATTAAAAATAATTTTGAGTTTTAGTTTTTGATGTGAATGCGTCTTTAAATTTGTTTCCATAGTGGGAGGCAATTTAGAAAAATGATGATAACAAAAAAAAAAATTTGTGTATTAGCGAGAATTTCCTCCAAAGGAAATGCAGCTATTGTTTTTGCACCAATGTTGGAATTTCGTAAAAATTTCTTCAAATGTCCATCGATCCTACATTAGATGTTAAACTTCACTATCGCTAAAATTTGTATATATGTATATATATATATATGTATATATATATATGTATATATATATATATATATATATATATATATATATGTACTTTTTTAAAATGTCTTTGGACTCTCTAACGGTCACAGTTTTATTCCGGTTGGAATGAAATTTGATATTTGAGGCGCTTTTGGTATTCTAAAGATCAAGTTCGTTACTGGGTATAATCGGTCGAGGGGAAAGGTTGTTCAGAGGGAGGGGGAAACACAAAATTTGACTATCTCCTTTAATATTTGAAAAATCGAAAAATTTATCAAGAGTTAAGTTGTAGGTACTGTAAGTACCTACAGTTCAGTTTTACTGTAGTTAAGTTAAATTAAGTTTTACTGTAATTTTGTTTCTTATGTTTCTATTACACTAATATTTACAGAAATATTTACAATTAAAGATTGAAAGTTAAAATTCTAAATATCTCTGTTCACATTAGAGTTTGAGAAAAATGATCATGTAATGAATTGTAGCGAACTTAATTTTCTACAACTTTACTCCTTATACATTTTTTGATTATTCTAATATTAAGAGAGACATTTAATATTTTGTGTTTTCTTCTATATTTATGCCCCCTTTCCCCTTGACGTATGCCATTTATTAATAAAATTGGCCTTGAAAATACTAAAATGATATCAGATACGACATTTCATTTAGATCAGATAAATTGTGACTAGAGATATTTATGTATTCTAAGAAAATTCGCTAAGTTGACGCAGCTCCTGCGTAACGAATTTTTTTAATCTTATTGTAGACAGTACGAAATTCGCAAAAAATCCTATGAAAAGGTCTGTAAAAACGTGGATGTTGGTTGTTTTTAAATATAAATTATTGTCTGAAAATTTTTCTTGTTTTATTTGGAATAAATAAAATAATTTCAATGTATATCTTAAAAAATAATTTATTTACATATGATTATAATAACAACATAAAAATTTGTTGATACGGCCTCATTAAAAAAAATTACTATAAATAAAAAAAAATATTATTAACAAAAAAATTTATAAAATAAATCCGTTCAACAATCTAATACTTCGGTTTATTTAAATTAAAAAAAAAAAAACTGCGTGGAAAACTTTGGCAACGAGAAATGATTTTAAACTTTTGTAGTGTAGCTATGATGATGCAATGTATAATTTAAAAAAAAACATTTGATAACAAAGTTATCTTTTTTACGGCTAATAACAATCTGTTAATCACAATTGTTTTGAAAGTCTTTTCAATATGATTCGAAATTCATTCCTGAAGAGTTTTTGTTGTTTCTTCATTTATTTTGCTTACTCATTGTCTTAGTATCCCAATTTTTTCAATGCTTTTAGATCCACATCCTTATAGTAATCCTCACTAAACATACAAAATAATATTAGTCAAGTAAAAAAATAAAGAAAATTTGAACCATTAAAAATGTTTTTTTGTGTGTGCAAAAGTTTAATTGGTTTATAAGTATGTATGGAAATTGGATGCATATATTTACAAATTTTCATTCAAACTCAGAAGTTAGTTTAGTTTAAACTTAGAACTCTGTTTTTGAAGTTAAGTTAAATCATTTTTTCATACACTGTAGGACTGTTAGGAAGAGTTTGCTTTTACCATGAAGAGCTCAGTAAATGTGTACTATGGGAACCCAAGCAAGGTGTTTAAGTGTTTTGTTTTAAAGTGTCTCCGACAACATTAATTTCTCTGAAAATTCCAAATATATATCAAGCTAAGTTCAGATTTCTCTTAAACTTTTTAATTAGCTTAATGGTTTGTTAGCTCATCTACAAATCTTGGCAAATAATCATAGCTGAGGGTATTTTCATTAAAAAAAAAATATTTCCATTTTTTTGTGATACCGTTACCAAACTTACAATAACATTTTTAATTTGTCATTGCTGTTGTTTTTTGGTTAATAATTTTGCTAACGCACGTTCAGCTTACGTAAGTTGTAAGTTAACGCACGGTCTGATATTTATGAAATTAGAAATAGCTGTATACAAGAGCGTCTGCATAACGTCCGTTAATATTTTCATAATATATTTAATAGGAACGTTCAGTTCAAGCGACTGGATGAAAACACCTCGTGTGTCCTAAATCCTCTTGTGTCCCCGTCCTCGTCAGGTATTTATTATCTGTCAAATTTATAGAAGAGTTAAAAAGTCATTTTTTACAAGGCATGTGAGGCTCCTTTTGTAAATTCTACAGAAATTCTATTTGTTTCTTTCGAAAATTAAATATCTAATCTAAAATAGCCCAACTTGACAATTACCTTGGGATGGCATTAGTATGTTGTATGTAAGGGAATTTACACATGCTGCTTGGCGCAAGGGCAAGGCCGTGTGCGATTTTATATCTAGTAAGTTTAGATTGAATACCTTAAATAAGCTTGTTATATGCTACAGAATTTTGACAGTGAAATTAACTGTTCAAACTTTTTTACATCATTTATTCCATTAGTACTGAGTGATATAAAAATGAAGCTGCTTAGCTAAAATCCACTTTCTTTAAATGAATAGTTTGCTTTATCATGTTTTGTGGCATCAATTATTTAAAATCATTAAACAATATTTTACTTACCACAGTTAATTTTAGGGAATTTGGCAAATGATTGATGAAAAGAAGAGAATATAAATTTTAATTCGAATCAATCTCAACTCAAGAGTGCGGTATATATTCTAAAAGCTTATAATTCAAATTTATTTTATCTACACTAACATTCTAAAGAGGTAAAGAAGTTTGTAAGTTTGTATGTTTGTCTGAGATAATCTCTGCAACAAAATTCGGGTTGGAAATTTCCCCCGATTCTGAAAATTCTATCACTGATCGAAAGTATTACTATTCTCGAGTGAGAAAGGCTATGTTTTACTGTGATAAAAAATAGTTTGTAATACAAAATCACTATATTTGTGAATCAATTCGAAGAAAAATGAGCTTATTGACTGCTTAATTGGCGTGTGCTGACCAAACGGTTTGAAATAAATTGATTGCCCAAATATTGGTCTTTAGTAGTTCTATAAAAAAACCGCGTAACTATATATCTGGCTTTTATGTTTAAGACACAATAACGGTTTTTATGTTAAACGTAAAACGGGAATGTTTTCGGGAATTGCAACGTCCGAATGCTTTTGAGTAGCATATTGCAGTGGTAAATACAGCACCTTTCTTTTATGATTGGTCCGGTGAGAATTGAACTAAGAACGAGTTTTCGAAGTTTCCTTTACCCGTAAGGGGCAAAGGAAACGCGAAGTTTGTATGGAAAATACTCAACACTATGTCGCAAACGAAGTAACTTTACGGGGCTACTAATAATGCAATAATTTTAGTAGAGTGCCTTTCATTTTTAATGGTTCAATAAAATCATAAGTCTAAGATTCGAACTGTTGCATTTCAGATGCATGGGATTCCACTATTCACCCAACCGAGAATTGCCATATTTGTTCTGGAAATACTCAGGTATACACATTTAGTTCGGCAAAATTGAGCTTAAGCAAATTACAACTAAGTTACCAAGTTCTGTTTGTTTATATTAAAGAGTTTCCAAATCCTCATAAGAATAAGAAAGAGCGAATGAATATAAATTTATTTAAGTTTTAATATTTTTCGCCTTTGAGACGTAAATTACTCTAATATTCAAAATTGTTAATCTAAGTTTAATTATGGATTAACAATTTTAGGCTTAATACATACACGTAAAATAGTTCAAACACGGAGGAGGAAAGAAGAAGGTTTAGATCAAACAGCAAATAACGCTATTTGCTTGTCTCAAAGAGATTCAGATGCCTGCCGAAGTTGCATACCATGTGCATGTAAACATTTACCACCCCAATTTAACAAGCACATTAGTGTGTACTTCAACGTATATGTCGCTTATCCAATAATCCTTACAATTTCGTTGTGAGGGACGATTTACCGCACTGAAGCGCATTAAGGCGCCAGAGGATAGCAGATTTTTCGAACGATTTATTATAAATCTAGTTGAAATTTCTCATCATAAAAAAAAATTAATTTGCTAGCTTCAGTTATAACTAATTGGAAAGTTTTACATAAAAAAGTACGTTTGGCGGGTGGCGGGCTCTTATAGTCATAATGCCACTCAGGTCATTTAAGCATAGTCCGATGCTGGTGGATATAAATTATATTTTTTAAGAAAATTTTGTGACCTAAATTTATAAATTCAGTTGATTGGTAAATGACCAATTTTTATGCTATGTTAAAAAGACTACATGCCGCATTCTATGACTACATATCATTCGCTCTGTCTTAAAATAAAAATTAATTTAAATTTGCAATTAAAATTGAGTTATAAATTTAGAATTATTAAAGTACCTAATTTAAGTTAGTGTTTAATTATTTTAACATTCAGTTAACAAAATATAAAAAAAAGTATTAGAAATTAAAACGAAACAAAAAATATGTGCATATCATTTCCATAAACTGTGTAATAAAGGAAAATGTGTTTCATTCAGTACCCAAAAATATAAACAGATGAAAACCCTGTTAAAAGGATAGTTGCGTTATATGAAAGAGGAAATATGATTAAAAAACCACCAAAATTATTTTTAAAAAAACAGCTGTTTTATTCGATTTTTATAAAAAAAAATGTAAATTATAAAATAATTTTCTCCTAGTAGAACGACGAATAAAGAAAAAACAAACAAGTTTATTTTCTAAGTTATATAAATACATTGACGAATTCTATATACAAATTCGATCCTGTACATAAATAATAATTTTTGGTATATGAATAACGATTGGATATTATTCATAATTATTTTTCTATTTTTTTTTTAAATTTTCCAATTTTTTTGTTGTTGAATTCTTCAATTTTTTTTACGAAAAAATAAAATTAAAAATTTTTAGTGGATATTGCAATTCCCGAATTATTATTAAAGACACAAAATTTTAGTTTTGCAAAAAATTATTCTTTTCATATCCACTAAAAATAAATAACCTTAATTATTTGTGTTTTTTTTTTTAAATCTGGTAAGCAATTTTATTATTTAATTGTCTGCAGATTCAGATGAACTTGGACGACTGGCAGGGGCTGGACGTGGTTTGCTGGCCTTGCTAGCTGGTGCAGCACGTGATTGTCCATTGCTTTGGAGTCCAGCTAATAATTCACTCTTGCGAATGCTCTTCAAATCCAAGTCTCCGTAGTAATCCTCACTGTGATTTTGGATTATGTTAGTGTTTTTTATCTTTTTGAACTTTTTATATTATGAATTTGTTTTTAAAATGAATTTCACTAGAGGATTTTTTGGATTTTTTGCCAATTTAAGAATATATAGATTTTATTTTGTTTGTTTGAAATAATTTGGAAATGAGATTAAGGAAATTTAAAAATTAACAGATTAGTAAGTAGTGAAAAAACAATTAAAAACGAAGAACATGCGACATGCTTTTGTTTATATTTAATTTTCATGTCATAAAATGAATTAATTAATTGAAGTTTAGAAGTTAAGGCAATCAACTTTTGCATTTCATTAATCAATTTACAGTTGTTTTGTGACAGGTCTTGCAGAATGGTCTACATAAATGTATAATTATATTTGTTATTGATAAACCATTTTTAAATTTAAATTTTGCCTATTTTATTTGAAAACATCTGCATTAAATATTGATTAAAGAAATACAAAACAATATGTTGCCTGTTCTTTTATTAATCACTCTTAAAAACATGCTTGTATTCCAAAGAAAATAATTTTTGAAACTTACCATCCGGGAACATCTTCTGGGTCTTCACAGTTTCCGCTACCTTCACTGTCGCCAATTTTGAATACTGTTCCAATTGGGCATCCATATTCCCGGGCAACACCTTCTAAACAGATGTAATATTTACGGCAATCATCTGGGTGAGCGTGTCTTGAGAATGAACCGGCATTGCTGATTTCACCAGCGGCAGGGCATGCAAAACCTCCAGCAACTTCTTCATTTTTACATTCTGGTACTTGATCAGCCCACATACAGACACGAGCTTCTCTGTCATAAGCGAGACCGGGAGAACATTGATAACGTGATGCTTCACCATTCCAACAATTCCAGAAAGTGTCACATTTTTTGTCATCAGGAAAGATACCATATAAACGAGAGCAATGTGGGGTTGAAATTGCTGGTTCTATACAATTAAATCACAAAAATAGTGCGTTAGTTTCAATGAATTTTCACTGAAAATTGTTTAGTTTGATATATTTACTCTTTGCTTTATAAAGTAATGAGAAATATAAAAGTTTTGTAAAACTTACCAAGTTGAGATCTGTCTCCACATTCTACATTATGTAAATAGTCACAATTTTCTGTAAGGTATTTTGAGTCTGATGCATCAAAAGCTAATCCATTACCACAAGTTTTGAGTTCAGCTTCACCATTGTCACATTTCCAATATTTGTCGCAAGAAACGTGATGTGGATAGAAACCAAAATCATCTGGACATTTAAAACTTTCTTGTGAAAGTGCTGTAAAAAATATTTAAACTTCCATTAGTAAAACATATAAGAATTCAATTAAAATTAATTTTACAAAATTATATCGAAGAAATTAATTTGTATGATAAAATCGGAAGCACGTAGGACAACAGTATTTAAAGAAAGTATCAAAAAGTAGAATTAATACCTAAAACATTTATTTAAATATTGATTTGAGATTGTAAATACATGAACTGAATATGATTCGATGGATCAGATTTTAATTGCGTGATAACTTGGCTAACCACAATTTTTATGCAATTATTCTTCAATTATTGACCTGTGAAGAAATATAAGCTGATGGTTTTAATTTGCAGACTGTATGATATTTGTAAATTAATTGATATTATTCAAACATTTATTTCAACATAAATACTTTTTATAGACTCCAAAATATATCTGATCATATACAAATTATTATATGGAATGAATATCAATTTAGTTTTTGAACTGAAACTATTTATTGTTGAGAGTAAACTCAAAAAATCTGTTAAAATATTTCTTCTATTTGTATTTATTGTATTTTTTTGCTATAAATTTCCTTTTTTACTGATTTTATTTTTATTTATATCTTGGCATTGTGTCATGTTAAGTGATGGGCCGCTAAAAATTATCTATACTTATTTATCGCTTTTAATAAATTCAAATCCCTCCTCATGAATAAAAACATCTCGAAAAGAACAAAAACTCATGTATTAAAGTGCTATGTATGGTATGTTTTACTATATGCTTGTGAATCATGGACTGTGTCAAAAACAACAGAAAAGCTTCTGAGCAGCGGAGATGTGCCTTTCTGACAAAGTGAAGGAATTTTGTGGATTAAACACATTTTCAACGATAATGTGCTAAAATTATCGTTGAATAAACCGACGACAAAACCAATGTGCGTAAAAGAGCTTTAATGATAACCTATATTATTATTGCAACATATATATCTGAAACTCTGTTCTTAATAAGAAGTTAATGTGTGATTTAAAATCTTGGTTGAGACATACAAATTAATAACTAAAAAATAAAAAGAATAATTAAAAGTCGGTTTGGATGAATATAAAAATTAGTTAATTAGATAATTTTATGAACGCCTACCGGGGCCTATTACACTTAATTTTTTCTGCAATGAAAATTCCAAACTGATACACACTACCTACATGATTTTATTTTATTTATAATTTTTAATTATTTTTTACATCATAAATATGAATGTAATTGCTGGATAATTAATAAAATGTAAACTCAACAAAGCGGATAATTTTTAATATTTTGTTTAAGTTAATTATATTTAAATTGCGTGCGTATTCGTACAATGAGTAAATTAAATTTTACAAAAAAATATGTCTTTCAATTGTATTAAGTATAGATTCAAACACATCCATTTGGATTGAAGACCATGATTATTAAAACCTTGATAACAATGATAAAATTGGAACAGGAAACTTTACTATTTACTATTTGACATTATGTTAAAGATTAAATTACGATAATTTAATTGTGAAAGAAATAATGGTCGCTAAAAAACTATTAAAATTTTCACCTTTTCTGCATCTAGTATCTATATACTAATCTCAAGCTTCAGATTCCATCAGAAGTCAACAAATACATGTACTGAACACTTGAAGATATGTCAAACAGACCCGCTTCGTTCTATCGTTTTCATTTTTTATTCATATTATTTTGTTATAAATATGAATATAACGAATGAAAACAGTAAAAATAATAACAAGAACAAATATAACAATAAAAATTAAAAATAAATATTTATGAAAAATCAAACAAACAATCGAATTGATGGATTACAAAAATCGTAGCAGTGAACAACAATTCGCATACGCTGGAACTAAGACTTATATTAATTCAAGTTATCAAACGAACCAATCATATTGCACAATGTGCTGTGATCACGCGATTTATTGTCTTTATATGGATGGACTTACTAGTTTGAGTTTACTATACAAAATTGTTTTGAAAATGAAATTGGTAAAGCCTTCTACAGAAATATGAAAGGCGTATGTGACTGTAATTTGCTGAATATTTGAATATTTAAAAATGTGGCCTACCTAAAATAAATGTTTTTTTATTATTATATAAATCTTTGTAACTGAATACTAATTATCATTCATATTTTATATTATATATATATATATATATATATATATATATATATATATATATATATATATAATTGTGTGTGTGTGTTATTGCATCATGTAATCAAAGAATTAATATGTGAATATGAAAGTTGAAAAATATTTTTACAATTATACAAAATGAAAGTAATTAATATATTTTAAAGAATAATTATTATTTTGTTAGATGAAAAAATAAATACTGAAGTAAATTTTCATGAGTTATCTTTTCGAATAGAGGTGGTTGAAATTCAAATATCCACAAGTGCACAGTTAATACATGGAGGTTTCTGTATTCGGATTCCTTTTCAACTTAGAGACGTAATGATTTCAGGAGTTATAATAGACATCGAAGCATGACGATCATTTTGAAATGTTGGCGAGTGTGAAAAAACATTTTTGTGTTAATTGATTTCTTATTTAGTAGTTAGGAAGTTAGGAAGTAATATGTATTTACTTAAATTTAACCGGAAATTTTTTATTGACATTCATTAGATAGTTTTAGTAGTAGAAACTCCTGTTTACACGATAATATATGGTAATTTGTATGTTTGATTATATGTATGTATCTAAGAGCACATTCTAGAGTATCGGATAGGTGGCGGGCACTCAACTAAAATTGATCTAAAAAAAATTTTTTTAATAAAAAAACGTTTATCTATTATAGATTCCGAAATCTTCTAAAGTTAATGACATCATCAACATCCACAAAAGTGCATTTTTAACTGATTTTAATGAAATTATATTTCAGCTCAACTAAAATTGAATTTTTTTATTATCTTCTTGATAAAAGGTGTATTTTCTCAGCAGCTAAAATGTTTATTTTCTCTCAATTTCGTTTGTTTATCCGCCAGTCACATGATCAAAGTATACCAATCACAAGAGAGGATAATTCACACATGTGCACTAAATTACATGTAAAACTGCATCAAAATAGAAGCCGTCTCTATTTTGATATCTAGAACTAAAGACTTACATAAATAATATTGCGCTTGCTCAGTAAAACAGTCGGTTGAAGACTTTCATTAGAACTAACCCGTCATTCTAATAGAAATATTTAGGCCCATTAGACGCGAGTATAATATTTAATTATTTAAATATCATTGTATTGTATATCTGAATTAAGGGCCATTAGACGCGATTATAATATTTATTTATTTAAATATCATTGAAAGTAAAAATGAATTATACATTTTTTCACATAAAAATGACTACGTATAGACTCGAATAATTAAATCTTTTAATAACTTTTAGTAAATATATTTTATTTTGTGTAATAATAATGTCTTTCTTTTAATCTGTGCTCATTCAGTGATCACTAACTAACCTGCGGGTGAAAGAACTTTAACTAGGCCAATACACAACAAGAATTAAATACATACAGGCACTTTTGATTTTACATGGAATTTGCTTGTGGCAATTTCGATAGTATTTTATAATATTATATTTAAGCATATTTATAAGTATTATATTATTCTGAGACAGTGTTATAATTAAATTGTTACAAATAAAAAGGCCTCACCCAAAAAATAAAAATTAAAAAAAGTTAAATAAAAAACAGACAAATCGTAAAAATAATATTAATTTGAAGAAAGTTGATTGTTTTTAAATGTAGTAATTATATATTTTTATAATTTAATTACGTTCAATTATTGACATACATTATATTATAATGTTGGTAATAAGTTTACCTTGAATTTTCATGGTCAGCCAGAAAGGAATAACGGTTTTTCATGACACACTGTATTTTAATTTTATTTTTAATGAGCGAGGTGATTTTATATTTCGCCAAAGGATTATTGGCACTCCCAACTTTTTGTTTTATTTGTAACAGTAAAACTTTAACTTTGAGATTCCTCAATGGTATGGTATGTATATATGATGATATAAGACCTCGTAGAAGGTAAATATAATTAAAATTATATGTCCAATAATTATTGTGAAGATTGAGTGTAGGTACTACTAATAGACCTTCAGGCACTATTTTACTCTAAATTTAAACTTTTGTTTTATCTAATATATTAAAAAATTTTATCGAAACGAATTCTAAATCAAGTAAACAAGTTTTGAAACCGGTTGTTCATAATTTCTAATAATAAAATTCTAATCTAATAATTATAATATTTTGTTGAATGAAAATATTATATTTATTTTTATATAAGAGGATCCATTTTCACTTTCATTTTTGAATAAATTTTATATAAATTTGTTAAGAATGATTTTGATTAATCAGTTTTAATCTTTTTTTTTGAATTGAAAAAAAGACATCATTATTGTATGAACTACTTAAAATACTCATAGCTAGTGATTGATATGACCTCAGTTGATAAAGACCTTGTGGAGACTACTAAACATGCAAAAAGGTAGTGAAGTGTGTATTGATCTAACCAAAATACATTAAAATTGAGCACAGAATTTACATGCTTCACAAATTATTCATAAAATTTTATTTACCGATTTTTACATAAAAAACAAGCTGTTATTGGTAAAGTTACTCATGACACCATATTCCAAAATGGCGGCTTTAGTAAGGATACATTTAAACAACTAGTAATATTTTTTATAAAAACAGATGAGTTTAATTAACTAAATAGTAATTTTTCTTATTAACGTAAACCTAGCAAGGCATATGTAACTATCACAGTTGTGCCAGACTACTCTGTTTCTAATCATTGCCATCAGATGTCATTGCCCTAAGGGACAAGCATCAATAGATAATAAAATTTAAAAATAGTTAGTTATGAAATCATGTCACGCAATTATATTAAAATTTTATCCAAAACAAAATCTATCTTTTCTATTTGAATAGAATATTAAATAAGTGTGTGAATTCGAAAAAATAAAAATTTCCTTAATAAAAAAACCATTTTTTAAATAAATAAATAAATATGAAGTAATTTAAAATCTGTCAATGTGTATGCGGCTTCTATAATTCTAAATCTTTTTGATTATTTTTAAATTAAAATTCACAAAACTAACTAACGGTTTTGGACGTAGGTGGTTAGAATTTTTAATATGTAGGTAAAATATTCTGAAAATCGTTGGAAATGATCTTCAATGTTAGAAATTATGTACGATCATATATATATATATATATATATATATATATATATATATATATATATATATATATATATATATATATATATATATATATATATATATATATATATATATATATATATATATATATATATATATATATGTTTTCCACTCCACTAGTTCTAAAATAGTTTGTTTTATCTCAACGGCAAGCCTCATAAAATCATCGCTGCGCTTTTTCTAGAGTGTAAAGACATTGTAAGTATAAATTTCTGGAGTTAAAAATAATCTTTATACCTCTAATGTATATTTAAACAAATAAAATACCTATTTCTTGTGTATATTTAAAATTAAAAATGAATAGACCATATCTAAACAAATTATCCAAAAAAATTTAATAAGCATAAAATTTGATTCAAAATATAATGCACAAACATATGAATTTAATTATTATCTAATTTTAATTTAAAAACTATATAATATTTTTGTTAAAGTTCATAAAAATTCTAATAAATTCTTTGAAATAATAATAAATAATAATGATATAACGATTTATTAATAATGTTATTATTAGTGAAAGTTATTTAAAAAATAAAATAATAATAATAACATTCTATATCTACACCTAAATATTATATAATTATTAAACTTGGAATATATTTATTAAAAAAATAATAATTTAAATAATAAATTTATGATAATATATTCATATTTTCATTATTTAATAAAAAAAATAAAGAATGTTTATCACATTATTAATAAATCTACGTGGTTTAAATGAAAGTTTTTGAAATATAATTATACTTATTTTAAAGGATTTATATATTTATTTATTATATTATTTAAAATATCAATCATTGATATTATAATGTCAGGCAGACTTTTCAATTTTATGTTATGTTATTGCCTTTTGAAAATTAAACACCTTGGAGTTTTTTAATGATAAGCAGCTGCGGTCAAAATGAATAATTTGGTATGAATAATAATAACTAATCAAAGAAAACGGTAAATACTGGTATTTGGACTTGAATTCTTAATATTGAGAATTTACATTTTACTCTTTTAAAGAGATTATTTTATGCTCAAAACAGGATTGGAAATAGACATCAACAACTACTATTACTATTGGTGTTTTTTTCTTAGGACTATGACATAGGGTGGCAATAATTGTAAACAGAGTAGTTGGGCTCAACTGTGATCGTTTCATAAACGTTACTGGGGTTACGTTAATAAAATAAACCAAAAATTATTATTTTGTTAATGAAATATTTTTTATGAAAAATATAACTAATTGTAGCCGGGCTAACGCCACCATTTTGGAATATGACATCATGGGTAACATAACCAATACACATAGATAAAAAAGCTAATAAGAAATTTTGCGATGGATCTTCAACAATTAATTAATTTTGGTAAATAATTTTTAGTAAAGATTTATGCCAACAAGCAGTTTTTTTTATCACTGGGACACTTTTATATACTTTTATCACTTTTTCACTATTTTGAAGTTAAATAATTTGGTATTATTAATAATAACGGCCTAATGAAAACGTTAATTACATGGTTGTGTGGAGTTCTGGAGAAATCACGAATCATGATTTACCACTTTTATCGTAACAAATATATTGATTTAAATTTTGTTGTTGTATATTTATTTCAAATGATTTATAAATTTTACTTTATTTTGACTTTTTGGTGAAAGTAATTAGAATAATGTTAATAGTTATCTGATGTTTTGAATATATATTATTAGTTTAAGCTACTTTCAGATTTGAAATTCTATTCTCAGTTTGTAAGTATCGAATTGCAATTTTGAAATTTTAATAACAAAATTAATTTTGAATTTTTTGAAAATGGGATATTTACATAATTTATTAGTTATTTAAATACCGCATAAATTGACAAGGATATAAAACTGACGAATATTTTGCCGATATAAAATTCGTTGGTTATTATAAACTAGTCAACAAGACCGAAGAAATGAATAAACTTAATTTTGGAGCATGTAAACATCCCACAATTAATATATCAAAAGTTCCACGAATTAATCGAAAAAGTAATAACTAGGATGTCGAATTTGAACTAATCTTTTAGTTATAAAGAAGTTTAGTTATAAAGTGAATTTACTATAGGTTATAGTATGCGGGATTCCTATACAAATTAATATTTTCTTATTTTAAATTTATAATTTAAGAGACAATACCTGAATGAATCAGTGATATTCAAATCCTGTTATATATTTAAAATGGGTATGAATCATTTACAATTTTATTGATTACATAATTATGTCGTTGGTATATGTCCTTGTATATAGCCAATAATTTTTCAATTTTAATATTTTTTAGAATGTTTAGAATAAGTTCTAAGCATTCCATTAAGATAATCATTCATTTTACTGATTTTTCAAGAATGTTGTAGACACTAATGTAAAGGACTCATGAATATACAGTTTTTGAAATTTTTTTTTCATTCGGATTTACGTTGATTTCTGACGTAGAATTTGTTTATAGTTTCTTACAAAATCATGTATAGACAATATGACAGTTAAGTTTTTAACAATATATTGACATCGATGTTTGATATAAAAAATTATACATATCTTGGATGGGAATCGAACCCAAGATCTCTGTCTATCCGAAGTAGTGCTCTCCCAACAAAGTTACTCAGAGAAAGCTCGCTAAAAGTTTACAAAAACAATTAAATAGTTTATTTTGTGCTCCTAAATAAGAACAAATTTCGGGTTTAAAAGTGGCTATAAAATCAACTTCAAAAAAATGTTTATTGTTATTAAAGTTTTAATTTCTTACAAGTAAGTTATTTACTAGCAGATAACTTGGTTGTAGAGCAATCAAAGTTACCCACTCCGTTACAGATAAACATTTTTAGGCAAATTTTCCCGACTCTTCCACCATTTTTTATAAAATACACATATTTATGTTTTTTGTCATTTCTATAAATAACTTTTGGCGTTGGTGCAAAAAAATGAGATTATAATTTCTTTCTAAAGATAATATTGGTTATAATTCCAAAAATTAGAAAATAAATTATTTACAGAACAACATGTTCCGTTAAAGAACTAATTTGTACTAATTAATTTCTTTTTGTTAAGTTGTGGGTCCATTTTGCTGATAAAAGTGCTTGACTGAAAATAATTTTTTACTTGAGGTTATGGTACTCGCTCTTTAGGTTATTGAACTTGAGTGCTTGCTAACCCATTTGAGTGCTTGCTAACGCTTTTATTTACATAATGCATTTAGACAGTAGTTTTTACATTGTAGACAAGACCAATTATCTACGTGGGAAGAATTTTCATAAGAATACTAAACTTGGATAATATAAGTTGCCAAAATAAAAACGTATAGATTTCCCAATCCGATTTTCTATAGATAGTAGAGAATAGACACAAATAATGTTTATCTTATAAAAATTAGTTTGTTTAAAACATTTTTTCATACACCTTAATACCGAAGTACCTAAATACCTAAAATTTTTGGCTTAAATACCAAGGCGGCTAGTTATTTAACAATGTGTATGCTTGGTTAGGTAACAACCTTATGGCCGAGTCGTATGTGATGCTAGATTTGTATCTACATGCCATTAAAAATAATAGGTGGATGTATTATAATAAACATGCATTGCGCATACATTTAATAGTTCATACATAGTAACATATAAATGTTAATCGGTATTTTTAACAATTTATAATGTTATTGTACTTTTTTTTTCTTCATATTTCTTTAGAACAATGTCTGATCTACACACAGATAAATCATTGAATTGCGTCATGTCCTTTAACTATGTAGGTAATAATTATGAGACACTTTCTAAATTAGTGGCGTAAATGCTATCATTAGGTAATTAATTTAGAGAATATGCAAAAAAATTTGAAATATTTACAATGATATAATATAAATATGACAAAAATAACATATGAATTCGTTCGATGACGCCTCAGTATAAAATTACCTTCATATTCGATATAAATTATGTTTTAATAAAAGAAACAAATGAATTCGAAAAGTATATCATCAAATTTCAAAAAGCTCATTTACTTGTATATGAATTGTGCATTTTTCATTATAAAAATAGTTTATTTTATTTTATAATGTCTGAAAATTGTTGTGTACCGGACTGCAAATCTTCAAAAAGAATCAATTATGATGTTAGTTTCCATAAATTTACAAAATGTTCAGAAAAAGCAAAATTAAAAACATATTTTGGAGGATATATATAATATTTTAGTAAAATATTTTAACTAATGTTGAATATTAAATCAAAAGATTAATAATTACTTGAAATTTTAACGGAAAAGTCTCAAAACTCGATTACATAGCAATGTTGTTTATAACTATGAAGGATTTCTAGTTTTGCCACCGCGGCGCTGCCTTCTCAACATGATAACCCTATACTATTAGTATTATTTAAAAAGAAAAAAATTGAATCGAGTATATCAAAATCGATATTGGTTATATTTAAAACAGACTGATAAAGTTTCCCATATTTTTCATGTCGGTTAAATTTAAAATATTCTTTCTACATTGAGTAAAACCAAATATTTATGAAAAAACTTTCTTTCTGTGCAGAAGACAATTTACAGACCATGTAAAAAATACTAGTATTCGAATAAATCGCACATTTGTGTTTGAAAGTGAATCTTGAAAGTCTATCAATCAATAAATTGCGAACAATATTCTCAACAACTTAAATCGTTGTTATAAAATCAAATATCACCATATTGACTATGTATGGGATAGTATTCCGATCGTCTGATTTGGTAAGTTTTACTTATAATTAATTAATACATATTGGTATATCTGATTGATATAATATGACAACTCTTATAATTCGATTTAATATAATCATTTTATTGGTCAAACAGGAAATGCATACGCATTTCATGTTGTGTTTTTTATTATTTATTTTAGGCGTGCATTTTATATATAGTTAAAGTTTTTCACGTAAATATTGTTTATTACAACAAGAATCAAAGGAAATAAATACTGTTTATTAATAATTTGTATTGAATATTAATTTATTATTATTTTTTTACTATTAGACAGACACGTATATATTATTGTGACTTAATGTGTGTGTGTGTGTGTGTGTGTGTTGTATAGTAGGTAACTGTAAAGAATCAATATGTGTGTGTATTGATTTTAAACAATTGATTTGGAATTTTTTTAACGATTTTTATCAGTAGCGCCATTATATAATATTTATATTTGATAGTTTTTATGGAATTATTAGACTATTCAATTTAATTCATCATTTTTAATGTTGACATGTGATCATTATTAATGTTGAAATATCATCATTTTTAATGTTGAAATACTATGTGCTGAGCATAATTATGAGACTCCCGGCATAAATCACCAGCTTCTTTCACAATTCAGGACTTGTGCATTACGTGGATTGATCTTTGAAAATGACATTTATTTATTTTCACATATTAATTTAACAGAGGGCCGAATCTATCGTGATTGAACGCCGTACCGTGTTTAAAAGATTTTAATGCTATATTCAAAAGTAATGAAAATGATTGATTGAATATCTAATTTATTGGCACTAATTTATTATTAGCCTTGAATGTTATTTTTCTAATTTTATAAGTGGAATTTAATAGTGTTTTGAATGCATAGCACATTAAATATTTAGAAGAATTCACATTTTAATCTTCATAAGAGATTTATTTATGCTCTAAACAGGATATGAAATAGACATGAAAAAACTACTGTTATCATGGACATAGATGAATTTTAATTAATCGTTTCGAAAATAATTAAGTATGCTACAAAATTATTTATAAAAAATATTGACTTAGTAGTTTACTCCAACAAGTGTGTTTTTCACCAGGTTTTTATTTTTCACTATTATGTACACATGGCTACAAAAAATGAGCGCTACTTTTGTGGTCCATAGTATTTCTTTATTGTTTGTATTTCCCACCGCTTCCACTAAGTATACAAATTCTGTGTTGGGTATTCAAAAAGTAAAATCTTATCCGGGATCACTTTTAAAATTATTTTGAAGAAAAATGAAATAATTGAAATCGGTATATCTTTGTGAGATTTTTGCTCGAACATGAGAATGCTCGAACATCATTTGTTCAAACATCATATTCTTATTATATGTCTGTTTACACATATATATAATTTGGTGGGGGGGGGGGGGGCTGTAACCTTTGTTTTTTTATTTTGAAGTCGGTGAATTATAATTTAAAATAGCTTTAATATTATCATTAATAAACTATTTTCATCGTGTTAATTTACTAAAACAAAATTAACGTATAGATTACGGAATCTACGATTTCTACTAATATGAAAAGCTAAAAATTAATATCACTTCAAAAGTGGGGCGGTTAATTGACTAAACTGTCGGCGTATGGACAAGGACGAAGTAACCGGCTATGCTTGTGACGGTTTTCTTCAGTTTCCTTCACGAATTCCAGATGAGTATCGGAATAGTTCCTATCAGTGTCGGCTGCAGCCGCACATCCTACCAATTCCTAGTCTACATAAAAAATTTCTTGTCCGCCACTCACATCCTCACATTCTTGGGCATCACAATGGACCTAATGGTCAAAGTGTGTTCCGTCCAGGACAGCCTCTACAATCTATCTATCTATCTAATATCACTTTTATTAGTAATGCAATAAAAAGAAGAAAAAAAAATGAAGCAGCTATTGCAAAATCTTGAAGCGCTTTCTGGTTACATTCCTTTGAAAAAAGTATATTGGATTAATCTCAATATACACCACCTCTTAAGCAGTTTACAATTAGTAATTTCATTGTATTTTCCATTTTAGTTCGTTATTTATGCAGTGAAGATTTTTTTAAAAGTTTTTTTTTGTTTTATATTTTTTTAACTATGAATTTCGCGATGCTAGAAATATATAGTAAAATATCCACTACCTAGATATATTTACAAACAGACAAACCAAACAAATCACATAAGCATGCCCGCGCAAAAATTAACTACCGTATAAACTGAGAGTTAAATATAATTTAATAAAATTTAATCATCGAATAAAATTTTTAACATGGATATTAGTTTTATTAATTACAATATAATCTCTACACATGTGTACTAATTATTATTTAAAAATAAATAAATAAATAATTTTGTTAATTATGAATAGAAATTGTTTAAAATGAAAAAAAAAAAAAATTTAAATTAAAATAAATAAAAGAAATTTAATGGTGTATAATATAGTAAATAATTGTTATTATGTTATTAATTCTTGAATATATCTCATATAGTGCAGAACCAAGAATTCATTTAAAACGTGTATACTATGTAAGTCAATCTGTGTACCTACATGCATATCTATAACCTACTAAATTACATTAAAATCATTCTAAAATCAACTATTTTATCGCTCACACAACAACATTGGAGTTTTAATATTTCTTTAATAAATACTAATAATAATTTTTTTTTTAAATATATATATAAATATATACACATATATATATATATATATATATATATATATATATATATATATATATATATATATATATATATATATATATATATATTAAATCAACTTTCAACATGAAATTGTAATTATGAGAAAATATATGTATTTCAGTTTGATTTAATTTAATTTTTATATATTTAAATGTTAAAATTTTTATTTTATTTTGTTTTAAAATAAATATTAAATAATTACTAACAAAAAAAAACAATTTATTATTTTAAAATTAATAAACCAAGTACTTAAATATGAAATTAGTATTATTTAAAATATATTTTAATGCCTTTGAGTAATTATTGCTAAACATATGTTTCTATGAAACATTTAATAGATAAATATCTTTTTTGTGGAGAATTTAATTAAATAGTTATATATCAAAATTTATTTGTTACTTTTAGAAATATTTAGGCAATATTTTAAGTTATTAATTTGTTTAAGATAGTTCAGTCGCGGCACTCAAAACAAAATAAAAGTAATATTAAAAGTTTATTTGATTATTTCAATTGATTGATTAAGGTGATAATAACTTTATGCACCTTAATAAAAGTGCGTACATGTATTTTACGGAAAAGAAAGCCAAATATAAAATTCTTAAAAAAAAAACGTTTTATCCGATTAATTTCAACTTATTATCGGGGGGAAAAAATTAAAGAAAGTACTCTAAAGTATTTTAGTATGAAACAATTTTTTTTTCAACAAATTTTTTTATTTTTTAAAGTCAAGGTCTAATAATTATATTTTAACATACTTTTTATATAATTTTCTATATAATTGGAGATTATCTTTTTTTTTTTGTATACGTACGACTGACAAGTATCTGTCATTTATATGGTTTTAAATGACATTGATTCTGTGCATTTTTTGTAGATTAAAACTACAGTTAAGATTGTGACTTTTTCTTCTTCTTAAAACAATAATCTTAGTGAAAGAATATGGTGGTAGCATATTGGATATTATTTTTTTACGAACATGAATAACTTTGAGTAAGATTGATTGTGACTTTTTCTTCTTCATATAACAATAATCTCAGTGAAAGAACATAATAGAATCTTGATTGGACATCAATTATGTACCAACGTAAGTAATTATCATCTTTTGGGCCTTTCACTAAATGTCAAAACGTAATGTCAGAAAGTCAATGAAACACGAATCGAATTTATTAAATCGTATATCATTAGGTCAGTAGAAATATCTTTACTTTTGATTTTATAAGGATCATCGAACAGATAATGTCGCGATGAATTCAATATGACTCATTGTCAGATAAGTAAAAATATAAACTATAAATACTTTCTTAATTTATGTATCAAATGGCAGCTCTCGATAAGAGATTCCGATACATATTCCCAAGAAACGATTGAATAAGGCACAAATCAACTAAAAAATTTTGAAAAAAGAAAGTTACCTTTGTGGCCCATATAGTACACTGTTGTCTATAGAAATGAATCTAAAAATTGCTTACTTTTTGTCTATTAATTATTCCAGATTCTAATCCTTTTAACAATTGAATACTATCTGTCGAAAAGAGACATCATGATCGAACACTCTTAATGAGTTGATTATATTTTATATCGTTTGGATTTTTGAATATCTGCTATCAACTAACGCAGAATATCTGCTATCAAGAGTTGCGATTTTTAAAGTTACAAAAAAAACTTAAGTCAAATAGTATTTTAAGTATAAATTTTTGCTATTCGAATGTTTTAAGATAAAAAATAATGCGTTATTTTTGGTACATTTTGTAAGATTTTAAATTATTCTCGGCGTAAAGTTACATAAAATCATTTTTTGATGAAATTTCATTGTGATGTATAAAAGAATTTAATTTCAAAAACAACAGTAATTGAATCGTCTAAAAATAGGTTCAAGAACTTATGAAATTGAAAAGATATTATTTACGATATGTATAGCATAACAGTCCGTCAGTTTTATTGTCTGTGTGTCTATATTGATGATTATTAATGTGAACCAGTATTTAGTAATAACTTTCTCCCGTCAGAAACGACTTCAATAATCATTTACTTTTCAGATACACAAAAGGAATAAAATTATTATTTGTTCTTTCTTTTTTAAATAACAGCATATGTTTCAAATTTGGTGGCGTGTTTATGTATTTCAAAAAATTACTAAGTTTTGTTTCAATATCATTTATTATTAAATTTCAATCGATATTCAATAAAATTAGTGAGGGTTAAATGTTTTTAAAAATATGATATGATGTAATTTCCTCTTTGTACAATTCAGAAAATTACAACATTAATTTTTATGAAAAACATAAACAATTTAATAAAATGTATTAAAAAGTTGTATGCCTTGAGTATAAGTGTATCGAGTGAAATTGTTTATTGAATTAAAAGACTGTTTGATTTGTATCTACATCATTAATTCAAATAAACTGATCAATTTTTTAATCCTCACAAATAAAAAACTGTTGTTTTTTAATCAATGTCCCAAAATCTTTCAAAATATATTAGAAGTAAAAAGTTGAAATTTAGCATGGAGGTAGATCTCAAAGGGGAGTACTATTTTTAACATTATATACTCTACAGAAATAGATCCAGTCCTTGTTAAATTTCAGGAAATAACAACCACTAAAGAGCCATTAGCGCTAATTTTATAATTGATTTGTGCCTTATTTATTCGGTTTTCGAAAAAAATGCTTTGTATAGAAGTTGTTCATCATAAATACACAAACAACTTGTATTGGAATCATTCAAATCGAATAAATAAGGCACAAATAAATTATACAATTTTGTAAAGATAGCGACACTTTTGCAGTCGATTGTACACATGGCCACAAAAGAAGCATTATTTTTCCAAAATTTGGTAGTTGATTTCTGCCTAATCCATTTGAATTTGGGAAAGAATGGATTCGGCATAAATCAACCATGGAATTTTGAATATAGAACGCCACTTTGTAGCAATGTGTACAAATTGTTTTTATAAAAGTATTATGGATATACATAAAATATTTTGATGGATAATTAAATCAATTTTTTATTATTCTATATTCAGTGCACGTTTTTTTCATATCAGTTCGTTAACAGTGGTTTCTGTTTCCATTTTAATATTTTTTTCGAAAGATGTTACCAAATTTTATGTTTGTCAAAGCCGAAAGATAGTTGTTTCGAAAGATAGTCTTCTATTTTTTATAAAAATTATTTTTTCATCATTTATTATGAATTTTAATTTGCATAATATCCCTATGCTCCTGACTTGAGTACATTTGTCTCTGATATTTAAAAACTTTCATATCTATATCAAAATTTAAAATTATTTATTTTACTTTTATAATCGAACAAATTGAAGTGATCGAACCCCTTGCAGTAAGGATTCTTCTAACACTTGACACAAATTGAATTAGAAATGCAAAATAAAATGCCGTATGGTGATTTAATTAAGTCGACCACTACTTATTTCTAATTACAATCTAAATATAATACATTTATATTTATTAATTGACACAAGAAAAAAAAAATGAATGACTGTCTGTGAAAGCTAAAGAAAAAGTTATAAAACTAACAGTTTTCTCAAAACATATGCTGTCGTAGAAATAGAAATTACAAAAAATAGTTTTAAAAAAAAGATATCACACTTCCGATTTCGTACACAAAAATTATATTCTCTTTTCGAAATGCAGAGACTGCACACTTACCAGCACCGAAAACAGCCGCTAACATAATTAAACACGTTGTCGTTTTCATTTTTGTTTGTTAAAAAAGTCTTTAAGAATATAAAATATAAATTAAAACGATATAATTTCTTTAATGTAAATTGGAATCACACTTAAACTGTAAAACTTAACGTAGAACTAATGTTGGTGAAGGTGTTCGTTCACTTTTATACTAATGTGGGTAGTATAGAACCCCCACCCACTGATAGATTAATAATATTGTCTGTTTACCGGGCTTCATCATTACCATCAACAGTATAGAATAGTTTACTGATTATATTATAGGTAATATATGTAAATAAGATATGTCTTTTGTAAAAAGAAAAAACAATAGACTTTCTTACCATCTTCGAATATACCGAGACAATTTGATTGATTTTTGATATTCTTTGATATTCATTACTATAAAATATTCAACAATTGATTAATTCATATAATTTAAGAACATGTAGGATTTTCAAAGAATAAAAAAAGGAGTAAAATTCCACTGCATTATTTCGCAGATCTTGAGTTGTCTTGCAAATTCCCGAAGAAAACGAATTTATTTAATTGCTGCCTCGAAAATAGTAGTTTTATCCATCGAATATTTTCTGTTTTCGATGTTCTGTTGCTATGATTTCCATGCTGATGAGTGGTCTCGGAAATTCCTGCTGAACTGATCCTATTGCCTTGCAAAATTTTATAAGAATTAAATTTGGCGTATGTAAAATTCAATTTATATCGACTTTAACGCAGAAGGTACGATTTTCGATATCGAAAATGGATTTTTTCGTTTTGGGATGGCCTGTGTCTAAAACTGTCATTCATTATGAAATGTGTGTGGTGTGTGAATTTAATATCTTAAGAACGGAAAGTTCAACGGAAATGATGATTTATGCTTAGACTTGGTTGGATCTTATTTATCCAAAAACGTGGGTAATTATCATTCTTCTGCGAATATAGTGAACGAAGTAGTGTCTCACGAGGCACGAAGCGAGGAGAGGTTTTGGTATCACCTCTCCTCGCCTCGCTTTTTTAAATATCAACCTCGCCTCGCCTCGGCCTCGGCCTCGGTAGAATGTTAACCAGCCTCGCCTCGCCTCGGTTGGGATAGCTATCATCCTCGCCTTGCCTCGCCTTGCCTCGCCCGAAGTAAATTTTTTACTAAATTTGACTTATTTTGCATGAATGTACATAATATGGTTAAAAAAACTTGTTAGAAAATAAATGTCTTAAAAACACGGAATATAAGTTGCTTAGTCTCGAAATTTTTATGACTCCTCGAACAGTAAATTCAAAAAAATTTGGCCTAAAAAAATATTATGAAAAGATGAAATCCCGTGATGTTTTAAGAACTATATAAGAGGTTCTTCAAAATGCTTCCACGATTTCCAATGCGAAACCCATATACAAGTTACTGTAAGTATAAAGGAAATTAAACTTTTTTCAATTCTTTTAAATTTATTAATTTACTTATATATTTATTCATTGAAATAACAATAATGAAAACATACTAAAATATATATATATATATTTAATATATATAATATAGTATTACAGTATTATGTATAAAATGAACAGACCCTCAAAATTTTGATTATTCTTGTAGTAAATGTTTTTTATAGATAAGACATTTTATTTTACGAGTTACTGACACTGCATATATAAATAAAATTTCTTTTTATAAATTTGCCTCGGCCGAGGCGAGGTTTTTGTGACGACATACTTCGCCTCGCCTCGGTTAGTAACGAGGATTAAAATTTTGAACCTCGCCACGCCTCGGTGAAACTCTAGAACGAAGTGAATATAGACTTAATGGACCAATTATGATAGATATTACTATAGTTAGATAAACAAAAATATCATTAGTGCCAAATATCATTACATTTATAGAATGACTACTTTATAACCTCGGCTTTGCTCGCGTTTTATTGTTGTATCCTCGGCTCCCGTCGTTTTAAGACTGTAAACATCAATGTAATTTACTACTGCTACTACTACTACTACTACTACTACTACTACTACTACTACTACTACTACTACTACTACTACTACTACTACTACTACTACTACTACTACTACTACTACTACTACTACTACTACTACTACTAAAAATATTTCTCGAGGATTCCACCAAATTTTTAATTCGGCGAATATTTTCGAATTCTTTATCTTGTAGCGGCATAAAATACATACCAGTTTTTAAGTCTAATCATAAGTTGCGTGATGCTCGAACAAACAAATAAACAGACATTTACAATTTTATAATGTTAGAGATAACATGAAAATATAATGCCGAAAATAGATGATATTTTCATCGTTTTTTTCATGCTTTGTGACTTAGTATTCTGCCTCTACAAATATCATTTTTGAACATTGATATGCGTGTGTCAGAAAGAATATTGTTTTTACATAAAGCTTTAAGGATTTCGAGTTTGAAGCCTAAGACTGAGTATGTAAACATGTATTTGTCATTAAATATTGGGTATAAGCTATTTATTGAACATTGATAAAATCAAAAGCTCTTGTATTACATGTTTAATGATACAGCAAATAGAAACCTTCTCGAAAAGATCGCTTTGCTCAAGTGGGTGCCTAAAGTTGGTAAGATAATGTGGGCAAAGCATGTAAATAAAATAAATATTGAGTAAGTTATGATGCTAAAATTTAAAAAATCTTAAATTAAAAATTCAAATAATGTTAATGAACATGTTGAAACTAAATATGAATAAGGCTGCGCCATCAGATTTCTCCGAAAGCCCATCTTTGAAGAATGAAAATATCAATAAAAGTAATGTTAATATATGTTTTTTAAATAGTATCACATACTATGCAATAATAAACGTGGTGGAAAAATCAAAAGATACTTATTGTCGAAAATTTCACAGACAGTTACGTAATTACGGGTAAGCTCCCCAACCAAAAATATGGAAACTCATTGACGCTAAGCAATTTTGGGATTAAACATACATTGTTACTAAAATTTTATACAACGGCGTAGAAGAGCTTCCTAGTTTCGACGAAGTTCCTGTTTAGATGGCTACATTTCTATTAAATAATGAAAAACATATATCATGATCGAAACAGTCAAACCGAAAATGGAAATTAACATTATAGTTCTTTTTAATTATTTGGGATTTGTTTAAAAATGAGTCAGACCACATTTTTTTTTGAAAATTTTCTATAAATATGAAACTCGAATGGTTACGGCTATGACAGGTTAAAAAAGCGCCCTTCTTTAATCGGGAAATTTTTGGAACAAACATATTTTTATGCCTGACAGATTAGTCATGATTGAAAGTTGTTTAAACCTGGAAGTTGTTTAAAGATTAATTTTAGAAAAATTAGGATGAAATTATAATCCACCAACCTCTCTAGTCTAGATCACAGTAATGATAGTGGCTTGTAGATACTTTTATTTTGAAGAATTAATTGTTGTATTTGTCAATAAATTGGCTCAAACTAAAATCGATAGGATTAGTTTTTAAAAATTAGCAAAATATATTTTGATTTATTGATACTAAATGAATTGAAGGAAATGTTTTCGAATTAATATTTAGATATTATAATACTTAAAACGGAAATAATTAATTACCGTACACTTAATTATTATGAATAGAGACCTTCAGTTTAAAAAAAATAAGTGGTTCAAGTTAGACCATTCAACTAAAAAAATGTAAATAATATGTATGTATACTTGTATGTTTATGAAAATTACCTGTTTTACTTGATTGAGAGACGGTGGTGTTAAAATTTTACACAAAATTTTTACTAAAAACCATTATTGTATGATTGTTATTTTTAGAGTTCCGTATTTCAATTAACATCACCTTAATTGATTTTAAGCCGATACTTGTTTTGTATCGGTTTAATAAATGATATTTGTTTTTAATAAAAAAAAGATATTCCAACGTTTTTGATGCAGAAGAAGATGCATTAAATTTTATTTAACTTAGAGTGTTGCAATTAGACAGAAAGATAAGGGTGAACTAATATTATAATTGCGAAAGTAACTCTTTCTGTCTGTCGGTCGGTTTTCACGGCAAAACCACTGAACCAATTTTGTTGAAATTTCATATGGAAATAGCTTATACCTCTGGGGAAGAACATAGGTACTATGTCCTTTGTCTTTAGGTGCTAGCGACCCGTATGCGGTACCCCTCTTTCTTATTATTATGTCCTTTGTCTAATTCAACCTTTAGAGGGTTATTATTTCAGGTAATGTGACGATTTAGAGTGTAATGGTCTGTGTATGATAATTATATAAAATTTTCAGCTGAATAATTTACATTTTAATGCTTTTTAATATTTTATATGCGAAACTACATTTTAATTTATATATTATACTAACTGCAGTATCTGTGTCTCCGTTCGCGGAGATTTTTGAATTATGACAGGAAGGCTCGGGGGGAAGGAGTATTTTTGCATTTATAAATAGTCAGATTTCATGTAGAGGATTGTATGATCTAAGTTTTGTTTTTAGTTTTGTCGCTGATTAGTGTAGATATTGTACAATTTTCTTCCAAATATCTTGAAAATTATGAGATTGATTACAAACACGGCCATCAATGAAATTAAAGTATACTAAATTTTAGATATAAATGGTCCTATCGATTTTGTGTTAGTTAAAGGATAAGTTTCGGATATGTGGAGTTAAATTATGATAAGTTGAACCACTTACACATCGAATGTGAATACGTTGAAATTAAAATACTTTTTCTGGGAGGAACGAGGAAAATTAAGGAAGATTGTGAATTGAAAATTTAAGTACCTATTGTATGAAATATCTGTAAATTATTTTTAATTTTTTCCATTTCGGTTTAGTTTTAAGCTATTTGCAAAGTTTTGGATATGTAATTACTTATGTACTCTATTATTTTATTTTTAGCTTTTAATATTGCTTTTGTTTAAAATTGTATCAATCTTCTGCGATTATCTTGATCTATATACATTCTAGCATCAATTATATCTATAATTACTTTATTTAATTAAATCATTCTATAAAAATGTAATCAATCCATTTCTAAACGGTTGCGTTAGTATTCTTAAACAAAGGCGATTCCACACTTAACAGTTTAATAGAAAATTTTAGTGTATTTGCAGTTATTGATTTAAATGTTTCCGTTAGTATTTCTTTAATTGTTTTATAAAAAAAAACAACTGTTTATTATTGTTTTATTTCTATTATTATTAAAATTTAATGTGAATTATTGTAGTATATTTAATAACTGTTATAAGGCTAAAATTGTTTACAATATTTCATTTAGGGTATATAGTATGTACTGTTTTTATAAGGTAAAGTGCCCAAATATCGCTTCTCTTAAGCAGAATTCGTGTTTTCAAAACTTTAGATAAAGATATAAATTCCAAAAAATCTATTAGAATGGTTTGAGACCTCACCTACATATGCTAGTGTTGTAACTGGGCAAATTTTAATTAAAGTATAAAACTATGGAAACAATGGCGGCTTTTTTACATTTCCCAAAAAGCTAACAGAGTATGAGGAGTAGGGAATAGGGAAATATTGAGTTCTGACGTGAATGCTAACTATCATCAGCATATTTAGTTTTTATTTTTTTAAATGCAGACCCCTAAAGGATAAGGAATTTATATGTGGATTAGGAATTTTTATGTTGTGCGACTGCAGCCGACTTTGATATGATCTATGCCGGTATTCATCAGGAGCTTGTGAAAGAAAACTGCAGAAAATCTTCACAAGCATAGCCGAATATTTTCGTTCTTGCCTATACGCCGATAGTTTAGCCTATTAACCACCCATTTACTAAAAAAAAATTATTTAAGTGGCAAACTGCCAGTATTGGGAATCGAACCAGCAATCTCCTAGTTTCGGACGAGCAGAGCGCCCTTTACAACTCGACCACATGGACTGGTTGGGTTAAGATAGTGTTTATTAAACTTTTTAAAGTATAATTTAATAAATAAATTATGGTAAAAAAGAAAAAGGGCGTTGAACCCACAATGAATATTGTGAGACACAGTTTTTCTTTTTTCAAAGCTTTAAACATTTTCTGGTTTTTATCGTAACATCTTAAACTCCAATTTTTTAGTTATTTCTTAAACATTCCAAACAATACTTAATTCGTATTAAGTCAAAATAATGACGTAAAAATGATGACGTCGTTCATAGTAATTAACTAAAGTAACTATATTCTTTTAATCATTTTTTAGACAAAGCGATAACCTCACCTTCGTATGAAAAAGACTCCCAACTCGATTTTGTCTTATTATCACGTTTGATATATGCCTGTGAATAAAGATCAAAATAATATGATCTCAATATTTTTAAACGAATGTTTAATCGTTTTTTTAAATTTTGGGTCATTTTAAACAAAAAAGTTATAAGCAATTTAATGTTTGAAATAACGCACAAACGCACAAAGTCATAAATCTTCTTAGGCAAACTGAGCTATTGAACCTGAATATGCGTTTTCTTCAAATATTTGTCCATCTAAAACAATCTCTTTACTTTCTAGTATCCTACTTTTCGGTTGGAGTAAGAAAAAGCAGTCATCATAAAATTAGTAAGAAATAAAATATATTTTCCATAAATAGACATTTTTTGTTATTTATAAGAGAATATAATTAGTAAATAAATTTCGTAATTTTCTCATCACGCCAAAATAACATCAGAAAATATTTATAATCACTGAAGTATATTAAATAGTTATTTCTAATATTAGATAGATAGATAGATTGTAGAGGCTGCCCTTCGACCATAAGGTCCATTGTCATGCCTAAGGATATGAGGATGTGAGTGAAGTGGAAGGAGTTTGTGAGTAGACTAGGAATTAGTAGGATATGCGGCTGCATCCGACTTTGATAGGAACTATGCCGATATTCATCTGGAGTTCGTGTAGGAAACTGCAGAAAACCTTCTCAAGCATAGCGGATTACTTCGTTCTTGTTCATACGCCGACAGTTTAGTCAATTTACCGCCCTTATTTTTTATAATTGATAAACTGCCGATGTCGGGGTTCGAACCCATAACCTTTCAGTTTCCAAGTATGCATACATAACGCCTTAGACCACTAGGCTACTTGGACTGGTCTATTTCTAATATTAAGATAGATATTTTATATTTTGTGTTTTCTTTTTCCTCTAATCCAGACCTGGGAAGACTTTGACTTTTGGAGTACCAGCAGGGGACTGGGGGTATCTATTGTTCGTAACGCTAGGCAAGGGAGCAGGTAGATTGGTATACTATGAGTGAGGGTGAGGAAGAGAGGTATGTTTTGAAGTGAGATAGAAGATGTTTAAATACAGGGTGCTACAAATTATTGCAATCAAAAAATTAAAAAAAAATTATTCGTTTTCGATTATTACATTTTGCATGCATTTTGATAAATTTTCAATATCCGGAATATACATATATATTTGCGGATATTCACATTATATTTTCTAAATGTTTATCGGTAAGGGAATCTCGCGAATCCGATTTTACATGTTTCATGTGTGATAATCCCGATTCACATAGATAAGAAGATGCGAAACAACTACTAAGTTTTTTATTTATTTATAGTAATTCCGGATATTCAAACGAAGATGGGCTCTCTGCGACTATTTCCCAAATACTTTTCACGCTCGGCTCCTAATAAATTATCATTTATTGGGAGGGAAATCATTTCGTTTAGTAACGCGCAATCGGAATCCGGAAAAAATTTGAAAAAGATTTGTATTAAAGCAGGAATTTTAAATTTTCTATTAAAAGGGGCCACTTAAAAATCACGCATTACATATATATTTTCCAAATCCTAAAATCGATTATTCAATTGTAAAATTACCGTTTCTAATAAATTTTTAAATTTAAAAAACTGTTCAGTAAAATCACTATTCACACATTTTTGAATATACATTGAAATAATAAATTATACTATTTTGAATAATATACAGTTTTGTTTTTTAATTTTTTGATTGCAATAATTGGTAGTTCACCCTGTACTTAAACATCGTCCATCTCACTTCGAAACATACTTCTCTTACTCACTCCCACTCAGATTATACAAATCTACCTGGAGAGCACGGATACTCTGTAGAGTAAGCAGTGTCCAGCTCTGCTCTAATCCCCTTTCCTTTTGATAATTCTACTTATTAACGAACTGTTTAATCGTAGTAAATTTGTGATTTTTGTATTTTTAAATTTGTGTTTAAAAATACATGGAATAAATAAATAAATAAATATATATATATATATATATATATATATATATATATATATATATGTAGGGTGAATCGAATGAACCGCATAGTAGTATACGTCTCTATTTCTTTCTATGATCCTCCCATTTTTGAACCAATCACGAATAGTCTTCCTTTGTTTCAAAGAAATGACCAATTCTATTGGATGTTATTTAAAAATGGGAGGATCATAGAAATAAATCGAGGTGTATACTATTACTCTAGCGGTCACAGGCCACCATGAACGCGAATTAAATAAAAGTTGATTAAGATCTGTTTTCAAAAGAAAAGTGATGTATTTATTTTGAGGTAATTCACTAAGTTTTTTACAGTTACAAAGTTGGAACTATACTAATAGTATTCTTATATATATTTTATATGTACACAAGTCATACAAATTATTTTACTACAGATATTTGTTCTGTTATCCTGCCAGGAAATCTTGGAAGACGAAAAAATAGCAAATATCTTATAAATTGCGTTATACTGGGAATATAACTATTCGGGATTAAATCATAGTAAAAGACTCCTTCTTCTACTATGTTTAGTTTCCCCTCTGGTTGTCAAACGCCTTGATGGTCCTTTGTCTGGTCTACAAATATCGTGGGTAATTGTTCCATAAACATGAATTACAATGTCTTGGGTTTGTTATATTAACAAGCATTGAAATCTTTTTACATTATTTTAAAATCTTGAAACATTAAAATCGATTGTAAGTTTTCTTTTGGTCATACAATAAAGATATATATTAAGGTGGTACACTCGTGACAGTCAAAGAGAAAAGTGTAAAATACTGTACGTTCACCTGCTACAGTTATGCCAATTGAACATATCTAGTATAATATTAATAGTGTTTTAACCAGGACTTCGTTTCAGGTTTTTCTCGGTTTGATACAAATTGAGCATATTCTACTACAAGCGCATATTCTACTTCTTTACAGAATTTGTTTTCTTTTGGATAAACATTAAAAATTTAAGAATTAATGATATGGAACTGAACCGAAAACCGCCAGCTTTGTCATCACTAAAATTGGAACTGACCTCATACATTTTTATAATTAAATGGGAATAAAATCCGAAAGGAAGAAACAGTTTAAGTCCTTGGTTTTAACATTTATGATACTAGGAACTATATGGCGTACTATGCACGACTGGTGTTGACAGTAATTATTTATTATTTTTGTGCGAAAACTTGCTTCACAATGGTAATGTTGAAAATCGGTGTTGAAATTCCGAACGAATAACCGAAACCATTTACGTTTTTACGATTTTACGTTTTCAGGTCTCGTAATACTAAGAAGACAGTTTTTGATCATTGGGTGCCTGAATAATACGCGTTTTCAGAGGCAATGTCAAGGATAAAATCACACTTTTTTTAACGTTCCGAACTAGTATTGTGGAACGTACAGAGTGGGTCAATTTCGATGGTTTTATGGGGTAACTCGGTAACTATAAGAGAGTATAGCTATAAGAGAGTATAGCCAACTATACTTCCCATTTAAAAAAACACAACTTTAGGTCATATCTCGAAAACCATCCTTTTTTCTCAAACTTTCTCGACCCCACTGGATTATACCAAAAAAAGTGCCTTAAGAATGTAAAAATAATTTTCATCTAGCTTTACAAACAACCAAGATATTCACAATTGTTTAAAAGTCGAAAAATCGATCTTTTGCTTAAAACTCGCAAACAAAAGATGTTAGCAATGTAGTCTCAAAAAAAGAAATTGAGAAAAAATGAATGTGCCATTCATTTTTTTCTATCTCTTATAGAGTTACCCCATAAAACCATCGAAATTTGGCCCACAAAAGAAAACCGAACCTATACAAATGATTGTTATAAAAAATTATTAAACATGTAAAAAAATAATTTTTTGATGAATTTGTAAAACTAATTTTAAAATTTATTAAAACCTTTCTTCATATCAATATTAATTAAAACTTAAGTCTATTAAAGTCTTTAAAAACCAGCCAAGTAGCCGAGCGGTCTAAGGCGTCATGTCTGCGCAGTATGCAGTACTTGGAAACTGGGAGGTTATGAGTTCAAATCCCGACATCGGTAGTTTGTCAATTATAAAAATTTAAAAAAAAAAAAGGGGTGGTTGATTGACTAAACTGTCGGCGTATGGACAAGAACGAAGTAACCGGCTATGCTTGAGAAGGTTTTCTGCAGTTTCCTTCACGAACTCCAGATGAATATCGGCATAGTTCCTATCATAGTCGGCTGCAGCCGCATATCCTACCAATTCCTAGTCTACTCACAAATTCCTTCCACTCCACTCACATCCTCACATCCTAAGGCATCACAATGGACCTTATGGTCGAAGTGTAGCCCGTCCAGGGCAGCCTTTACAATCTACCTCTACCTCTAAAGTCTTTAAATGTTTAGTTTTCTTCAAATTTGTATAGAATTTGGATCTATTCATGGGAAATAGAGTTGCGCTTTATGACAAGATCTAGCTGCATGTATAGATTTAATTACGTGAGATATTTTTTGGCAGAAGGTACCCCAGAAAATTATATGTAGGTAAACACCTGACTGAAATAGTCAAACAATATATATTGCTTGATAGTAGACTTTTTCAATTTTTCTTCCCAAAATACGACTATGAATCTTTAAAATAAGTTTAAGAGAAAATTGACTGGAACAAAATGCGATTTCTAAGTGGCTCACTTTTCTTGATATGTTGTTCGTTTTATTTTACGGGTTTTAAATTTTACCCTCGGTGGTGATTTAGAGAAATCAAAAACAGGAAGTTTATGTATATAAATTTACAATAAAACAATAAATATTCATTTATTTTGAACTTATGTAAATTTCAACTTGGGAATTTCATGGAAGAGTTCTAATAGAATGTCAATTATGGTTTGATTTCTTATGAAAATTTGATTTTTCTTAAAAACTAATAGAAAGTAGCATAAATACGATATTATAATTATATATTCAAAATGATTGATTGTCAAAAGTGTTACATAACCAAAACTTAGGCTGATATATAAATGATTTTTGAAAAAAAATGTTTTATTCATTTACAATGTTAATTATAAATTTAAAAAATAAAAAACGCCCATATTTATGATCATAATAAATAAATATTTTAATATTTAATTTTAATGATTAGAAATTTTTTCGAATACAATAAAAGTTTCGGGTGATGTATTTGATTTCGTGATTGACACAACTAATCATAATATTGTTGTTTATGATAAATCACTTCTTGTTTTAATTTGATAGATAAAAGTTTATTTAGTTATAGGTAAAAACCGAAAAAATAGAAATTTTCTAGTGAACAGTTATATACAACATCAGAACAAATTTTCTAGTGTGAAAAACACTGCCATAAAGATTAGTTTGTTGTAGTGCATAATGAAGCCAGTGCGGGGCCTGTAGCCCCGCACTGGCAGTGGTAACAAGAGGCACATCTTTTACTTTAGGTCCTTTAAATTAAGATATGAAATAAAACAGCACCTTTCAAAAAAATTTTCGATTTAATGTGAGCAAATTTAGAGATAACATTAGTCTAATCAATGACTCTAAGCAGATCATATTCTTTGTTCAAGAGGTGACATCATTTAGACGTTCTTGTCCCATCGTATTACTTAACTCATTTTAAATGCGCTTTGATATGGAAAAAAAACCTTCTCCACTGTTGTTAATGATAATCAAAAACAAGAACGTAATACTATTTCTACGATTGAGAAACACGATTCGAATGAAATTTTCATTAAAAGTTAATTCAACTGCAGCTCCACACAGATTTTTGATGCCAATATAATCAACATCTATTTTGAGCAGCTCAATGAACTGCGTTAGTTTGTCGCCTAGGGTTTTTTCCAAATCGTTTGAGTAAGCATTGACGTTAATTGATTTTCTTTTCAAAATCATTTTTGCTGTAAAAAATTTTAATTACTAATATTCTAAATACAATAGAAGTATTCCAAATATAATAGAAACTTGATGGTAAGCTTTCATGCGTTTATGAAACACTCGAATATAAAAATGTTTTGTTATAAATATAATTGACACATTTTCTAAAGAAAAACAACAAAAACTTGACTTTGACTTGAATATAATAATAAAGTATATTATTAATTTGTTGTACATAATATTATGTTATTTAATTCCTTTAATTGTTATAAAATTTAACTTTGTTCCTTAAGCTACTACAACTTACCATATATAATATATCTTATTTGTATATATGCGCCCCCCGTGTAAAATTTCTAAATTCGCCCCTGGATAATAAAGATCTATTATTGTTTTTTGCCCACCGTTGCTTACGTTCCCGGATTTGATTATTTTGAATTGGCCTGCTTTATTTTTGTGCGCGCCATTTTTTTGAGTGTTTTGGTTGTGGCTTATATCAAGTCTTTGGGTGGTCTTCGTTTTGTTATAATGTATTGTATTCTATTAGATGTTGCAGAAAAATAGGAGAATCGTGGACGAAAGTGGAGGTGTGTGCTTTTATATATATATATATATATATATACATATGTACTTTTTTAAATGTCTGTGGACGTTCTAGCGGTCACATTTTTATTCCGATTGGAATGAAATTTGGCATTTGAGGCACTTTTGGTATTCTAAAGGTCAAGTTCGTTAATGTGTACAATCGGAAAAGGGGAAAGGGGGTTTGGAGGGAGGGGGAAACACAAAATTTGGTATATCTACATTAATATTTGAAAAATCGAAATATTTATCAGGAGTTAAGCTGTAGGTACTATGTTTTACTACTGTAATTTTGTTTCTTATCATTTTTCTGTTACACTAATATTTACAGAAATGTTTACAATTAAAGTCTGAAAGTTAAAATTCTAAATATCTCTGTTCACATTTGAGTTTGAGAAAAATGATCACGTAATGAATTGTAGCAATCTTGATTTTCTACAACTTTACTCCTTATACATTTTTCGATTATTCTAGTATTAAGTGAGATATTTTATATTTTGTGTTTGTTTGACACGAATCCATGATATTTTATTGTAAAAAACTTTAGAAAAAAATTCAACCGACTTCAAAAAACACAAAAAGTCACTATATTAAAAAGCTAAAAATAACAAATTACAGATTCCTACCCAAACCTATTACGTATAATTTAGTATATGTAAATATACAAGGTATATTAAGTTTGATCACGACTGTAACGCTTAAAAATATTGATCATAGGCATGAATGTTTGTGAATAGTTCATGAAATTTGGCAATTTCCGTAATGTCCGTCTGTCTGTGTGTGGACACGATAAGCCAAGAACGAAATGAGATAACGAGCTGAAATGTGTTCTAGAGCAAAAAAGTAAGGTTGAGTTAATGGGCAAAATCGGACTATGTTTGGGCTGCTTATCTTTGAAACCATCGGAACGTTTTTCCCTTCGCTCGGGGGGGGGGGGGGGATGAGGTAAATATACATCTCTGAAACCGTAAGAGATAGAAAAAAAATTGTTTACAAAAAATTTTCTTTTAAAAATAAACAAGTTTTGTTTGAAAAAGATTTTCATAAACTCAATAGTTTTCTCATAATTTGTGATTATATGTTCCTCGGAAAGAATTGTTAACATTTCGAATACGCAGAATTGTTAATAATTTAATCATTGATATACAACTCAGTATATACTGGGTATTCAAACATTTCAGTATATACTGGGTATTCAACATTCAGTTAGTTGTTACATTTCTTAACAGTCTAACATAGAATCTCCTCCTTCTTTTTTTGGAGTTGGTTAAAATTTGTGTTGATTTTATCATCTCCACAGAAACTCTAATTCTATAAAATAACTAAAATTATTTTATTAAAATTTTGTTTTAATTTTGAAATGTCAATTTTGATTGTCGTTTCCATAGTGACTATAAATTATAATCGTTATATATCGTTCTATTTTGGCTATTAATAAATTTAATTTTTGCAAATACTAAAATCATATCAGATATTATATTTCATTTTGATCACAGTAAAATTATGACCGCTAGAGAGTGATTTATATATTCTAAGGAAGTTCGCTAAGTTGACGCAGCTTCTGCGTAACGAAATTTTTTTTATTGTGTGGAGGGGGACAACACAAGTTTAAATTTAAGCTTTCGGGGTCTTAATGTTGGAAAAATCGAAAAACGTCTAAGAAGTAAAGTTATAGATAATTAATTTTATTGTATTACGAATTAAAATTGAAAGTTACAATCCTAAATATTTCTGTACACATAAGAGTTTTAGAGAAACTGATCAGGTGATGAAATGTAGTAAACTTGATTTTTTACAACTTTACTTCTTATGCTAGAGAGTATTCTATGTATTCTAAGGAAATTCGGTAAGTTGACGCAGCTCCTGCGTAACGAATTTTTATAAAGCATTTTGAAACAAAAAATTTGACTTACTAGTGTTTATTATTTTGGTTATTTTTAACGGGTTTTAATGCTGCAAAGGGAGAGAAAGGTCAAAGGTAGGTTAGGGGTATAGGTATATGAGTAAATAAATTATTTTTGTTTAATTTCTACACGGATAAGTAATATTGGGGTGTATGACAAAACAGTATAATTATTTTATCTTTTACTAACATACAGTAGGTAGCAGCGTCGGACTGGACCTAAGGATTCCGGTTGGTAACATGGCTTAAAGAGCCCACCGCCCGCATCACGGCAAATGATACCATCATACCTTTTCGAGACAAATAGCATTCTTTAGTGATTGATCTAAATCATCTTCACCGATCTCTTCCTCCTTCCTGGAAGGGGGCGGGGCTCCATTGGTAATGACCCGGATGGCAAACGCTACCCTGACTTGATGGCCAGTTTGATACTGTTAACAGTAGAAAATATAGGTTTAGAAAAAACGAAGATACAGTTATTTCAACCAATAAAACTCAAATTAAGTTTTATGTTTTTGGTTAGTCATTTAAGATAATATTGTGACAATTACATAAAACTTTCTCTTTCAATTCTTCATATGATTGTATTGTCATGATATTTATATGCAGATAAGTATTTGCTTAGGTATGAATATATGAATTATGATATGAACAAAAATTTTTAATTATTTTTACCGACCATTAATCCAGGAAGTAGGTATGTGAAGAATTTTTATATTTAGTAAAATATTCACTAATTATTTTGTAAGGGTAGTTATTTTTAATAGTTAGTGTAGAAAATGAATTAGATATTATTTCGAGATAAATTTCCTGTTGAAAAGATAACGGTAAATATACAAATACGGTAAATTTATTATAATTTTTTTTATTAGTATAAACCGTCGCGACTTCGTCTGCGAAAATTTCTATTATAAAGACCTTGTTTTACTCTGAAACACATGTTTATTTAGTTATTAATAGCCTTTATCATAGGAAGTCCAATAAGAGGTCTAGGTCCGAATTTAAAGGTTGGGAGGCCCTTGGACAACCAAGAAGTGGAGATCCTGGATAATTTTTGAAATTAGACGAAAAACTCTTTTTTACAATTTTTCAATTATTTATTTTCATAAATAAAATGCTTTTAACAAACTGATGGAAGTATGGTAAAACAACAGAAGTAGACAAAAGTGAATGCGATTCATATGTAGTATTATTAGACGAATGGAATTTACCAACAGCTCTCCGAGTAAATCACTTTCGATACTGTGTAGAGATAACTTTGATAGGCCGTTCTGTACCATCGTAGTTCGGAGCCTAATTTTTATAATGTTATTTTTTTCTTTGTCAAAACGGGGGATTTTTTGTATCTAAAAAATTCGAACAATCATATTATGGAGGCCTCTCTCTTTTGGAGACCCTGGGGCACTAACCCCTGTTGACTTTCCCTAAATCCGGCCCTGAGGAGGTCCAATAGCCTTTTTGGCGTAATGACTATTCCATTCCTAGGATTCACACTATGGTATTTCGTTAGATTATAATCATATTAATAAATATTGAAAAACGCCTTACAAGGTTACAATTTAACAAATATATTCAAAATTTAAGGTAGTACCAGCATTGTCTTGTCAAAAAACCGTGTTGCTTTTATAATAGAACAAATACATATATACACATACACAACACATAGAAATATTTATATACAAGTGAGTATTTTTTGAATACAATAAATAATAGCATGAAGTTTTACATGCTTCTAATGTGAGAGAATGATTACTTTATTATTAATTATCTCGCGTTCTTAACGGTCAAAAATTTCTGAATCTTCGGGATTTATTAGAAAACAATATTTTTAGCCTATGAAAAAAAATCCGACGAATAGTGGTTTCATGCTGGTACTCCCTTAAGTGAGAAGAGTTGTTTTTGTTGTTGACAACATTCATGAGTGCCCAAAGGGAAAGAAGTTATAATCACTTTTTAATCTTAACATATTTTGAATCTTTATATAACACTGCAAAAAGATATACATACACCTTTTAGACACTTTTTAATTACAGTATTATTTAAATAAGACATAATTAAAACATGAATATTTAATATATTTAAATGATTTATTCAATTATTAGTTTAATGAAACAGCAAATTTAAGGCAATATCATTTCATAGATCAAGGCTTTTACAAGCGACCTCAAAGACTGATTTTATTTATTATGAAGGTCCTTCTTAATTTTGGTACTCACCTTATTTTAAGAATTAGGTTAGAATTAGGTATTTTAATAATACAGTTATATCTCGTACCATTTTTAAAAAGAACATAGAAAGGATACGTTATCACACCGTATAGTTATTATAATTTATTAAGATTTTGAAATTTGTCAGACGTTTTCTGTTCAAAGCAAACATTTAATCGGAATGAATATATATATATATATATATATATATATATATATATATATATATATATATATATATATATTTATATATATATATATATATATATATATATAAATATATATATATATATAAATATATATATATATATATATATATATATATATATATATATATATATATATATATATATATATATATATATATATATATATACCGGATATATAAATGAAACAGTTCCGATTAAATTATTCACTTTTGTCTATTTCTGGTGTTTTACCCATACTTCCATCAGTTTGTTAAAAGCATTTTATTTATGAAAATAAATAATTGAAAAATTGTAAAAAGGAGGTTTTCGTCTGATTGAAAAATTATCCAGGGCTTCCACTTGTTCGTTGCCCCAAGGCCTCCCAAATTATAAATCTCCATTTGCAGCGAAATAATCGAAATAATATCTAATTCATTTTCTACACTAACTATTAAAATTAGTGTAGAAAAGATATAGATTTATTATTAGATATATATATATTTACTATAAATGTATTTTGCACGTTAGATTGTAATTCATTACTTGTGAATTCTTCAAAGGGATAACACAAATTGTTAAAGTTATTCAACAAAGTAACTTTTTCAAATTTTCAAAAAAAAGATGAATATTTGGATCTTATTTATACGTAATTTTGTTTAAAAAAATGTAACCCAATTCTAGATATGTCGAAGAATGCGGTTTTTTTGCATTCAACCTTTTTAACTTGAAATTTAAAGGAAAAATTGGAAATATTTAAATTTTCAAACGAAACAATTCTGAAAAAGGGGAAAAACCAAAAATTACCTTTTTATCCCCAGTATATGTAAATATACATGGTATAGTAAGTTTAGTCCCGACTTTGTAACGTTTGAAAATATTAATCCTTGATATAAATGCTTGTTTATAAAATGGCCCAATTCGGATATCAGAATGTCCGTCCGTCTGTCTGTCTGTCTGTGGACGCAATAACCCAAGAACGAAAACATATAAAGAGCTAATTTTGTGTTCTAGAACAAAAAAGGAAGGTCAAATTCGATAATGGGCAATTTTTACTTTTAACTGAAAATCAGATCCACCCTTCTTCTTTTTCGACGGAGATTTTTTGACGCTGACTGAAAATTATTTAGATATTAGTGTAACTTACTTTGCACTTACATTCTTACATTTTAGTTTTCGTTATTTATTTTATAAATACCTCGGCTCTTTAATGGGATATCATCACTTTTTAAGGAGCAACTATTATGTGAAGTATCTCCCCGAAAACTCGGCCCTTTTTTACATTTATGGTTTTGATCGGATATCACTACTTTTTGAAATATCACCACCCCTTTTCTACTATACATGCTAGACAGATGCGACTTTTTGAATTCGACGCTAATTGTTCTAGAACAAAAAAGGAAGGTCAAATTCGATAATGGGCAATTTTTACTTTTAACTGAAAATCAGATCCACCCTTCTTCTTTTTTGACGGAGATTTTTTGACGCTGACTGAAAATTATTTAGATATTAGTGTAACTTACTTTGCACTTACATTCTTACATTTTAGTTTTCGTTATTTATTTTATAAATACCTCGGCTCTTTAATGGGATATCATCACTTTTTAAGGAGCAACTATTATGTGAAGTATCTCCCCGAAAACTCGGCCCTTTTTTACATTTATGGTTTTGATCGGATATCACTACTTTTTGAAATATCACCACCCCTTTTCTACTATACATGCTAGACAGATGCGACTTTTTGAATTCGACGCTAAATTGTAACAAATTAAGAAGTTTATTCAAAAAACTAAAAATTTTTCGTTGCAACCCTCGGGAAAATCGGAAAAACACCTCCCAAAATTACATTTTTCAGTTCTATTCATGCTAGATAGATGGGATTTTCACCAATCGACCCGACATAAAGTCAAATTAATTGAATACTTTGCAAAATTTCATTACCTACCTCGCAATCTCCCGAAAAGAGAAAGACACCCCTAAACCTGCCCTTTTCACTTTTATTCATGTTACAAAGATCAGGTTTTTCCATCCGACGTGGAACAGGTTCAAAATAACAAGATTATTTGAAAAACGTAAATTTTTCCATAACAATCATTCGAAATTGGGAAAACCACCCCTAAAACTATCCCTTTTCTTCTATACACGCTGGAAAGATGCAACTTTTTGAATTCGATGCTAAATAGCTACAAATAAAGAAGGTTAATCGAAAAGCTTAAAATTTTTCATTGCAAACTCCCGCAAAATCGTAAAAACACCCCCCAAAATAACGTTTTTCAGGTCTATATATGCTAGAAAGATATATAGGATATTTCTGGATTATCTACATCGCAATCCCCCCCCCCCCCCCCGATAATGGGAGTAACACCTCGAAAGATGTCCTTTTCATGTTAGAAAGATCGGGGTTTTTCCATTCGACGAGGAACGTGTTCAAAATAACATACTTATTTGAAAAAAGTAAGTTTTTCCATCATAACCGTTCGCAATGGGGAAAAACACCCCTACAACCCCTTTTCTTCTATACATGCTAGAAAGCTGCGGGTTTTTGCATTTAACGCTTTATTGCTACAAATTAAGAAGGTAATTAGAAAGCTTTTTCATCACTACCCCCTAAAGAATGGCCAAACAACCCCCTAAGCTACTCTTTTAACTTCTATTCATGGTAGAAAGATGGGATTTTCACTAATCCACCCGAAATAAAGCCTAATTAACAGATTTCGTTGAAAAATTTCATTACCTACATCGCAAACTCTCGAAAATGGGAATAATATTCCTAAAACTGCCTTTTTCACTTCAATTCATGTTTAGCGAATTTCGTGAAAGCAAATAGAGCTATTGGTCCCGTACCGAAGTTAAAATTTCGCAAAAATTTCTTCAAATGTCCATCGATCCTACCTAGTAGATGTCAAAAATCACCATCTGTAAAATTTATATATATATATATATATATATATATCTATGGACATATATATATATATATATATAGATATATATATGTATATATATACATATATATATATATATATATATATATATATATATATATATATATATATATATATATATATATATATCTTATTACTAGCCGGCTTTGGAAAACCAAAGCGACAACCATCGTCTTGGCGATTTTTTTTGCATGTCGCAGTATGTTTATGGGTTTATAAATCCTTGAATAATTTGTGCAACGCAAGGTCGTTAGGATTTAATGAGCATGAGACCACCCTTTCAATTACTTTGACCACTAGAGTGATTACAGACATACATATATATATATATATATATATATATATATATATATATATATATATATATTATATGTATATATATATACATATATATATATATATATATATATATATATATATATATATATATATATATATATATATATACCTATATCATGTAGTTCACATTTACTCGCATATTTTGCGACATAGTAGACCACAGCGGTGACACTCCCACACGGTTGCTGGTCGATATTTCCCTTCCATATAATTAAAAGGACTGCATTGTAATTGTTTACCAAACTTTCTTGTGAAGTTCTTTTCAATAAACAGAATCACCCATTGTTAGCAAGTGCTTCATCTGGGCTTAAGAAAACGGTCTTATCACTAGCTGGCTTTGGAAAACCAAAGCGACAGCCATCGTCTTGGCGTTTTTTTTTGCATGTCGCAGTATGTTTATGGATTTGTAAATCCTTGAATAATTTGTGCAACGCAAGGTCGTTAGGATTTAATGAGCATATATATATATATATATATATATATCAGTATCGATGGTTGTTTTAAATCACCGCTTGGCGAGCGTGCCAGAATGCGCATACAGATTATGTCATCCGCCGTTGAAAATGTCGTCGCGAAAAAGTGTTTTGGTAAATAGTTGCATTCCGGAAACACGATTCAGACTTATAACATTTGACAGTGATGAAACCGGGGTATTTACAATAACATTTTTGATCGTTATGTAAACGAGCTAGAGAATTTAAGCCTTGCTAAATTTTCCGTCCGATTTGAAACTGTCGCTAACATCTCATGGTCAGAGAACGAAGGTGATGCGGAACTAAGATACAAAGATATTACGCCTGTGAGGTATATCAGATTGCAGGACAATAGAATAATACGTGAAAGAAATAAGCCGGCAGTATTACGTACCAGCTACTTTACAATTAATAGTGACAAAGAAGCATACTATTACAGTTTAATAGTGTGACACATACAATTTCGCGATGAAGGCGGTTTGTTGCTCGAAAATGAAACCGCTAAAGACGTTTCATAAGACGCCAAAGAGACTTTTGCCCGTTGCAAAGTAACAACAGCGCAGAAAAATTTGCTCATGCCGAACAAATAATTCAACAGACTCTTGACCAATTTACAGCACTCAATGCTGCGCGTGAATCCGTATCGACAACGCTCCCATGTTATGTGTTGATGAACAATTCGTAAATGACGATGATTCCTTTTGCGAAGACGTCGGAGAACGAGCCGGCATGCCAGATGAACTGTTCCTAGAAAGCATTCGAGGATTAAATATCTAGCAGAAAGTTTATACGTCTTATTTCAGAAAGTTTAGATGGCAATTGAAAACGATTTTCATGGACAGTCAGCTGTTACGTTTTATTACGGGCGGTGCAGGTAGTGGTAAATCGTTTCTTTTGAAATTAATCGTGGAACATATTAAACGTTGTTACGCACCAAGAGTTGCTACACTGCTGAAGTCTAACTTTGTGGAGGTTGGACTGGGGTTGTCGCTTGGCAAAACACTACACAGTATTATCTTTCTTCCTATTGAGAAACGAAATACTATCTCCAATAAAAAATTACCGGGCAAAGACTTGAGAGAGTGAACGACGTAAATGGCGCTATTTAAATTGGCTTATTATAGATGAAATTTCTATGGTGTCCTATGAAAACTTAAAATTAATTCACCTAAGACTTCAGAAATACAAGAACAACGACAAATTATTCGCTAGAGTCAAGATTTTGCTCTTTGGTGACATATTTCAACTTCCTCCGGTGACAGGCCATTGGTGTTTTATGCAGCTGTCTTGGTTCTCAGCGGAAGTAAATTTTTGGCATCAATTTTCTTTTTGTGAACTGACCATAAATATGCGACAGCGCAATGATACCGAATTCATTGGTTATTGATCAGTTTACGGGTAGGTGAACTGACAACGGCTCGTAACATTTGTTGTTCGTAACATTTTCGTCTCTGCAGGACTAGTAGTGAATGGAGCTATGGGAATAACAAAAAAAATTAAATTATTTTACAACAAAGGATGATATTATATACATCAGGGAACGAAGTGAAACCTATATACATATAATATATACCCGCAATTTTGGAGTCGTCGAAGCCACAATTAAACATATATATATATATATATATATATATATATATATATATATATATATATATATATATATATATATGTTTAATTCTGGCTTCGACGACTCCAAAACTGCGGGTATATATTATATGTATATAGGTTTCACTTCGTATATATATATATATATATATATATATATATATACATGTTTGTCAATCAAAATCGTGATAAAAGTGATAACGAGTTGAAATTTTGTGTGTGTGTTCTGGACCTATAAAGTGTGGTTTTCGTGAATGTGAAAATTTGGAAAATTTATGTTTTCCCACGGCAGGAGGATATTCATCTTTAAAACCGTAAGCTAATACACAAAAAATGTTTCTTTTTTAAAAATAACTAACTTTTGTTTAAAACTTTGAAACATTTTTTTAGCTCAAAAACTAAATAAACAGTTCACGTATTGATAATGGGCTCAGTATATACCGGGTATGTAAGCAACTCTCTTATTTGTTATTGCCACTTGTTATAGTTATATTTGTTAAATTTAGTACTGATTTATGTTCCTTATTAAAGATGCTCTAATAATAGATATAATCATTGATAAACAATCGATTTGTATTTTTTTGTATTATTTTATAATCTTTTTGAATTTTATTGTTAGCTAAATTGGACATATCTCAGTGATCTATCCATTAGTAATATCACCAAACGTTCATTCTCATCAGGGCCTTTTCTGTAATTCAAAATGGGCAAAACAAAAACAGAATCCCAAATCCATGAATCTCTCCTTTTTTAGCGTCTACATGTTTATATGATCAAAGTAAAAAATCATCACGAGAATAGTATTTGATGTACAAAATGGTTTCATTGATGTAAACAACAATTCAATAAAGATAATTAGAAAATTTAATTATAAAAAATTGTCGTATATGTCAGAGAATGACATTGAAAAAGATAGGTATGTCAAATATTGAAGGTTTTGTCAGTCTGTGAAAAACTTAAAAAGTTTTAAGACACAAGTGTTGAATTTCAAGTTATACAAATTGGGACAAAAAACTCTTCTCTGATTGATTTTTTAAATTAGAAAAATATATTGAGGGATCATATTACCATCTTTACTTCTACTCGTTAATTAATAGTTAACAATTAATAGTTAGACAGTGACTTTAGCTTATGGTATGTAAGTTATGATTGCTTTTAACTTTAAAATAATTCATACTAATATTATATATTCGAAGTTACGTTTTCACAGCTTAAACACTGAATCAATTTTGATGAAATTTGATATGAAGATAGCTTGAGCCCTGGAGAAAGACACAGTTTTTTTTTTAAAATCAAATCTTAAGAAGGTAAAATTGGAGATGGAAGATTGTATGAGTTATAATATCAGTTGATTCATGTTATGTGACGATTTAGAGTGTAATAATTAGATCCGATAGGTCAGGAGTGGCCATCTTTTGTATGTATAAGATTTACTTTTTATCTTAAAAATGTGTCGCGATTGACTTACATACGAAAAAAGCACAGTATGGCTGATAATGTGATTTATTATGGAAGAATGATATAAGATTTTTAGACTTGTTTTTTGCTAATTTGTGAATAGCTCGCGAGAGTGCACCTCGTACCGAAACACCATGCATATCCACCTATGTAAAAAACAACACAATTTTTTAACGGGTCAAAATTAATTCAAATTAGCTACAAATCAACAGACAGACATTCTTTATTTATTTTTTCAAAATCTTGAAATCTTACCACAAATACTTAATCATTTTGAAAATTAATTATTTGTAAAAAAATAATTGTTTGACATAAATTAAGATTATGCCAGCGTATGACATAGAAAGATGCATATAACAAGATAAAACGATATTAAGACATCTGCACCTATTCTCTAAGTTTATGTGCTTGTTAATAATATTGTATATATGTTTCTTGTATTTATATATAATACTAGCTGTATCTGCAACTTTTTTCGCGTAGTTTTTCCTGTGATTTGTATATGCATTCCTTTGTATGGCAGGAGGGGGGTGTCTGAAGAACAAAGGCATGTATATATAGAGGTTGATCTCATATAATTTAAGTACATTTATGATGTTTTAATCTGATAGTAACTTAATTTGTTTCCAAGTTTATTTATTGATATCATAACTAGATGCGTTTCTGGGCAGATGCAAAACACTGGAAAATAGGCTTTCGAACTTATTTATAACTTTTTAATATCAATATATGAGTGATATGAAAATGATATGTAAAGAGTAAAACTAAATAATAATAATATTCGTTCATCAAGATAGTGAAAATGTATACACATTGCACAAAACATAACTTGGCTTAGTTGGTTCAGCATTGACACGGTACGCCAGAGATCGTGGGATCGATATCTAGCAAGATTTGTATAATTTGTATTGATGTTAAAAAAAAGAATGTTCATATAACTTAAATGTGAAATTAAGTAAGCGCTAGTCACTTCTATTAGTGTAACATAACCGTACAAAAAATAAATAAAATATGAACTTATTCATGGTCAGAGATTTCAATGAACTTAAAATTTTCTGAAGTGCATAAATATCTTGAAACTTTTGAAATCAAACTAAAGTATTTGTTTTTTTTTTGTGACAATGAAATATTTGTTTGAATCAGGGTCACCATGATTTTCAAGTACAATAAATATATATGTACATGAATGAATGACTTTTATAATTAAGATACAATAATAATTACAATGATAATATTTAAGAAGTAAAAGTAATATTTAAATTAGAAGTTTAAAAGTGATACACGTTATTTGTTTTAATAACAACTGTTGCGAGTATTACAGTTATGTTATGGATAAATATCAGAAGTAACTCATATGATTTTATTTTGTATTATAAACTTTGCACAGCTGAACAATTTTTTAGCAAATTTCCGAAGGAAATGCAGCGCTTGCTTTTGTTCATCGTTTAAGATTAATTGTTTAAGATTGAAAGTTAAAATCCTAAATAACTATAAATCCTAAATAGCATACATGATTTTCTAAAACTTTATTCCTAATACACTTTTTGATTATTTTAATATTAAGAGAGATATTTTATATATTGTGTTTTCTTCTTTTTCTATGCCCCCTATTCCACTTGACCTATGCCATTTATAATTAAGACTGACCTTACAAATACCAAAAGCATATCAGATACGAAATTTCTGTATACATGCTAAGAAAATTCGCTTAGTTGACGCAGCTCCTGCGTAACGAATTTTTTTTAAATCTGGGTTTCGTGACATTATTTTTTTTCTTTTTTTTTAGGATTATTATGTATAATTATTTATGTCTTACGTAAATTATGAGGCTTATATCAAACATATCAAACATTTCCATTAACAAAATTATAGAATATACCAATTTTTGGCATATTTTTGGGTGGAGCATGTTCCCACCCCCGCCTTTATATTTCATTTTGAAACCGTAGGAGCAATATCGAAACTTAAAATTATAAAGTTGTACCTTAATATAAAATACTGTTGTTCGAAACATTTAATTGGAAACCGAATGTATTTAAATATTTTTATATATACCACATCAATGAAAAAATGTGAGAGACGATTTTTATTCCAAATTGTTCTTTAATTTTGTCAATACAAGTGATACAAGTTTTCCTCCTTTCTACTCTTCAGACGGCATCCAGGTTTACCTCATTCCAAAAATTGTAACAGAGTGGCAATTAATATCTACGAAGTATATTTTTTTAATAGAAAATACAAAGTTATCTCTGACATTTTTCTTTTAACATTATAAATTGAAACAAAACAAATGAAAATATATGGCTGAAAAACTCGCTAAGCGGACAAAATGTTCTGACTAAATGACTAGACTAAAGTTTATAATTTTATAGTGCTAGATTTGAATTATTTAATAAATAAAATGTTAAATACTCTGAATATACTGAGATCATTATCAATTCATAAACTGTTTATTTTATTATTTACGCATGCTTTGGAATCTTCGGTAACTACAGATGTTTGAGCCTGAAATTGTGGGAATACTATTCAGTTTATGAACTTTGGCACTTTTCTTCTATCTTTCTTTGACGCGTAGAGGTTTTTCCTTTTGCGGGAGAACGCATGCACCGATTTTGCCAGTTCATGAACTTGAAGTCGCTTTTTAGCTCTAGAATACACACAATATTTTGTTTTCGGGTTAACTTATTGACAGCCAGAAAGATGGACAGATGGATAACTGACTAGACTGATAGAGAGACTTGCCGAACTGGATTAAATAGGTCATTTGTTTTATTTTTTCTCCGATTAATATTTCCAACCGTCATAAAGACAGGACTAAACTTATATTGTCCTTAAGTATATATATATATATATATATATATATATATATATATATATATATATATATATATATATATATATATATAATATAAAACTGTAATTGTCCGATTTTTGTGTTTAAAAGCAAATAATTGAGTTATAACAATAAAGCTAAGCGAAGCCGCGGGTGTGAATATAAGCTAATTTTATATAGGCATGTATAATACAGATTACAGACTATGAACAATTTTTTTGCAAACCGTGTGTAAAAAATTTAAATAAAAAAAAATCGTGTTTTGTAAAATCTCTTTTGTAAAGATAATTTTAAAATACGGAAGTCTTCACAACAGAAGTGATAAAAGTTATAAAATATATGATTTCGTTTATTCTTTTAATAATCAAGTAAATTATTGTGTAAGTAAACAAGACAATAAAAATCGCTAAAAGATTAAAAAAATGGCATCATAATTTTTTTATTTATTTATATAATTTTTGCTTTTTTATCTACTATACATGTTATAACAAAAAGGAAGTGAAATAATTAATTTTTGGCATTGCTGATGTTTTTTATTATTTCAAAATTTACAGTAAATATTTATTTTTATGGGTATGTACTACTAGTATTGTGTGTGTTTTTACGTGCCGCGACAATATATCCGACTACAAAATAGCCGTAAAAAAACAAAATATAATATTCGAACGATAAGGTCGAGTTCGACAGGTTGAGGTTCGACGGAGATCGGTCGTGCCTTGTGGGGGCTCTAAGGTTTCTGGTATTTGGTGGCTATACATTATCGTCAAAATCTACAGTTCTACAGGTCGAGTTGGGAGGGGTTGGTCATGCCTTGTGGAGGTACTGGGGATTGTGGTATTGTTGGTGACAATTATTGTTGTAATTCAAAATTCTACTTTCTCGGCCATGCTAGTGTGAATTTAAAATGTATTATTTGCCGGTTATTTTGTCATGGATATTTTGTCGGGACTATTTTGCCACTTGTTTCGGTAATTTTGTCACGGATATTTTATCGGTTGATAACTAACTTTTATCACCTAACCGACAGCTTCATTATATAGTTTTTTTGTAATAACTAACTATGAAGCATTATGTAAACTATTATTTAATCACGCTCGCTATAGAGAAACATATAGCACGCTCAACCTGGATAGTACATTGGTGCTCTATTTTTCGCAACTCTTGGCTAAACTATTGAAAGTATGAAAACAAAAATGTGAGGATTTTTATTCCCTAAATAATTGCTTCCAACAAATTTTTAACAAATTGAACGGTTGGGGAGATATCTATTATCTATATCATCTATATATTGTTGATCGCATGTTTCATATGCTGTTTTTTAACCCGACTTCAAAAAGGAGGATGGCTCTCAATTCGTCTGTATGTTTTTTTTTTTTGTGTGTCACCTCAAAACTCCGTCATTTATGAACCAATTTTGAATCTTTTTTTGTTTTAAAGGATTTGGTTTCCCATTGGACCCATTGTAACCAAATCGCATTCTGATGAGGGGATCCCCGAAATCGAGGAAAATGCTCATTTTATATGTGATAACCGATTTCTGCGAATTTTTTATTTTTTTTTGAAAGGGAATACTCATTCATAATTCATAATAAAAAAAAAAAATTTTTACAAAAAAAAACAAAATGCTTGTAAAAAAAACTGAAAATCTGTTATAAAAAAATGCACTAAAAATTAAAAAAAAAGAAAAAAATGCATAAAGAAAAAAGTGTTATAAAAAATGCATTAAAAATTAGTTGGTCGTTTAGTAGGTCTACCCATATTTAGACAAATAAAATCAGTTATGAACTTCAAAGTCACTAAAAAGCGAGAAATAAAACCTATTTTGACAAAATGGAAACCCGACTTCAAAAATCAAATATTCTATAACAAAAAATGAACTAAAAAGTAAAAAAATAATTGCATATTCTTGTGCCAATTTTAGTTCACATACGCAAAATTTTTTAAATATGTATGTACAATTATTGTTATTTTTGGAGGCGGTGTCCAAATGTTGTGTGAATTTCTCTATGCTGACACCGACTCCAAAAATAACAATAATTGTACATATATATTTAAAAAATTTTGCTTAGGTGAACTAAAATTGGCACAAGAATATGCAATTATTTTTTTACTTTTTAGTGCATTTTTTGTTATAGAATATTTGATTTTTGAAGTCGGGTTTCATTTTTGTCAAAATAGGTTTTATTAGATTCTTAAAATATATTCGAATCCTATGAAAGGTAATCCGACTGTCTTATATATATATATATATATGTATATATATATATATATATATATATATATATATATGCTGCTTTTTCACTCCCTTCGAAACCACTGTGATACGTTGACGTTGATAGTCGGACACCGCAACAAAAACTCGGGGCACTGTGTCTCGATGCGCTCAACCCGAACAGGATACAATTTCGAAAGGGCAGCTACACACAATAGAAGGTGAATTCATTATGTGCAAACTATGCGGCGAAGAGGAAGAGATATCTAGCCACATCATCTTTAAGTGTGAATCTCTCGGTTACAGCAGATACCAAATATTCATTGCATCTCACTCAGAATATATTAACCCTCAAGAAAACCTGTTAAACAAGCAGCTGGCTATTGCCAAGATATGGGAGAAGCGAATCTTCTCAGACAGAAGTAGAAAGTGAATCACAATGGGCCATATAGTCGAAGAGCAACACTTTTTATAACCCAAAATTTATCTATCTATAGTCAAATAAAAAATGGTTGTTGTCTTGGAGTCACCTATATAAAAAAAATAAAAATAAAAATAACAGACGAATTGAGAACCATCCTCCTTTTTGAAGTCCTCCTTTTTGGGTTAATAATATTGGCTTGTGTATGAAATAATGAGTAGACATCCATTATCCTCAATAATTAAGATTGTATATATTATATGACAAAAATATTCCAAAACTGGTGGATATCCTTGAAATTGATAATAAAGAAGATATTTTATACATATATAAAAAAACTCATCAAGTAGTGGTTTGTGCTATAAAAAATAAATTATTTCTTTTCACTTTTGGTTGTAGTTTTTAGTTTTTAGTTTTTTTTTTTTTTTTAGTTTGTAATATAAAATCGGGTAGATTCTAGTCCAATCAATAAAAGACTGCAAGAATGGGTTTCAGGATTTAGTTTGGACTAGAGACTAGTTAAGAGGTAAGGATAAAATTGTGGGGTTTTGAGGTAATAAAGGTAATATATATAAGAGTAATATAAGTTTTTTGTATGGGTGTACTTAAAATGACCTATTTAGTTACACCAAAAATGTGAGAGTGAATTTTGACATACAAAAAGTAGTGATATCCCAGCAAAAACAAAAATGTTCGCCTTTAAATGTAGTGAAATATAAGGGCCATATTTTTTAACAAAAGTGAGAAAATGATAGGTATATATTTATTGTGAAAGTCAGCGGTTTCCAAACTGTGGGTCGCGACCCACAGGGGAGTCGCGCAATAACCTCTAGGGGGTCGTGAAGTTTTTAATTTCTATTTTACATATTTAAAAAAAATGCTTACAAAAATCTATTTAATGCAAATTTTTTGTTGCGATATTACTTTGGTCGCTTTCCATTAAGACACACAGTCGCTGTTCCTCATGCACTGTGACACAGTGCATGAAGCTTGACCGTTCCATTAGTACTCCCGCTCGTGTAAGGGCCAGTGTTACCAATAATTCTTAAGGAATTATGGTTTAATAATTATTAATAACTAATAATAATTCAAAATAATTTTTTATTGTTCTAACACTAACAGTTAGACGCTTTTAAACATATTATGTTAATTTTCTCTAAAAAATGTTTATGAACACCATCTGTAAATCATGTGAAGAATTAAATTACGTTCCATTTATCGCACTTTCTCACACACAGCGTGCTTTGCTGTGTGCATAAAGTGTGTCACACACTCATGGGCTGTGTGTTTAAATGGAAAGCCACCTTTAATAAGAATCCCTGTAAATGCCGATAATATCGACATTTTTCAAATAAGGGGGTCGCCAATTTTTTATTTTTTTCATATGTGGGTCGCAGTATCAGAAAGTTTGGAAACCGCTGGTGTAAGTGCAGGGTGCAGGTTTTTTTATGAAATATTCATATAGTCTAGATATTTAAGAGAAGAAGAAAACACATAATATAGAATATCTTTCTTAATATTAGAAAAGTAGAAAAACGTATTAGAAGTAAAGTTGTAGTAAATCAAGTTTATTACAATTTATGACTTGATCACTTTAAAAAAATTTTTTTACAATGATATTTAGGATTTAGGAACATTTGGGTAAGAAATACACGTTATGATAAAAACAAACATTCTCTGAAATAGGGAATATGCATGAAAATTTTTCGAAGCATGTTTACTTGACAAATTACAAGGTAAAATTACTTTTTAAATAACTTTAAAAATAAGCGAGATATGAATGATTGAAATGCCCCATTAGACAAAGCGGGTGATAGCCCTCTTGATATGTTATGTGACGTCATATTACACTTTCACCATTTAAAATACACGTAAAACTCCGTTTTTAGTATTTTTGCAAGAAAGAGACAGATAATAATCTTTAAAAGCTTATAGCTTCCTTGATATTTGTCCGATTTTAATTTCGTTTTTAAATATTATTACAGTATTAACAGTATTTTCATATTCTGAAAATAAATGTGAAAAAAATTGTCATGCATATTCCCTATTCAATTTTATTCTTTAAAATTTTTCTCTAAATACTCTCTTCTCCAGTGAATGATAAAGAATATAAAAATAAATTTTTATGAAAAACAGTTAAGTTGGTATTATATAAATACCTGGATTTTGTATCATATATATCAAATTTTTACATTGCAATCTTCATATAATTTTCACATTGCTAGTTAAGTGAATTGAATAATAGCAAGTTAGGAACATTAATTCTCTACAGTTTCTCTGAAAACTTAAATGATCTACAAACAAAAGAAAAGAAGCAACTATGCTTGTCGTCTCGACATTTTCGTTTATACCCTTTTTGAGCATTTATTGACTGAACTATATGAATATTTTTGTTATGATTATAATAATAATAACAACTTTTGGAAAATGAATACAAAAACTTAAGGTTGTGTTAGTGTTTACACTAATATATTTTTTGCATGGAGAGAATTGCTTTTAACTGTTTAACTGTTAGTTAATTATACAGACACTCTTGTGCATTATACACGCCCTGATTGTATTTATAAATTGGTTATTATTTCAAGGCCATTTATAAAAAATGGCTATGATTAGAGATTTATAAATAAATAAAATACTTTACAGGAACATACAGGAAATATTCTCCATCATTTACATGTAGCTAATCTATACAAATCTATAAATTGAAGTGCCTATCGTGTGTGATTTCGAAAGAAAGGCTTTTTCTTAAGCTCATAGGGTTATTTGCACGTTGCTAAAATCCAAACTCGTTTTTAACTATTTGCCTGTCTATCTGTCTGTTTGTCCGGGCTTATATCCGAATCGGCTGAACCGATTTTGACGGAACTTTCATTGGCAGATATTTCAGAGAGTAATTTAGGCTATTTTTATCTTTTGAATATGTAGGGTTCCTGCAGAAATTAGGGGTGAAATTAGGAGCTGTGGGGATGGACGTGTCACGCGCATGAAATATCCAATTTTGAAACCATCAGAGGTAGAAGAAAAGCGAAAAGACAAGAAATGTTATTTACTTTGATCATTGTACATCTTTTCACAGCTACCAATCCCAACAACCTATCGTTTAAACTATACGAGATAAGAAATAAGATAAGAAATATCTTCAAATATAAAGCATGTTTGTCTGATAAGAAACAGCATTTATCTGAAACATGTTTTTATACATCCAATAGTGTTGACATTATAGGCGCGTTGCAAAGAAAATATTTCCTATAACACGACAAATTGTCTAAGTAATTACACATAAAAACCATGAAATTCGATTGATCATTAAAATCAATAAATTATTACTAAATTTTAACATTATATTATCGAATGATAATTCGTGAGAACTCTAGGTTTTTTAAATAAAATTTCAAATTCGCCCCCTTTACCTAGATCAGTTTTTTGTATTATAAATACGTATTTCGACTACAATGTAGTCATCATCAGTATTAATTAGCTAGTCGAGATCGATAGACAAAAATAAAAATGAATAGAAAATTAACTAAATTAACATATACTAGATTTAAAATATAATAAATTTTAAATTATGATGAAATTACTCTTGTTAAAATTTTTTTCTTCACATTTATTCCTGTTATCTTTACTCTTCTTAAAATTACTCTTATATTGTCTCAGGATATGTTACTTGTTGCTAATTTGGTGACCAAGTAACATATCCTGAGACTTTTTTTTTTACTTTTTTAAATATTTTTTTTATGCTGGAAAAGAACTATCTTAGTGCCCGTGTTTACGTGCGGTAAATGGCTTTTTGGCTATTAAATTATTACCACACGACTTAGATATATTGAAAATATTTATTTGAGTGCGACAAGTTTACTTGTCGCACGCACGAAAAAACGGGCGCTAAAATAGTACTTATCCCGCATTAGTAAAAAATAATAATATCTGCAACTCGTGCGGTGTTCGATTGCCTACTCGAGCGAATGAGATGACAATATCGCTCTCTTGGGCAATCGACAACTTACCGTACTTGTTGCACAATATACTATTATTAGAAATTTACATTAAAGGTTTGTCATGACACATCCACATTCGAATACGTCTGAAAGAAGGATACCCGTATTTATATTTGCACCCGTGTTCATTTGCATAGAGTGATGTTGCAATCAAGGTTTTCTTAATGGTAAATGGATCTTATTCGTCCCTTCCCCCCCGTTAAAAATGGTTGAAAATAGGTGGAAGTGTTTGGGAAAGGCTACCGGAAGTGATTCCAAGGAGAAAACAGTCCTTTGCGTCCTTGAAATCCTTAAAATTCAAAACAATTTTCTTTCATTCTTATGTAAAAAATATTGTAAAAATTTTTTTATTTACAATATTAAATTGTCGGGGGTTGTGTTGGGTTGGGTTTGGTTAGGTTGGGTTAGGTAAGGTTGGGGAGGGTTAGGTTGATTGGTTTGGGTTGGGTTGGGTTGGGGTATTTTACCGGGTGATTATTTTATTGGAGTGTATTGGGTTGGGGTATTTTAGCGGAGGGCTCGGGGGGTTGATAATAACCCCCCGCTATACTACCCCAACCCAACCTAATTAAACATTTTTGTTATTCAAGGATTTCAAGGACGAAAAGAATTTTTTCCTCCTTGGAATCACGTCCTATGGTCTTAACAAGCTTTTTTCATCCATTTTCACCCATTTTCAATCATTTTTACTGGGGGAGGGGGGTTAAACGAATAAGATCCAAACTTAGGCTGCAAAATATATATGTATACATTTTTTGGGAATTACCCTATCTAGCACTATTTTGTAGTATAAAATATGAGTTACCATTTCTAAAACGACGTTAATCGGATAAAATAATGTCCCAAAAACTCTACTGATAATTTGAATTCAAGTATCTATGAGTTTGTTACGTAACAGAATTCACAAGACGGTGTATTTTTGGGGCTATTATATTACACCTTGCACAGGTAGGTATATTTTGTGGAAAAAAAAATTCAGATCAACTCCCTTAATCAATTTATAAATACAAAAGGAAATTACAGACGAGATTATGCCAGCGAGAGATGAGCAGGTAATTAAAATCCTGATTTTCGAAAAATATTCGCGAGAAACGATACTACTCTTTTTCAATCTCTATAGATTTTTAGTCTCTAAAATTTTACTTATTTTTTCTTGTTTTTATTGTTTATTTAAAATATAAAAAATAAACTGCAAAAACGAGACAAGACGAGATGATAGAAAACTTTAAGTCAGTACTATACAAGAGGTGTGCTACTCTCGTCTCGTCTCGTTTCGCGGCATCACTACAGGAATTTCGCGGCCCACATAATCGAATAACTCGAATTTCAGTGTTTGCATAGATTTTTTCTCATTTAATCTTAATGAATTTTATTATTACAAGTTCTAATCATTATTTTATTAAAACTGCATATTCATGAACAGCTCGGTATAATATGTTTATCAAGAGAAATTTTTATACATTTTAACTTTGTAAGTTAAATTTTGTAGTATGTTCCACAGCTTAAAAGGTAACGTCAAGTTCGTGAATGGGCAAAATCAGACCATGTTTAGCCACAAATCTTTGAAATCGAGATAGTGAAGGTTTGAATTTGATATGATGATATAGAACAAAAATTTAACGACAAAAACTGTTTCTTTTTTTAAAAATAAACTTTTGTATGAATCTTATTTTAATAAATTCAGTATATACCGGATATTTACACCAGTCCAAGTAGACGAGCGGTCTAAGGCGTTATGTATGCGCAGTATGCATACTTGGAAATTGGGAGGTTATGGGTTCAAATCCCGATATCGGCAGTTTGTCAATTATAAAAAAAGGGGCGGTTAATTGACTAAACTGTCGGCGTATGGACAAGAACAAAGTAACCGGCTATGCTTGAGAAGGTTTTCTGCAGTTTCCTTCACGAACACCAGATGAATATCGGCATAGTTATCAGAGTCGGCTGCAGCCGCATATCCTACCAATTCCTAGTCTACTCACAAATTCCTTCCACTCCACTCACATCCTCACATCCTTAGGCTTCACAATGGACCTTATGGTTCGTAGTGTAGCCCGTCCAGAGCAGCCTCTACAATTTATCTATCTATCTTGTAAGTTCAACGTTTTTGCATAAACTTTAGTTTTTAAATTCTCAAGACTGGCAAAATAGTATTATAAAATTTCGTTCCCGCGAGTCAATATATTAAATGTCAAATTAATGAGTATATTATTGCATACTCTACTATGCTTGCATGTAGAGGTTAGTAAGAGGTTATAAACTTGGGAGGTGCGCAATTTGTATATTGGATAATGCTATGTAAATATAGCATTATCCTATATACAGATGCACACCTCTGCACTTATACTTCGAAATAGGTAGATCATACGAAAAAAGATTGGAATTAAATTTATAGAAAATTGTATGATCTACAAGTTTTAGAATAATTTATAATGAAATATCACGTTAAATATGGAAACAAAATAATTGCAAGCAAAAAAGTACTTTAGGTAATCTTTGACCTCTAGCTTTAATATCTTGACTAACTTTTTGCCAGTCTTTAGAATGTCAAAAAAAGTGTAATCATAAATTCATCTTGCGTACTTTCAATCTGAGGTTGAATTCTTATTTCATTAGGGTATTGAGCTTCAAAATAATATAATATATTTGAAAAAATCAATGGAATGATAAGGTGCAGTATTGATAAGATTAAATGTCAAAAAAATTAATTTTAAATATGTATATTATTTAGTTTATTAATTAATCCGATCCAAACTAGTAATACCTGATATATGTGTTTTGTATTATTTACAAAAAATCGATGCAGTGAAATTTTTAAGCTAATCTGTAAGAATATTTTTGCTGATATATTACATATTTACCTCTATATACAGACTACAATAAATTAGTATCTAAACACAATATCTCGAGAATAAAAAACGCACGAAATTCCAAAGTCCTAAAATTCAGGTTTATTTGGTGTCTATAAGTTTTTTAATATACACAAGTATCGCGAAGCGTAAAGTAACGCACAGCTTAACAAAACGGGTAGCGTTTTGTGCGAAGCCTTCGCCTATGTAAATTTAAGCCTTACAAGAAGTAGTCATATCCGATCAAAAACATAAATGAAAAAAAGGGCAGAGTTTTCGGGGAGATACTTCATATAATAATTCCTCCTTAGAAAGTGATGATATCCCCTTAAGAGACCGAGCTATTTACCAAGTAAATAGCTCTGTAAACTATTTACCAAGAAAATTGATGAGGGGTTTGATTGATTGATTGATTAATATCGGGGTAAAAACTATTGCACTTCGACCCTATGGTCCATTGTGCTACTCCTTCTACCTCAGTCTGGCGAGAGTCGCTTCTCCCATATGTTGGCAATAGCCTGGAGCTTGCTAATCTGGTCCTCCCGAAGGTTAATATATTCGGGGTGAGATGCACCGAATATCCTGTATCTGCTGTAACCCAGAGGTTCGCAGTCAAAGATTATGTGGATGGATGTTTTTTCCTCCTCGACACAAAATCTGCACATAATGTACCCTTTATGGGGTCCCATTGTGTGCAGATGCTTCCGCATGGGAGAATGCCCGGTAATGAACCCGGTAACCCTCCTCAGTTGCATTTTGTTCAACCTCAGTGTATCGAGAGATAACCTCTTTGTTGCACTCTGAAGCAGTACTTTCCTGAGCTCTTGCTGCGGTACTTTTTCCCAGTGATCACGGTGTTTAGCATTTGACCACTCGTTGATCTCCTGTTTACATGCAGTCCTTGGAATTCCTAAATTCGGCTCTGGGCCTATGAAGAACATTCCGACTTCCTTATTTGCTAAGGTATTCGCTTTTTCGTTTCCTTTGAAACCAATGTAACCCGGCACCCAGATCAATTTAACATTGTTTCGTTTTGCCAGTTTCAGAAGTTCCTCCAGACAATCCTTGACTACCCTTGAGGTGACCTCAGTTCCAGACAAGGTTTTTAAAGCAGCTTGACTGTCCGACAGAGTACATACGTTCTGGTTTATGTAGCTTCTACGTAGGTACTCACGGACGCAAGCCAGTATAGCGTAGACTTCTGCTTGGAAGACCGTGGCATATTTCCCCAAGTTGAGGCGTATGTTTGCATTAGGTCTCTCACCGTAGATTCCCGCCTCGGTCTCTTCTTCAGTTTTCAGGGGTCTGTGATAATTGATGTTCCCACGATACTTGCATGTCAAACCTGATTTTTTTAAGCCAGTTATTATTGCAAGACAATCTATAGGTGCTGGATCTCGATTTAGCTATTATTACAACGCTTAGCGGAGGCAGCCCCTGTATGACTTCCATGGCAGCTGTTGATGTACAGCTCATGGATCCAGTGATGCACAAGCAGGCCAGTCTCTGGATCCTGGACAGCTTTTTGCACGCCGTAATCTGCTTATCTTTTGGCCACCACACTAGACCAGCATTGGTTATAATGGGCCTGACTACTGTTGTGTAGAGCCAGTGGATCATTTTGGGTTTTAGACCCCAGACTTTTCCACATGCTCTCTTGCAAAGCATGAGAGAAGATTTGCTCTTATTTGTTATATGTTCCAGATGAGGGTTCCATGTTAGTTTGGAGTCCAGCATTACTCCCAAGAACTGGGTTTCCCTTGTGATCTGTAATCTTTCACCGAAGAGGATTGGTGGTTTTATGTTATCTACCTTCCTTTTACTTGTGAATGTAATTAATGCGGTCTTACCAGGGTTAATTTTCAATCCCTGATTGATACACCATTCTTGTGCGATTCTAAGAGCGTTTTGCATAAGCTCCGAGATTATGCCTTCACAGGGTCCCTGTATTGCAATTACAATGACGTCCGCGTATCCCTGTGGGTAGTATCCATTTTGATTGAGGTTCGTCAGTAAGCTGTTCACTGTCAGGCTCCACAGGAGTGGGGATAAGACACCACCATGCGGACGTCCCTTTATGGCTCTCACAGTGACAGACTCTCCAAAAAGGGAAGTTTGTATTCTTCTTCCTATCAGCATAGTTTTATCCACCTGCAAAAGGTGGCTTTTACTCCGTTCCGACCTGCAGAATCAGCCATGGAATTGTAAAAAAGCATTGTCAAATGCCCCCTCTATGCCAAGAAAAACGCACAAGGTGGTTTGTTTCCTTGCGAATCCCTCTTCAATCCTTTATATTAGATTGTGGAGGGCTGTTTCACAGGATTTTCCCACCTGATACGCGTGTTGGTTGGCATGAAGTGGATTTCTTGACAATGCAACCTGAGTCAAATGAAATCCTATTAGTCGTTCCATTGTTTTCAGTAGAAACGATGACAGACTAATTGGTCTAAAGTCCTTTTCCGTGGAGTGGTTAAGCCTCCCCGGTTTTGGCAAGAAGGTCACTCTTACTCAGTGGCGTAGCGGGCCGTGGCGGGGCCCCGTATAAAAATTTGTTTGGGGGCCCTTATGAAGGGTAAAGATTTCTCACAAAAGAAAAAAAAATGTTTGCATAAAATTAAAAGAAATATTTATTCATCATAATTATCTGTCACTTTTTCCAAAATTTTTACAAACAATTCAAATTAAATATACACTCTCAATTTTTGCTTACGCACGTCGGGGGCCCCGTATAATTGATACGGCATATACGGCGGTAGCTACGCCCCTGCTCTTACTGGCTTCCATACTGTTGGGATATAACCCGTAGCATGTCTTGCCCTGAATATCTGACCAAGCAGAATTAAAAGTTGCTCTGCTCTTTTTTGTAAAAGCACTGGGTATATCCCATCTGGTCCCGGTGCTTTGTAGAGGTCGAATGAGTTTATTGCCCATTCGATCTTTGAGCGGTTAATGGCAATCGTCGCTCTTCTCCAGTCCTCGCCAGACGGTGGGAGTCCCTGGTTAAGCTGCTCTTGAGGGTTTTCACCGTACACTGCAACCGAATCCGGAAAATGAATCCGGATCAGTGTCTCGAGTGTATCCTTCGCGGAGTTAGTATACTCAATTCGTAAACCCAATGGTGTCAGCGGGTTTCTTCGCCAGGATACGATGGAGTCTTACTCCCTCAGATGTGTTTTCAACATCATGCTTCCTCCATGAGTCCAGGTTGGCTTTCTTCAGAGACCTTTTGTATTCGGTAAGGGCTTCATGGTAATTATCCCAGTTCCCGAACCTCCTTGCTCTGTTAAATAGCTGGCGAACCCTTCGCCTCTGACTCCTTAGGCTCTCATTCCACCAACAAGTCGACTTGCTGATGTCTTTTGAGAAGGAGTTAATTATTGCATGCTGAAACTCAGTTGCAGTAAGCTCAATGTCCAATACTGTTTTACCTTTTTTCGGGATTGTGGTGAGTTTGAACTTTAGTGTCGAATTATATTCGTCCCAATTTTTTCTCCTCGGATCCCGATAGTGTACATTGGTCCGTTCTCACCTCCACATTGTAATAGATTTGTCGGTGATCCGATGCAGATGGTTCATCGGATACTAGTCATTTCTTGATTTTACCACTGATTTCATAAGTGCTCAGTGTTACATCCATGACTTCCTTCCGAACTTTGTTAATAAATGTCGGCTTGTGCCTTGATTAACTATATCTAAGTTGTTAGCTGTGCTATAATCAAAGAGGTTCTCACCTCTTGTATTTCTGTTTGTGCTACTCACGCAGTGTGATGCGCGTTTGCATCGCATGCCATGATCAGTAGGTGGTTTTTTGCCTCACAATTCTAAAAACATGATATTATTGGAATATGAACTAAAAAATTCAAAGTAATGTAAAATAGAATAGAATAAAGAGATTAACAACAAAAATAACTTTAATGTATACAAAAACATGGGGTGCTCTCTACTTCCTCTTGTAAAAGTAGATTCTTTATTAAGACGTAGGTAGCGAGTCATTACGAAGACGAGAGTAGCTCTTTATTCTATTCTATTTTTAATTACTTTCATTTTTTAGTTCATGTTCCAATCAAAGCCTGTTTTTTTTAGTTTTTTTAAACTCTAAATTTTATTTTCTACTTGGAAAATAAAATGAAAAATTTGTTTTTTAATGTATATGTGGTAAAAGAATAATATGTGTTACCAACCTCTATTACTTTAGTATTCTTTACAGTCTTCTTTTAGTATTCTTTTTAAACGTATTTAGCCTAAAACAATCTGGCGTCAATCCTCCACACAATCTCTGGTCTGTGTGGTTTCCCACACATCCTTATATATATATATATATATATATATATATATATATATATATATATATATATATATATATATATATATATATATATATATATAGCGACGGAAGCTGTAAATAATAAATCTTAATAAAATTACTTACAATATTTCGAATCTTGTAAATTTCGAAATGGCCAGTTTAACTATAACCGTAAATAGTAATAGTATTCTACTTACTGAATCATGGAGAAAACAATTTTCACATGGAATAAAGAGATACGATACCTAATCAATTGGGACTCTGACAGAGGATGATGCATAATATTTAAACCTACTAGCAGTAATTACTAAGTTTTTATAATTTACCCAACAGAGAGCATATTTAAGTGCTGGAAAATTAATTTCTCGTCTCGTATGTCATACGAGTCTCGTATGTCATATTGTATTGTATCGGGAGAATCACAGTAGGAGTACATTTTAGAAATAAAAATAAAGTAAAACACAAATATTGGAACCAGATTTTTTTTGATTGTTTCTGAGTTATGGCGTTGTTTGGTAAGTCTAAAGAATTCTACTTTAGACATACCAAACGCTAGGAATGTAATCTACATATAAATTACGACAAAAAAACTCAAACGTTAAACCAAATTTAAATACTTATGCCCAACAGTTATAATAATGTTATGTTAGTTTTCTGGTTTAGTTGATCGACGGAGTTTCAAAAATAAAAACATATTAGTACAGTCATAAACTCATTTTCTTAAGAATTTAATGAAATTGAAGTATGGCATTCAGGGCGAGTTATGCCAACCTCTCGGCAAGCCTACCAGGCAGTTTAAATCGTAAGTTCCGTTGTTCCAACTTTATGTTACTTTTAACTGACAGATAAACATCGTTATCCTATAGTTAGTTTACTTGGTCCGAAAAGTACCATGTTACTACTAGTTAAAATGTGTAGAGAGTATGGTGGGGATGATCGAAACGTTGTTGAGAAAGATTTGGTAAACAAAACATTAATTATTCTCATCTCTATTTTTTGCACCTCTTTCCCTTTTTTCTTCTGGTTTTTTCTTTCGGTGTTCGAAAAAATGCTTCGGTTAAAAGTTGTTCATATAAATATAGTAACAATAATAATTATTCAAAAACCGAATGAATAAGGCACAAATCCATTATAAAATTTGAAAAACTAACATCAAATTTTGACGCGTATTGTACTAGATATATTAAATCGCTGTAATAAGTAAGTTTATCAAAATGCACTTTATACTTTTGTTTTGACTGTTGCGATTGAACTATCTTAAGCTTATTGGATAATTTATTTAAAGATTTCATCCGTGAAATTTGTATCTTAAAACAAGTTTTATTCGAATAACTTTATACGAAGGTCAATTTTAATATTTTGTATACCTATAATACAAAAGAAATATTTTTTGAAGAAAAAAAACCAATAGATAGATTATATTATTATTATTATTAATAAAAAAAACAAAAAAATTTAACAAGAAATTGATGTGTTAAAGATTATTTATTAATAATATACATAATAAAATTTATACTTCTCACGTATCAAATTTTTAATATAAAAGAATTTACGGAAATATTTCATGGTCAAAACTTTCAACATAATAATTATTATGAATACATTGAATTCTTTTCGTGTCATATTAATATATTAATTATAATATTTGATCATAAGAGAGTAATGTTTTTCGAGTATGTGTATGTATGTATATATGTATGTATTTCTATTTCTTTGGCACGTTAGTAGCCTAAACGGTTTGATAGATTTTAACATACGAGGTATCGTTAGATACGTCGTTATTGTGGGTGTAATATAGAGTTTAATATCATTATAAAGGGTTGAGCGCCTGCGAATCAAAAAAGACAGTGGAAATAAAAAAAATACGGTGATATGCTACCATTTTGACCCAAACTACAAAAAAGAGAAGGAGTTTCTCTTTTTTCAAAATTATTTTTTACCTAGTCGGGTTTTTAATTTTTTTATATTACTTATCACTTGTGTATTATTGCTTCTTAAATAATAAAATGTTTTAAAAATATTTGCGAAATTTTAAAATAGTAGGATTTAATCTTTGAAAAATGATGCTATTTTATGCCAATTGATGCTATTTGATCTCACTTGGCACTCCTTTAAAATAATTCGACCGGGTCAGAAAAAAATGGATCCTAACGACATACGTTTCGAGAAAAAATGTGGATTATGTCGTAAAATTTTTGGAAGCTCGTATACTATTGAGGTTAACGTTGACCAATTGGTGAAGCAATTATGTTATTTAAAAAAAGTTTTCTTTCTCAATAAAAAAATTCCTTAAAAATGGCATGATAACAACCCCAAAACTAACCCTTCAACTTAAAATTAAATTTGTATTTTAACTTCATGATTGTATTTGAGTAATATTAAAACTATGCATAATTTTAATTATTTACGTGAAATAGCCACTGAGAAACAAATTTGTGACACACAGACATACAGACAGACGTCCAGGTGATCCAGGTGATACCAGAGGTGATACCAGAATTGTTCTGTTTTTCTAATATTGGCATGGAATACGAAAAAAATGAAGTTATCCACATTTTGCGTGTTTACAAATTAAAATATTTTTTGAGGAGTAATTTGTGTGGATAAAATAAAAGGGCCTACTCTATATATTTTATATATGGGTACAAATAATAATCAATATAAGTATAACCGAATCTTTTCATAACCGAAGATTATCCAAAGAAAATTTTCGAGAAACGATAGGAGTTGCGAGAAAAAATGATAAAAAAAGGGAAGAAGGTCACTTTGCCATTATTAAATATGACAGGCTTGTCACGGATGAGGATGAAGAATTCGTAAAACCCAATCAGAAAAACGAAAGCCTTCGAACGAACTCACTTCAGAGAATACTGATTTTAACCAGAAAAATAATAAGATTGCAAAAAACCGTCACTAAGGGCAAAATTGAAAAAATTCCTGATATGTTTAATCGCCCTAGGACACATTCACTAAGCAATATCCACTCTAAAGCAAAAAAACAGTACAACGTATAAAAACAACCAATAGACATTATTTATTTTACACGAGTCAATAAAAAACGAAAAGAGAACAGCAACGACAAACGGTCAAAATGAAAATACTGACAAAGACATTAAAAATCACAGTAATAGGCAATGGCAAACCACTACAAAGTACTGCCCAGGAATATCATGGAAACAAAATAACAAAAAAATATAATGAAACTTGGAACATGGAATATACGAACAATGTGTCAGGAAAATTAGCTAACATAATATTGGAAATGAAAAGAATGAATATAAGCGTGTTAGGAGTTGGCGAAACAAGATGGACACAAAACGGGGAATTTACATTAAATCTCTTCCAAGTATATGCATCAACATCAGAAGATCCATGATCGCCAACGTCTGATGAACAGGCATGGTATACAATGATAATGATAAGTATATATCCGGCACCCTTTCAAAATGTTCATAAATATATTTATAGACGTGATGTAAAAATAATTTACGAAGGTAAATTGAATACTATGCAATAGTATTCTTGTGTACATGCAAATTTTAATATTTCACGCCCTAAAACTTTCTTTTCATTACATTAAATTCATATAGACATAGTTAATATATGATGATTATGTTTTATATTATAAATGCTTATTATTTTTGTAAATGTAAACAATTATTATTATACAATCATATACAATGCAGGTGGGATACATTAAAAATGCAATGAAATGTAAAAAAAAACATTAGTCTTCACTATAGTACAGGTAATAGTGTATAGTTCTTAGACGACAAATGTTTTGTATTCACGATTATCTGGAATAACTTAAACTAAAACGTTTTCTTGGCGACATTTTTTGGCGAAACATTGCTTTGTCATTGTAATTAGTCTAGGTAAACTTAAGATCCAATATGGAAACAAAATGTTAAGGACGTTCATGTGCTACGCTAAAGTCAAATAAGTACTATATTTAATAAAATTTTTTCAGGATTTTAAAAAAGTTGTAAAGTATATCAATTTATTATCTTACAACGATTTCTAACCTTTTTTTATTTGTCCTAAATAATTTAAAAGTATTTATTGTAAAATATCAGTAAATGTAAATTAGAAATTGATTGAACTTTATTTGACAGATCTGACAATAAACTATGTTTTGTTATGACGTTCACGTGTATATGTGTATATTTGTTTAATTTGCGCTGTCGCCAGTTTTCAAAATATGGTGGCAAAAACAAACCTAACAAAGCAGTTTTAATTTTAACACCATTTTTTTAATGCAAATAATATATAAACTACATATTTCAAAGAATATTCAAAAAATATTATTTATTATGGTGGCTACTTGAATAATTAGACCAGGGCCAAACATATTTGAGAGAATAAATTTTCTTAACAGTATGTGGTTGGTCGGAAAATTTAGTATAAATTATAAGCAAATGAAAAAAATGGAGAGAACTTGGTGAAACTCTAAAAAGGGGTGGGGGTAGGGAAATAGTATTTTCATAATAATTTTTACGATTTCCGAATAAACTACGGGAAAAAATTAAATATAAAAGTTGTAGATAATTAAAATATCTACAACTTTTGTGTTTACCAATTTCCAACATAACCGTCTGTGTGTCAATCATCAGGTCTGTGTGTCACAGACTTTTTTCTCAGTGGCTATTTCACGTAAATAATTAAAATTTTGATAAGTTTTAATATTACTCAAATACGGTCATGAAAACGCAAAAAAACCGGTTTTTTCGTTTTTAATCTTTTTCTGCAACAAAAATGATTCGATTTGGATGAAAATCACTGAAAATATTGATTTTTATGTGTTAAACAAGTAATTTTTTTGAAGCGAAATATTCATATTTGTATTTTTTACGAGTTATAATTGAACAAAAAGCCGAATTTTCAAACCAAAAATTTGGTTAGTAAAATTTTGAATTTTTAACTTTACCAGTGTTTATTTTTTTCTTTAAAACCTCAACTTAACGATGAAATAAAATAAAAATATTGTTTGTATGAAAAAATATTGTTTAAAACGAGAAAAACCAAAAAATGATTGTTTCAATATCAATTTTTCAATAAATGTTATGAGTTTTCATTTTTTATGACATATGGTGGTTTAAATTAATGCAAAAGAGTAAATTTCGTGTAATACTAAACAAACTTGACTAAATTATACTTTTACTATTTTGAAAATTTCTGAACATATTGTTTTAACAATAACCGTAGATTTAAAACATTCAGGAAATGAACGCATGAAAAAAAAGCTAATTTTTTTCAGCTCATGAAAATGTGAAAAAAATCTTCCACATTTAAACATGGTTAACAGTAAATGAATAAGATTTGCAAGTTATTTAAATCGAATTTTCTTTGAAAGGTTCTCTCCATCGTTAGAGTTGGTCTAGCAATGGCAAATAAATGCTTTTATTCTGCGGTTTACCTGCATCGTTTGTCCTATTGACACACTGATGAAAACATGGAATATGGTGTTACTCATTGAACGTTAATTTGTAGTTTCGATGTGCAAATTCAAGTGATGGAGCATTTCATAATCGAACATAGCATTGAAATTGTGAACATATAGTTTTATGTTGACGAGAGTTTTGCGGGGACGGGTGATTTGAAAATGCTGCATGTTTGTTTTTTTCATCACGCACCATTTCTATTGACTGTGGTTTAATTTATATGTGGACAAGGTGTTCATACTGGCCGCTTGCTACTAAACATAACAATAGTGTAAATCAAAGTTCATCTCAATTCGGCCTTTATAGGTACGTATCTAATAGGCTGTGTACTGTGCACAGCCCCTAAAATTTCCTCACAAAACTGGAGTCGTTTACGGTAACGGTGTATTTCAGCCACATCGGCAAAACTGTATCCTGTGCCGACGTTGACCAAAGTATATTTTACACACACTGGCAATTATATTTCAAATTTTGCCCCTATTCCTAGAACATTTGTTTTTATTTTATAAATACGTATTTCGACTACAATGTAGTCATCATCGGTATGAATTACCTAATCGTAACTATCTCTGGGATATGGATTCAGAGATATGTTGCTTGTTGCTAATTTGGTGCGTGTCTCACAATGATATTAAAAAATTCTGTCCTTTTATACGATTTAGCATAGGGTATAATCTGACTTGAGGATTATTTGAGTTGCCTGACTACTGGATTAGGTGTGTGGAAAGCCCCACCTATTTATTGGCGGTATTCTTTGGTGACTATGTGGCGTTTGTTTTGTCACTAAAGTGAGTGTATCTACGTTAACCTTGACATTCAGGTATTGGATTTTTATTTTTATTTTTGAAAATGGTTTAATTTTATTAAATCAGAATTTGGAATTGGACCATTGTCTAAATTCATTATCTGTTTTCTCAATTTGTATATGTAAATGCTTTCGAATGCATCTAATTCTGTGGGATTTTGTACCGATTTAAGTAGTTTTAGATTCGATTTATCAATTTGATGGTTGTTCTCAATGACGTGCGCCGCTATACACGATTTTTCGGTTCTCCCAAATTTTACATGAGCCAGATGTTCTTTGATTCGAATACCGATTTGGCGACGACTTTGGCCAACATAAATTTTCGAACAGTTTTGACAATTGACACCATATATGCCCGATTGTTTTTCATCACTAATTTTATCCTTAGGGTTGCCCAGTAACTGTTTGATTTTATTTTTAGTAACAACAATATATTTCGTCACACCTAATCCAGTAGTCAGGCAACTCAAATAATCCTCAAGTCAGATTATACCCTCAGCCAAATCGTATAAAAGGACAGAATTTTTTAATATCATTGTGAGACACGCACCAAATTAGCAACAAGCAACATATCTCTGAATCCATATTCCAGAGATAGTTACGATTAGATAATTCATACTGATGATGACTACATTGTAGTCAAAATACGTATTTATAAAATACAAACAAATGTTCTAGGAATAGGGGCATAATTTGAAATATTATTTCAAAAAACCTAGAGTTCTCTTTGATTATTTTAATAATCTTTACACACTGGAAAATTTGAAGCCAATGAGAGTGTCAGTCAATTGACTATGGTTTAATTTTTCACCTGCTCTACTAATGTTAACACTTTGTACTTGAACGAATTACTCATTATCGCAGCAAAGAAACGAAAGAAAAATTTATGGTAAATATATAGTATTGATCAAACATTCTATAAATTGTAATAATATTACTTTTAATTTTTTTTTCATAAATATACTTATATGTTTAATAAATGTATTGAACATTTTATAATTTTATTCATTGAATAAATTATACAAAGTATTGTCATAATTCTACAGTTTGGGATTTTTTTCAATGTTTTTGGTATATGGTTATTACTCTTAGGTTTACCAGGTTCATAATCCTTGACGACTCTGATATTGACGAATTAATAACCATTTGAATTATATGTACAAATTGAAGACTCTTTTAATCCCGTATTTAGTCTAATCTATATGTCCTGAAAAAGAAATCTTCTTTCATCAAAACTCCCATTGTCCAACCACTGATGTGGTGGTGGCAAAAAGGTACCATCTTGGAAAACGGTCCAAGTTTTGGTTTTTATTTATTACCTCGCTTCTATCAAACTAATTGTTAATTTCGTGTACTAGAACTCTCTCTCGGTCATTGGTTTGTGTGTGTGATTGACAATAAATATATTAAAATTTGTTTTGTAGTATGTACAATGGCAGTATGTACCGGTTAGGAAAGGGCAAGCAGCAGCCTGGAGTGCCAAATGTTTAGGGGCTGCTATTTACACGAAATAAAACGCTACTTGGGTGATCAAAAATCTTACAATTTGATCTTACCTTATCTTTAATCTTATTTACCCCTAATATACACATTACCTTAACCTTCAAAAAACTACGTGAATAAAGTTGTAATTTCATGGGAGCATTTTCATCACCAGTAATCAAACGTGAATGGAGCGTTGATCGTCGAGTACCAATGGTCATCGCTTTGGCGTTAGCGTTTGTTTTGGGTGACGAACTAATTGGATAGTGAAATTATCTCATTTTTCTAAATTAACTCATCTAACACAGCATGCGCTCGAGTTGGAGTTTCTACGTTGATGACAAATTATATATCGAAAATAGCGAACTTACACTAAATAAACAGTTCTAATGAATAATGAATGACGTCAAGCGAGAGATGATATCACTCCCACTGCTAGTTTGAAATTATTCCGCGTCGAATGCCAAAAATTCTAAAGTTAGAATTTGTATACGTGAGTGAGTGAGTTTTTATACGTCAGTCAGTTAGTTACGTAAAGAGCTGTATATATTATACGATTATATTGAAAAATGGTATATAAACAGAAACTAAAAATTTTAGATTACTTCAGTCAGTGGGGAAATCCCAAAATAATTGTAACTTTTTTAATTCGGTATACGATTATGACCGTCACATTTAATAGCTCTTCAAAGACGTTTCTGACTAGACATACGGCTCGAGACTAGACATACGGTCACATATATCTCTATAAGCAGCTATAAGGGACCGTCTTAAATTACGTAACAAATTAAAGGTTGGGGAGGGGTCAGATCAGATCGTTTCTATTTGTTATGGTACGGGGGAGGGTGGTTTGAATACTTGTACGTAATTTATCAAAGTAAATATAAAACTTGATGGTAGGTAATTAATAAAAAAATTTAAATCAAATTTCGCGCTGGATTCACCTTTAGCCAACCTGCTACTATCCTAAGTAGCGCTATGTGGCAGTTCTCGGTATTAAATCATCCAAACTATAGGCGTCATGTCTGCGCAGTATGCAGTACTTGGAAACTGGGTTCGAATCCCGACATCGGCAGTTTGTCAATAATAAAAAAAAGAAGAAAAGGGGCGGTTGATTGACTAAACTGTCGGCGTATGGACAAGAACGAAGTAACCGGCTATACTTGTGAAGGGTTTCTGCAGTTTCCTTCACGAACTCCAGATGAATATCAGCATAGTTCCTATCATAGTCGGCTGCTGCCGCATATCCTACCAATTCCTAGTCTACTCACAAATTCCTTCCACTCCACTCACATCCTCACATCCTAAGGCATCACAATGGACCTTATGATCGAAGTGTAGTCCGTCCAGGGCAGCCTTTACAATCTACCTCTACCTCATAGGAGTTTATGAAAGAAATTTAAGCATAATATTCCGAAATTTCTAAGATTAAAAAAAAATTACGTACAATATGGGAACAGGGGGAGGTTTATTATTTTGTTATGATCCGTTACATAAGGGAGGTGAGGGCCAAAAAGTGCTCCTAAATGCGTTAAGTAATTTAGTACAGCCCCTAATGAATGATACACACAATTTAAAAAAATAATTAATGTAAATCCTACTGAAATTGAAAATGAATGCAACAAAAGAAAGTAAACCAATACGTGTATTTTCCATTAGTGTATTCTTTTGAAGTTTTATTCCACAATATTATAGTGATTATAAAATTGCCTCTTCTTATTCAATTTAAAAATTTTTTTGTGAAATTAGAATTTTAAAAAAAGTTGAAGAATCACAAAGGAGGTTTTTTTTTATGTTAAAAGTGTAAAAATTTATTCATTGAACGCGCACACACCTTCAAATACCGTTTTCAATAATGAATAAAACATCAAATGTCTTGAATATAAAACAATTTATTTTTGTTTTTTGCACAAAAGAAAGATCACATAAAAATACTTAAAAAAGTACCTTTTATTATACATGTTGGTTCATAAAAAATAACCAACTTAACATATTTATACTTAACAACATTTTATACATATTTCATTATTGAATAGTTTTGTATCAAGGACGTTGTAAAAGAAGCAACCGCCAAGGTCTCAACGAGCGTTGAAGCGTATAAATGTATACAAAAAAAAAAAAATACAGATGAATTGATAATCATCCTCCTTTTTGAAGTCGGTTAAAAAGACATATACACTAAAGTGAACCGAACCACATATTAATTGTTATGTGTCAATCTAGAGCACGGAATTGCGACGGGCCGAGTTTAAGAGGTTTTTGGCATTCGTTTTAATTTTATAGAAATGAGAAATTATAAATGTTTTTGCAAAAAATATTTTTTTATAGCATACTAGAGGTGTATACTAACGTGTTGAATCTGTCTGTCTACCGATTGCCAGTTGAACATTCATTACTGTAAGAGTGCAATTGGAAAATTGTTCCATTGAGCTCTTCGATATTGGACTGGTCGTAAGATAATCAGTAAGTTTTTTCCTAACAGTTTCTATAGTAATTGCAACACTAAGATCCATACAGAACTTTTGGGCAGTCTCAAAACAGTAGAAACGATTTCACACAAAGTGTGAACATTCAAATAAAACCAATAGACCAAGTTCCTGTAAATTAAATATGTTATAAAAAAAGTAAATACGAATTCATTGGTATGCTTCAAAATGTTAGTTCAAATGCATTTTTTCGATATTGAAAATCATACTTTTAACATTGGGTCCTATGGAGAAACTAAAAATATAATCTTTATAATCGAATAAAACATAGTTTCAAATGCAGAAAAGTTTTTATAAAACTATGTAAATTGTTGTTAAATAAACAAAGGATTTATTTGAGCCAAAGGTATATTCAAATGAAGGTATGTTCAAATGCATTTTGTAAAGTAATAATGAATTGTAGAAGTAATTTTATCATTTTAGGGAAGCAAAACACAAGATTTTACTTTTTTATTTAAAATAAAAGAAACATTACGAGTCACGACTCACGGGTATTATTATTTACCAAATAATCATATAATATTTAAATCTAGTTTCAACGTCTACATTGAATCTGTGACGCTGCGGGCATGCGCAGTCTTTTGATACCCCCCTTACGCCTTTCCCTTCAACATTACTCTTCGAACGTACCAAAGCTGCAATGTACGCTCCTGTTTAATAAAATTGAACCAACCTGAAATGTTAATTTTCTTACACTTCATAAAACTCCTCACTTTTGTAACACTCTGTATATTATTTATTTATAAACAAAGATAAGTAGCATATTTTTTAAATGTGAAAAAAAAATGAAAGTTTTTTTTTAAATTTATGTAAACAAGTCAGTGATAGAGTAAGAATATGTAATGTAAATACATGTTAAGTGTTATATCTCCCTTTTACGTATAAAAATAAAATAAAATGCTGTACCTGTCAAAAACATTTCCTACAAGAATAATCAAAATTGTGAGAGACTGATTTGGTTCAGGTCGGTTCAATTTTATTGAACGGGAATGTACATATATCTTGTGACGAACCTCGTAGGCAACATTCTCACTCAGAGAACTTATAATATATTTTTCGAATCACTGTACTAAATACACTATACTAGATAAACACTGAAAATTTGAGAAACCGTACAAATAAATTTCATATTTTCATATGATAAAAAATTTGATATTATTTTTAGTGAACCATCCTGTAAAAAGTAAATCACCATAAGTCAATATCACAAAATGTTTTTGATTTTTTTTTGTTTAAGAAAATAGTTGTATACCTTATATGTTGTGGGCATTATTTCAAGATTTTTTTCTTCACTTTGGAGGATGACAGTTATTAATTAAGTGGATCAAGGTAGATTTACTTATGATGCATTCACTTATATACAGATATATAGTATTTTATTTATTTATTACCATATCGTTTGGGTGTGGTCATCTGAATTCATCTCACATAATGGTATATTTTGTGAATACTGTTTTACTCATACGACGTTTATTATATATATATATATATATATATATATATATATATATATATATATATATATATATATATATATATATATATATATATATATATATATATATATATATATATAATATATATATATATATATATATATGGTCTAAGTGTATTGTTAATTGTGTCTCTTCAATGAGATTGAACAAACAGGTGTTCAGAGCAATCAATGATTGAAAAGGATATCATTTGTCCAAACATTATATTATTTATATTTATAACGACAGGATATATAAGTTATAATATTAACCTATGGATTTGAAATATGAAAAGACTAAGAGAAATACTGCAAACTTTGAGATAATTTTGTAGAGCTATAATAACTCCGAATAACTTTCGACTTCATTGTTTAGTATACTGTATACAAAAGTTTAGATCAAAAGTCCAAGTGTCAAAATTTGAAAATGTCTTTTAAATCAATAATTTTAATTGTGAGACCTTCGACTTTAAAATGCTTGTTTTAATTTTATTTTCTGAATTTCAGAGTAGAACTCTAACTAGTAGAACTTTAGAATAACAATTGAAAATACTTTAGACACTATTTTAGAAAATATTTTAGTCTCTTCACTGTTTCCATTAGATATTTTGAACTTGTTATGTACCAGGATGCTGTAGTCTTTAAAAAAATATTCCAGAATTTCTGCAACACCTTATGAAATATGTAGCTTTTTTCGATACAAAAAGCTAGTTGCTCGAGGATTACAATAAACTAAAAAATCTTCAAAGAAAATCTTTTTTGTTTAAAAGTCGAAGCGTATTTAATTTCCAATTAGATATTTAATTAAGTTTTTCCTCACATTCCTTGAATTTAGAAAGATTACCATAAATAAGTTTTCATAGTTGATATGTTAAGAAAACAACGAACAAGTTGCAAGCTATATACTTGCACAATATTAGTGTCCTATGTAAAGAAAAGGGAAATAATTTGTCCAAGTAGGCAACATGCATTACTTTAATATTGTTTTATAAATAATGGTAAAAGCCAATTTAACTGTACTAAAAAACAATTAAATTCTTTTTAAAATTGATCACGCTTAAATTTTTCTATCATTTTAATTCAATCTACAGTTATCTCTCTATGTTCACCATTTTTCCCAAAAAATGTTTAAATAAATGCATAAATAAAATACACCATCTTATATATTGCTGAATTTGTGCTTTAACCAGCTCACATTCGACACCCTCTACACATGTCCTTGAAATTTTTTTTTTTCGTCTCAACCTCTGAAACTAACTTCTTAACTAAGTTAACTTTTTAGCATATTAATTTTAACCCTTATGTCCGTATTTGGGTAACTGCATATTGCAACTATGACAAATTTTAATCATTTACGTGAAATACTCTGAAAAAAACGTCTGTGACAAGATGTTACGAAAAATTGACATTCATTCATTGATAATTGACATTTTATATGATGGGCATTTATGTTTACAAATATAATCGAAATGGTTACAACTTGCAAGTTAAAATCCGTTTTCTGAATAGATAAATGGGAATACATTCGAGTGACTTTTTGTCTCTTTGTGCATACAATGCAAATGGTTAATAAATAAACCTCCTAGAAGTTATAAAATAATATATATAATTTTATTTCCGTCATCAAAAAAAGTCCAAAAGAGGAAACATAATCTTATGATAAACCCATTCCAGCTTAATTTTTTTGAGTCCAACACAAAAGCACTAAAAAGTGACCCTTCAAAGAAAGCCTTTAATTTTCGTCATGGTGTACTTGATATGTTCGCAATTTTAACAAATTTCTCCAAAGGAAATCAGTTATTGTTTTTCCAATGTTGGAATTTCGTAAAAATTTCTTCAAATGTCCATCGCCCCTACCGACTAGATGTGAAAAATCACTATCGTTAAAATTTTTATACATATATACATATTTACATATAAGCATCTATAAGTTTATGTGTCTGTGCACTGTCTAGTGGACATAGTTTTATTCCGATTGGAATGCAATTTGGTATTTGAGGCGCTTTTGGTATTCAAAAGGTCAAATTTGTATATGGGTAAAATCGGACAAGGGATAAGGGGGTTTAGAGGGAGGGGGAAACACAAAATTTGACATATCTACCTTAATATTTGAAAAAACGAAAAATTTATCAGGAGTTAGGTTGTAGGTACTAAGTTTTACTGTAATTTTGTTTCTTATTATTTTTCTGTTACACTAATATTTACAGAAATATTTACAATGAAAGATTGAAACTTAAAATTCTAAATATCTCTGTTCACATTAGAGTTTGAGAAAAATGATAAGGTAATGAATTGTAGCAAACTTGATTTTCTACAACTTTACACCTTATACATTTTTCGATTATTCTAATATTAAGAGAGATATTTAATATTTTATGTTTGTTTGACACGAATACATAAAATATATTTTATTGTAAAAAAATTTGACTGTCGTTTCCATAGTAACTATAAACTATAATCGTTATACCGTTCTTTTTTGGCAATTAATAAATTTAATTTTTGCAATTACTAAAGTCATATCAGATATTTTATTTAATTTTGATCACAGTAAAATTATGACCACTAGAGAGTGATTTATGTATTCTAAGGAAATTCGCAAGTTGACGCAGCTCCTGCGTAACGAATTTATAATAAAGTTATTAAAATAATTAATTGAAAATTTTCAATTAACATGAGACAATGTGTATTAAGTTAAGTTCATAATTTGTAACATGAATACAGTTTTTTTAAATTTAAAACACTTTGACAAATATATTATTTTTTTTATTAATCAAAAATTTTTATAATAAATAAATACTATTTTTTATTTATCGTCGTAAAATTTTTAGTTGAAATTTTTTTCATCAAGTGAAGTTTTTTTCAACAGTTTATAATATAATTAAAAAAATTTATTGATAATCATAAAAAATATTATTTAAAAAAAACTCATTGAAAACTTAAGATTTATTTCTGTTTAATCTTCGCGCCAGTTTAATATATGATTAGTTCTCGCTAATAAACTCTGTACAAATAGATGGCTCGACTGTACGATAAATTGAGCCATTTGTTAAGTTTTATGCCATAAGAATAGTTAGTCCATATAAGACGGACGGAGGTCAGTGCTATAAAATTATTTTATTAAAATTTTGTTTCAATTTTGAAATGTCAATTTTGATTATCGTTTCCATAGTAACTATAAACTATAATCTTTTTATATATTGTTTTATTTTGGCTATTCAAATTTAATTTTTGCAAATACTAAAATCATATCAGATATTATATTTCATTTTGATCACACTAAAATTATGACCGCTAAAGAGTGATTTATGTATTCTAAGGAAATTCGCTAAGTTGAGGCAGCTTCTGCGTAACTAATTTTTTTGTTTGTTAAAATAATATTATCTAGGAACAATTTTAAATTTGAATATTTAGAATAAAATGCATTAACATTTTTAACTGAATGTGAGATAAAAATTATATAATATTTATTTTTATAAATTTAAAAAAGTATTTAATATATAATATTTAATTTATAAATAATTGCGGCTTTGAACTCTTAAAATGTATTTTTACAATCACAGTAATAATATCTAACTCATACACAGAGTGCTACAGGAGTAATTATATTCATCTCCCTGGAATAACAAGATCTTATTCAAATAAACATCATTAGAATTATACAATTGAGTCTCGAATTACTTCCGCATAAATGGACACGTTATATCGTTGATAATTATTTACTGAGGTCATATCTGCTCCGTGTCTGCTACGTTGAAATGTTGGTCATTTTCAAATAAACAATCTTTTTAAAATAAATACAGTCATTTGAGTTAACCGTTTGCAGTGAGTGAGTTTATTGATTTGTGCATTATTTATTCAGTTTTCGAAAAAAAGGTTCGAATAAAAATTGTTCATTATAAATATACTAACAACTTATATTCGAAACATTTTCCCGATGAACCCAATGAATAAGACACAAATCGACTTTAAAATTTTGAAACATGAGTGCTTATTTGGTAGCCCATTGCAAAGAAATATGCCAGGCATAAAGTTCCCTTTCTAGTTCCCTTTTCGGGAATGACCAAAGTTTGTATGCAATTTGTTTTATTATTGTCGTTATAAAAAAAAAGTTAGTATGCACATTGGAATATTAATAAAACCTGTCACTAAATAAGAACATATATTTGATCTGAAACATTCTGTACCATACAACTAACATTATTATTTTAAGCGAAATTTTTAACCATAATAATTAATGCAAAGAAATTTGTTAACATTGCAAGCAACAAGATACGTACGACATGGAGAAATGTGCAAATAGCAACAACTTGTACAGTTTATAACATATTTTACTCGATGTGCATTTAATAACGATGTTTGATAACATAATGATGGTTGTATAAGAACAATAAATAAATAATATAATTAGCAATTATTTTAAATATCGCTTCCTGTTTTTATGCTTCTTCTATTTATTTAAAAAATACATTTTATATGTTCCGTACGACAAATAGTCAAGAGCCATTGTACGATATTTAAAAAAAACAGCATGATAACTTTAAAAAGATAGGGATGAATCTTTTCTCGTCAAAAAACTCTTGAAGCCTTTTTTAATTTAAATTTTTTTTGATAAGAATGTAGGTAGATACTGTTGTGGAATGTGCTAATCTGACGTGTGCAGTAATGTGCAGTGCAGTGTTGTCCAACTGAAATGGATGATGCTAGCCATACCTTCTGTTACTGTAACAGATGGTCCGTAGAGAGAACTACTAAGTGGGATGTTTTTGGCCAAACTCCAAACGACCAAATTTGTATAAGTATATTAAGTATTTTTTCGAAAACCGAATGAATAAGGCTCAAATCAACCAAAACATTTTGAAAAAATGGGCGCAACCTTTGTGGCCTATAGTACTTATCATGTCCCTGCGTGTGTTTAAACCGATTGACAAAGCACAATCTTGAATTTAAGCCCATTACACAATGAAAAAAATAAGGAATAAAATATAAGATATCAGATATAGCACAGCGACCAAAACACAATAGGCGATAAGATATAATATTCAACCAATCACAGCGGTTGAATGCCAGCTGCTGGTGTGTGCACAAATGTAAAAAACATAAGTCGGAGAGTCGACTGCGCATAGCATCCTGCGCATAACATTGTGATTGGCTGGGAATAAGAAATAAGGAATAGATATTCAACGCGACGGAAATTCTGTTGCTATATCTTATTTCTTATTCCTTATTTTTGAATTGTGAATTGATCAACGGTTCTGCCATCTGCTGGATTCCACTATTCCTTATATCTTATTTCCTTATATTTTATTTCTTATTTCTTATATCTTATATCTTATTCTTATATCTTATTTTTTTCATTGTGAAATGGGCCTCACTATTACATGGAGTGAATATGTATATAGGGGGCATTCAAGTATTACGTAAGCAAACTTTTCGTAATTTTAGTGCCCCTCCCTCGCCGTTTAAGCAAAAATAAGAAAATTGTGCACCCTCCCTCCACCAAATGATAAGATATAAGAATTTTTTCAAAACTTTATTAACTATGAAAATTTAATTTTAAATCTTGTTTTAAAAACATTTTCATTATTTTTTACTTTTCTTATCTTACTTAAGATGTATGCCCCCCCCCCACTCCTTATGTCAGCAAAAGTAAGAAAAACTGCACCCCCTCGCCCCCAAAACCTGCTTACGTAATATTTGAAAGACCCCATAGATAAAATTGCGAATGCACTCAGAACTTTCCAATTTATAAATTAATGAAGAATATGATTTACGGGTTGTACAAATTAAACCACTAGAAGGCCTAAAATCAAATTTTTCAATGTAACAGTAAATTTGTTTTTGGAAATATAATGACATAAAATGATTAGTAGGTAATTAAAGTTTTCTAAATTTAGGTAAACCGCAGGTCTATAGATAATAGATCTTGGGATCGATTCCCTAATTTAAAAATAGTTTAAAACATTGTAAAGATGTGGGAGTGTTCTTGTGATGTACGAAAGAGAAAGAAGCTAAAATTAAATGCAACAATAATGTAATGTTCAAAGTTTTGTTGTTTATATACCAAGTTTCATTATTTGCTCTTTAAATTTCTATGATATTCCACACCAATTTTATGGATATTAATATAAAAGGTTAAAGTGAACTATTTTCCGATTTACGGGTACTTTAATACAAATTGGTTTATTTCTAAAAAGTACGATATCAAAATTCATCAGAAGTGAAGCTCTGCATTTATATTACTACACGTGGATGTTTTTCAATTACATCAAAATAAAATTACATAAAAAGAATTTTTATATCTCGTCCTAACATAACTTTTTTATATACTTATGAACCCACACGCACTTCATGAATTTTTATTCTCACCTTGTTTTAAGTCGTAAAATTCATCGATAATATTATTTACAATTTATTGTTTTGGAGTATTCAATAACATAGGTATTAACTTTCTCAAAATTAACTACATATCTAACAACAAAACAATTTTGATGCTTATCAAATTATTATATAGTGCAGGTTCCTAAATTCGAATTGAAAAAAATAGAAAACAATCACAAATCATTATTATTTTCCACTTTTTGTGTTGAATTGTTAAAAATAAATACTTTCTTTTAGATATTTTTCATTTTAATCAGTTACTTTAATGCATAAGATATAATTAAGCGATTTATCAGCTCTTTATAGGTATTTCATTGAATATTCGTATTAAACGGTTCTTAAACCTGTAAAAAACTATAATATCGTATAAAAATACATTAGTGTTTTGTTTAAGGCTACATATTATCGGTAAATTCGGTTAATATGGTAAATGGGCAACTTTGAATATTGCGCCAAAATATTAAAGTATGCATAACATCTATCTAAACAATTTTTGAAGTAGGACATATCTCAATGCCTATATAGGTACTAATGTAATTTAATGGCTGTGGCGATAAATAGTTTGTATCACGAAAACTATGACGACTTCAATTATTTCTATTCTAAAAATACGTTTTTTGACCGAAAAGTAGTAATCATTATGAATCAACTAGTCTTAATTATTTTTCGGAAATATACGTTACTCGTTGCTAATTTACTGATTCAGTTACCAAATTAACAACGTGAATCAGTCTTTAAATTAGTAACTAGTAACATAAAATCTTCCAGGTGAATAATTACAACCAGTTAATTCATATTGATGGTGACGATTTTGTAGTCGAAATACGTTATACAATACAAATAATTGATCCAGGAATCGCGATAATTCTTCATATTTAATTTCAAAAACCTAGTGTTCTCTTTGGTTATCTTTATATGATGTTTATGGTAAACATTAAGTGAATATAATAAAAGCATTTTAAATTTTGAATAAAAGTGGGTCTTACAGTTTCTTGCAGTTAACGGTTGTGTAGCTATAAAAGACGTAAGTTTGTACATATTGCATATGTTTTATTACATAAGCTTATTTTATAAGTGCATTGAGATATCTAGTTCAAACGGTCCATTGTGATGCCCAAGGATGTGAGGATGTGAGTGGAGTGGAAGGAATTTGTGTGTAGACTAGAAATTGGTAGGATATGCTGCAGCCGACTCTGATAATAACTATGCCGATATTCATCTGGAGTTCGTGAAGGGAACTGCAGAAAACCTTCTCAAGCATAGCCGATTACTTCGTTCTTGTCCATACGCCGACAGTTTAGTCAATTAACCGCCCTTTTTTTGTTTAATAATTGACAAACTGCCGATGTCGGGATTTGAACCCATGACCTCCCAGTTTCCAAGTATGCATACTACGCAGACATAACGCCTTAGACCGCTCGGCCACCTTGTTGAATAATATTTATTGTTATCCGAAAAATTGAAATCGAACGTCGGAATACTATACGTATAGTATTATATAAAGTTTGAACAAAATTCAAACTATACAGAATGTTTCGGAACTGCATAACTCTATTTTAGGGATGTGCCTCCACCACAAAATAAATAATTTATTACTGAGATATTGATAGTTAAAGATTAAGATAGTTAAGGATTCTTTAGCTTTCAATATGTAGGTAATAATAAATTTGGCATATGTTTGTATGCATTTTTTGGTTTAGTTTGTGCTAGTGAACACATCCCTGAAATAATGCTATGGCAGGGAAAACGGTTTATGTATATCCATTCTGCTTATTTCCTCATATTGTCACTTATTATTTTAATATAGCATATGCATATTTGAACGATGGCTTGATCGAAACAGATCTGTTAAATGAATCTCCTGACCTATCATCATTATATTATTTCGTGTAGGGCTAGACGAAATCTATGGTTATTCTTTGTATATTGACTTGCAAGAAGAGCCAAGAAATCGCATCGTGAAAGATGCAGAAGCTAAATAAAGGTCGTCCTGATATATGACTTGCCAGAGTAATGTGGATTCCTCATGTTGAACAAGTAGACTAAATTTTATTTCTAAATTTCTTCTTTTGCCAAATAAAGAACACATTGTAATATGCATGTCGCTTTAAAATCAAATAGGTCTCACACAGTTTTATACATCGAAACAAAATAAACATATAACTTATTGCATTAATTAATAAACAATAATATCTTAATATTTCTACGAAATATTACAATATCAATACCCTCTAGCTGCGACCTCTAATATATTGTTATATAATTATTGTGTTTGGTAAAAATAAAAAAATGATTAAATAAATAAATAAAAAAATGATTTTCTTAATCTCTCTACTGTAAACATGAATAACTTCTAGTTTAAAAAAATGCTTCTATTTTAAGTAGAGCCATTTTCGTTATCGGTAAAATCGTATAAAGTGAAAATTATGCGAATCTGTGTCATTATGCCATTAGTTGTCGAAAAGTTTTAAAAAAATATATATTTTAACACGTTGTGTTTAGGGTTACGTAGATTTTTTGTTACGAAAACTATAAAGATCCAGTCAGGCTAATTTCCCCTTACCAGTTTCAATGGTTAGTAACGTGGACATCGCAGTCTGGAAATGGGAATTCAATCAAAATATCCTTTTGGTTTCCTGTAAAACATCTGGCTGAACAGGGATAAAAGTTATTGAGGTTTCGAAAAGTGCTCGAAATGGTAGTATAAATGACACAAGCAAGAATAATTAAATTTTCAAATCTCTCATTCATTTTACATTTACAAACATTTGCTACTTTGTAACATCCGAATAAGCGGATTTCGGAACACCCAGCATAACATCCTTGGAAGTGTTTTGCTATTCTTAGAAAAATTATATCTTAAAAATTATTTGACCTTCAATTTACATTTCTAAATAGTTTGTGGTTTTATCGAAAAAAATTCCCAAGTAAACATGAAGATATATATCCAAGAGCAATTTATTAATTAATAAAGTATCCATACGTTTATTATTATTAATTATTTATTTTCATCTTTCATTATCATTAATTATGTAAATATATTATTTAAAATCTAGAACTAAGTTTAGATCCGCATTTGTTAGAATTAATAGTTTTAGAAAAATTGTATCACATGTCTTTCGAAATAAATCTTGTTGTTTTACCAAAAAGAAAAAAAAACCACTTGAGAGTCGTAATGAGACGGTGAAAAAAAATAACCAGTCTCAGCTAATGATGTTAGATCAGTCCGAGCTAATGTTTTTAGAAAAGTCAACGTCTATATTATGAAAAAGAAAATCACTGCATCGGGTACGATAGAAAATGATACAGTTGTTTATAAATTTATTTAAATACATATGTGCTTGAATCTAATTATAATAAAATAAAGTAAATAATAAAGTTATAATGAAGAAGTAAATTTGAATTCGCTTAATTAATTTGACGTTGCTTAAGGTTTCTAAAAATTTCAATTTCAATACCAACTACTGATTTATGCAAAAATAGATTAAAATAATGTCCGTAATATACCTATCCGATGAAAAACACGGATTTAAATATGGTTCGTTTTAATTGAAAAAAAAAAACAACAAACAAATATCTCTTCGAAATTGGCAAGGATGTTGTCACATGTAACAACTTACATAAGGTAAAGAAATAAATAAACTGGAGGCCGAATAGGCATCAGGTTTGTGTGAAATGCTCTACATATTCCTTCTATCATATTAGTGCAGGATTATTGGAAAAAGTATTCCTGTAAGAATTTAAGTGGTAGAAAGCGCAGACATACAGCACACATTACTGCTCGGATTGTAAATGTATGGCCTACATTTTTCACGAACGAATAATGAAAGGCTAGCATTGATTTCTGAGAATATTCATCATCGAAGGATAAAGCAAAGCACGGATACTGTAGTGATACGACAGTGACATGTGCCAATGTAGTGTATGGATTTATCTTAGAATTTATCATTATTATATAAATGACAGAAAATTAAGTAAGAAAGTAAGAAGAACATTTTTAGATAAATAATCTGAATAAATTAATATGTAGGTATGATATTATGTAACATAAACACTGTCCGCATCTTCTATTTTGAAGTAATTCAGTGTAGCTATATCAATGTATTTATATAACTATGTAAATTATGTATAGAACTCTTAAATATATTATTGGGTTCATAACCTATATTGACAGAGTCTTTTCATAGGATTATAATATTTTCAAATCAATACTACTACATAAAATTATTTGTATGTATGTCTGTTCTAACTTAAAACCATTCGACTGAATGTTGCTTATGATTTCAAAACTGCTATAGGCTACGTTTTATGAAACATTTGCTATTTATTTTTTAAGTTTTAACTAATTAATTTTATTTTGACCCATTCTAATAAACAGTATGTTTCTGTGTATTCACCATATAATAGCATATCATATAAGTCTGTTTTGATCACTAAGGCCGTATTCATAGTGTCTTGAGCAACTGCTTATGCTTAGCTTCATGAAGACCGTCTTATTGCTTTTAAGACATGATGAATTCATAAATATACGTTAAGATTATCTTCGGTAAGACGATGGTTTCAAGCATGATCTTATTCGGTTTAAGCTTTAGTAAGACGTATATTGAGATCATCTTAATTTGTGTTCTTCAATTTCCGAAATAATTATCATTTATCCGATGATCTGATTTGCTCAGAAATGTATCCACTCAGTACTGTACCGTATTATTGGCAGTGATACTGAATATTATCCTACAAATGTAAACAAAAAAAATTATAAGATCGTACATAGAAGTAGCAAGCTAAAAAAATTATTTTTGAAATAAAAAATAAGAGAAATATGACGGACAAAGGTAAAAGTAAAAATTTTACTTTGGTAGAAAATTTGGAGCACGGAAATGCGCAAGGCCGAGTTTAAGGGGCTTTTGGCCTTCGTACTTACAGTGCTATTACTTATCGAAAAATCAGAGTCGATTTGACTTCAAGATATCTTCTGAACGAAAAGAGCTACAGTGCTGATTTTTCGAATATAGGGTATTTAGGGAATTATAAGAGAATACGTTTTTGCTTTTTAGTATATCATAATTCTATACTACTTCCAGATATCTTGTAAAGTTTATATTTGGCATACAGGTATATCTAGTACCCAAACCGACGGGAAAATTCCGAAAACTGGAAATTTGTATCGGAAAAAAGGAAATTTTTACAATTTTCGTTTTAATTAATTTAGCATTAGAAAGCATATATCCATCTAGAGTCCTTTCTGATTGGATGACACCTATGCTTTAAGATTTTGTCATAAATGACCATATGTAAGTAAACTACCATGTAGAAAACATAAAAAGTTAAATAATATTATCTTGAACTACTGTCATGTAGAATAATACGAAACATCAATATTTTTTCATTTTCTCTATAATATATAATGAGAATTTATTAATATTATAAAATTATTCATTTAATTTATTAAATTATATTTAATTTCCTTAATAAAAATCAATGAGAAACATAGTCAAATATATAATATTTGAGTTTTTAGCATAACAAAACGCGTAGCGTTTTGTGCTTCGTATGTTTTGTGTATTTTGCGTATATTTTGTGTTTCGTATATTTAAGCCTTTCAAAAAGATGTGATATCCGATCAAAAACATAAGTATAAGAAAGGGCCGAGTTTTCGGGAAAATACTTAATGTAATAGTTGCTTCTTAAAAAGTGATGATATGGGAGAAAGGACCGATCTATTTACTTTGTAAATAGATCCAGACTTCATATAATAGTTGCTCCTTAAAAACTGATGGTATGGAAGAAAGGACCGAGCTATTTACAAAGTAAATAGCTCTAGACTTCATATAATAGATGCTCCTTAAAAAGTAATGATATCCCATTAAAGAGTCGAGCTATTTACAAAGTAAATAGCTCGGTAAATTATTTATCAAAAAAATTAATGAGGGGTAAATTGATTAAAGGTATGAAAAAATTTGGTTGAAATTTATTTCGTAAGTTTTCTCTTAGTATTCACAAAAAATATGCATTGTGATTCCCGTCACCTCCTGATAGCATCTGCACCGCTGTAATCTCGTACGAGCACATGCAAAATTATAAGTTTTTTTTTTGACGTAGCAATCGCCACAATAATTTCTATATGATGCCATCATAAAATCTAACCAGGAGCTCCCAAATTTTTGAGAATGGATCACTTTGAGAATCTTGGAATTTTCACGGATCACATTTTTAACGAATTTCAGGAAATGCCGTTATTGTTTTTGTACCGATGATGGAATTTCGTAAAAATTTCTTCAAATGTCCATCGATCCTACCTACTAGATGTTAAAAATCACTATCGCTAAAAGTTTTATATATGAACGATTATATATATATAGACATATAGACGAGTACATATACACAAAATTTGGCATATCTCCCTCAATATTAGAAAAATCGAAAAATTTAAAAGAAATTAATTTTACTATAATTTTGTTTCTTATCATTTTTTCTGTTACTATAATATTGAAAATATTAATATCTAAGAGTAAAAGTTAAAATTCTAAATATTTCTGTACACATTAGAGTTTGAGAAAAATGATTAGGTAATGAATTAGGTAGCAAACTTGATTTTCAACAACTTTACTCATTATATATTTTTCATCTGCATCAGCATTTTTCAGCATCACTAGATGATAAAGCAACTACTTCTAGTCTAATACATTGTTATTTGGACTGAATGGCGAGCACAATACTTTTATGAAATTTTATTTTAATCACATCTTTAAATTTTCATTCTTCATAGAGTGTGTGTGTCTTGTTAAGCAAATGTATCTAGATTAGCAAAAGTATTGTCAAAACGTCGAAAAAAATGTTTTGATTTAACATTTCTTCGTCGAATACTTATCCTCTAAACATGGATTTAGAAACCCTGATCTATACATTTACTATTGCTCTGGTGTACTTTGTCAATATCGTGGGGTATCATAAGTATTGTAGAGTAAAGCGATAGCACCCACATTTGGTTTGCTTTATGAAACAATAAAGGACAGAAATTAATCGAAGTACAGTTTTTGATCGAATTTATTTTTATTTTTTACATTTTATATTGAAAGTATGTTTTCATTCTCTGGTATTTTCATACTCGACTTCGACCGATTCCAGACTTTTTGGAAATCCTGTATACATATATATATATATATATATATACATATACATATACATATATATATATATATATATATATATATATACAGGGTGAGTCGAACCAAGTGGATATTAGCATACACCACCACTTTCTTCCACGATTCTCTCATTTTTCTACAACATTCAATAGAATACAATACATTATAACAAAACGAAGACCACTCAAAGACATGATATATAAGCCACAACCAAAACACTCAAATCAAATTGCGCACAAAAATAAAGCAGTTTGAAAGATTATGGAAACAGAAGTATTTAACAAGTAATACTTTTTAACATTGTACTTATTAAAAACAATAATATATTTTTATTATCCAGGGGCGAATCTAGGATTCTCCACGTGTTTCTAATAAGTGTTTTTAATAAGTATAATGTTAACAAGTATTACTTGTTAAATACTTCTGTTTCCCTAATCTTTCAAACTGCTTTATTTTTGTGCGCAATTTGATTTGATCGGATGCCACCCCTTGTGGGATGGTTAGGGGGCCTCAACTGATAGAACCACTTTGGGAAAACTGCCTTCTCCGCAATTTTTTTACACGTGTAAATATCTTTGTTTCATCGATATCTCCCCAACCCTTTAGTTTATTGAGAGCAATAGGTTGGTTGTAAATTTATTTGTTGCAATTATAACACCATATATATATATATATATATATATATATATATATATATATAATATACCTCCTCATATATATATATACATATATATATACATATATATATATATATATATATATATATATATACATATATATATATATATATATATATATATATATATATATATATATATATGTATGTATATATATATATTTATATATATATATTTATATATGGGAGATATATATATATATATATATATATATATATATATATATATATATATATATATATATATATATATATATATATATATATATATATATATATATATATATATATATATATATATATGTAGGGTTTTGAAAAAATTGTTGAGAGCAATAGGTAGGTTGTAGGAAATATTTGTAAAATTTATTTGTTGCAATTATAACATACATATGTATATATATATATATATATATATATATATATATATATATATATGTATATATATATATATGTATATAAATATAAATATATATATATGGTGTTATAATCGCAACAAATAAATTTTACGAATATTTCCTACAACCTACCTTTGCTCTCAACAACTTTTTCAAAACGAAGATCACTCGTGTATGACTTGCAGACATGAAAAACATCAAAACAGTCAAAACAATGTGTGCTAAAACAATCAAATCCGGGAACCAGGGCACCGATGGAAAGCAAATATACTGTATGGAGTAATAGACGAACATGTATTAAGCAACAAACATTCATTGATATTCTTGCAGTAAGGAGATTTATTTATACGTATCTACACTAGTTGTCTTCAAACTTATGTATAATTTTAATATTTATAATTATCTTATAGTCCATTCATTGTATACATTTCGAAATTCAAGTGAACTGAGAAAGCTGATTTTTGGATATTGCGTGTGGGGGAGGGGGGCTTAGAAAAACTTAACTTAAAATTGTTGATGAAGATTTCCTATGTGTATTCTCCGCCATCTTGAAAAAGGGTTAAATTTTGTTTTTATGCAATAACTTGGCTCTCTAGTTTTATTATTTATTACTAGTTTTACACTCTACAATTTAAATCTTATATATTTTTCACCTACCGTTCATCGTTGTTAAGATATCGAACGAGAAAGTCCACAATTTAGGTAGTGAAACTTGTTTTTTGCTGTTTTCTTCCTTCCCGTGATAGATATCGAAAAAATACCTAAGCAGCTGTTTTTTTCACATATTATATTTTAATTTAATATGTCAGGACTGCGTATATTTGAAGTTCGAATTTATATTTGAAGGCTATCCTGTTTAGTTATTAAATAAAATAAATCCAAATAAAATATTGATGAACCAGACAAACCTCTTGGAACGAAGAGTTAAGGGAAAAAATGAAGTTCTTGGTGCATTGAATATTGCCTTTGATCACAAATATGAATCACAATATTGGGTTTAATTTCTTGGTTGGTTCTGACTATAAACCAACGATGGGATTCGGGGAATCCGGAATTTAACAGGTAGCATATTCAAAATAACTATTTTAAAGGGAAAATAATATAAGATCAGATACCTTTGTTGTAGAAAAAATGTCTAAAATTAATATTGTTTTAGATTTACTACTTTGCCTTGATGTTCTACGCCTTTTTAGAAATAAATGGCCGTTGCTATACTGAAATAAATATTTATTTCCTTATTCATTTTACTTCTATCCTTGGCAGAGACAGTTTTTACACCTCGTATAATTTGTTTATATGTCGATGCTTAAAATTGACCTGCAAAATAATCCCAGTTATCAAATATCTAGTATTTTTTACCGGTTTTTACGGTCTATCTATTGGCGTAGTATACTTTCATTAGATACATTTTTTAACTGAACTTTGTTCATAGTAAAAATTTATTGGATCACGTGTTATCAAGCCGGATTTTTTTAACTTTTACAGTTATAAATTTTGATGAATATTGTAGTTTAATAAAAGATGTTTTTTTGTCATTTATAACGGGTTACGTTGTGGTGTTTAGTTTAAATGTCATGAACCGGTAGTACCGTATACTATTCAAAACATCTACATCATATGCTAATTATCGTTGAAGGTTAAATGATGACAATTGCCACGTACTCGTAAGTATTCAGTCAATGACGTTTATTACATCATTTGCAATTATCTTCCTCTGATATAATATACTTTCAATAATATAAGATTTATAAGCTCGAATAACTAGCATTTGTGAATAGTAATTTATTAAAAGATAGTTGCATACCTTGATATCTTTCCCAGTCATTAATATTTAATAGTACTAATATTAATAACCGGTGTCTTGAAATATATATGATAGACGCTCAAATATGGAATGGCGGGACACAAAGACGACGTTTCGCACCGTCCTATTGGAACACGCGAATAAGTCGATATCCCCGAAAAAGCATAACGATACGTTAAAGCGATCAAAGGAACAAAATTTTAGAGAATGTTATTATCTATTATTTTTACACAGTATGTTAAATTGCGGGAATTTACTCTGCGGGAATTCTGAAGACTTTTTTAAATTTTTACTAGAAATAGCTCTAGAGTTCATATAATAGTTGCTCCTTAAAAAGTGATGATATCCCATTAAAGAACCGAGCTATTTACAAAGTAAATAGCTCGGTAAACTATTTACCAAAAAAATTAATTAGGGGTAAATTGATTAAATGTAAGAAAAAATTTGGTTGAAATTTATTTCGTAAGTTTTCCCTTAGTATGTTTTTAAAATTTTTTATAACGCGGCAAGTAAATTTTTCTGTTGATTTCAAATATTTTAAAACTTGCCGCGCTATAAAAATTTAAAACCATACTAAGGGAAAACTTACGAAATAAATTTCAACCAAATTTTTTCTTACATTTAATCAATTTACCAATCAATATTTATATAGCCAGCAAGGTCATGGAGAAAGTTGTTTCGAACCGGCTGCAATCGCATGAACTTATCCCCCAACAGTTTGGTTTCAGGTCAAACCATTCAACAGTAAGTCAGCTTCACCGACTCACTGACCACATTTCTACCGGATTTAACTGGAATAAATCCACAGACATGGTCCTGTTGGACATCGAAAAAGCCTTCGATACGGTTTGGCACGATGGACTTATAAAACTATCCAAACTCGATATACCAACCTATATCCTGAAATTCCTGATTTCATATTTATCAAACAGAAAATCCTAAATTCATATCCAACACAGTAAATCGAACCAATACCGTGTCAAAGCTGGTGTCCCTCAAGGGTCCTTGCTTGGACCCCGGCTCTTTTTATATTATATCAACGATATCCCGAAGGATCCAGCTACTGAAGCAGCCCTCGTCGCACACGATACGGCAATCTATTGCTCTTCTTGGCAACCGAAAGCTATTTCAAGTTGCCTCCAATCCCATCTATCCAGGCTTGAAAACTATTTCAAGCTATGGAAAATCAAGATAAATCCCACGAAGACTCAGTCTGTTTTGTTTACTAGGAGGAATAAATTTTCCTCCTACCCACTTGAATTGAAGATGTTTAACACTGAAATCCGGCAAACTCAAAGTGTTGAGTATCTAGGAATAACTCTTCAAAGGTAGTTGAATTGGGCACAAGACGCCTAAAGGCGTCTTGCCCTTGGAAACGCATCCTTTGCAGGACTATACCCGTTACTCAACACCAAGAGCAAGCTGGGCGAACGCTTAAAACATCGACTTTACAAGTCATGTATCCGGCCCATACTCACGTACGCAGCCCCAATATGGTAAAACGTTGCTCCTTCGCACCTTGCGAAAATGAAAAAATTTCAAAATCGTTGTCTTCGGATGATTTCGAAAAAACCCATAAGATTTCCGTCTGAAGCTCTCCACGTTGAAACTGGACATCCTACTATCCGTAAATTAATCCAAACTACCTCCAAATCCTTTTTTCAATCTTCCCGCGAAAATCCTTCCCCGAAAATCAACGTACTGGGTCAATTTGACCCGAATACGTTGCTCTTCGGGAAAATATTCCGCATGCCACATGATCTCGATTACAACTAATACTGTTGTTTTCTAAATTGTATATATTTTCTTTTCGTATTTCTATTTATGTTTAGTTTTAGGGATGGCTTATTCATCCAATTTCGGTTAAGTTTTATGTCAATGGTTTTTGTATTAAATTTTTTCCCATTTCTAAACGATGTTGAAACGATTCTATAATCTCGATGTATATAATTTAATAAGATGATATATTATAGGTACAGCATAGGCTAGGAACTATACTTTAAGATGTATTGTACTACAAGTTATGTAAAATATTGATGATAAAATATATTTATTCTATTCTATTCTATTTATATAGCTAGTGTCATCCAATCAGAAAGGACTCTACAAATATCAACGAATCAGATGGATATATGCTTTATAATGTTAATTTAATTAAAACGAAAAATTTTCTTTTATCCGATACAAATTTCCAGTTTTCGCAATGTTCCCTTCAGTTTGGGTACTAGATCTGCCTGTATGCCAAATATCAACTTTACAGGATATCTGGATGTAGCGTAGAATTATGATCACTTATACTTAAGTTTTTAAGGCGTTGCCGCGAATTTTGTATTTTTTAAGTGAAATAACTTTTTAACGGTTAATTCGTTAACGATCATTGAAAAAACAGTCTCTTATAATTCCCCAAAAAGCTTATATCGAAAAATCAGCACTGTTGCTCGTTTCGTTCAGAAGATATTTCGGGGTCAAATCACATCTGATTTTTCGATAAGTAATAGCACTGTAAGTGAGAAGGCCAAATGCCCCTTAAACTCGCCCTTGCGCTTACCGTGCTCTAGATAAGAAAGTAGTCGTAAAAAAATTATAATTCAAGTTTTCATCGAAAATTAATTCTACTTGACATATCGTGTCTAACAAACGCAATAACAAACAAGTGAAAATAACAAATAACTGTGCTTAATTACCCGGTATATACTGAGTTTATGAAAATAAGTTTCAAACAAAGGTTGTTTATTTTAAAAAAGGTATATATTTTGTCTTTAAGTTTATTTCTATCTCTTTCCGTTTCAAAGGTAGATATTCCCTCCCCCCTGGCGGGACCTTACTTTTTAGCTTTTACATTACCTTAATTTTCAGCACTTGAACACGCACACAAAATTCAAGCTTTTCGTTTTTGAGTTATCGTCTTGTCGAACGGACGAATGTAGAAATAAACTAATTATCATTTTATGAATACCTATATCAAAGATTTTTTCGGCGATTAATATTTTCAACCGTTACAAACTTTATATACCCTTGTATATATTATATATATACCCTTGTATGTGTTATATACACCGGGTAAACAAATAACTCTATACAACTGGATTAATCAAGCTCAAAATTCAAAACTATAGTATTTTCAAAACATTCTCTATATGTACTTTATTTAGTTTCAAATTTCGAAAAACTTCTAGCTTATTATGCATGAAATAAAGATTTTGATATGTGTCTATTCATCTATCCCACGTCCATTTCATTAGTTATAGTCAGATTTCAATTAGTTTTATAAATTTTACAAACCTCTTAAGTCTTAGAAGCGAACGTTTCTGCAGACACAGATATTCCTACAATTTAATAAGCTGGAATTGTGTTCATGTACGAACGTGCATAAGAAGGGAAATATGAAAACCATATACTAGTAGCGGTAGAATATGCGGAGCTACAATTTTTAACTCAGATAAAATACCATCATAATTTAGGAGCTCTTGTTTAGTACTGTTGCTGCGAGAAACGAGAATTGAGAGACGAGTCTAGTTAATCTTATTGAGAGATGAAAAATATTTTTCGACTTCACTTCTCGACATCGCCTCGCATGTCGTGAGAAAAATTATCACAAGAAATTGTTAACTTATTACACGATATTTTCAAGTTAGTGAATTCAATGTACTTAATCTCTCTATGTCTTAATCTCCCTATGATTGTCTCGACATATGAGACAATCTAGAATTCAGAAGAAAATTGAATATATCCTGTGAGATATTAATTTGGGCGAATAAGTTAATTGAAAATTTTATAAATGGTTATAACCATCATTTGTGGGGAAAAATATTTATCTTTGAAACCGTATGGGATGAAAGAAAATCATAAAAATGTTAATGAAAACAACTTTTTTTCATAAAATGAACAATTTTGCCATAGTTTTAGCTCATAAACTAAAATAAACAGTTTCCGTATTGATTGTGAAGTATATACCGACTACTTAAGCAATTAAATGTAAAATAATAATAAAATAGAAAAAATAATAATAAAATAGACGATTTCATATTAAATTAACATTGCTATCAGTGTAACAGTAATACATTATACGTAGAAGTTTTACATTATACTATTTATTAAACGCATATTAAAATAATTATTTCGGTACAAATTGTAATTAATACCATTCAAGGTATGCATAAATATTAACTGTCAATCAAATCAAATCAGTCATTTTGTCATAATATACAAATAGTATATATTCAATATGTAATAAACCAGTAATGTAACAACTAACTGAGTTAATTGTTTGAATACCCAGTATATACTGAGTTGTATACCAATGTTTGAATTGTTAACAATTTTTGAACTGTTTAAAAACACAATTTAAAAAAAATCTCTTATGGTATTAAAGATGGACATATTTTTCGATTTCCGAGGAGCTATTGAGCACAAATTCTTAGAAAACTATTGAGTTTATGTAAAAATTTTCAAACAAAAGTTGTTTATTTTAAAAAGAAGAATATTTTTTTTATTTTAAATTTGTGTTATATCTCTTACGGTTTCAAAGATAAACAGTTTTGCCAATTTTTCCTAAACATGGTCCGATTTTGTCCATTAACCAACTTGACCATACTTTTTTGCTCTAGAACATACAAATTCTGCTTATTTTCTCTTTTCGTTCTTGAGTTATCGAGTTTACAGACAGGCGGACGGACAAACAGATGGAAATTCGGAAATAGCCGAATTAGGCCATTTTATATATACCAAACATATATACCAAACATTAATGCCTACGATCAATATTTTTACTCGTTACAAAGTCGTGATCAAACTTAATATACCTTGTATATTTACATATACTGGGTATAAAAATCTGGTGTGTACCACCACTCTATATATAAAATGCAGTCTATGTGTAAAGGTTGATAATCATTTTCAAGAATGAAAAAAAATTTAAATAGCGTTCATTTTAGGGATTGGATTGAGGCGAATTCAATATACTCTTTTGTAGTAAAATAATTTTCTAATTAAGCATCACAAAATATCGAGGTTACCACCTAGACTGGGGGGCCCTCGTTGTGCGATGCATAGGAACAACAGCCATATACTAGCTCATGGAGAACCTCCCGAATATCAAACCATGGGACGGAACGGAACTTGTCGTCGAGGATGCAAGAGCTCTGATGAACACATCAAAAATGCTGTATGCTCCTCAGATCTGTAACTCTGTTGAAACGAACAAAATAATCAAAACTCTTGGAGCGCAGAATGCAAACCTGCACACTCAGGAGTGGCGAATTATCAACAGTACGAGCACCAATGTGGGACACACCATCGTGCTGGAAGAGAGTGCAGCGGATCTGGGGTTGATTCAGGACCGAGGGTTTTAATTATACCTCGGGTTTGGTCAAGTCAACCTTAGACCACTGAAAACATCAAAGGGAAAAAAGAATGTCTGATCTTCGGATGCTTCAGATAAACCTCCAGCACAGTAAGGCGGCCTCCGCTGTCTTCTGGGCCTGCCTGGGGCTGCTTTCGCTATGCATTGTAATAATAGCTAAAGCGAGATCCAGCGCCTATAGTATGTCTTACAATAATAATTGGATTAATGAAAATCTGGTTGGACATGCAAGTATCGTGGAAACATCAATTATCTCAGACCCCGTCTTTGAAATGGGCATAGATATACTTCCCAAGACATACTCCTTCTCAAAACTTTTCACTGTAGTATGTGAAAGGGCCATGTGATCGGAAGGAGAACCACCCTACCTCAAGAAAGGAATCGTCTTATATACAGATGGATCCAAAACTGGAGAAGGGACCGGGCGGAAATCTACGGTGAGAGACCTAGTGCAAACATAAGCCTTAACTTGGGGAAATATGCCACGGTCATCCAAGCAGAAGTCTACGCCATACTGGCTTGCGTCCGTAAGAACCTACGTAGAGGCTACATAAACCAGAACGTATGTATTCTGTCGGACAGTCAAGCTGCTTTAAAAGCCTTGCCTGGAACTGAAGTCACGTCAAGGGTAGTCAAGGATTGTCAAGAGGAACTTCTGAAACTGGCAAAACGGAACAATGTTAAATTGATCTGGGTTCCGGGTCACAGTGATTTCGAAGGAAATGAAAAAGCGGATACCTTAGCAAAGAAGGGTGTCGGAATGCCCTTCATAGGCCCAGAGCTTATTTTAGGAATTCCAAGGACTGCATGAAACAGGTGATCAACGAGTAATCAAATGCTAAGCATCGTGATCACTGAGAAAAAGTACCGCGGCAAGAGCTCGGGAAGGTACTGCTTCAGAGAGCAACAAAGAAGTTATCTCTCGATGCACTGAGGCTGAACAGGCTGCAACTGTGGAGGGTTACCGGGTTCATTACCGGGCATTATCCCATGACGGATACAACTGCACACAATGGGACTCCATACCGGTTCCATTATGTGCAGATTGTGTGGCGAGGAGGAAGAAACATCCAGACACATAATATTTGACTGCGAGCCTCTGAGTTACAGCAGATACAGGATATTCGGTGCATCTCACCCCGAATATATGAACCTTCGGGAGGACCTGATAAGCAAGCTCCAGGCTATTGCCAACATATTTGAGAAGCGAGTCTCGTCAGACTGAGGTAGAAGGGGGAACACAATGGACCATAAGGTCGAAGTGCAATAATTTTACCGCGATATTAATCAATCAATCAATCAAGCATCAGAGGAAAAAGCACAAAGTTTCAAATTAAATTGAAACTCGATATAATTTGTATGAATTATTTAGCAATATAAAAAGTGTTACAAAGATCGTCTCAAGGAAGGTAGAAGAGTGGTAGGAATCATGATAATGAACTGAAATGTATGTTTCGTTTCTAGTGTTAGCGTTTGGTTTGGTGAGCATTACGCTTTCGTTGTTAAGGAGTTTGATAAAAATGGTTGTTGACGAAGTTACCGATGATTTTAATGCCAGCCCAGTATCTTTTTGGTGAAATGCTTGGCTAAATTTGGGGAGCTAAGTACCCGAATGATCTACTTATCTGCCTAAGGAACCTTTCAGAGGTTGAAATAATATATTGTTGCAAATTTTAATGTACAAATAGATTAAAACTCAGCTCAAAAGCTTATCCTCTAAAATATGTAACAAAAATATGGAATTCCAGATTTTACTAGGTAATTATGCTATGTAAGCAGTTAATTTGCCTAGACGTCAAGTTAATTTTTCCTTACTTTTACAAATCATGGTTGTGAAATGAAGGCAAATATTAAGGAAACATATACTTCTTAGATATTACGATCAACTTCCATTTCTTTTCTTCTGTTTTAATTCTTGACTCTTCCAAAAACTTTCTTTAAAAATAAACAAGTACCATTACGGGCAAAAATAATTTTTATAAAAAACAAAAAACTCTATATTATATGAAATCATCCTACAGTTTAATATCAATAAAATAATTAATCAGAATCAATCCTTATAGCTTAAAAGTGGAACAGAAACGTCTTAATTATTCCATAAGAATAAATCGTTAAATTCATTAAGCAACGTTCTATATTTCTTTACACATATGGTATTAAATAGATTCAATTGATCCCGTATGTAAATTAGAGTACAACACGTCTGTGAAAGAAATGCATATTAAATGAACTTTTCCATATCAATTAGATGAATTTATTCTTAATACACTTACATTGACATAAATAACTGTTATAAAAAAATTACAAACTATTACAATGTCATTTTATTAAAATATATGTGATTATAATTAACATAATAATTACATTCATTAACTATAGATCATGTAGGAGCACACCGTTGGGTAAATTTTGGGATATAATTGAAGTTTTTCAGCAAAAAAAGTGTGGCCATGATGAAATCAACCTATACATTATAAATGACATGTCGTCGGAATTTTGGTTTTCGGAATCAAAGTTTTGTTTCGCGATGTTATGGCGTTAGTTTATTGTAAAATACTTTGCCACAGTTACGTACTGATCAACACCAACAGTCACTATACAGGGGATGGTATTTTGTTGTACACAGAAAGATTTTATAAGTATACTTCAAAGCGCACTTGACAACAAAACCATACATACACTGCAGAGCAAAAAAAGCGGCGCACTTTGAGAAATTCATTTAAATTGTTTTCTCTGGAATTTTATGCATTTCAACTACATTTTTTATAAATTTGTATATGTTTTTGTTGATATGGGAGTAAAATTTCAAAAGAAAACCTTATAGGTTACAGAAAAACAAACTAATTAAAAAAAAGACAAACTTTCATAATTTTTAAAATTAAAAAAAAAAAAATTGATTTCGAGATTTTTGGAAGAAATTAAACTTTTAACAGTGGGTACTACCTTTTTTGCTTTAATGATTGCCTCAAGCCTTCTAGGCACACTTTTAATGAAGATTGCTACGACATCTTGGATGATTACCGCCCTTCCTGCACGTAAGCTATTATGAGCCACTGTGAGCTACCAGGAGGGTTAATTTATCCTCTTATACGCGAGACAAGTTCATCCCAAAAATGTTCTATGGTAGTTCACTCTGGACCAAGTGGTGACCACCTCAAAATCATAATTTCGATCGTTTTATTTTAATGTACACCCTTCGGAATCGTTTTTCATGCCACATTTTTCTCAAAACACATTTTTATAAATATGGTATAAATAACATATAATTGCGTTACTGGCCTAAATTGAGAATGAGTCACATTCTATGTGAAATTTTTATATGATTAATTACCAGTTTTTATATGATCAGTTTACAGAAGTTATGAGAAGTCAATTTTTGATTTGAATGTATTTCAGTATATTATTTATTACCTTGCAATCTATCATTATCAATAAATAAATCTTATGAAGGATAGATCCCTTTTGAGTCTGCAATGACTAGCAACGCCGGATTTCCGCCTAGATAATATACGAAGGTTCCGCCACTGGGGAAACTTAGCTGGCTGGGCCCCTAGGCCGGGGCCTTGTAGGTCTAGGCGAAAATCCGGCGTTGCTCATATACCTAATTTTAGTCCAATCGGATTCAAATTGTGACAGCTAGAGCGATTACATATATACATACATACATACATGTATATACAGGGTGAGTCATTTATCTTGAGACAATGAAATATCTTGATTGGAACTCATTATTTCAAAAAATGTATTAGACAAAAGTTGTAGTATTACAACCACACAATTTAATGATGTGGTAAACTTTTACACCAACATGTTTTATGACGATCATGTCACGGTCAACTTTTTTTTAAAATAGAAACCCCAATATTTTTCTATCAGCATTAGAAAGAGGGCAAAATTTGACATTTGAGCACATCGTTTGTCTGGAGTCGTAATTACCCTTGACGGTCACAATATTTTAGCTAGAACTTGACGCACGAAATAGGCATGTCGGAATCGTTTTGTAAAAAATTCATTGTTGAACTTGACTTGTTAACTGAATGGTATTCGAGGGTAAAATCTTTCCCGGACTTTACGTCACTAAATTTTTGTTTGTGAGGTTTTTTCAAAAATTAGGTTTATACATTTATCTGGTGTTAACAACACCAGATAAGATGAAACAGCGTATCAGAAATGTCTGTGCCCAACTCATATCAGAAATTCTCCTTAGTTGCTTAGAATAAAATCAGAAGTAAAGAAACTGTAAGAGGTAAAGCGACTAACCAAAAAAGCAGGACTGGATTAAGAATTCTACCGGTCCACGCTAATCTTAGGCTGCCGTTCTTTTTTGGAATGAAACTTTTATTATTTGTCTTAAATAATACAACGAAGATTTTTCTTTGAAGTTTAAACAACAATTTTAAATTAATTTATATGTATATGATTTGTTTTTAACAATATAATTGTAAAACAGTATTTTATTGCTGAAAAGTTTAATTTTTTTAATAAAGAGATTAACTGTTCAGAAATAATCATTAAATTATGTGTTTGTAATACTACAACTTTTGTCTAAAACTTTTTTTGAAATAATGAGTTCCAATTAAGTTATTTCATTGTCTCAAGATAAATGACTCACCCAGTATACAGGGTGAATCTAACCTGCTGCATAATAGCACACGCCTCTACTTCCTTGTATGATCTTCCTATTTTCCAACAACATCCAATTGTGGAGTACTATTTGTATGTCGTGTGTTGGCTTAGATGTTATTTGTTATTTATACGACTAACACTGTTTGTTTACATATTGCGCTACTGTGGTGTGTGTGTGTGTGTGCGTGCTTAAACATCATAGTATTGTATACCCCTTGCCTTACATTTTTGGTCTGTTTCAAATTGTACACTATTAAATTATAATATAAATATACATATACATATACATGTAAACTTATTAAAAATGTCAGACCTCAGACCTAAACGTCACTTCAAATTTGAAATTTTTTCATTCCAGATGGGATTTCAGATGGGATCCGAAATATAAATATAAAATATTCTACCCGTATGCCGTTCAGATTTTTTTCTCAAAATCCATGTTTCCGATTTGGATGGGCATTTGCAAGTAGCTTTAGTAAAATTGTTAACCAGGACTAATATGTACAGCCGTGAAAAACCTTTGTCTTGGTCTCAAAATAATTGAATCGGATCTGAAAAAATTTTCTTCTTAGAAATCTTAATAGGTAGGTCCTATAATTACCAAGGAAACGGATGGTTACAAAATTTTTCTCACGTTTCTTCGGCATTATGGCATGAAACTGGTTATAAAATTTTAGACGAAATATAGTGTAAAATCCAAGCCTTAAAACTAGTACAATCCATGAAGCTATCGCAATATCCATCCATTTGGAACCCTTTCGTCAACGGTCGACATAGCATTACGTTTTTCTAACCCCTTAGTCATTGATGCGTGATAAAACCTAGAACCTTATCACCCTTAATAAACTTTATTTTATTGGTTGACCAATTACTGCACTAATAATTATAAATATTAAAAATTGATAGATTAACATCAATTACATTTATTAAGATATCCTCCTTAATACTTTTTGCACATTATCAAGCAGTGAAATGGTCCTCGGTCCCCAGTAATGAACTTCTTAGTCTTGATCGATATTGGTTATTATTTATGGACTTTTTTTATTAATACTTCTTTACATATATATTGAAGACGAATGGACTGAATCTCTTAGTTATTTCGAAAAAATTCCAGTTTTTGGTACATGACCTTTCTTTTGCAATCTTTTTTAGCGAATTTCCTCCAAAGGAAATGTAGCTATTGTTTTTGCACCAATGTTCGAATTTCGTAAAAATTTCTTCAAATGTCCATCGATCCTACCTATTAGATGTTAAAAATCACTATTGCTAAAATTTGTATATATATATATATATATATATATATATATATATACAGTGTGTCTCCTTAAGTTGCCTCCATATGGAAAACTTTTTTATTATAAGGCTTACGAAAAAAAGTGCCAAAGTGAATAGCTGAATGTTAATATTTTCAAAAGCAGAGATTTTTATAAAGAATAACTTTTTTTCGTAAACCTTATAATAAAAAAGTTTTCCATATGGAGCCAACTTAAGTAGACACACTGTATGTATATACAACATATGTACTTTTTTTAAATGTCTGTGGACTCTCTAGCGGTCACAGTTTTATTCCGATTGGATTGAAATTTGGTATTTGAGGCGCTTTTGGTATAAATTAAAGGTCAAGTTCGTTAATGGGTAAAATCGAACGAGGGAAAGGGGGTTTAGAGGCAGGGGGGTTTAAGTTGTAGGTACTAAGTTTTACTATAATTTTGTTTCTTATAATTTTTCTGTTACACTAACATTTACAGGAATATTTACAATTAAAGATTGAAAGTTAAAATTATAAATATCTCTGTTCACATTAGAGTTTGAGACAGGGGCGTAGCTACCGCCGTATCAATTATACGGGGCCCCCGGGCCACGGGGTCCCCCGACGTGCGTAAGCAAAAATTTCGAGTGTATATTTAATTTGAATTGTTTGTAAAAATTTTGGAAAAAGTGACAGATAGATAATTATGATGAATAAATATTTCTTTTAATTTTATGTAAACATTTTTTTTTCTTTTGTGAGAAATCTTTACCCTTCATTAGGTCCCCCAAACAAATTTTTATACGAGGCCCCGCCAAGGCACGCTACGCCACTGGTTTAAGAAAAATGATCAAGTAATGAATTGTAGCAAACTTGATTTTCTACAACTTTACTCCTTATACATTTTTCGATTATTCTAATATTAAGAGAGATATTTAATATTTTGTGTTTGTTTGACACGAATACATGAAATATATTTTATTGTAAAAAACTTAAAAAAAAAATTCAACCGATTTCAAAAAACACAAAAAGTCAGTATATTAAAAAGCTAAAAATAACAATTTACATGATTTAATCCAAAAGACAATTCTTGCCCAAACCTATTACATATAATTTAGTATATGTAAATATACAAGGCATATTAAGTTTAATCACGACTGTAACGCTTAAAAATATTGATCGTAGGCATGAATGTTTGGTATATGTGTTCATAAAATTTGGCCATTTCCGCATGTCCGCCTGTCTGTCCTTGGACACGATAACCCAAGAACGAAAAGAGATAACGAGCTGAAATGTGTTCTAGAGCAAAAAAGTAAGGCCAAGTTCGTTAATGGGCAAAATCGGGCTATATTTGGCCAAAACTGCTTTTCTTCGAAACCGTTGGAACATGTTTCCCTTCGCTCGAGGGGTAAGGGGGTATATATACATCTTTGAAACCGTAAGATATAGAAAAAAAATTGTTTAACAAAAAATCTTTTTAAAATAAATAAGTTTTGTTTGAAAAAGATTTTCATAAACTCAATAGTTTTCTCATAATTTGTGATTATATGTTCCTCGGAAAGAATTGCTAACATTTCGAAAACGCAAAATTGTTAACAATTTAATCATTGATATACAACTCAGTTAATACTGGGTATACAAACATGTAAGTCAATTAGTTGTTACATTACTTAACAGTCGAACATAGAATCTCCGCCTTCTTTTTTTGGAGTTCGTTAAAATAAACTATAAAATTATTTTATTAAAATTTTGTGTTAATTTTGAAATGTCAATTTTGATTGTCGTTTCCATAGTAACGATAAACTATAATCGTTATATATCGTTTTATTTCGGCTATTAATAAATTTACTTTTTGCAAATACTAAAGTCATATCAGATATTATATTTCATTTTGATCACACACAAATTATGATCGCTAGAGAGTGATTTATGTATTCTAAGGAAATTCGTTAAGTTGACGCAGCGCCTGCGTAACGAATTTTTTTTAATATACAAAAAGGTTTATTAGATATATTAAATTTCAATATGATTTCAAATTTCAATTTTTTTTTATTCTTTGAAATAAAAATTTCATGTTAAGAGTCGTGTGATGAATAACGTAAACCCTTGATAAAATTATAAACCAACTACATAAATAGTTAATTATATCCAAATTATGTACTATCGACTACTAAAGTGGTGTTCATTTTTCAAATTTTTACATTCGATTTGTACTATTCTATTGGGTTTTCGATAAATGTTTCCAATAGAAGTTGTTCGTTATAGAAATATTAACAAATTTTGTACGACCAATTTTTTCGAAAATCCAATGCATACGGCACATATCAACTGTAAAATTTTGTAAAAAGAACTCCCACTTTTGAAATCGCTTTTACTTACATACATACATAATATATACATTGTACTTGTAAGTATTTTTGTCTGAAGTACTTTCTTTTATTTAAGGTGGGCCATTCAATAAATTAATTAAGTACTAAAATATAAATAGAAAATAAATATTTTATTCAAGTACAAATTAATTTAAAGTAAATGAAAGGTCATTTGTTTAATTATCCGAATTATTGTTACCATTTTGTCACTATTTTTGCCATTATAAAATTACTTCCTTAGTTGTCAATTGTTCTAAAAATCTAACAGAACAATATATAATATATTACGGGGATATACTCTGTTATTAGTAAGAGTTAGTAATACTTGAGGAAAAGTATTGGTAACTGTGGCCGGTGCTCGGAAGCCATGTACTATTACATATTACACTAAAAACTTCGGATAAAGAAACCATACGTGCGCCAGGCGCGCAAGTACGGGACCCAGAACTTGAAGCAATAAAAAAGCAACTCACTAAGCTTTGAATTTGTCAGCGTAGCCTTGAACGTTAAAATTTAGAAGATCAGGAAATTAAAATGGAATGAGGCTGGTCATGTGTCGACGGATCTGAAAGATGAGGATTGGGATGTAGTGAATTGGTTCCATACAATTGTAAACGGTCAACGGCTGGTGAGAAAGTAAATTACTTGGTCGGATATGAAGGTCAATGAGAGAGGCCTTTGCTCAACCGTTGGGATGACTTTCGTCCTCTAGTAAAATTAAAATATCAATTTATTTTAGAAATCTTATTTAGCAAAAGATAGGCGGCATGAACAAATTGTTTTATTGTTTCCTTTAAAACAAATGACAGCGAGTAACTTCAACAAGGGCGGATTAAGACAATTGACCGCTCCAAATTGGTAGCTCCAAATTTGCGGCCTCCATTAAGGTACATTTTCATGCTGATCATTGATGTGTAGCGTCGGGCATCGAAATGGACCACTATTGACCACTATGGACCACTTCGCTATTTTCGTCCCACATTGTCATCCACGTAAAAACTGCTACTATAGCATACGTCGTGTTAGATGGATTTATTTAGAAAAAAGAGATAATTAAATTAGCTCTGTTAAATTAGCTTGACGCTGTATGGTCGACGCCCAAAACAAGCCCGAGACGTTCGACACTCAAAACAATCGTTATATTATAGGTATCATCTTTTTTCGGTATATTGATACAAAAAAAGAGAATATTATAAGAAAAAACAAATAAGTTTATTCTCAGTGATTCAATAATGTACCCATCTTGTACGCTCTCAAATAAAAAATTCTATTTTTGATGACTCAAGTAGCGTTATATCTAATATAATCGAATTGAAACATGAATTCAAAATACTGAATAGAGTAAAAACGAAATTAAATAATAATGATTTTTCATTAAATATTGATAAGAAAATATTAACTCATCAACCAGGATATCGAATCCAGCGGGCTTACCACTGCACCAAAGACGGCTATGACGTAAGAGTCAAATTTTTCATATCATTGATGGAATTACTTTTTGCTGTTGTCAAATATCAACTTATTATTCATATATTTATTATTTTGTGTATACTTATAAGCGTCACAATACAATACTTGTCAAATTCCATTTCGGTTACATAAGACAAATATCATAGAACTAACGTATATTCAATAGACAAATGTCTTGAACATTTAACAAAATATTGGTAGTAAAAAACTAACTCGTCAACTAGGAATCGAACCCCGGCCCTCTGGATATCTAGTCCAGCGGGCTTACCGCTACACCAAAGACGGCTATGACGTAAGAGTCATCTTTTTCATATCATTGACGGTATTACTTTTTGCTGTTCATATATTTATTATTTTGTGTATACTTATAAGCGTCACAATACAATTGATAATAAAAAACGTCAACCAGGAATCGAAACCCCGGCCCTATGGATATCTAGTCCAGCGTGCTTACCGCTACACCGAATCGATTTTACAATATTTCTACATGTGTCTGTACGCACTTTAAAGACCATGCAATTTCATTCGAATCACAATGAAATTAGCAGGTGCTAGATAGGTATTTTAAAAGGGAAGTTCGTAAAAGGGTAGAATCGTTCCAGGGGAACGGAGGGATTCGATAAAAAATTTGTCTTTTTCATTCTTAATATGACTAACAAAAAAAAATTATAAATTAATTTACTGTTATATCACCAGACTATTTTTGTTACAGCCCTCTTACATTTAATCAAAATTTTTCATTTTAATCTTCTGTTAATTATAGTAATTAATATTACTACTGTCGCCTAGGTAACAATATCATTATGATGTCTTTGAATCAGAAAATTTTCTGAATCTACGTAGCTCCTACGTGACGAATTTTTTTAATCAATTTATTTCGAATCATAAGTAATTTAAAATTAGATACTAACTATTATTTTAAACAATCAATTTTTAAAACAAATACTATATTGTAAAGTAGAATCATAAATTGTTAGTGAAATTTTATGGCAATTTGCCAAAGAAATTATTTAAGTGCATTTGTCACTTTTACAAAATTTCACAAACCATCGTATTAGTGGTATAAAATAATATCTAAAAACAGTTAGTTTTATAGCTAAATGAAATTTTAAGTTAATTTAAATTTATACATTTAAAAAAAATACAAAATATTTTGAATTTAATGTCAGTGTATTTTGTGTGTTTTTTGAATGACTTTAGTGTCCTAATTCACATATAACTATAGGAATAAATTTTAACAATGTAGTATTAAATTCTTGTTTATGTGCGTTTTTTTTTGTTTTTGATTCATTACATAAAAAATAAGTCATGTAAGAATTAATTATTGATGTGTAAATGATTATGTAAAGAATTGGATTAATTTATTATTATTTATTATTTTATTATTATTAATACTGTATACAATCTTCAGATTATTACAGGTGATTGGTACAATAAGAATAAATCAAAAATTATTGATACTTAACATGAAACTTAACATGAAAATTCATTTTTAACATTTAAAATAGTAAAAGTAACATAGGTGATTTGTATTCTAAATAAAAATAACAAAAAAAAAAAGAAATAGAAAAATTTTATATGGCAGTCATATAATTTTAGTTTGGTAAAAATAAAGTTAGGATATGAAAAAACAAAACTAGGAAGAAAAACAAAAAGTAACAGAAGCACGTCTATTCGCATAGGGCAAAACTTCTGATTTTCAGTGTATTTAGTACAAAATAATAGATATCATTCATTTTTTCTATGCTTAACGTATCCAGTAACATCGCTGTAGTATTTATTGTACTAACACTATCAATGTACATCGCTCTATACCAGTTGTTTAGTTTACATCTTCGCATAGTAGATCTCCCACGAGTATTAGAGAGTATAGTTGGTTTCTTCTTTCTTGGACCGTCAAAATTCGTCTTTTACTGCGCAGACCAGTCTATATGTGTTTTGAGGTAAGGTCAGGAGCAATATAATTATAAGCCTGCCTTTCAAAAATTATGAAGTACTTCCCATTCATAACATATAGTCTTATTACAAACAGTGGCTCTCAAACAAGGATGTTTGGTATTTTTAATATTACAGTATAAGAAAGTATTTTGTGTTGGATTTGCCTATAAACTGTATGTTATTCGCTTCTTATCCATATAATAGGTAATCTTAAAATTTTAATTGCAGCAAATGATCGATTATCACATTTTATTTGTGAGTGAGTATCTCTAGAGTGTAGAGAAGTTGGATTTCTATTATTTTACTACAGTACCTACAATAATGCCATATAGTACAGTATAGTACAGTACACGAATACGGCGAATCATCCTGTGAAACTTCAATAGTGGACCCAATTCCAGGTAATAGTGAAACCAAGGACCCAAGTCAAGATAATAGTGAAAATAAACTATTATAGTGTAATAAACTATTATTGGATTTTCCAGGATGTTTGGTAATTATTACTGTTGTGAAATAAAAACACTTATTGGTTTGATTCTTAAATATTTTATATACTTTACTCTAAATTACATCAAAGATTAAATATAGTGATATTAATAGTTCTTTTGATTCAAAATTATATCTCCTAACTAATATCAACCCCTTTCTTTGTATTATAATAACAATGTGTTTATTGTACACATATTTTACACAAGAAATGGTAAAACCCAAATTTGTTTTATTACTGGATATGTTCAATTCCTTTTTAAGACGCCGAAATATTATTCAGAAATAAGTACCTAGTTCAACCACTGTATTATAAGCCATAATTCCTTTTTAAGACGCCGAAATATTATTCAGAAATAAGTACCTAGTTCAACCACTGTATTATAAGCCATAAGGTTTCTTTCTACTTCACAAATGTTTTCATTTTCATTTTAGTTCTTAGTTAGTCATATTAATACGAGCATTTCTGTAGGCTATATTATGCATATTGTTAAAATTTACCACTTTCAGGACCCACAATAAAAAATATTTACCAAAATTTATTAAAAATTAAATTAGCTAGATCGATCATAAAACCCTTAAAATTAAAAAATACAGTACTAATACGTTTTTTGGTCACTGGATTGTCGTAGATGTGTGTATTTTTATGAAGTTGGAAATATTTTTTAAATAACAAAGAGAATAAATAATATTACATATGTATCAATATGTCTTTCTTTTTGTACAATTCCTTTTTTAAATATAATTTGTAAAACGAATCATAAATATTTTATCCTTTTCCTAAAAATTATAAAATAATGTTTATTCTTTTTAAAAAATGCAATAAAATTCAAGGACCGTTCTTTTTCGTAAAAAAATTTATTTTACAGATTATTATTGGTTTAAGGACGCATTAATTATTATTGGACATTAAATAAAACCCCCCACTCAATTTCATTTTTCCGCCATTTCCTGCGCCAAGGACCAACTAATATTGAGTTTGCTATACATATGTATACATTAAGCAATGTGTATGAGAAGGAGGTCTTATAGGTTTTGTTTTGCTGCTGTTGTGATGTATGTGCCTGTATAAATTTTATAGAGTGGGGATTTTTTGTTGAATACAAATATTATTAATTGATTTGATAATATGCAATCATTACTATGTGAATGCTTTTGGAAAATACGTGTTTATTTATTTTATTATTGGTATTATTACAACAATGGGTTATTATTACTCAAAAGAAGAAAAAGTGCAAATTGTTAAATGGTACTTTTCCGGACGTTCCGCACAGGAATGTGTCAATTCATTTATTGTGGCATTTGAAGGAAGACAATCACCAACCACTCGAACAGTTATGAATATTATTCACTGTTTTGAAAAATATGCTTGTTTATCTGATTGTAAAAATTGCCACAACAAAGATAAGGAAGCCCCACCAAAAAATGAAGAGAGAGATAGCAGTTTTTAGTGTACTATCTATTGACGATAAAAAATCGACAAGAGAAGTTGGTGAAGAACTGGGCCTAAACAACGCTACAGTTGCAAACATTTGGAAACGCAACAGTTTCAATCCTGGCTCGTTAAGTAATTTTCTAATTTGAGTTGCCCAATTTAGCTTACTCATATTGTCCGGGCTTTTATGTAACTCTAGCATGCGTAAATAGCTTATTTTTGTGAGTTTTGTGTTTGTAGCTGCAAGTATTTTCACCCACCAATTAAGGATTTGTTAAATTGCCTGTGAGCCTAGATGTGATCTTTGAGTTTCTGATCTTATCAAATAATGTGGTGCGTTTCGCGGTAAGTTCATAATAGTTTTGAAGAATTTACTCTGCACTTTATCTAGGTCTTCTAGGTATCTTAAGCTCCATACTTCGGCTCCATATAACAAGGTTGTTACGACTATTGTATCTAGCAGTTTCAGTTTTGTATGCCAGCACGATGATTGAACTTTAATGAGAGTATCTCGCACACTTCCAATCGCTGAGTAAGCTTTTTTAATAGAATTGTTTAAGGTCTCTGAAAATAAACTTGTATTAGTGAACGGAATTCCTAAATATACAAATCGATTTACTATTTTCTATTTTCTATTTGTTGATTTTCAATATAAAATTTATTTAAATTAACTGCAATTTTTCCCTTCTTTCTAAAAATCAGAATTTTAGTCTTTGGGATATTGATTTCTAATTTGTTATTTTTACAATAGTTTTGGAGCATGTTTAAATTTGTTTGTAGATTTATAGCGGAGTCGGCGAATATTGTGCAGTCGTCCACGTAGAGCAGGTGAGTGATGTGTATTTGCGAGTTTAAGCTAACACCTTTAAAACCGTTCAGTTGAAGATAATTTTCTAAATCGGCAGTGAACTGTATAAATAACAAGGGGCTCAGAGAATCACCCTGTAATATGCCTAACGTCGTATGTACATTTGAAAAATTTTTATTATCCACTTCGATCATCATCTGAGCGTTCGAATATTTGTCCCTTATTATCGATACTATTTTCTTACCCAGTGAATGCAATTTGTGTAAAAGCAGAAAGTGGGTGACTTTATAAAATGCTTTCTTCAGATCGACAAAGCATGCATATTTTTTTCGTTTGGGTAACCGAATATGAGACTGAACAAGATTAGTTAAGATAATGATATTGTCTTGGCAGCCCCTTCCTTTCCTAAACCCTCCTTGGTTTTCCGGGATGATCTGCGCTTCTTCAGCCCATGTTGACAGACGGTTACTAATAATTTTGGTATAAATTTTAGTAATTGTATTCAGTAGAGCAATACCCCTATAATTTTCTGGATCGTTAATATTATCCTTTCTGTATATCAACTTTAATTTTGATTTAGTCTACCCCTCTCCGCACCTTTCATATGTTCATTAGAGATGCGTGAATCGTTAATTTAATTTTTACAGTCGCACAGATGTATACAAATACAAAATAGGTACTATACAATATGTCTATCAACATAGACCCAATAGGAACTTTGTGTAGTGCAACTATCACTGTCCACATGCAGCACACCACGATACGGTACACTCCCTCACACCCAAATTCACAGACACTTGTAGAGTGCAGTTTCGGTGGAACAAGGCTGTCCACATCATCGCTCACTGTGCACAGACAGTGATGTACATATCACCGTCTGTATACATATCAATGAATACATATTCTACATTCTGCATTCTTCAAATGCCTGTGAGTAACAGAGTGCACCGCACCACGGTGCGCTGCACACGGACAGCGACAGATACATACATTGTTTCCAGATTGGGTGTAGTTTAAAAACCACACAGTACACATATATGTTTTTATAATAAAGAGTAATTACATATTTTGTATTGAATGGGTCGTTACTTGACGAAAATCCATTATAATTATTAATTAAAACCAATATTTGAAATTTTTCGTGAAACATTTTACACAAATTTCAAATATTTGTTTTATTTAGTAATTACATATGTTTAAGCTGAAATTGTTGCAAAACCATTTAGTTTACAAAAATGTCTGTTATTATCAAAGAAAATGACATTTTTTATCATTAAATTTTTCTTGTCTCTTACGGTTATAAAGATAACTATTTTTCCCCCTAGCCCGAGGTGACATAGATCGATTTTGTCCGTTCGCAAACTCAAAGCCTAGAAAACATGCACATTGCAGTTTGTTAACTTTTTTCGTTTTGGAGTTGTCGTCTTCATGATTAGGAAGTACACGCGGAAATGGGCTCATAAGGCCATTTTATGAACACCTATAACAAATTCTTCCATATTTTCAAAGGCGGAACTAAACTTATAACACCCCTACATACTATCAAATATATTTTTCTCGTTACTAATTTGGTGCGTATCTCACAATGATTTTACAAAACTTTTCTAAAATCATTATGAGACATGCGTCAAATTAGCAACGAGTAAAAAATCTTCGATTTCATATCCCGGAGATGGTTACGATTAGCTAATTCATATTGATGATGACTACTGTGTTGTTTGTTTTTACAAAATACAAATAACTGATCTAAGAATTGCGGCAAAATTTGAAATTTAGTTTATCATCGATTCCATCAAATTTATAAAAAACAATTTAATTTCTCCAACTTTACCAACGTTTAAACCAAATTTCTAATTTATATTTATTGGCATAATGTCGACTTCCATCATGATGTTAATCTTTAGATGCAGGCCCCATATTATTTCATTGTCATCAGAATACATACATTTACAAACTTTTAAATCGATACGATAATTAGAAGTAGGTGAAATAAGATTTGGAGGATTTGCTTACATGGTTATTATAAGTATAGTATACGAAGTCATTACACAAGATCCGATCGATTGTTTCGCACCGTTAGCGTACGGCTTCTTTTGAATTTTCGGCTTTGCTACCTGACCATCGAAAAATACCTTAAATAAATAATACAACATTTTTTGAATGAAGTTATGTACTTACTTATGACAGTCAGGATAGACTGTGCTTACCTAGAAACTGGATACTAATGACACATTCTCCTTATAGTACAGTTAATAGAGAAGCTCGTTACTCTTGTTCGCATTGCACTAAATTACAAGAGTTATAAAAAAAAAATTAGGTTCAGTATCACGTACTGAATGTAAATGAACAAAATCCTTACATATTTCGGCCCCGGAAGTGCCACCATGTTGAGAAAAACTGTTTCAGTTTAAACGTCCTGAAAACTCAATCTCAATATGGAGAAAAATTTACTTTTAATCAGAAGTGGTCTTAAAATTATCTCTGAACGTTTTGGGTTTATATAATAAATATAGTTTTTTGTTTTCTATTAGCAAAATTGTTTTCAAGTATTTCATTTTCAATATATATACTCGCTATCCATGTATTTCTGTTTCAGGCTAAACATTAACTATAGCTTATTGTTTTGCTACACATGGTCTAAATTAACATTTTCTTTAGTTGATTAGAGTGTTATTTCACATCGATTGAACATAGTGTACTAATACTTTGTATACTTTGCGAAAAAGCCGTTGGTATACACAACAAAAGTCACGTGTTTTAAAACTATAATAATATAATAGTTTATGAAATACTTCCTATGTTATATTTATTGTGTATTGGCCACACAAATTTTATGGATATTTGTTAAAAGTTCAATGTTATAATAATTGATGTTATTATTATTATTTACTCATTTATTTCAATAACATAAACAGAAAATTTATAATTCACTAACTAAACATAGTACTCAAAAATAATATTAATAATAATTAGGGCTATTTAACTTAATAATATTAGAAAGTAAAATTCTTTTATTAAAATAATAATTTTTAAACCTTTTCAAAATATTGACTCAAATTATATCCAAACATATAATTTTGAAAATTCATTATCAATATCAAATATTAAATTTTTCTAAAAAATATAAATCTAGTTTGAACAACCGCTATTGGTAAAGTTACTCATAACGTCATATTCCAAAATGGTGACTTTAGTCAGGCTACATTTATAAGTTCACTGCGCAAGGCATAACTCAGCACCAATCAGGTGCGGTCTTAGAATAGCATCTAAAGTCGGCCGAACATATATAAGTAGCGTAAAACCAAAATAGTTTGTGAAACTGTCACCAAATTAGTAACAAGTAACATATCCTGCGACAATATAAGAGTAATTTTAATAAGAGTAAAATTAACAGGAACAAATGTGAATGAAGGAAATTTTAACAAGAGCAATTTCAATATAATTTAAAATTTATTATATTTTAAATCTAGTATATTTTAATCTAGTTAATTTTCAATTTATTTTTATTTTTGTCTGTTGATCTCGACTTTATAACTATCTCTAATTGTCAAAGAGTAAAGTACGACTAGCTAATTTATACTGATGATGACTACATTGTAGTCGAAATACGTATTTATAATACAAAAAACTGATCTAGGTAAAGGGGACGAATTTGAAATTTTACATTTATAAGGTTTTTTGTTTATTTTATGAACGTAACCCTAGTAACGCATATGTAACTATCACAGTTGAGCCTTCCTACTCTGTTTACTCCCCACAAGTATGATTCTAGTTTTTGCCACAGATACCATAGTCCTAAGGAACAAACACTAATACCTATACCTAACTAAAAACACTTTTTATAAAATTTACAAAAAATTAAAAACATTCAATCATGTTTGAATCCTGGTTCTTTCAATGGAAGTAGATGAAAACAAATAACGAGTTGAAATTTTGCGTGTGGGTTCTAGATTTGAAAAGTAGATGAAGTTTGTGGATCTGTAAACCACACGACGGGTGGAGTAGAATGCCCATACTTGAAACCGTACTTGAGACAAGAAAATTTCATTTAAAAATATCTCTTATTAAATAATAAAAAACAGTTTGAAAATCTGTAGTTCCAAATTACTGACACCTGTTTCGAGGCGGACTAGGTATCCTGGGGTGTTTCTTGCCCAGTAGTGTAGATTTTTCAAAAAACCCACTTGAACCTTTTCAATTGTGTCTGGGTGATTTAAAGCCCAAATTTCACCAGCGTATAGAAGAACAGATGTCACCATTGATTGATACATTTGAAGCTTGCCTTCCCAAGATTCTAGTTTCGCTTTAGCAGAGATATCTCTTACCGCCGCAGATGATTTGGTGGCCCTGTTCACCATTTCTTGTGCTGTCTGTGTCCATGAGCCAGAAGAATTGAATGTTATACCGAGATAGGTAAAATTGGATACAAAGTTTATTTTTTGGTTGTTATACATTAATTTATATTTTTGTTTGTTCAAACTGCCATTGTGAAAAATTATAGTTTTAGTTTTTTCAGTGTTTACATATAATTTATTTTTTTCACAAAAATTTTCCAGAGCCAGTAATTTGGTTTAAGCATGGTGTTGTGTGGACGATAGTAGTACTAAACCATCTGCATATGCTAAGTACTGTATTTCGTTGTAGGCATCCAAATCTAAACCTTTGCATTTAAACTGTGTCAGACATTCATCAAGGTCCGATATAAAAAGTATAAACAGCAGTGGGCTCAGGCAATCGCCTTGCATTACTCCTATATTTGCTTTCGTGCTGTTTGTGAATTCCAGGTTGTGTCTGATTCTTAATTCTGCTTGTTTGTACATGTTTTTTATTATGCGTATTAGTTTCGAGCTAATGCCTATTTTGTACAGTTTGTGCCATAGCATTTCATGGTTTATTTTATCGAACGCTTGCTTAGAAACTAAAATAAACAGTTACAACACGCATTGATAATGAACTCAGTATATACCAGGTATTAAAGCAATTAACTCAGTTAGTTGTTATTTTCCTTTGTTCTAATTTTTTAAGATATTGCTTTTGAAGGAAATGCACAGAAAAATTTTCTTGTTTTATACAAAATGTATCGAACCTTTTAAAAATCTAAACTTTGATTGTGAATATTTCGCTTCACAATAGGTCCAACTTATTAAAGAAAACAAATATTTTAGATTTTCGCAACAAATATTTTCTGTCTATTTATTTAATTTAATAATTAAACTGGATTTTCGTCAAATAATGACCCATTTAATGCAAAACACTACAGAGACATTGAGTATTATTGTCCTATTTCAAATTCATCAAATTCTTAAGAAAAATGAGTTTATGAGTTAGATCTTGAATGAATTTTTTATAAAAATTAATTTTTGATCTATAATGATGTTAACAAAAGATATAGATTCAATCAATAGAACAATTGATGTAGATAGATTCTCAATACCAGTTTCAGATTATGCATTCGTATGCATAATTTATTATTTAAATACGAGTTAATAAGCCAAAAGTTATTTTTAACTGAAATGTAGTCATGCCGTCGTTAAAATTCAGACGATTTCAAATGTCCTTCGATACATTAGAAATTAGTAATTTATTATATTTGAATTATTTGTTTTTAAATGAACAAATTTTCAATTTATTTATATAGACAATACAGTGTCACCTCAACAAATACTTGGCAATGTTGGTGTGAGTAATCACACGAAAGTCCAATTTTCATGGATCCAGAAACTTCTTGTTTTCGAGATATAATTTCGGAAAAAGTAGTGAATTTCGGTTTTCTTAAATAAAAATTCATTCATTTTCTAGGAACGGTAATATTCATTAAAAAAAATTCGTTACGCAGGAGCTGCGTCAACTTAGCGAATTTCCTTAGAATACATAAATATCTCTAGTCCCAATTTAAGTCTGATCAAACTGAAATATCGTATCTGATATCATTTTTGTATTTTTAAGGCCAATTTTATTAATAAATGGCATACGTCAAGGGGAAAGGGGGGCATAAAGATAGAAGAAAACACAAAATATAAAATATCTCTCTTAATTTGCTAATAACAACAAAAAATTCTTATGAAATAGGTAGGGATCAGCGAAGCATTCTTTGCGAAAAAAGAGTTTTTCAATATAAAGTCATATTTATTTCTTTTTCAACATCTCGTATCTAGCGAAGAAACCATTGTGAAATCCTAGTAGTCTAGTCTAACAAAATTGCGGACGTTTTATTCTCAGCGGTTCTAAAAGTTTTTGGGGGTATTGAATCCGAATTTCAAATTTGCTGCCATGCAGGAGGTCGGCTTCACTACGAAAAACGCAAAAAACATCGCATTTTTTGCGAAACAATTACACAAAAACGAAAAGTGATAGAGGCTGAAATTTTGTGTATGTGTTCTACTAAACCAACTAAAAATTTGTGATTTTTTTTTAAATTTCTCCTCTTCACATTTTTGTAACAGTTGACTTTTGCAAAAAATAGGTCTTATAGTTTTGCGAAAGATGTTATATTAAAGCAACAATTTTAGTGCAATAATCTTGAGAATAAAATTAAATGTTTTATTGAAATTTTTTTAATATTTTCTACATAAATGTACCAAAATATATTCAAACCTGGTATGATCTTCAAATATATATGGTTATAAGTACATTTTAATGTTACAACAAGAGAAAAAAAAAATCTTGAGGCAAAACCACCAATAAATAATTTACATTCAAATTGACACCTATTATGATAATATCACACCAATGTAGATCACGGGAAATCTATATCAACAACTCTCTTGAAAGTTTAATTGAATATATTAGGATCCGTTCTAAAATAATATGGAGGTCATTGGCAGATAGACTCCATGGCTGACCAACTAATATTTGTTTGTAGACCACATTACTTTCATTCTTATAAATAGACAATGTTAATAGATGATAGTGTAGGTATTTTATAGTTTTGTAGTTTATATAGTTTTGAATAATGACCTAACCTTACCCATGTATATTTGAAAACTCTTCTATTTTAAAATAAATATGGATATTAGCATTAACATTAGCAACCTACTAAAAGTAATTAGATAGACCACTCCAAGTAGCCGTGTTGTCAAAGGCACTCTGCTTGGAACAGTTTGTCAATTAAAATTACTGCCGCGGTCAATGGACTAAACTGTCAGCGCATGGACAAGGACGATGTACCAGTTATGATTGTGAAGGTTTTATGCAGAAAAATGGATGACAAATTTCTTGTCCTCCACTCACATCAATAAAATGCATGGTTAAAAATAATAATAATGTGGGTGCCTTTTTTAATGACCGTGGAGTCTCAGAAACGGAGGTAAAACCCCATTATTATTGTTATTATTATTAAAATAAATTAGATATAGTTTATTTTTTATAGTTATAACATTCTAATAAAAAAATTCGGTATTATCATGATAGTAGCTATCATAAATTCTTAAACATTCATATACTTAAGGTCTATTTACACGTGTCAGTGATAGTCATTCAGTACTTGTTCAGTATTAAGTGAAAATGTACTACTCTTAAAAAGGTTTGACGAGAATAGCTTTATGATGAAGAAGAAATGTAAGGAAGAAAACAGACATAGAACAGGAACAAGATTACATTTTCCACATTGAAGCGCTGATAGAATAACTCCACTGATAAGTCATTGACATATCAATGAAGTGTGCGACTAGACCTTTAGAATCTCCAAAAAATTAATTTTGTGTATACATATATTTTTCAAATATAAACAATTTCACTAGAATGAAATAGTAGATGAATAAAAAAAATGTAGGCTGCAATGCGGCTGCACCTTCAATTTCTGAGGTGGCAACCTCTACGTTCCAAAGTAATTTTGACAATTCCCAAAAGTGAATTTTAGAAGTTTTGTAGGTAGTATTTACATGAATGACAACATGAAAAATACTTCAAAGGAATTTTATTGTGCATATTTCCCAATTTTGATAAGGTATCCATATTAATAATATATCTGCAAATGTATCTAGAGCACAGTAGTGCGACAGACCGAGTTTAAGGGGCTTTTGCCTTCGCGTTTACAGTACTAGTACTACACGAAAAATCAGAGTCGATTTGCCCCGAAATATTTAATGAACGAAAAGAGCTACAGTGCTGATTTTTTGAATATAAGCTATTTAGGGAATTATAAGATGACAAGTTTTCGCTTTTCGTTAAGAAATAAACGGTTAAAAAGTTATTTAGATTCAAAAACCGTAAAATAGCGGGAACACCCATAATTTTTGGGAACATAATCATAATTCCATGGCCTAGACAAGTCCTTAAAAGTTGATATGTGGCATACAGTTAGATACAGTGCCCAAACCAAAAGGAAAATTATCAAACCACGAAATTTATATCGAGAAATGGAAAATTTTTGTTTTGATAAAACTAACATAATAAATACATAAGAGATATTTCTGCTCTATGATTGGTCCATTATTAAAAAATTTCCATCCATTATTTAGTATGTCTAAATAAGACTACCTTTATTCAAATATTATAAGCTATTATTTAGTTTCACCTATCCCGGTGTCTGTAATAGAATCTTGCAAGTTAAATTTGACAAACTTCCTCTTATCCTACGGAATTGGATTTTTACATGTTGGTTTAGTTCTGATGACAATGCATTATTATGGTAAGCATGACCAGAATCGGAAAGGGGAAAGGAGGGTTATTGGGAGGGGGAAACACAAACTTTTGTATTTATACCTTAATATTGCAAAAATCGAAAAACAATAAGAAGTAAAGTTTTAGAAAATTAGTTTTACTATAATCAAGTTTCTTATCATTTTTTTTTATTTCTCTAATATTTACAGAGATGTTGACGGTCGGCCGCCGCAAAATGGCGATTTATAATTTCCACATTAACCCCTATGATATGGGTATCAAATGAAAGGTCTTGATGAATCAAGACTGAAACACAGTAACTAAAGTGGCGTCATCCTAAATCCAATATGGCGGCCCCGGAAGTACTTTTTTTATGTGTCTGTGGGCTCTCTAGCGGTCACAGTTTTATTCCGATTGGAATAAAATTTGGTATTCTAAAGGTCAAGTTCGTTAATGGGTAAAATCGGTCAAGGCGAAAGGGGGTTTAGAGGGAGGGGGAAACACAAAATTTGATATATCTCCCTTATACATTTTTCGGTTATGCTAATATTAAGAGAGATATTTAATATTTTGTGTTTGTTTGACACGAATACATGAAATATATTTTATTGTAAAAAACTTTAAGAAAAAAAATTCAACCGACTTCAAAAAACACAAAAAGTCACTATATTAAAAAGTTAAAAATAACAATTTACATATTTAATCCAAAAGGCAATTCTTGCCCAAACCTATTACGTATAATTTAGTATATGTAAATATACTGGGGATATTTTGTCGGGGATATTTTGTCCAGGGACCAAACTGCATGTAACCAAAATCTCTATAATATTTCTCCTCCAAGTAGTGGTCATTTTTTTAAATATAGTTAAAATAAGTTGCTCTTCTACTTTGAAATATGTTCCCTTTATGCGCCGCGCATATAAGGTTTACTTCATTTCAATTTGATTCTAGTAATCGATTCTATAATAGATAATTATTATTCTATTATTAGTTAATCGAATATCAAAAGTATTAACCATTTTTAACAATTAAATTATGCTAATCGATTTTAAGAGGAATGCTAATATTTTTTAAAGATAATCATAAAACTCCTACGAATTAACTTTTGTTAATTTGCTACAACATAATTTCAAGGTTAAATTGAATACGATATTACATTACACTTACTTGTACATGTTTTTAACTAACAATATTATTTAATTACTTTTTTTTTTAATACATAAAATTTTTTGGTCATTTAGCTACACTTTTAACTTCTGAAAATTTAGGAAATGTCTAATTGTATCGCTTGCAGTAAACAAATTTGCAGAACTATATCTTATGAGTTCAATTTCAACTCATTGTTAACTGCTTAACCCCTTCTGGGAGCGCTCCGGCTCCTTCCTCAGTTTTGGATCCGTCTGTATACCAGACGATTCCTTTCTTGATATAGGGTGATTCTCCTTCCGTCCACATGTCCCTATCACAGACTACAGTGAAAGGTATTGATAAGAAGTTTATTGTGGCAAGTATATCTGATACACCATTCCTGTGTGAATCTTAAAGCGTTATGTATAAGCTTCGAGTTGAGCTTTCACAGGGTCCTTGGATCGCAATTTTGATGTCCTCCTGGGTTGTATCCTCCTTGGTTGAGGTTCGTCAGTAAACTGTTCACTATCAGACTCCACAGGAGTGGGGATAAGACACCACCCTGTGGACATCCATTAGTGGCTCTCACAGTGACAGACTCTCCAAGAAGGTAAATTTGTATTCTTCTACCTATCAGCATATACTTTATCCACCTGCAAAAGGTGTCTTCTACTCCGTGCTGACTTGCAGAATTATGGAATTGTAAGAGACAATGTCAAATGCCCCCTCAATGTCAAGAAACACGCACAAGGCTTGCAAGGTGTTTCCTTGCGAATCCCTCCTCAATCCTGTATATTAGGTTGTGGAAGGCTGATTCATAGGATTTTCCCACCTGATATGCGTGCTAGTTGGGATGAAGCGGGTTTCTCGACAGTGCCCCTTGAGTTAAATGAAGTCCTTTTAGTATTTCCATTGTCTTTAGTAGACACGATGACAGACTAATTGGCCTAAAATTCTTTCCCGTGGAATGATTGAGTCGCCTTAGTTTTGGTAATCCCCATGTTGTATTTTTGTTTAATTTGTCCTCCAACATTTTCTAGTCCAAGAATCTTATGGTTCACAGCTCAAGGTCTCTGTTTCTGTACTAGGGCTATGGAAGTTCCCCTTGCCAGCACATTTTGATAGAAGACAGCGGAGGCGTCTTACTGTGCTGGAGGTTTATTTGTAGCATTTGAAGAACTGGCATTTTAGCAATCTGAAGCTTTTAATTGTCTAAGGTTGACGTGACCAAACCCAAGATATAATTTAAACCCTCGGTCTTGAATCAACCTTAGATTCTGGAATTTTCGTCCAGATTTTCTTCTGAGCTAGGTGCATCTACAGTTTTTTGTGTCTCGGCCAGGTTAGTTTGCGCAGCCTCGACTGATTCACTTATTGAGAAGATCTGAGCCCCAGAGTTTTTTTTTTGAACTGGGTGTATCCATTTTGGTCCCACGAGGAAATTGGTCCATCTACTACCCCATCGGCCCCTTGATGGGGAGGGCATTTATACAATGGAGTTCGCCAGTTGCTCCAAGGAGATTGTTTGTGATAACATTTAACCCTACTGCCCTAGCCTTCGGCTAGTTCTCTATTCGCAATGCCTCTCACCGCAGGTAGGGTTTGCATGGTTTCTTAGTCGGGCTTCTTTAGGCTATCCTGTCCCCCATGGGTATTCATGCTGGCATAGCATAGTCCTTCATCGAAGTACTATAGCCTCTCCACCAAAGGCAAGGTCCTACCATGCCTAGGAGAGGAACGATATAAACATATACACGCTTTAAGCTAGTTTGCATACTCCGTAAAAATCATTTATGAAAGATTTTTGTTAAAAATGTTTTATAGTCCATACTCGGTACCCGGCCTAATATCATGCACCTTATTTATTTTATACAGTGTACTAGACGTTATCCATTCCGCTTCGCTTAAAATTAACAGTAATGTTTTATTGATTTTAATTATTCAAATTATTCGTAGACCAAAATTCACAGTTCTTTTAGGAAATGATCCCGTTTAATAAATATATTGTATATTTTATTTGTTCACCACGCCGGAAGTTATGCCAAAACTATTGGATGCATGAAAAAATGCCCAAACAAACGTTGTCCTATTTATGAAATAAACAATTTTCATATTTGAAGCTTTTCTTTAACATCATTAAAAAGGTAGGTTACATGGATGCATGAAACTGACAATTTTTGTAGCTTATATGTTACCCGTCACAGTTATGAAAATCTGGTTCTAACAAAAATTGTTTCTTCATTCTTTTTATATAAAAATTTCTTTATCTTACAGCTGTAAAGGGTATTAATTATATTGAACAGTACCAATATCTACTAACATACCGGTTGCTTAGTTTGTGTGTATGAGAAGAAGGTCTTATAGGTTTGTTTTCTTACTTAACGTTAAACTGTTGTGTGCTGAAGAACAGAACATATCATAACAACTGATCTGTTCACTTAAAAAAACTCCACTCTACAAGCGTCATCTAACTGAATGCGTATCGTACGACACATACCACACACAACAGTTTAACTTTAAGTAAGAAAACAAACTCGTGGGTGATCTGCTATGCGAAGATGTAAACTAAACAACCAGTATATTCACCAAACTGCTAGTGACGATTATAGTATAGAGATTTTCTGTTTTCTCTTGCACTTACGCCGAAACTATTGTATGTATGAAAAAATGTTTCAAACTTAAGTTGATTGTTTGCATGAAACAAATAATTTCTCGAGTTTGCACCGTTTAAAGTATAGATTATACCATGCGAGCACGGATATGATTGAGTAAGTGACTGAGTAACACACATCCAAACATCCAAACTTTCACATTTATAATATAAATAGGATGTCGTCTGTTTTGAAATTTTGGAACTCATTAACTTTATTATGTGAACGCTGACTTCAAATAAAATGCGTTTGAAACAGTGGCGGCATCTAAAATTTGTATACCGTTCTAGACCCATTCCTATAAACCTAATCTTTTTTTTTTGTAATGGCATGTATATTATATATAACATAAAATTTTTTTTTGTCATGTTATGTATAATGTGTTTAGATTAGCCTATTCGAAGAATTTAAAGCCATGTAATTACATATTTTAAGATTATTCATTTCTGCTGATTCATATGCTTATTTTCTACGAATCTCTACACCGCAAGTTTCTTTCAAAAACAACTAATTTTTATTGAAATACGATATTAGAGTAAAATATAATCAATTAATATCAATAGGAAAAAATTAACTTTCCCGCCAAGTATCGAACCCTGGACCTATAGATTTCGCACCCAGCCTGCTTTCCGTTACCCAACAGATGATAAAGCATAATGAGTCAATTCATTGACAGGATTACTTTGAAGCGAACATTAACTAATTATTCTCACATATTATTTGTGTATATCAATACGTCACAGTTTTAAAAATTTTATAATCGATTTGTGTCTTATTCATTCGGTTTTCGAAAAAAATTTTCGAATAAAAGTTGTTACTGTATTTCTAATGAACAACTTTTATCTCAAGCATTTTTTCGAAAACCGAATCAATAAGGCACAAATCAATTATAAAATTTTAAAAACTAACATTTTAAAAAGTTTTGATGCGTATTGTACTATACCATTGCCAATTTTTCATATTGATATTAATTAATAAAATTCAATGACTTGTTAGTCTATTTTGGATGTGCTTATTCATTCATACATATGTCTTCGTAACCGTAATAGAATTTGACATTGGAATTATAGTACTGTGACGTTTAAGTATACGCATCTAATGATTTGTGAAACATAACAAAAGCTTATTTAAAAAAATAAAAATAAAACACAATATTTGTTAATTTAAAGTATCAAAATTTGTGCAAATTTCGTATAACAATTTTCGGACATACAATAAACACTTTAACACGTCGGTTCAACATATGCGATCTAATCTCGTGTTTCGACGATCGATAAACTCTCAAAGTATATTGTATTTTATTGAAATCAATTGCAAATTTTTTATTTATTTACAAATTTTAAACAAAAAATATCAGTATCGAATTTTAATCTCCCTTTATATTTTGGGACCCTAGGCCCGGATCTCACGACTTAAATCTAAACCTAAATCCACCTTTGGTTCTATAGGAACTATAAACAAAATTATATTTGAATATTATGAGTGAGTTAGCTAATATATATTTTATAACATATCTGATAGATAGTATAAAATGTAGTTATGATTTATGTTAATTTTATGTTTATCATATTATTATTATTCAGTACCAATATATATATATATATATATATATATATATATGTATATATACATATATATATATATATATATATATATATGTATATATATATATATATATATATATATATATATATATATATATATATATATATATATATATATATATATATATATATATATATATATATATATATATATATATATTATTGAGTAAAGAAGAGAAGAAATGAAAAGTAGATGACCTTGGCCATACATATTTTTACTATGTAAGTTAGGTTAGTTTTTATAAAAACTACTATTATATGACTTCATTATATTAATAATAACTTGAATAATTTAAATAAAATTTAAGAATTTTTAAAATATACACTATTTACCTAAATCATTTGATCTTTTGATAGTAAAAGTTTTTTTAAAAATATATTTATAATTCTATATGATTTTGTTGATTGCAAATGAAGATGAAATTCAGGTTAGCAATATTTGTATGTATATTTTACCGGCATATGTAGTATGTATAAAATGAAGAAATTCCATTCGAATTTGTAATTTGGCCAGTGCTTTATTTCTTTCGTTGTACATACTTCAATTTATCATAGACTTGCACTAAATAAACTCAGCGTCAAGTGGTGGTAGCTGATGTCAATATATTAGTAATGATGCGAGACGAGACGAGACGAGAGTGGCATGGCTCTAGTATTGCATTGACTTGTGCATTAAGTGTTAATATAATTTATTTAATTTTAGTTGCAACAATAAAGACTATAAAAAATATTAAATCATTACCAACCAAAATGATTTGCTGTTTTGTGGTTAGTTACATATAATTACATTTTTACATATAAATAATATTAAAGAGAACTCTAGGATTTTTCGAAATAAATTTCGATTTTTGCCCCAATTTCCTAGATCAAATTTTTTGTATTTTATAAATACGTATTTCGACTACAAAGTAGTCATCATCAGTATGAATTAGCTAATTGTAATTATTATCCGAGAAGATGTTACTTGTTGCTAATTTGGTGACGGTCTCACCTAGTGACGGTGCAGACAAAAAATTTGATCTAGGAAATTGGGGCAAAAATCGAAATTTATACATTTTTGCAGATTAAAAATCTATAAAGATTGAAAGAGAGTACTATCGTCTATGTCTCGAATATTTATTAAAAATCAGGAATCTAATTAATGTCTCGTCTCTCGTTGACTTGAGACGAAAAATTCTCCCGTCTCTCCTCGTTTTTATCGTCACACGGTATTACTACAATATATTTAAGAACAGAAATACAGGTCCGCTTCTCTTTTTTCTCTCAGTTTTAGTCCTTTATTGGTTGATTGAGGTTGATTAGATGATTTTATTGGTTGAGTAAGCGAGAAAAAAAACTGTCGTCTATTTCTGTCCATTGACATCAGGTTCCACCTTTAAACGCTGTATATTTTATATAATGCTGCTATATTTAATATCAGTCTATGGAATTTATCTGCATTATTTTCTTGATTTTTTTTACAATTTTGTTGTAGTGGAAAGTGAGAATATATAATTAAAATTCTGCTCAAAATAAATATTCATAAGTAACTCATTCTAAAATATTTTCGCCTAATATCAATTTATTATTTGACTTCGAGTTGAGACAAGTTTTTTGAACCGGCAATCATCGTCAGTGATTCATAAGAATACATTATGATAGAACTTTATTAAAATAGGAATAATTTTATGTAAATTTATTTTATTTTATTCATTTTAGTTTGCCATTTCATCATGGAAAGTACGCCTCAACAACGAAAATCAGTCTTAAATTCGTGAAACGCATAGATAATTACCTGAAATTTATGGTCGACATAATCGTCCATCAAAACAAGCAATGCGTCTTACTGTTGATAAATTTTGACTGTGACAGGACGCAGAGACGCATAGAAGAAAGAAGTATCCACAATGGTACTCCGCAGTTTTGACATGCAACGACTTCGGGAGATGTTGGAAGCAGAAGGGCTGGAAAATAGTTGTACCAGAGAGGCTTTGCAGGCGAGATGGGAAGAACACCAGTTGGAAGTAGGAACCCAGGAACACCGTTGACAGCCAAATAATTTAACAATTTATTACGTTTAAATTTCAAATTTTGATTTTTTCGCGATTTATTCACTTTTTACTTACTCCAACATAGGAATTTTTTTGCCTTTAATTATTAAATATCTGCAATTTAACTTGATCTGATTAGCTTGATCTTAAATAAGGTGTTTTTTTGTTTCATAATTAAAATTACATAAAAGTTCGTAATTCCGAGTAATTCAGGATAACTTCACCAGATTAATAGATGTAGAAGTTTTAGATGTCCAAAATGTTGAGTTTTCACCATTGAAAAAATGATTTTTCATGTTTTTCAGGTTTGAAAGATGAATAATGGAGGCTTATTAATTTGTATAAATAAATGTCCAGTTCACTAAAGTCACGTGAGTATTTGGGAATTTAAACAAGTTTCGTTATTATAGATATTTGGTATTTATAATATTTTAAATGAAAAAATTTACAGAGATAGTTTGTATATGGTTACATTAGATTGGGGACGTTTGCAAAGTACCCAGTAAGATATAATAGATATAGATTGCAATCGTTGAAAAAAAAATGCGATACGTAAGATCATTAAACGCAAAATAGTATTATTCTGAGTAAAAAAATTTTCTATCAATTCGCGATTTTCAATTTCGTCGTCTGAAAATCAAGATCAACCGGGAAACCCTTAGAGCTGGCACAATTCTATTTTGGGTGATAATGATAATTTTAAGGATTATATTGACCTTTCCTTTCTCCCTTTTCAGTTGTTCCCACTGGTAACATGCTTTTATATAACTAACTTATCAACATATACATCCTGGATGTGGGTTTCTGTTTGAAGACAATATCTGTGAATCAAAAGGAGTTCATCTGTGAATTTACTTCCAAATTTGATCGCACTTCAATCGGTCTCATGACTTATATACGGGTCTGAAAAACAGGAAACTAACACAAATCGGTTGTAAAAAGATACTAGCCAATAATTACATGTACAAAATGTTATAATGATGTATATTCAGTCGCTTTGTGCCGAATCTATTCAGTTTTTGAGAAAATATTAATGTTTCCTTATATTTAAATTAAAAAATTTTTCTTTATAAAATTTTATTTAAAACTAGCCATGTGCCCCATGGGATTATCCATCAGCAACACCTCAGGATCCCTACGAGTTTTCTCAAACGAAATAAGCTTAAATACCGACTTTCAGGTTTCTAATTTAAAAAATGACGCACCTTCTATACAATTTTTCGTCCTTTGTTTTACCCCCTTAGGGGATGAATTTCTTAAAATGTTGGTACAACTGATTTTTATTTATAAACAGAAGCCTAAACCGCAACTTCCATGTTTCTAAGTTAAAAAATGACGCACTTCGCATACAAACTTTGATACCTTATTTTACTCCCTTAGGAGATGAATTTACAAAATTACAATACAACTGACTTTTATTTATAAACAGAAGCCTAAACAACAACTTCCACGTTTCGAATTTCAAAAACGACGAACTTCCATACAAACCTTCAACCCCTATTTAACCCCCTTAGGGGATGAAATTTAAAAAATCTTTTTATGTGGTCACCTACGTTATATAACGAACACATGGTTTAGGCATTTTGGGCGGTTTTTTGAAATTTTATTTTGTAATTGATTTGAGCCATTGTGATTCAGTTTTCGAAAAAATGCTTCGGATAAAAGTTGTCGATTCGAATTTTTTTTTCAAAAACCGCATGAATAAGGCACAAATCAACCAAAAAATTTCAAAAAATGACATCAACTTTTGTGGCCAAGTGTTTACTCTTATTATATTGTACTTGGTTGACAACTAATGACTTGTTCGTATGTATAATGTATAATTCACCGACCATGTGTAGATATAGTATTTATGCCTAAAAAAATGGTGCAATTTGATTGATAAGAGATAGTAATTGCTTTTTTGGTTTATTTATTTTTTAACATTTGCAATAGAAAATTAGTCAATAATATAATGAATGACATTTAATAGGGCAAAGTCCGGTATGGGTTAGTCAATTTTCGATTATAAATTACAAAAATATTTCACAATATCAAATTTTGTTAAAATATATTTGTATGCCCTCTAAACTTTAAAATTTACCATTTATTTAGTTTGTGTGTATGGTATAAATATTAAAATGATTCAAGAAATGCTAACATTAGTTTTTTTTTGTCAATTTTTGTATTCTTTGTATAACATTATCCGTTTAATCTAATGGGACGATTGGGACGCGATATTTGTTTTAAGAGTATTTTATATTCTTCTCTTTGGAAATACAGCAGGTTTATCTAAATTTTAAAAATAGTTTTGCAGAGTATTCAATATGAGGATCTTATACAAACTCCTACAATGTTGTCTTATACAATCTCCTTATCTTTTGAGGTTATAGGAGCACACGACCTCTAGCGTTCTGTGCTGATGTTATACCCAAGCGCGGAACCACCATTGTGGACACGATGGGCATGCCTACAACCCTAATAGACTTGTGACGTTACACTTTCACGGTCAAAAAACAATGAATCGTGCGTGATTCGGAACGCAGCGAAGTACTTAGTCATTATAGACGATATGCTGACACGTTATGTCACATTTTTGACAACATATTATCTGTTTCTTTTTGGTACATGAATATTTGTATTGGAAAAAAGAGATGACTATTCACTGGGTGCGCATATTCATCTACTAATTTAAAAGTACATAGTCGTCTGTAGTGTTTCACCGAGGCTACGAGGTAACTAGGCGAGGCGAGGTTCAAAAATTTATTCCTCGTTACTAACCGAGGCGAGGCGAGGTATATTGTCCCAAAAACCTCGATTGTTACAAAAAGTAAATTTAAAAAAAAAATAATATAGTGTTACATGAAGCAATAGATAGATTATTTGGCAAATATTTTTCAAATGTCCTATCTAGCGATCCTACCTAGTAGATGTCGAAAGTCATCGTCTAAAATTTATATACATATATATATAAGTTTTTTTTACCATATTATGTACATTCATGCAAAATAAGTCAAAGTTAGTAAAAATTTTCTCGGCCGAGGCGAGGCGAGGTTGATAGCTGACCCAACCGAGGCGAGGCGAGGCTAGCCAACATTCTGCCTCGACCGAGGCGAGGCGAGGCGAGGTGATACCAAAATCTCGTCTCGCCTCGTGCCTCGTGAAACATTAGTCGTCTGCTAATTTAAAAGTAAGCGTGTGTTGTATGCACATATACGTTAGTAGTTTGTACTGTTTGTAAACTTAAGTAACCTAACCTAAATAAAATTATTTAATGTAAATTAGAGATAAGAGATTAGAGTCTAAATGTGACACTGTGATGTGCAAACAAACGCACATTTACTTTTGTAATTTTCGTGTGCGAACAAACTAACATTTTACAGGTTTATTAATTTACTAGTTTCGTCCCACAGCTTTGGCCACGTAGAACTGTGCACAGTTCAAAATCTTAGTCAGGGCGTCATATATTTTGTAAACATCTCCTTTGTAGGAATGCACTATATCGATCATGAGCGAGTTGATACCACGACTCGCACTTGGCCGATTTTCGGGTGGCTGTAACCACAACCTTTTTTGAGGACTGGATCCGCGCCTGGTTATACCAACTAAACTTAAATGTTGAATGAGTATAATTTATTACATGTGTTAAACACAATTATTTTTCAATTATGATTATCATAAATAAAATATAAAGATAACAAGTAAAATTAAAAATTAAAAAATCCAGCAAAAATATGAAATATAAGAAATAAGAAAATAAATATAAGAACTTCCCATTGCCTTCACCAAATTTGTATGTTAAAAACTAACTTTTCTGATACATCGTCTTCGAAACAGATTTTTATCAAACATAGCTAACAACCACCGAAAGGAAACCAGCTATCTAATAAAAGAACAGTATTCAAATCGGTCAACACTACGATGCCACAAGCAGACCCACAGACTCACATTGGCTTCAAACTTATGACACCCCTCTTTTCGTCGGGGGTTAATAAATTTCCGTGCACAATTGCCTTCAATTCATCGATTTCCTTTCGGATGAATAGGATTTACAATATTCTAAAAAGCTTTTTTTTTTCTAAAAGTGCTCCACATTCTTTGAGGATTTGTTCCGGAATTTCTTTCATTTATCCATCGAACATGTAATCGCTTGCATTTTCCATTCCTATGTTTTAGTCTATAATACCTATGAGAAATTCCGCCAGCAGCAACAATATATTTATTGTTGCTCAAGCTGATGCCCGCTTTTGGGTTGAAGCTCTCGAAAAATTTCTTTGTTTACCTATCTTCTTGTCTACTATTTCATGATGTCATGTCGCGATACTTAAAAAAGGTAAATTTAAGTTCTTGAGTTTGCCTACCCATTTTGAAAACATTCGCGGGCTGATGTTGCCTAAGATAACTTTTTAATGACTTCTCGACTGTAACGAAATCGCTATGCATCGATATCGGGTTTCTATTATTAGTTTATCGAATCTCTACTATTGTTAAACTGAATGAATCGTTCAATAGATAATAATCAAACGTCAAAGGTCATAATTTAATTTTTGTAGGTTTTTAATGTACATCGACAAATAATTTCCGTACTTGGTGGTGAAAATGCTTTTTGACGTTTATTTCCATTTGTACTGTTTTGTTATCAATGTGGGAAATGTGGTGCACTACATTCATTCCCATAGTTCTTCGAGAACGGAAATTTTTATCAAGAAATATTTTACCTTAGTCTTTGCCTTTGTTGTTATACCTTTTTAGGTTAAAAAGTGATTGTGTTGCAATGTCTAGTACTTGACTGAATCCTTGTATTTCTAATCGTGTTTGCTTTTGAATGGTATGTTTTTAATCGTTAGTATATATGGTGCTATTTGTTTCACATGGCTATGTTAAAACATTTCTTAAAAAAATATGTCTACTTAAAAATATATAAATGCGTAATGTTGTTGCATCTGCGTGTATGCAAGTAGATTATTATACACAAATGGCTCGTGTCGGAGACCATCAACCGTGCCATGGTCTGCGTATATTTTGGGTCTATATCCAGAGGTATCGCAACCCGGTTATTATGACCTATAGCTAAACTCCGAGCGAGCCAAGGACAAATTAGAGTCCAAACAGAGTCTATAGCCATTCGAGCATTTCGAATTCGTAAAAAATACCTCTGAATAGCCTACACACTATATTTCAGTTTGTTTATAGAAATAAAAATAAAGAATAAATATATGATTATAATTAAATAGTTTAATCACCTAATTACTTTTACACAGTCAAATGAATTTAAAATCACTAAATAATTATTGCATGTTGTAGTAAATATGCCTACTCTATTTATTAAAATAAAACTTTCAAACATATAATGTGTTGCTTGGAAGATTGTGGAATGTGTTAATAACAATCATTAGTTATTCTCTAAGTAAAAGAGAATTTATTTGTATCGCACTAGATTTATTATTATTGATATCATAAACATCATATTATTATTTCAACATATTCGACCAACATATATGACCATAATATGCATCTATTAACCTTCTATTTTCACCTGACTACAAAAAAAGAGGAAAATGTACTACACAAAGATGATTGCATATCTATTGTGTATGTGTGCATGCATTCTGGTGATCCAGTTTACATAAATCAATGTTTAAAATTTAAGGTCAAAAACAGTAAACAAAATTAAAACTTGTAAAGTTACTTTAAGGACGTCCATGCGTGCGACTAAATATTAGATTAAACTTTTAATCTTTGATATTTGGCAAGGTTAATCACGTTATTTTGTTTAAAAATTCAAAGCCTCCTATCGTTTGTTTTTATATTTAAACTTGTAACAACTATGTTAATAAATAAGATACTGCGATAAATATTCTTTGAATTATATAGTTAATCCTTTAGTTAGTCCGTCAATCCGATCATATAAAAGACAAAAATTCATTGTCATACACGTAACAAATTATCAATGAGTAAAATATCTTCGATTCCATATCCCGGAGGTAGTTACGATTAGCTATTGATTTAGTAATTGATCTAGAAATAGAGACAAAAATTGAAATTTCATTTTAAAAACCTCTCTTGATTATTTTAATAATCTTTATATAAATTTGAAGTGGAAACTGCATGCGATGGCTTTGTTTGACGTGCTATGCATTTAAACATTCATCGAAAATTATAAAATTTAGTTTCAGTTTTTCAAAATCTATGAATCGAAAGATTATTTTAATGGCCCAAACAGGACCACACCAGTTGAAAGAGCCTGATTGACCAAACACTGGCACACTCAATATCATACAAATATTCGTGGCACAATTTTCAAACTACTGAAAATATCTTCCCGAATAATAATTATACAATTAACAAAATAATACTAGATCTCTTGATTTCAAAGTAATACCATCAATAATATAAAAAAATCGACTCATGAATCTAATCATACGTGGTGTAATGGTTAGCGCACTAGGTGCAAAATCCAGAAGTCCAAAAATCGATCCCGGGCGTTTGAGTTAATTTTTTCATAATAATATTAATACTTTCAATGACGTACTAGTCTATACAGTATGTGCTTGTTCATTCGTACATTTGTCTTCGTAACTATACAGAAGATTGACATTGATGTTGTATTGTGACGTTTAAGCATACACAAAAATAATATGTTAGAATGATAATAACTCTTTTTGTAATTGTAACACGTATTTGCATAAAACAAATAATTGTTATCGAAATGGGAGCAATTTTTAAAGCTTTATTTCATATACCCAGAGTTCTCAATAATTATTTTTGATAATTTTATTCTTCTGTGTAAACTTGTACATAAGTTACTATGAAATACTCTAGGAATCACCAACATTTTGCGATTTTATTCATGAAAAAAACATTGTTACATTACTATTTTTGAAAGTCCGATATGAGCCCGGGCTAATATTCGTTTTTTTTCTTCATTTCTATAACTTTCAAAGATTATGAAGTATAATTTTGTCACGCTGTGTATATCAACTCCTTAAATTCTCGGGTTTGAAGTATAGTCATACATTGAAATCTCTTGGGTTTAAAATATACACCTGAATTGAAGTATTTTTTTTTTGCTATAAAAGTTAAATTTATAATTTCTGAGTAGTCATAAAAACAATTAATATCTTATAGTACAAACAATAGAGAATCCCGTTACTCTTGTCCGCATTGCACTAAATTACAGGAGTTATTTTTTTTTTAGTTCGGTTCAGTATCACGTATTGAAAGTCAATGAACAAAACCCTTAAAAATTCAAGCTATCTCCATTACCGTATACTTTAGGCCAAAAATGGTAGTAACCTTTTTTGTAGATAATTGAATTTCCTATTTTTTGTTTATTAATTTTTTTGTACACTTACCGTTTATGACTTATACGGCTATTACTATTTATTTATTGACTTTTTGACCGATATCTCTTCTAATAATTGTTTAGAAAGAAAATTTTTTATTGTTAATTATGTCACTATCATTCATATTTCTTAATATATTTATTGAATTTTCGTCATTATACTATGCATACCTCGGTTTTATTAACCTTGCATCCGGTAGTGCAACATTAAACGAGTTATAACTTTAAAAACATTAATTTTAGACAAACAAGTTTGAAGTAAAAGTTGCAAGTGATTTGTAGATGTAAAAGTTCAGTTATTAGCATTTTATTGTTTAAGCATTTATGAGAAGAGATATCGGTCAAAAAGTCAATAAATAATAGTCGTATAAGTCGTAAACACAAAGTGATAAAAAATATATTTAAAAAAAAAAAGGAAATACAATTATCTACAAGAAAGGTTATTACCATTTTTGGTCTAAAGTGCACGGTAATGGAGATATTGGCCTTTATCTACAATTTTATACAGTTTTTCTCTAAATGGTGGTACTTCCGAGGTCGAAATTTGTTCATTTACATTCAGTACGTGATACTGAGCCAAATTTAAAAAAAATAACTCCTGTAATATAATGCAGCGCAATATTCTCTATTGACTGTACTATTACAATCAGATAAATAGCACTTAGTGGCGCATTTAGAGAGAGTAAGAGCGAGGGAATTCATAACTAAATAATAATATTATTTCTATGTGGACCTGTTTATCGATTGTATACACATTTTTCGCATCACGTTATTCGGTTATTCGAGTTAATGGGAATCGTCATGGGTAAGAAACACATGAATGCATTTTCTACTTTCAAAAATATAGTTTTGGTGCGTGTCTCACCAAATAAGCAACGAGTAACATATCTTCGATTCCATATCGCGAAGATAGCTACTTTTTAAGCTAATCCATACTGATGATGACTGATTTGTAGTCAAAATTCGTATTTATAAAATATAAATAATTGATCCAGGAATTGGGCAAATTTTGAGATTTAATTTCAAAAACCTAAAGTTCTCTTTGATAATTTTTAATAACCTTTATGTTTGGTAACTTATTAATTCAAAAATTTTTAGTTAATAGTAATATGAGCCAAGTTATAGTTTTTTTAGTTAAATAAATTCTACCCTCTCTCTAAGGTCAATTTGTATCTCCAGACACCCCTGTGAAAATTATTAAATTCATAACTTTCTACTGGGCTTATTTAAAAAAAAGCAGTCTTATTTGTTAAAATATCTTTCTAGAGTCAGTATATTTTAGAACTCAAATGCGACGGGACTATTTTAGGGCTCAATTGTGAGCAGTCTATTTCTCAATTCTACTCTCTATGACTCAATTATGTTAAGAAATGAAATATAATATTTTGTAATTTTCGAAATAATTTGGAGATAATTGTTTATTATTTACAACGATTTTGTAAATTCGTTGGTGAGGACTGATTTCCTGATGATCTTTCTCACACCCAGAGTTGTCGCTATGTGAATGAAAACATAAGTTTGATTCATCTTACGTTTGATTTTTGGTCTTATGTTGATAAAGTCGCCGTTTGTTTTCTTAAGTATGTATGGGATTCTTCGTTATCGAAAATTATCTTTCTTTTTAATTTTCATTGTTAAATAAATTTGGTTTTATATTTTTATTACTATGCGTGTGCAAGTTGAGATCAAACAGTGTAACGTTTACTCCACGGTTTAAACTCTTTGACTCCTTAAAATAAATGACTTTGTTCAAGTTATAACGAAAAAAATATGACGTAAACTTTATTGTCATTACCTTTATTGTTCCTACCTTCTTTTTTTACCATTCCCAGACTTAAATTGAACTGAACTGTGTAAGGTATTGTTATTTTTATAACAAATTCCCGCGCGTCCCTTGCGAGTTTTTTTAAATACCCCACTGTACAGCTACCCAAATGCAAAATGTATGTATTCAAAAACCTTGATATTAGTGTTAATTTAATATATGTATTTATCGATGAAATATTATATGTTTGATGTAAAGATATTGATGCCAGTTTGCATCGGTTATAATTGAATTGTACCTTTTCTTAGAAATACCTCAATTCAAGATTTTCTTAATTATTTAGTTTGTTGCACCGCTATTTACCTATGACATTACTAGTAACTCTCTAGTAAATTTTTATTTTCTTAGATTGAACTCAGAAATAAAACGGAAGCAAAAATAACTTAAGATTTCAGTTGTAATTTTATGTGTATGACTACTACTACTATTAATAATAATAATCATTATTATTATTAATGGCGCAAAACACTCTACCCAGATAGCGAACAACCACTGTCCTACACACAACAATAACACACACTCCGACCAATACAATTTCGCACACGCCAAACACGGAAACTTCACACCTAAACTCACACATCACATAGCCGAATGCACACAACACATCACAAAAAAATTCGTTACGCAGGAGCTGCGTCAACTTAGCGAATTTCCTAAGAATACACAAATCACACTCTAGCGATCATATTGAAATGATATGATTTTAGTATTTGCAAAAATTAAATTTATTAATATTCAAAATAGAACGATTTGTTACTATGGAAACGACAATCCAAATTGACATTTCAAAATTAAAACAAAATTTTAATGTAATAATTTTATAGAATTTCTTCCAAATCGGTCCAGCCGTTTAGGACCCGGTCCAATTGTGAATCTAAACCATTCTCGAATCCACTGGAACACACACACAAAATTTCATTCATCAAAATCGGTCCAGACGTTTAGGAGGAGTTTAGTCACATACACACGGATAGAAAAATTTTTGTTTATAAAAATGCCAGCAATTAGACGTACAAACCTCAGTCGCACAACTAAGCCAAATTGACGAGCAACGCGAAACGCGGAATGAAGTTGAACGGAATCGATGGAATCGAAATCAACAACATAGAAATGTTGCGTTTAACTAATATCGAGCTGCATTTAATTATAATGTGGAAATCGATTACAGTTCACAGCAAATCGTTGTTATTTGACCAATGAACGTTGTGTGTCAATATTGAAAGGCATTTAAGTTTAAAAATGAAGCCCCTGGATTGTGTTGCGCGAGCGGTCAAATAAAATTGGTGCGATTGGCAGATTCTAAACATTATTTGACTCATATCGAGCAATAAAATAATTGGTTTCAAATGACGTCATTTGGCGCAACAAAAGTTATTCGAGAAAAATTTAAGCAAAGTTTCAAGGTAAGTATATTGAAAAACAATAAACTTTTACCACCACGTGCCTGATGCAAAATACGTTGGCAGCTTTCAATTGAAATAGTGTATCAATTGAAATGGCTTAAAGTACATTTGTAGTTCGGTAAATTGTCAAAACCAGAAAGAAGTGAGTGTGTTTAAAAAAGTTGATGGTGGAATGGGTGCTGAGAAAGTATTTTGAGAGCAACATGGGAGAGCCACATGGTGGTTATTAACAATTCGCTATACAATATCCTATATTACATCTATTTAATATCTGCTTACATCTACATTATATCCACATTATAATTAAATGCAGCTCGATAGGGGTTAAACGCAACATTTCTATGTTGTTGATTTCGATTCCATCGATTCCGTTCAACTTCATTCCGCGTTTCGCGTTGCTCATCAGTTTGGCTTGCTCTTGTATACCTTTCACTACTAGCTTTTCGGGTTCTGCGACTTACGTTTGTATGTCTAATTGCTGGCATTTTAAAAACAAAAATTTTGAAAAAAAAATTCGTTACGCAGGAGCTGCTTCAACTTAGCGAATTTCCTAAGAATTCATAAATCACTCTCTAGCGATCAAAATTTTAGTGTGATCAAATTGAAATATAATATCTGATATGATTTTAGTATTTGCAAAAATTAAATTTATTAATAGCGAAAATAGAACGATATATAACGATTATTGTTTGTAGTTATTATGGAAACGACAATCAAAATTGACATTTCAAAATTAAAACAAAATTTCATCAAAATCGGTCTAGCCGTTTAGGAGGAGTTCAGTCACATACACGGACAGAATAATTATATATATTAAGATAAGTGAAAATAACAACTAACTGGTTAATTGCTTAGATACCCGGTAAGAGCAATGGCAGATATTGGAGTTGAATGCATCGAAACAGTTCAGTTTATGAAAAAATTTTTTGTTTCTAAATTTTTTTTCTATGTCTTACGATTTCAAAGATGTATATATTCCCTTCTGACGGGGAGATGCACGATCCGATTTTGCTCATTCACAAACTTGACTTCACTTCATGTTTCAAAAATTGACTAAAGTATTCCCAACATAATTTATATTTTCTTAAAATTAAAAATAGCTTTGCATAGGTAAGAACAGATTATCAAACGGTGTAATACAATTTGTCAGTTTGAGTTGTATCTGCTTAAAATTAAGACTTAATTAAATGATTCGTTGCAAACGGACATAAGTTACATATTACTACTGTTAGTTACAGCAATATGACTAATGCATTAACTGTTTAACCTTTAAAGAACAATTTCAAACAATTATTCAGTTATTATATTATACAGCTTGATTTTTAAATAGTTGTTGTTTTAATCAATTCTGCTGGAGAGTACCTGTTTTTATTTATATTAATAGAAGAACGATTTAATAATTATTTTCGACAAATTCACTTAATTCTAAATGGTATGATTTTTTTTAATGGCAAATTGACTATTCATTTCATTAAAAAATTTATAAGCACACCATTTTAAGTATATTTATAGGTAGGTAATTTTAATACCAGGTAGAGCATGATTTATAGGCGACTATATCATGATGTTCATCTACAATTTGGACATTTTTTCTAATTAGAACTACACTTGGTCATTCCACAAGTCCTTTCTTCCGAAGACTCCTTAAAAAAAGTTTAAAAATTTAGACAAAGAAATTTCAACGCCTTAATATCTTAGTTTTGTTTTATTGGACCCCGCACTATTCTTATGGAAATTGGGTTTCGGTCAATTTTGCTTATATTGCAGGATCTAGTAGATATTGGCGCCCCGATGAAAATTCCCCTAGGCACAATGCTCTTAATGCTTTAGTTTGAATGAAGAGCCAGATCTGTTTGAATGTCAGAAATTTGTGGAAGAAATTTTTTTAGGAACCCATAGTTATTTGATATCAATTGTTTTGTGGGGGGAATGTCCCCCTCACGAGTTGAAGGTGCCACAACTTTTATTTTAAAAATAAAAACTCTTATTTTAAATAAAGCTCAAGAATTTCTAAAAATGATAGCCAGAGAAAAATCATGAACATTTGTTTGTATATTTTTTTTTAAAATTCGACCCTAAAATGATATTAAAGAAAGAACCAAACCCCGGCACATCTACGTCGTTGATCCTGGGTGACGCTAAGAACAAGTGATATTCTTTTGCATTGTCAAGCTCTCAAAATCATTCACACATTTCCGCCGCATAATTTTGGGTTCCTAAAAATAATTACTTTCACAGATTTCTGGCATTCAAACAGATCTAGCTCTTAAACTAAAGCCTTTAGAGCTTTGTGCCCATGATGACTTTTCATCAAAATGTCTACTAAATATACTAAATCCTGCAATATAAGAAAATTTGATCGAAAACCAATTTCCATAAGATTAGTGCGGGATCCTTTGTTTCGGAGCTTAAAAACTTTAGAATCACCATAGTTTCCTTTTATTTTTTTTTTCAATTTATTTTTACAATTATGTAAACTATTATAATTAATGCCTGCATAAATCAATATAGTTAGCAGACAACCGTAGATCTCAGTTGGATACATTCAGAGCTAAACCATTTTCAGTAATACATGATTTTATATCCATTAGGGAAGAGTTAATATTTTCCTCAATTATCATCCGCAAACAGATATGTATTTTTTGATATGTAAATCAGATAAATTTTTCTAAATTAGGAATAGCAATATATATATATATATATATATATATAAATATATATATATATATATATATATATATATATATATATATATATATATATATATATATATATATATATATATATATGTATATATTAGCTATTTGCCTGATCCAGTATCTAAATTACCTACGTAAACTTTTATACCATAATAATTTGTTAAATTTAGTAGTAAGAGAGTTATTTCAAACTTTTTGTTTCCCCCTTCCCCATGTACTACTGTCCCCTTGACTGTATTAGATAAAATTTATTTTAGTTCATATTGCCATTAATATGCGTCGATTAACACCTCAACGCAGTCGATATCTTTTTTCTTCTCGAGATTTCGTGCACGAAAAAATATCTACGGTTTACAAACACGAAGGTACACACACAAACATTTGGCCAAAAATGATGTTAATAGACTTTGATGACCTCAAAACGTGGAGAAATGGTAAAAATTTTTATTTCGATCTGTGGACCGATTACTGTAACTTCCTTCTACCGGGAAGTGAATACTTATTTTTCTTGCAAAATTACTCTTGTTAACTTGTAAGATTAGTACTGTAAGTTACAATAGTAGTTGTTTTTTCTCAATATGTTACATTGAAGGCAATTTATAGACTATAGTAAAACTACTCCTACATTTACCGCATTACATACGTCCACAACATTTTACAAAAGCACCTATTTATTTCATATTTCTATTTTTTTGATTCATTATATTTCATAAACAATAATATGCAATAGTTTTTACCCGACTACAAAGGATATTTATTTCGTCCGTATGTATGCATTGTATATAATGATGTAGGTACTATTGACTCAAAAATAAATTCTTCGATTACAAGAGTACAGAACGGATTACAAAGAAATACAGAAATATTAAATCTACACAGAATTTTAGGTTATAATGCCATGCTTAGGTAAAAGGCAGTAAAGTGTAAGAAGTGAAAACCGAGAAAACTGAAATCTAAGTTTTTGATATTTCTAAACTAAATGAAATTATTTTTTACCGACGAAAGAAGGAGGTACTCAAAATTATTTAGGTATTTACTTTAGTGTAGGACTTAGTTAGACTAAAAGGTCACTTTTTTATTGTTTCCTTTCTTTTTTTGAAGTTATTATTTTTTGCTTTTCAGTTACTTTCTTCTTTCGTCGCTTCTATTTTTTGTTAAAAAGTTTTTATTATAATAATTATTGAACGATTAATAATATGTTACATGGCTTCATAAAAAGTCATTTAAGTATGATTTTAGATAAAAATTAATCAAAATGACTTAAAGAAGAGCCTTAACTAGCATCTGTCTTCAATTGTTGTAAATCGCAATTGTTGTAAACATGTGATTTACTGTCTATATTCTCTGTAACACATAAATTACAGCTTTTTTCACTGTTTTTATATTTTTTCTTATTTATATATATTATTTTGTCAAAGATAAAACGCAGTAATGCAAAATAAAACTAAGTTAGGTTATAAACATGTAAATATGTCAAAGTTTGTATTTAAAGTTTAAAAGGTGTACAAACTATGTTCATAAAATAAATATTTACCATTCAAATTAATAAATTAAATTTTTCTTTCAAACATACACTTTGTCATTCACATACCTCTAATAATAATTATTCCTCAGTAAGTTAAAAATATAATCATAGTAGGTAAAACAGAGTAAAAAAGCAGTAATTACATTTTTCAGTCGATAGTAGTTCAGTTTGAAAACTTCAGCTTTTTACTAATTAATTTAATTTAATTAAATACTGATATGAAAAAATTAACTCGTCAACCAGGAATCGAACCTCGGGCCTCTGGATAACTAGTCCAGTATGCTTCCTCTACACCAAAGACGATTGTGTTGCAACAGCCAACTTTTTCATATTATTCTAATTTTTTATTTATTAGACACTATTTACTTCTTTTTGAAGTGCTATTTATTTAATATTTGTTTGTTTGTGTATACTTTTGTGTCAACATACCTATGTTTGTCCAAATTCCTTTTGGTTGGTTGGTCAAAAAAAGTCGTTATGGCACAGATCTGGCCATATGGCTGGCCACTTGATTCTTCCAAAACCACTCATTAGACTTTCCTGGAAAGTTTGTTCCAGGAACAGCCTTACTATCCTGGCACTGTGTGCAGGGCAACCATCTTGTTGGAACCATACAGATTCCAGATCTAAATTAGGAAGAGCTCTAACAGTTGGCAATGCATTATTTCGTAACAAATTCAAATATTTTTGAGAATCTAAAGATCCGTCAATGAAGAATAGTCCTGTAATATGGTCACCCAATATTCCAGTCCACATATTCAGTTTCAGAGGAATATTGGGTGACAGTATTGGGTTCAGTTTCAGAGTTCGGGTACTGATATATCGATGCAGATTCGTCTGAGACCAATATCGCATGAAAGATGGATTATGTTTTCCATGTAATGGAAAAGATGACTAATCAGTAAATGAAATATTTCGGATGAAATTATCTTCTTGATTCATTCGCCTTTTTCATCACAGCTTCACAAAATTCATCCTGCGATAAGGGTCCTCAGGCAAAATCTTTTGAGTTTTTCCATATTTAAAACATTTAAAATTGTTCCGCTTCCAAATGTTACTATAGAGTTGCTTAGGTCTAGTTCTTCACCAATTCCTCTTGTCGATTTTTTATCGTCAATCAATAATAAACTACAAACTGCTATATCTCTCTCTTCATTTTTTTTGGGGCTTCATCAGCTTTATCTTTGTGGCAGTCTTTGCAACTAGATATACAACCCCATTTTTAAAAACAGCTAATCATATAGAGTAACTGTTCGAATGCTTGGCGATTGTCTATCCTCAAATGCCACAATAAATAAATTAACTCATTGCACTTTTTCTATTCTTGTGTAATAATCCATTGTTGAAATACGGTAATACCATTAAAACACACAACCAAATATTTCCCATGCATTCACTCACATACGTAATGATTAATTTTATCAATTATAATGTGCATCACAACATCGCCACTCTTAAATGACATCAAACAAACACCATAAACTCCAAGCCTATAGCCAGATGTATGTATGGATGTGTATAGTTTTATAGTAAATATTTTATTTATCTATTCAACATTGATTCTCTATTAGCAATGCTTTCCAACACATACTGTATATACCTGGCGTAAAATGGGATTCAACTTTGATGTATTAGCTAAAAATATAAATATATATATATCCGACCAAAAACATAAATGTAAGAAAGGGCCGAGTTTTCGGGAAAATCCTTAATGTAATAGTTCCTTCTTAAAAAGTGATGATATGAGAGTAAGGACCGAGCTATTTACAAAGTAAATAGCTCTAGACTTCATATAATAGTTGCTTCATAAAAAGTGATGATATGGAAGAAAGGACCGAGCTATTTACAAAGTAAATAGCTCTAGACTTCAGATAATAGTTGCTCTTTGAAAAGTGATGATATCCCATTAAAGAGCCGAGCTATTTACAAAGTAAATAGCTCGGTAAACTATTAACTAAAAAAAAATAATGAGGGGTAAATTGATTAAATGTAAGAAAAAATTTGGTTGAAATTTATTTCATAAGTTTTCCCTTAGTATGTTTTTAAAATTTTATAATACGCGGCAAGTTATTTTTTCTGATGATTTCAAATATTTTTAAACTTGCCGCGTTATAAAATTTTAAAAACATACAAGGGAAAACTTATGAAATAAATTTCAACCAAATTTTTTCTTACATTTAATCAATTTACCCCTCATTATTTTTTTTTAGTTAATAGTTTACCGAGCTATTTACTTTGTAAATAGCTCGGCTCTTTAATGGGATATCATCACTTTTCAAAGAGCAACTATTATCTGAAGTCTAGAGCTATTTACTTTGTAAATAGCTCGGTCCTTTCTTCCATATCATCACTTTTTATGAAGCAACTATTATATGAAGTCTAGAGCTATTTACTTTGTAAATAGCTCGGTCCTTACTCTCATATCATCACTTTTTAAGAAGGAACTATTACATTAAGGATTTTCCCGAAAACTCGGCCCTTTCTTACATTTATGTTTTTGGTCGGATATCAATCATTTTTGAAAGGCTTAAATATACGAAGCCGAAGGCATCGCACAAAATGCGTAGCGTTTTGTTTCTCTTCGCATATGCTACGCGTTTCTTTCGCTTCGCGATACTTTACTCATTTTAGATTCACATTTACAAAGGAGACCGCTTCGCGTTATATTACGTCAACTGGCTCTGCTCGCTTTCTGAAGGGCTAAGACATCAATATAGTATGGTTTTAGTATAATATTGGGGACAATGGGAAATCAAACCCTTTAAAACAAAAAATTCAAAATCGATTCATAAATGACGGAGTGCTGAGGTAACACGCATTAAAAATTGTCCTGCAATTTTTGTGTTTTTATTAATAAAAAAAAATTCGTTACGCAGGAACTGCTTCAACTTAGCGAATTTCCTTAGAATAAATCACTCTCTAGTGATCACAATTTTAGTCTGATCAAAATGAAATGTCATATATGATTTTAGCATTTGCAAGTCCAATTTTCTCAATAAATGACATACGTCGAGGCGAATGGGGGGAGGTATCAAAAAAGAAGAAAACACAAAATATAAAATATCTCTCTTAATATTAGAACAATCGAAAACTGCGTAAGGAATAAAGTTGTATAAAATCAAATTTGCTACAATTCATCACCTTATCATTTTTGCTCAAACTCTAATGTGTACAGAGATATTAAGGAATTTAATTTTCAATATTAAACCGTCAATATTTCTGTAAATATTATTGTTACAGAAAAAATGATGCGAAACAAAATTACAGTAAAACTTAGTACCTACAACTTTACTTCTTATAAATTTTTCGATTTTTCAAATTTTAAGGGAGATATCTCAAATTTTATGTTTCCCCCTCCCTCTAAACCCCCTTTTCCCCTGGTCCGATTTTACCTATTAACGAACTTGACCTTTTGAATATCAAAAGCGCCTCAAATACCAAATCTCATCCCGATAAAATGAAAACTGTGACCGCTAGAGTGATGACAGACACATATATATATATATATATATAAATATATATGTATATATATATATGTATATATATATATATATATATATATATGTCCATAGATATATATATATAAATTTTTCAGATGGTGATTTTTGACATCTACTAGGTAGGATCGATGGACATTTGAAGAAATTTTTGCGAAATTTTGACTTCGGTACGGGACCAATAGCTCTATTTCCTTTCAGGAAATTCGCTAATAATTAAATGTGTAACACTTGTATACCTAACATATATGAGATTCTGTACAATATTTTGTAAAGTATGTTTTTATTAAAATTTTATGACGCGGCAAGTTAATTTTTCTGATGATTTCAAATATTTTAAAACTTGCCGCGTTATAAAATTTTAAAAAAATTCGTTACGCAGGAGCTGCTTCAACTTAGCGAATTTCCTTAAAATACATAAATCAATTTCTAGCGGTCACAATTTTAGTCTGATCAAAATGAAATGTATATGATTTTAGTATTTGCAAGGCCAATTTTATTAATAAATGTCATATGTGAAGGGGAAATGGTTGCATAATGAAAGAAGAAAACACAAAATATCTCTTTTAATATTAGAACAATCAAAAAAAGCGTAAGAAATAAAGTTGTAGAAAATCAAATTTGCTACAATTCATCACCTTATCATTTTTGCTCAAACTCTAATGTGTACAGAGATATTAAGGAATTTAATTTTCAATATTAAACCGTCAATATTTCTGTAAATATTATTGTTACAGAAAAAATGATGCGAAACAAAATTACAGTAAAACTTAGTACCTACAACTTTACTTCTTATAAATTTTTCGATTTTTCAAATTTTAAGGGAGATATCTCAAATTTTATGTTTCCCCCTCCCTCTAAACCCCCTTTTCCCCTGGTCCGATTTTACCTATTAACGAACTTGACCTTTTGAATATCAAAAGCGCCTCAAATACCAAATCTCATCCCGATAAAATGAAAACTGTGACCGCTAGAGTGATGACAGACACATATATATATATATATATATGTTTATATATATATATATATATATATATGTCCATAGATATATATATATAAATTTTACAGATGGTGATTTTTGACATCTACTAGGTAGGATCGATGGACATTTGAAGAAATTTTTGCGAAATTTTGACTTCGGTACGGGACCAATAGCTCTATTTCCTTTCAGGAAATTCGCTAATAAACAAGTTTATTTTCAATTAGCAATTCGTAATGATGAAAAGAATTAAATAAATTGTTATAATTTGTAAGAATTGCTCAAGGCGGTATATTACCAAATATTCAAGCAGTGTTATTGCCAAAGAAAACTGAAAAGAAAGCATAAATTTTATACATTGGATTATTGATAATAATATTCATCGATCATATATCATAGGCCTTTTATTAAAACGCCACAAATTAATGTGAAATAAGAGTGATATATTTTTTATTAAAATAACTATATAAAATTTAGTATATATAAGATGTTATTTGATTTGTTTCGATTATGACTTCTAAACTAATCGTTTATTACAGATAATTGATTATCAACGTTATAGTCTTTGAAGAAATGACTTGACCCGTTGGCTCCACTTCACAAAAAAAAATTCGTTACGCAGGAGCTGCGTCAACTTAGCGAATTTCCTTAGAATACATAAATCACTCTCTAGCGGTCATATTTTTAGTCTGATCAAAATGCCTTAAGGCAGTTTAAGGGGTGTTTTTCCCATTTTCGGAGGTTTGCGTTATAAGTAAGGAAAGAGTTCTGTTAACTTGACTTTATTTCGGGTCGATTGGTGAAAATTCCATCATTTCATCATATATAGAAATGAAAAACGTAATTTTGGGGGGTGTTTTTTCGATTTTTCGGGAGTTTGCAATAAAAAATATTAAGTTTTTCGAAATAACTTCCTAATTTGTAGCTATTAAGCGTCGATTGCAAAAAACTGCATCTTGTTGTATTTATAGAACAAAAAGGTTGGTTTTGGGGGTGTTTTTACCAAGTTCGAAGGGTTGTGATGGAAAAAAACCGATCTTTCTATCATGAATAGAAGTAAAGAGGTAAGTTTTAGGGATGTTTTTACCATTTTCGGTGTGGTTGCGATGTAGGTAATGAAATTTTTCAAAATATTCTGTTAATTTTCACGTTATTTCGGGTCGATTAGTGAAAATTCAAACTTTATAGCATTTATAGAACAGAAAAACATAATTTTGGAGGATGTTTTTCCAATTTTCCGAGGCTTCCGTTGCATAACTTTTAAAATCAACGCATACTGCTGTATTCAAATTGCAATGTCTATTTCTATATGGTATAAAAATTAATAGGTATATATGATATATCGTTCTCTACATGGTAGTTTGCGTTAAACTAGTCTTAAAACAAAAAATGTTCAATTTTCCACTTTTCCGATACAAATTTCCAGTTTTCGCAATTTTCCCGTCGGTTTGGGTACTACAGCTATCTACATGCCCAATATCAACTTTACAGCATATCTGGAAGTAGCTAATCATTTTGATCTATTAGTTACCAAGAATTGTGGGCGTTCCCACGAATTTTGCGTTTTTGAAGTGAAATAACTTTTTAACGGTTAATTCGTTAACATTGATTGAAAACATTGGTTCTTATAATTCCGTAAAGTATCTATATTCGAAATATCAACCCTGTAGCTCTTTCCGTTCAAAAGATACAACACCCAAAAAATGAGCCTAAATTAACGATAAGATATATACACTGTAGTGAAAAGTCCGAAAGTCTCCCTTAAATCTCGGCCTTGCGCACTACCGTGCTCTAGATATATATATATATATATATATATATATATATATATATATATATATATATATATATATGTATATATACATATATATAATTATAATTTTTTATAACATAAATCTACGTAAAACATTAATTAGGGGTAAATTGTTTAAATGTCAGTAAAAATTTGGTTGAAATTTATTACGTAATAAGTTTTCTTAAAGTACAATTTTTGTAGTATGTTTCTAAAATTTTATATAACGCGGCAAGTTGTTTAGCGAATTTCTTGTAAGGAAATAAAATAGTGACCGCTAGAAAGTGATTAATGTATTTGAAGGAAATTTGCTCGAAGATGAAGCAGCTCCTGCGTAATTTTTGATTTCAAATATTTTAAAACTTACCACGTTATAAATAAAATTTTTAATTATAAAATTTTAATAAAAACATACTAAAGAAAACTTACGACATATTATTTCATTTCAACCAAATTTTTTCTTACATTTAATCAATTTACCCCTAATGATAACAAGAAAACTCGTATTATACCTCGTCATTTACAATTAGCAATTCGTAATAATGAAGAAATAATTAATTTATTATCTGGTGTAAAAATCGCTTAGCACTTTCAGCGTTATAGTATAGCAAAAATGTCCATCGATCATAGCTTATAGATGTCGAAAAACACCATCTATAAAATTTATATATATATATATACATATATATACATATAATTTATATATATATATATATATATATATACATATATATATATATATACATATATATGTATATATATATATATATGGGACTATCTAATAGTTAATTTGTTAATATAAAACATAGAAAAAAGGAATTATTAATATTTAATATTGTCGGTTTTCTACAAGGTAGTTTACTTATATATATAATATTTTTATGGAATTTTGTATAATTATTCCAGCACCAGCACCAAGAATAAAGTTTGTTCCAGCACCACCTCCAAAAGTGAACCCGTGGACAACCAGGAAGCCATCAGAAAACGAGGTAATTGAGATCCTGTCCACTGCCCCACTTTCTCCAACCAACCCATTTTTTGAGTCAATCTTAGACTCTCCACTCTGTCCGTCTCCATTGGAGATGGGCGAAAGTCCGAAACCAGAACTCGACTTCATGGAACTCCTGAAACTCAGGATCGACGTGGAAGTTGCATGGAAATCTTGCACATCGAATTCCGAAAAACTTCTCAAGTTTTTCCAGATGACTGCTCATTTATTCGAAAATGGCATTCCATCCTTCAAATTCTAGGTCCCAAATCCGATTTTTGCAATGGAACTCCCAAAGTCTCCTGCACAAACATCCCGAGCTTCACTCATTCCTCCAACAGCAGCAGATCCATGTTGCAGCCATCAGCGAAACATGGTTAAAGCCGGATAAGAAATTTAGAATCCCTGGATTCTATACCTACCGCCGCGATCGAGCCACCAGAAATGGCGGTGGAGTCGCCCTTCTTGTTCGACACGACGTCAAACATTCTTTATTGCCTCCCGAAGACGGCAGCCTTGAAGCCATCTCTATTCTTATCTCGGCCAATTGTGGTAATTATAAAGTTACGTCTTTATATAACCCTCCTAATAGACTCTTACAGGGAGTGGATATTGATCGTATTATGAGAACTCATGATCGCGTCATGATCATGGGTGATTTTAATGCGCGTCACATATCTTGGAACTGTATGTCTAACAATTCCAACGGAAGCGCCCTCTTTGCGCATTCTCTCAAACGTAACTTAATTGTTGCGTATCCGGAGGAACCCACCTACAACCCAGAGGCTGCTCGGCGCCCGCCGCAAACCATCGACTTAGCACTATTAAAGAATTGCGACCTCATGTCGGATCTAGATGTTCACTTGGATCTGCAAAGCGACCACCGCCCCATCAGTTTCACTTTGGGTGAAATGAGGGGCGCTGCAACTTTGCAAACCCAGTTGAGCTTTGAGAAGGCAGACTGGAAACTTTTCAAAGAGTATCTCAACGTCGAAACCTTGATCACTCCACAGATCAAATCCGTTAACCAAATAGACTTGGAGGTTAGTAAACTCACGAGAAACATCGTAGTTGCTACCGAAAAATCTATTCCTAGGAAAGCCAGAACCTTCGGCTATCGACTTTACTTAGATGATGACACACTACGACTAATACGGACTCGGAACAAACTACGCAAATTTTGGCAAAGAGTTAGGCTGCCGGAGCTTCATGACGCCATGAAGCGAATGTCAGCTGATATTCGAGCAAAAGTCACGCGCACCAGAGATGAAATGTGGGACGAGAGGATTTCGGCTCTGACCACTCGTGACAATAATGTATGGAAAATTGCAAAATGTTTGCGTAAACGTTCCAACAGACTGCCCCCTCTCTCGTCAGAAAATGGGTACCTTTACTCAGATTCTGACAAAGCCCAACTTCTTGCTGACACCTTCTCTAAGGCGCACAGCTTAACTGATGGCGACGAATATCACGACGAAGAAACGGCCCGCCTGGTGTCCGAATCCTTGGAAAATGTTCGTTCTTCCGTCATTAACCCCATCGATGTCGAATGCGTGTCACCCCGTGAGGTTTCAAATATCTTAAGAAAACTTAAGTGTAGGAAGGCCCCTGGTGATGATGGTGTAACTAATGTTGTGCTCCGCTATCTTCCTCGAAAGACGGTAGTGCAGCTCAGTTATATCTATACTGCGTGCCTGAGACTTGGTTATTTCCCTGACCTCTGGAAATCTGCTAAAGTTTTAGCGCTTCCGAAGCCGGGGAAGCAACTTAAGTCACCTTCAAGCTACCGACCTATCAGCTTGCTGCCATCTCTCAGCAAGGTCATGGAGAAAGTAGTTTTGAACCGGCTGCAGTCGCATGAAGATATCCACAGACAGCTTATCCCCCAACAGTTTGGTTTCAGGTCAAACCATTCAACAGTGAGTCAGCTTCACCGACTCACTGACCACATTGCCACCGGATTTAACTGGAATAAATCCACAGGCATGGTCCTCTTGGACATCGAAAAAGCCTTCGATACGGTTTGGCACGATGGACTTATCCATAAACTATCCAAACTCGATATACCAACCTATATCCTGAAATTCCTGATTTCATATTTATCAAACAGAAAATCCCAAATTCATATCCAACAAAGCAAATCGAACCAATACCGTGTCAAAGCTGGTGTCCCTCAAGGCTCCCTGCTTGGACCCCGGCTCTTTTTATATTATATCAACGATATCCCGAAGGATCCTGCTACTGAAGCAGCCCTCTTCGCCGACGATACGGCAATCTATTGCTCTTCTTGGCAACCGAAAGCTATTTCGAGTTGCCTCCAAACCCATCTATCCAGGCTTGAAAACTATTTCAAGCTATGGAAAATCAAGATAAATCCCACGAAGACTCAGTCCGTTTTGTTTACTAGAAGGAATAAATTTTCCTCCTACCCACTTGAATTGAAGATGTTTAACACTGAAATCCGGCAATCTCAAAGTGTCGAGTATCTAGGAATAACTCTTCAAAGGCAGTTGAATTGGGCACAAGCCGCCAAAAAGCGTCTTGCCCTTGGAAACGCATCCTTTGCAGGACTATACCCGTTACTCAACACCAAGAGCAAGCTGGACGAACGTTTAAAACATCGACTTTACAAGTCATGTATCCGGCCCGTACTCACGTACGCAGCCCCAATATGGTCAAACGTTGCTCCTTCGCACCTTGCGAAAATGCAAAAATTTCAAAATCGTTGTCTTCGGACGATTTCGAAAAAACCCCTGAGATATCCGTCTGAAGCTCTCCACGTTGAAACTGGACATCCTACTATCCGTAAATTTATCCAAACTACCTCCAAATCCTTTTTCCAATCTTCCCGCGAAAATCCTTTCCCGGAAATCAACGTACTGGGTCAATTTGACCCGAATACGCTGCTCTTCGGGAAAAGATTCCGCATGCCACATGATCTCGATTACAACTAATTCTGTTGTTATCTAAATTGTACATATTTTCTTTTCTTTCCGTATTTCTATTTAAGTTTAGTTTTAGGGATGGCTTATCCATCCAACCTAGGTTAAGTTTCATGTCAATGGTTTTTGTATTAAATTTTTCCCATTTCTAAACGATGTTAAAACGACTCTATAATCTCGATGTATATAATTTAATAAGATGATATATTATAGGTAAAGCATAGGCTAGGAACTATACTTTAAGATGTGTTGTACTACAAGTTATGTAAAATATTGATGCAAAAATATACTTATTCTATTCTATTCTATTGTATAATTATAATTTTTGATAACATAAATCTACGTAAAACAATATTTCGGGGTAAATTGTTTAAATGTCAGTAAAAATTTGGTTGAAATTTATTATACGTAATAAGTTTTCTTAAAGTAAAATTTTTATAGTATTCCGAGAAATTTTTGTAGCAATGTTATGTTATTGCCAATGAAAACTGAAAAGAAACCGTAAATTATTTACATTGGATTATTGACAATAATATTCATCGATCATAGGCCTTTTATTAAAGCGCCACAAATTAATGTGAAATAAGAGTGATATATTTTTTATTAAAATAACTATATAAAATTTAGTATATATATAAAGAGCCGAGCTATTTACATAGTAAATAGCTTGGTAAACTATTAACTAAAAAAATTAATGAGGGGTAATTGATTAAATGTAAGAAAAAATTTTGTTCATCAAATTTATTTCATAAGTTTAGTATATATATATATATGAAAAAACTAAAAAACACCCTTTTATAGCTAGCCAATTTTCATCATTTATGTTTTTGATCAAATAATATTTACAACCAAATATTTATTAAATTATAAAAATATTATTATATTTGATATTAATAATAGTTTACTCTTATTTGAAAATATTTGATGGCTTTCTTAAAAAGAAAGCCGATTTCATAGGATGATGTTTGTATATTTATTAAATATCACTTCGAATTATATTATTTTGAACTTGTATATTTTGTAACAGCTTTAGTACCTTCACTGACAGCATGTTTTGCTAATTCACCAGGTAATAATAGTCGAACTGCAGTTTGAATTTCCCGACTTGTAATTGTTGAACGTTTATTATAGTGAGCTAAACGTGATGCTTCAGCAGCAATACGTTCAAAAATATCATTAACAAAACTGTTCATGATACTCATAGCTTTACTAGATATACCAGTATCAGGATGTACTTGTTTCAATACTTTGTATATGTAAATTGCGTATGATTCCTTACGCTTCCTCTTCTTTTTTTTATCACTCTTTGATATATTCTTTTGTGCTTTACCAGCTTTTTTGGCTGCCTTTCCACTTGTTTTAGGTGGCATTTTTGTTAACAATTGATACTTCTCACAAAGAAATCTGTTTATCAATAAAAATAGTTACCCAGTTTTATGATATATATATATGAAAACCGATCTTACATGATATATGAATGCTGTGCGCTCATTGGTCTATGACATTTCTATAATACTATTGGTTAATACCTAACATATGATAAATAATAAATATTATAAATTAATTGAATAACCTTAAAATTTTAACATTGTTGTACGAGATTCTGTACAATAAACATACAAGTGTTACCCATTTATTTTTTTTATTAATAAAAAAAAATACAAAAATGTCTGGACGCGGTAAAGGTGGTAAAGTTAAGGGTAAAGCAAAGTCAAGATCAAGTCGTGCAGGATTACAATTCCCTGTTGGAAGAATTCACAGATTATTGCGGAAAGGAAATTATGCTGAACGAGTGGGTGCTGGTGCTCCAGTTTATTTGGCAGCAGTTATGGAATATTTAGCTGCTGAAGTTCTTGAATTAGCTGGTAATGCAGCTCGTGATAACAAGAAAACTCGTATTATACCTCGTCATTTACAATTAGCAATTCGTAATGATGAAGAATTAAATAAATTATTATCTGGTGTAACAATCGCCCAAGGCGGTATATTACCAAATATTCAAGCAGTGTTATTGCCAAAGAAAACTGAAAAGAAAGCATAAATTTTATACATTGGATTATTGATAATAATATTTATCGATCATATATCATAGGCCTTTTATTAAAACGCCACAAATTAATGTGAAATAAGAGTGATATATTTTTTATTAAAATAACTATATAAAATTTAGTATATATAAGATGTTATTTGATTTGTTTCGATTATGACTTCTAAACTAATCGTTTATTACAGATAATTGATTATCAACGTTATAGTCTTTGAAGAAATGACTTGACCCGTTGGCTCCACTTCACAAAAAAAAATTCGTTACGCAAGAGCTGCGTCAACTTAGCGAATTTCCTTAGAATGCATAAATCACTCTCTAGCGGTTATATTTAGTCTGATCAAAATGCCTTAAGACAGTTTAAGGGGTGTTTTTCCCATTTTCGGAGGTTTGCGTTATAGGTAAAAAAATTTTTCAAAGTGTTCTGTTAAATTGACTTTATTTCGGGTCGATTGGTCAAAATTCCATCATTTCATCATATATAGAACTGAAAACCGTAATTTTGGGGGGTGTTTTTTCAATTTTTCGGGAGTTTGCAAAAAAATGTATTAAGTTTTTCGAAATAACTTCCTAATTTGTAGCTATTAAGCGTCGATTGCAAAAAACTGCATCTTGTTGTATGTATAGAACAAAAAGGTTGGTTTTGGGGGTGTTTTTACCAAGTTCGAAGGGTTGTGATGGAAAAAAACTGATCTTTCTATCATGAATAGAAGTAAAGAGGTAAGTTTTAGGGATGTTTTTCCCATTTTCGGTGTGGTTGCGATGTAGGTAATGAAATTTTTCAAAATATTCTGTTAATTTTGACGTTATTTCGGGTCGATTAGTGAAAATTCAAACTTTATAGCATTAATAGAACAGAAAAACATAATTTTGGAGGATGTTTTTCCAATTTTCCGAGGCTTCCGTTGCATAACTTTTAAAATCAACGCATACTGCTGTATTCAAATTGCAATGTATATTTCTATATGGTATAAAAATTAATAGGTATATATGATATATCGTTCTCTACATGGTAGTTTGCGTTAAACTAGTCTTAAAAATAAAAAATGTTAAATTTTCCACTTTTCCGATACAAATTTCGAGTTTTCGCAATTTTCCCGTCGGTTTGGGTACTACAGCTATCTACATGCCCAATATCAACTTTACAGCATATCTGGAAGTAGCTAAACATTTTGATCTATTAGTTACCAAGAATTGTGGGCGTTCCCACGAATTTTGCGTTTTTGAAGTGAAATAACTTTTTAACGGTTAATTCGTTAACATTGATTGAAAACATTGGTTCTTATAATTCCGTAAAGTATCTATATTCGAAATATCAACCCTGTAGCTCTTTCCGTTCAAAAGATACAGCACCCAAAAAATGAGCCTAAATTAACGATAAGATATAGCACTGTAGTGAAAAGTCCGAAAGTCTCCCTTAAATCTCGGCCTTGCGCACTACCGTGCTCTAGATATTGTATATTTATTAAAAATAACGTAATACTTTCAACTTGTTAACCTTTTAAATTAAATAAAATGAAATAAACATACGCAATCTTGTGAGATCAAATTATTTCCATTCATAATTCCGTCATTTTTTCACTTATTATGTACATGATAAATGTATAAGAGTAGTAATAAATATTCATAAATTATGTTATACACTATTAGTTCAGTAACTGCTCAAATAATCGGCTTAAGCTACGTTTTCCGCGGTACGACTATCACGATTATCATTCAACAATAATCGTTGAGCACTATTTGTATTTATTTCCTAGAGAGTCTAGAAAATACATATAAAAAATAGTGCTCAACGATTATCGTTGAACGATCATCCTGATAATCGTCCCGAGGAAAATGCAGTTTTACCGCGCAAAATGTCCGGTATGCATTTTTCTCTACTTCAGTATATATTGGGATCAGTAGTAAAAATCCAATTTGAAAGATCGTGCGTAAATTTTATATGATCTAAAAATCTTTTATATTTTTTATATGATCTAAAAAAGTTTTTATTTTCCATATCATTGTTTTAAACTTTTGATAGTTATTATAAATTCCAGAGGGGACAAAATTCCAATAACAAGCTGCAGGAAACTGGGTCAATTTTTTCCAACAATTATGGAAAATTGGAAAAATTATCGATCCCTTACATTATAAATTGATTATTGTTTTTAAAATAACAGCGTGAGTGTATTTGTACAAGATATAAAATATATGCGAATAAAGAAATGTAATGTGATCACTAAGTAACCGTGGCGTATTGCGAAAAACACCATCCCGGTAAGACGGAGGTATGAGGTTCGAGTCCTAGTGATTACATTATCTGTTCACATTTTTAATTTATAACATGAATTGGTTAATTATAAATAGTGAACATCTCGTTTCAAATAAAATTCTGAATAATCGTATTCGATTTAGTTCATGTTCCGTATTCTGCCATAATATAGTTCACAAAAACAATTATTGAAATACAAGAATAAATGACACATGTTATTCGTTACAGCCAAAAAACTACAATAAAAAGACTCCAAATGTCTTGCAATTTATTAAATATAAATCACACCGACTTGCCCCGTTGATTGAAGATTAAACGACTCCAAATCAACAACAATAGGTCAAGAGAATCGGCTACCTTAATGGTTTCTCAGAATCGTAAATCGAGTGAATCGTCGATGAGTTGCTTTCATATTCCTCTTTGGTGAGTCCCATTCCTTTACCTACGAAGTGAGAAGGAGGGAATCTCATATTTATGTTGAATATGATTAATTTCACATTGCCTCAGGCCTGACATGAGCAAAAGGTGTCTAAAAGAAATTTTAAATAGGAGTAACATGGATTAGAACCTACACTTGGCCACGAAGTTGATGTCATTTTTTTTAATTTTACAATTGCCGTGTGTCTTATTTATTCGGTTTTCGAAAAAAAAAAACTCAAATAAAAGTTACTATATTCATAATGAACAACTTTTGTCCGAAGCATTTTTTTGAAAAACGAAATAAGGAACAAATCAGTTGTAAAATTGAAAAAAAATCGTTACATAAATCACTGTCTAGCGGTCTTAATTTTACTGTGATCAAAATGAAATATAATATCGTCAAAATAGAACGATATATAACGATTATAGTTTATAGTTATTATGGAAGCGACAAAAATGACATGGACTTGTGTGGTCCATAGTACATCTAATTTCAAGTAAAAAATAGAGAATTTACTGTAAGCTTCTGTCTTTTAATTCCATAATAAAACATTTATCAACTGATCTAATTATGAAACTGATCTGAACGAATGATAAACAGGCCGTAGGGTGGATTTGTGTCTGGTTTTTTACCTGAATACTTATATCAATTTTTCCGAAATACCGATACTTAATAATAGCAATATTTATTAGTATACATGCCGAGGAAAAAAATTCATTTTTACAAATTAGAAAACATAAAATCCGCAATATTTTTGTTGAGTTATTTCAATCTTTGTGTTTGTCCCTCCCTCTAAGCCCACTTTCTGTATGACTGAATTAGATAAAATTTCTTTCAATTCATATTGACGTAATTTCACATTATATTGACGTTTTTACGGTTCGATTGACCCCTCAATAAGTCGATATCATCTTTAGTTCTCGACATTTCGTGCACAAAAAAAAAGATTATTAACATTCTTGTAGGAAATATTGTCAGCTGTAATTTTTATAGAATAATTTTTCGATACGATGTTTTCGTGATATAAGTGAACACCCCAAAAAAGGGGTCATTCCCCACTACTTCCACCATAAAGCAGTAGGAGGTAGGAACGGGGTTTTTAGTATGTTTAAATCTTACGTGCCCTTAACAAATTCTCAAATTCAAATACTTTCCCTCCTATATGTTGTCTACACCCCCATTTTGTCCATTCATTGACTATTTAGTTAGTTGACATCATAACATATTAATATATTAAGCACAGTACAAAGTACAAAGAATTATGGGAACAAAAAATACAATGAAAAACAAAATGAAGCGAACTTTCATCGCATTGTGCAAGAGAAAACAATGAAACAATCTTTTTAAATTAAAAGTCTTGAGTCTTTTTAAATTAAAATAACGTAATAAAATATGCGAAATGACAAAACCTTCAGAATGGATTAACCACTATTTTTGCATATATAACATGGATACTGCTTGTGATGTTAATCTGAACCTAAGAATAGAACTGTATTTAACGTAATTGGATCCCATACTTGATGTAATATTAACAACCGAAGAAGTACGCATTTCAAAGTATAAAGAATGGTGCAGCGTCAGGAATGAATAGAATACCAAAAGAACCATTCATACAACTTAAAAATATTAAATCGTTAAATGATCACACTCTTTCCAAATTCTTCAATTTGCTGTTCAAGCAGGAGGAAATACCTGAATAATGGAAAACAGGACTAATAACGAATATTTATCAAGGAAAAGGTGATAACACGAATTCAAACAACTTTAGACCAATTACACCTGCTAGACACCCTGAGCAAAATATACATGAAAGTATTATCTAACCGGCTAAAAATCTGGGTAGAAACTCATGATAAATTAATCCCGTATGAAGCTAGATTCTAGAGCGATTTTTCCTGCATTGATAACTTGCTGATACTATAAACGCTAATTGAAAATATGTTCCAGATAAAGCGGAGAAAACTGTTCCTATGTTTTAAAGACCTACAGAAGGCATTCGACACTGTAAATAGAGAGGCTCTGTGGTGGAAGAAACAACTGGGAATTTCGAACAACTTTATAACAATAATCAAAAACATTTATAGGGACTATTACTTTACTGTTAAGATAAGCGACACGAAATGCACCGATAAATGTTGCACAACAAACGGACTACGTCAAGTATGCCAACTATCAGCAATATTATTTAATTTATTCGTGATCGTGAATGACATCTCACAATATTTGGAAAATGTAGAAACACATGCTCCGTGTATAGGCAACACTGAATTTCACCATTTGATATATGCAGATGGCAATGTGTTAATATCAGAATCATCAATAGGCTTACAAAGATCTATAACCAGATTTGAAAAATATTTAAAAGATTGTAATTTAAAAATTAACCCAAGTAAAACCAAATTAATGGTGATTAGGAAAGGGTATAAATTCAAAAACAATTTTACATAAATAATAACTTCGACAGAAGTAATACGGTCAAAATAAAAAAATAAGAATGATATGAAAAGGTTGGCTGTTACGTCACAGTCGTCTTTGGTGTAGCGGAAGCACACTGGACTAGATATCCAGAGGCTCGAGGTTCGATTCCTGATTGACGAGTTAATTTTTTCATATCAGTATTTAATTAAAAATTCAATGGCAATGACATTTGTCTATATAGTATACACTAGTCTCCTACAGTTTGTCTTACGTAACCGAAATGGAATTTGGACAAACATCGTATTGTTGACGCTTAAGTATACACAAATAAATATATATGAATAATAACTTCGACAGAAGTAATACTGTCAAAATAAAAAAATAAGAATGATATGAAAAGGTTGGATGTTACGTCATAGTCGTCTTTGGTGTAGCGGAAGCACACTGGACTAGATATCCAGAGACTCGAGGTTCGATTCCTGGTTGACGAGTTAATTTTTTCATATCAGTATTTAATTATTTTTACATGGCGTGCCCAAAATGAAGAGCTAGAACTCGTTGACAAGTTCAGCTACTTAGGTCTTACAATAAATTGGAATGGAAAGCTAGTAAAACACATAAAGAAGAAAAAAACACACTGCAAGCGGCCCTGCATCAAACTAGATCAAAATTTAATAATATACCAACCGCGACAAACTTAGCTTAGATCACATCAGAAACAATTACCTTCAAATGCAAATTTCTGAAAATACGGAAACTTATGATGTGTTCAACTGTAAGGATGAAGCAGTGTTGTTAGCCTTATGCGATTTCACACAGAGATTGAATGAATTGATCCAAAATTAGTAATGCAAAACAGTGAGTTATAAAAGATTGCCCTTTACTCTTGGAGTATTTAATTTAATTATTATCAATTTTTATGTTCAACTTTTAAATATTTCAAAAAAAAATTTTATTAAGTGTTATTATTTATCTGTTGCTGCCTGATTTTCATTGTTATATTATTATATTTTTTTTTTTTTGATGTGAGTGGAGGATCAGAAATTCGTATGTAGAGAAGGAATTTGTAGGTGTGCGGCTGCAGCCAATTTTGATAGGAACTATGCCGATATTCATCTGGAGTTCGGTAAGGGAAACTGCAGAAAACCTTCACAAGCATAGCCGGTTACTTCTTTCTAGTCCATACGCCGACAGTTTAGTCAATCAACCGCCCCATTAATTTTTAATTGAAAAGCTGCCAGTGTCGTGATTCGAACCCATAACCTCCCAGGTCTAATTAGAAACAACGCCTTAACAAGCGCGGCTACTTGGCTGGATATGAAAATAGTCAAATAAAATATTATTATATTATTATTATATTAAGCGTAAAACTAGAAGTTTTAAAAAAATCATTGCTCGTAAACTAGCTTGAACCCAAACTTAAACAAACATTAACAGGGTTGTTTTTCCGACTTGAAGAAGTATATTCCCTGAAAATTTCAAGTAATTTAAAATTGAAAGAAAAAAGTTACAGCTATCTGAAATCATATATCAAAAGGGAAGAGTCAATAAGTAAAACTGATGATATTTATCAATAGAATACGCCAAAACGAAAAATATGAGCCACTATATAGCTTTCTAAACTGTTGACCTGAGGCTGTTTCAAAATTAGACAAAATTTTGCTAAAACCGTGGGTCAGATAAATGATAACTGTGGCACCAGATTTTGGTTCTAAGTCTAGTTTGTGTGTTTTCCTGAAAGTATAAAATGAGTGAAAAAAGGCGATTATTTCAAGTTGATTAGTTATTCAGAGAGTTCGAGTTATATGAGCTTCTGAAAATGACTAAAAAATTGACATTTTCAAAATTTAAAAAAATTCTACACCCGCCGGATTTGAACGGATGAAGCCCATATTGTGGAAATAATCTTTTTTTCCTAAGCACTATCGATAAAAAATTGTCTGCCAAATCGATGCCACACCAGTGCGCATGATTTGTCGTAAAGTAATGAATCTACCCATATATATATAATAAAAATAATAATAATAATCTTTTATTTCATGAGACCAGTTACAGGTATACAAAACGTCATTAAAAAAATACATCATTATGCTATAATAATTCTGTTAGGTATTTTCTTAGTTTGGATTTAAATTGAATACATTTTGTTTCTTTTCTAATAGATTCAGGCAAGTTTTGAAAAAGTTTATGCCCTGTATACACTGGGGTTTTTTACAAAAAATTTAGTTCTGTGCACAAAGTCAAATATTGTACTTGATCGCATATCGTACTGACATTTTGTTTCTAACCTATTAAAGTATTACTTCTTTCATATAATTCAGCAATTCGTAAACATATATAGCATGAATTGTGAGCAGTTCATCTCTAAAAATTTTTTTGCAAGATTCTCTTGGGCTCATTCTGAATATGGTTCTCAGTATCTTTTTTTGTGCGGTAAGTACTCTACCTGACTCCGCGCTTCTTCCCCATATTATTATTCCATACTTAATAGTTGAATATACGTTTGCGTAATAGAACATTAGCAGCTGCTTGTGATGGACGTACTTGCGTAAAGTTCTAATTTGAAAAACAAATTTATTCAACTTTTTACATACGTCACTTATTTGATTGGTGAATTTTAGGCCATAATCTATATAAACACCGAGAAACTTCACTAATTCACTAGGTTTGAGCACTCCACTAAATATATCAATTTTCAAGATTCTATTAAAACATCTTTTTAATTTGAAATCTAAAAGTGTAGTTTTATCAAGATTGACAATAAGTTGGTTTACGTAACACCATTCCTGAAACATCCTGATTGTTTCGTAGAATAAACTCAGAGCATCCTCATAATTGTCCGCAACAATAAGTATTGTGACATCATCCGCATACATGATCAACTTCACCATATTTAGATGTTGTAAATCATTCACAAAACATACAAATAATAAGGGTCCAAGAGTACTGCCCTTTGGAACCCCTACATGGATATTGCCAAAACTCGACCGATGCCCATCGATTTCGACAAAGAATTTACGGTTAAATAAGCAGGATCTAATTAGATCATTACTTATACCTCTGATCCCAAGTGATGCAGTTTTGCGCATAGGTACTCATGATTGACAGAGTCAAAAGCAGAGCTTAAGTCGAAGAACAGCCCAAGCACCTGCTTTCCATCATCAAGAGCCTTAGATACCATGTTCATAAAGTTCAAAAGTGGCACTGGTTGTGGAATAGTTAATTCTGAATCCATGCTGTGCGTTGATCAATAGTTCATATTTTTCCAGAAAATTTGATAACCTGGCTGATATTAGCTTTTCGAAAACTTTTGAAAATACAGACAGTAACCAAATCGGTCTGTAATTCGAAACATCAAAGTGTACACTTAATTAATTTACCCCTCATTTATTTTTTTAATAAATAGTTTACCGAGCTGTTTAGCTTGTAAATAGCTCGAAACTTTATGGGATATCATCACTTTTTAAGGAACAGCTATTATTTGAAGTCTAGAGCTATTTACTTTGTTAATAGCTCGGTGCTTTCTCGTATATCATCACTTTTTAAGGAGCAACTATTATATGAAGTCTGGATCTATTTACTTTGTAAATAGCTCGGTCCTTTATCCCATATCATCACTTATTAAGAAGCAACTATTTTATTAAGATTTTCTCGAAAACTTACCTTTCTTACAAACGGAAAATTTAACAATTTTAATTGTAATTAAAATAACATATGAAGCATATATCGATCTGATTTGTTGACAAGGTTACCGCCTCCTTTTTGATTAGATAGACATTTAGTATTTAAATAAAAATAGCTAATTTGATATATCAGTATGTTTTAATACTCCAAATAGAAAACATTGATTGTTTTATTGTATTGTTAGAATGTAACTTTTTTTAAGTAAACAAGTTGTTTAAAAACAAACAAGTTTATTTTCAATTAGCAATTCGTAATGATGAAGAATTAAATAAATTGTTATCTGTTGTAACAATTGCTCAAGACGGTATATTACCAAATATTCAAGCAGTGTTATTGCCAAAGAAAACTGAAAAGAAAGCATAAATTTTATACATTGGATTATTGATAATAATATTCATCGATCATAGGCCTTTTATTAAAACGCCACAAATTAATGTGAAATAAGAGTGATATATTTTTTATTAAAATAACTATATAAAATTTAGTATATATAAGATGTTACTTGATTTGTTTCGATTATGACTTCTAAACTAATCGTTTATTACAGACAATTGATTATCAACGTAAGAGTCTTTGAAGAAATGACTTCACCCGTTGGCTCCACTTCACAAAAAAAAATTCGTTACGCAGGAGCTGCGTCAACTTAGCGAATTTCCTTGGAATACATAAATCACTCTCTAGCGGTCATATTTTTAGTCTGATCAAAATGCCTTAAGGCAGTTTAAGGGGTGTTTTTCCCATTTTCGGAGGTTTGCGTTATAGGTAAAGAAATTTTTCAAAGTGTTCTGTTAACTGGACTTTATTTCGGGTCGATTGGTGAAAATTCCATTATTTCATCATATATAGAACTGAAAAACGTAATTTTGGGGGGTGTTGTTTCGATTTTTCGGGAGTTTGCAATAAAAAATATTAAGTTTTTCGAAATAACTTCCTAATTTGTAGCTATTAAGCGTCGATTGCAAAAAACTGCATCTTGTTGTATGTATAGAACAAAAAGGTTGGTTTTGGGGGTGTTTTTACCAAGTTCGAAGGGTTGTGATGGAAAAAAACCGATCTTTCTATCATGAATAGAAGTAAAAAGGTCAGTTTTAGGGATGTTTTTCCCATTTTCGGTGTGGTTGCGATGTAGGTAATGAAATTTTTCAAAATATTCTGTTAATTTTGACGTTATTTCGGGTCGATTAGTGAAAATTCAATCTTTATAGCATTTATAGAACAGAAAAACGTAATTTTGGAGGATGTTTTTCCAATTTTCCGAGGGTTTGCACTGAAAAAATTGATGTTTACTGATTTTTCTCGTCAGTTTGAAGCAATTTCACGTCGAATACACAAAACCGCATCATTCTAGCATAAGGGCTTTGTTATAAGGGCTTTAAAAAATTTAATGTTTACAAAATTACAATAAAAAGCGTATAAAATAAAATAAATTCACACAGTGTTGGGCACCCATCCAAAAACTAATTGTAATAATCTGTGCTTAACTTTTAAAATAAACGCACACTGCTGTATTCAAATTGCTATGTCTATTTCTATATGGTATAAAAATTAATAGGTATATATGATATATATCGTTTTCTACATGGTAGTTCGCCGATGACATAGTCTTAAGTTAATTAAAACAAAAAAATGTTAAATTTTCCACTTTTCCGATACAAATTTCCAGTTTTCGCAATTTTCCCGTCGGTTTGGGTACTACAGCTATCTACATGCCAAATATCAACATTACAGCATATCTGGAAGTATCGTAGAATATTGATCTATTAGTTACCAAGAATTGTAGGCGTTCCCGCGAATTTTGCGTTTTTGAAGTGAAATAACTTTTTAACGGTTAATTCGTTAACGTTGATTGAAAAAACTGTTACTTATAATTCCGTAAAGTATCTATATTTGAAATATCAACACTGTAGCTCTTTTCGTTCAAAAGATACAGCACCTAAAAAACGACGCTAAATTAAGGTGTAGTAATAGCACTGTAGTGAAAAGTCCGAATGTCTCCCTTAAATCTCGGCCTTACGCACTACCGTGCTCTAGATATATATATATATATATATATATATATATATATATATATATATATATATATATATATATATATATAAATTATTTTTAAATTAATGTAACTAAAGTATATCTGTCAATAAAAGAGATTATTTATGAAACAGGAAATTCAATAGTTCTTTAGTTTAATAAAATTTATTGTAGAGATGAACAAAATTTCGTGGTCAATTAAACCTTGATTTTTATTATATTCATATCTAACTTTCATTTAATTAAGTACCTGCACTTATTGAACCTCAATTAAGTACCTACATAATTTTAAATGATAATTATTGTGGTAAAAATTATTTATTATTAAGAATTATTATTAATAAATTTTATTGCAAATAAAATCATGAATATTTTTTTTAAATAAACAAAAACTAAGAAATGATTATGGTTGCACATTTTAATTTGTGTATTTTGTGAATGTGGCCTTGTTGTATGAAGAGACTTCAATATATTAATTGTAAAGTTCAAATAAATTAAAATGTTCAGTGACGTAACTCGCAAAATGAAAACGATGTAATACACTGAGGCTCTCGAGTTCAAGGGCTGTTTATTTAATAATTTAAAAATGTTAATCTGTGATCATTTCTAATGATACGATTTGAAAAATTCAATATGAGTTTGATAATCTGATCAGCACGTGAAATATTCATAGGATTATTGTGTTAATTTTCCTAAAACTTTATTTTCGCTTAGGGGAATTTTTTTCATTTTGCAACTTGAATATAACTTTAAGATATAAAGCACACAAGCCTATTTCTATATGAAATTTCATTTCATTTCATGACAAACATGATTTATACCCTATAAATTTTCCACTATAATGTGATATTCACATCGAAAGAGGTAAAAATAAGACTTCCGTACGTCCTTTGTAGATTTTGACTTAATTTGGATTTTGCACTACAAGATTAAAGCTTGTCGCGAGATTTACTTATGTATAAAAAAAATTTATATTTATATTTATTATATTCTTTGACATCATACTATTTAAATGTAAAATTAAGTAAACTCTAGACACTTCCGTTGGTATAATATGTCCGAAGATCAACCAGTACTAACAATGGATAAATGGACACTAGTTTACAAAAAATAATTAAAAAATATGTAATTAAATAAATAAACAAATTAGTAATACATTGACATCAAAGATAGTAAAAAATCATATGCATTCCACTACCATAACATCTCAGGTAGCTCAGAGGCAGAGTGTTGGTCTAGAACGCCAGAGGACATGGATTTGATTCCCATTCTAGATGTGTATGATTTTTCATATCAAGCATTTGATGTCAAAGAATGTTATCAATATTACTTAAATGTCAAATTAAGTAAATGCTAGTCACTTCCGTTGGTATAATATGGCCGAAGGGCAACCATACTAATAACGGCTAAATGGAGTTTACAAAATACAATTAAAAATATGGTGTTTATTTATTCGCAATTAAAAGTTACTTTACTTCTCCCCAACAACTATCTTTGTCGCAATCTTTCAAACTACCATTAAGTTTTATGTGTTACTCACTTATATACTTATGATGCAATCGATAACCACATAGACATTTCAAGTGCTGACATCTACATTCGCGTTTATTTGTGAATATACGAGTATTTATTTTTCTAGTGTGCAGTTACGTAGAGTAGGACAAAATATTTCTTTATACACATGAGATATTGAAGGCAATAGAATTTGAGTAAATCTTGATTAAAAATTTTTCGTATGTTTTCGATTTAAAAAAATAAATGTGAGAAAAATCGTGAATGTTGTTAATATTAAACTTATTGACTGTATCTTAACTAACACTTGTCTATCCGAAACGATGACCGATACATTTAAAATAAACAGGGGAGTCAAGTTTATTAGCACAGTCCTGTCTTATATTTTTTTGGGCTGGACCATTTTTATGTCTACATCTAGCAACAGATTCCCATACCAAGTATATCGTCCAGTACAGATATATCTTGTTATGAATGATTAAATTATTCATTTCGTACACTTATGCCTGTTATCACCGGTTTGAATATAAGTGGGTCATTACAAATAAATACTTTAATGTAAGACTTGATTATCTCGTTTGTTTCACCGATATTACATAATAGTACGAGAGCCCACGACCAAAACCATGTCTCATTACACCAAGGATAAAACTACATAGAATCGATAGTTTAGATGACCCTAGACCCGACTAGGGGGGTAGTAACCTTCAGTAATCTTGCAAGGTCGCGGGGAATGATTTCTGCTACAAAAAAAAGCCAGATCGTATTATTACAATATGTATGATATTGGAAATGTACGTAGATTTTGTGATTTTATTACTAAAAATACTGTTTTCAGATATTTTGTGTCTTGCGTTTGACCTGAGCGCATTTTCAAAAATGTCATAAAAATTAGCCGACTCGTATCATTGCAATTAACTTCAAATTTTTTTCCATCTTTTGTATTGCTACCGACATTACGGAAAATACGGTTTTCAGACATTTTCAATCTTCTCTACAATGTTAAAAATGATAAAAACGTTTCATAAATTCATCCCTGTTTTATTTTGTAAAATTTATTTTAAAAGTCCTTCAACTTCAGTTCGACGGTTGCTGGTAATCTTTTTTTTCAATCAACATCGAAGAATTTGAGGGGAGCAACTTACTGCGGAGACTTTAATACGTATAAATACGATTTTTTCTTACTACCGAAACATTGTCTGATAGGGGCGCGTGCAATACTCAATTTGTCTAATATCATTTTATTATACATCTGGGCAACTCATTTTATCATGTCGAATAGTTTTCAGACGTTTAATACCGACCGGTAAAATTTTATTACATTTTTGAAATGCTTTCAAAATGTTCGGCAAGTAGATTTTTGTCTGAAATTTGCTTATTTCGCATCAATTAACTCTAACATATAAAAATGATTTTCAGATGCGGTGCTATGTATATTTTTTTTGTCTCATTTTTTTAATGGTTTCCTAGACAGGCGCACCGCTATTTTTGTCTGAAAACCATATGTTTCCGGTATCTCGGGGCTATCATCTAACTACATTCCGTAAATCAGACGTTTTGCTATGATACGAGTCGACTAAATTTTATGACATTATTGCAAATGCGCTCAGCTCAGACAGAAGACGCAAAATTTCTGAAAATCGCCTTTTTGGGCTCAGAGTAATCTAAACTATTGATTCTATACGGTTTCATCCTTGAGGTGATGAGACAAAAATATCGTACTCTAAGTAGCGCTTAGAGTACGATTAGTACTTATGACATAGGTACTAATGGGTTCATCACAGTGAAATACGAGGTATAATTCTAGTAATTTAATAGTTACTTTGCTTACATGTGAGCAAAGAAAATTTAGTTTTCACTTGTAACTTTGTGTATAAATTAAAAGTAAAATTAAAATTTTTGTTATATGTTTTTTGAATAAAACCTTTTTTTGTGTAAAATTTACTTATATTCAATTTGTACCTCTTGTGGAAATTACCACTTGATATAATTTGTTTTCATTCAAGCAATATTCTTCATTAAACAATGTTTGGAAACCAAGTTATTATTTCCAAATATAGCGACAAGTGTCAACATTAAAAACCACCTTTTAAATTAGCAAAAATGAATGTAGATTTCAGAAGATTTAATTGAATAGAAAAAAAATAATAAATTTATTACATGTAGTAGATAATATAAGGATTTGACCATTGCAACATTTCCTTCCAAAATTTCACTTCAAAAGTATTAAACACGCATGCGTAGATTAGTTCAAGTTGGGGTTAAAATTTAAGAATTGCTTTGTCTGTTTATGAACAGTTTATCTAACGTTGCAATATAATTTGACCTCCGTTAAGCTAGCAGAGCAAAGTATCGAAAATGAATTTTCTACGTACCAGAATTATGTGCTAATTATGTGCTAATTATGTGCTAATTATGTGCTGCAATTAAAATTTTTGTGCTTTTTTCGTTTCGGCGGAATATGAAAGTTAAAAGTGCTCGGCTAGCTTAATATCAAGCCAGCAGAGCATCGGTTAAAAAGTCCCAAAAATGAATTTACTACCTACCAGAATTATGTGCTAATTATGTGCTAATTATGTGCTGCAATTAAAATTTTTGTGCTGTTTTAGTTTCGGCGGAAATTGAAAATTAAAAGTGCTCGGCTAGCTTAACATCAAGACAGCAGAGCATGGGTTATAAAGTGTCCCGAAAATAAATTTACAACCTACCAAAATTAAGTGCTTTTTATGTGCTAATTATGTGCTGCAATTAAAATTTTTGTGCTTTTTTAGTTTCGGCGGAAATTGAAAATTAAAAGTGCTCGGCTAGCTTAACATCAAGACAGCAGAGCATGGGTTATAAAGTGTCCCGAAAATAAATTTACTACCTACCAAAATTAAGTGCTTTTTATGTGCTAATTATGTGCTGCAATTAAAATTTTTGTGCTTTTTTAGTTTCGGCGGAAATTGAAAATTAAAAGTGCTCGGCTAGCTTAACATAAAGACAGCAGAGCATGGGTTATAAAGTGTCCCGAAAATAAATTTACTACCTACCAAAATTAAGTGCTTTTTATGTGCTAATTATGTGCTGCAATTAAAATTTTTGTGCTTTTTTAGTTTCGGCGGAAATTGAAAATTAAAAGTGCTCGGCTAGCTTAACATCAAGACAGCAGAGCATGGGTTATAAAGTGTCCCGAAAATAAATTTACTACCTACCAAAATTAAGTGCTTTTTATGTGCTAATTATGTGCTGCAATTAAAATTTTTGTGCTTTTTTAGTTTCGGCGGAAATTGAAAATTAAAAGTGCTCGGCTAGCTTAACACCAAGACAGCAGAGCATGGGTTATAAAGTGTCCCGAAAATAAATTTACTACCTACCAAAATTAAGTGCTTTTTATGTGCTAATTATGTGCTGCAATTAAAATTTTTGTGCTTTTTTAGTTTCGGCGGAAATTGAAAATTAAAAGTGCTCGGCTAGCTTAACATCAAAACAGCAGAGCATGGGTTATAAAGTGTCCCGAAAATAAATTTACTACCTACCAAAATTAAGTGCTTTTTATGTGCTAATTATGTGCCGCAATTAAAATTTTTGTGCTTTTTTAGTTTCGGCGAAAATTGAAAATTAAAAGTGCACGGCTAAATTAACAGCAAGTAAGCAGAGCATCGGTTTTTAATTCCCGAACATGAATTTACAACGTACCAGAATTTAGAGCTAATTATGTGCTGCAATTAAAAATTTGGTGCTTTTTTTGTTTTGGCGGAAATTCAAAATTCATAACGCTCGGCTAGCTTATCATCAAGACAGTAGAGCATTGGTTTATTTTTGCAATACTCATATTTGAACTAACGTAATATTTATATGCTTTTCAAATGTCGAAGAGTCAAATCCATAACTTTTTTATTTCCCCAAAAATAAACGCTCGAAGATCCAAACTGACTTTAAAAATGAGCATAAGTCATCTTCTTGACATGCCAAATCAAATTACACCTCATTTGAGTGCTATTTATGTGCTCTCAAAGTATCACAGACTTTAACCGTTAAAACGTAAATTTTTTGAAAATCCACCCCTATAAGCCCCCAGCGACCCTCTGATACAAACATGGACTATTTTTGCGATATCACCAATTTAAATTACGACACATTTGAGTACTATTTATGTGCTCTTAGAATATGACAGAACGGAGAGCGCCTAACGGCCTATCGTGAAATTAATGTACACTATACTTAAAATCTGTTCATATACTTTGAGGATGTCTCAGGCATCAACCTATAAACATCCATAATTTCAAAGATTTTACCTCTCAAAGAGTTCCTTCAATGTGCTTTGCGGATATCCGAGACCTCAAAGCCTAATCCGGGAATTTCTGCAGATAATGGCCTCTTTTTTTATATCATGAAATAAAATTGTACAACATTCAGGTGCTTTTAGTCGTTTTAGAAAATCAAAATCTTAAGATGAGATTTTTCAGAAGTACTAATTTTACTTTTGAAGACTCATACTACCTTCCAACGAGAGCAAGTCTGTAATTAGAGGATACTTGCAGATACCATTTCTTAAAGACTTTTCTCAGTACGCATTGGGTATTTCTGTATTATCGTTTATATAGGCGCACTTTATTATATGATTATCATGTGATTTCGAAATTTTCATGATTAGATCCTGGACGACTGGATCGCCTGAGTTTCTGAAAATTTAGGTATAATTTGGGGTGGAATTATGAAGCATCATATCTCGAAAGAAAGGAAACTATGCAATTTGAAACTTGCCAATTGCTTTCCCGAAATTGTTCACAGTACTTTAAGATTTTTTTAATAAGGAAACCAAAATTAAAGGAGGTAATAGATACATTTGAGTATTGTGTAGTTTTAAATACCATTTTACATTTTTCTTCAATATTTTTATTATTTATATATTCTTTGGTCAAGCCTTTTATTGCTTGTAACTTTTTTTGACAAAAAATATTTGTGCTTTATTTAGTAACAGATCATTTTTACGCAACCTTATAATTTAAAAAAATAGATAGTTCGTTAAAACAAATATGAATATAATTATGTATTACTTAATAGAGTGTATATTCACCATGTAATTATTTATCGGTTTTTATATCTAATACAGTAAAACATATATATCTTCCAAGTTAATAAATATTAATCATAAATTGGTACACTACAGACGAACTTAGTTCTGTTTAAATATAAACCGACTTTTAATTTTCAATTTCCGCTGAAATAAAAAAAGCACAAAAATTTTAATTGCAGCACATAATTAGCACATAAAAAGCACTTAATTTTGGTAGGTAGTAAATTTATTTTCGGGACACTTTATAATCCATGCTCTGCTGTATTGATGTTAAGCTAGCCGAGCACTTTTAATTTTCAATTTCCGCCGAAACTAAAAAAGCACAAAAATTTTAATTGCAGCACATAATTAGCACATAAAAAGCACTTAATTTTGGTAGGTAGTAAATTTATTTTCGGGACACTTTATAACCCATGCTCTGCTGTCTTGATGTTAAGCTAGCCGAGCACTTTTAATTTTCAATTTCCGCCGAAACTAAAAAAGCACAAAAATTTTAATTGCAGCACATAATTAGCACATAAAAAGCACTTAATTTTGGTAGGTAGTAAATTTATTTTCGGGACACTTTATAACCCATGCTCTGCTGTCTTGATGTTAAGCTAGCCGAGCACTTTTAATTTTCAATTTCCGCCGAAACTAAAAAAGCACAAAAATTTTAATTGCAGCACATAATTAGCACATAAAAAGCACTTAATTTTGGTAGGTAGTAAATTTATTTTCGGGACACTTTATAATCCATGCTCTGCTGTCTTGATGTTAAGCTAGCCGAGCACTTTTAATTTTCAATTTCCGCCGAAACTAAAAAAGCACAAAAATTTTAATTGCAGCACATAATTAGCACATAAAAAGCACTTAATTTTGGTAGGTAGTAAATTTATTTTCGGGACACTTTATAACCCATGCTCTGCTGTCTTGATATTAAGCTAGCCGAGCACTTTTAATTTTCAATTTCCGCCGAAACTATAAAAGCACAAAAATTTTAATTGCAGCACATAATTAGCACATAAAAAGCACTTAATTTTGGTAGGTAGTAAATTTATTTTCGGGACACTTTATAACCCATGCTCTGCTGTCTTGATGTTAACCTAGCCGAGCACTTTTATTTTTCAATTTCCGCCGAAACTAAAAAAGCACAAAAATTTTAATTGCAGCACATAATTAGCACATAAAAAGCACTTTTGGTAGGTAGTAAATTTATTTTCGGGACACTTTATAACCCATGCTCTGCTGTCTTGATGTTAAGCTAGCCGAGCACTTTTAATTTTCAATTTCCGCCGAAACTAAAACAGCACAAAAATTTTAATTGCAGCACATAATTAGCACATAATTAGCACATAATTCTGGTAGGTAGTAAATTCATTTTTGGGACTTTTTAACCGATGCTCTGCTGGCTTGATATTAAGCTAGCCGAGCACTTTTAACTTTCATATTCCGCCGAAACGAAAAAAGCACAAAAATTTTAATTGCAGCACATAATTAGCACATAATTAGCACATAATTCTGGTACGTAGAAAATTCATTTTCGGTACTTTGCTCTGCTAGCTTAACGGAGGTTATAATTTGTCAGTTTGAGGAGTTAGAGTAGCGGTGTCTAGCAAGGACCACTATTTTTGCAAAATGATTATAGAACGTAAAATTGCGTGATAAACAAACAATGTAGTGAATATTTGAAAAGTCATCACAATTTGTTATTAAAAATGTGAATTTAAAAACCTTGTTTGTGAGCCTTTTAGAAAACGGGCATCTCAATAAGGTCCCTTAAAAAACCATGTGAATTAGGGTCAAATCAAAGTATATCAATACTATTCACTAAACATTAAAATAAATATTTTCTTATTTAATATTGTATTTATGTATTTCGCACAACAATTCAGCCAAAAATAAGTTAAATAAATAAAATAAATAAAATAAAAAAATAAAAAATAAAATAAAATAAAATAAAATAAATTTAAATCTATCAAAAAATACATTAAAACAAGAAATTATCATTATATTTTAAAATTTCTTAATTTCTCTGTTTACTAATTTTTAACATACTTTTATTAGCTTGACTTATGTACACTCCCGTTCATAAAAATTGAACCAGTTGAAACATTATAAGTGTTACTGTATGTATTATATTATAAATAGTGTTAGTAATATATATACACTTAGAATATGACTTACTGGTTCAATTTTTATGAACGGAAGTGTTTTTACACTCCCATCCAATATATTTGAAACAGTAAGTCACATTCTAAACGTATATATTCCTGAATATATGTATAATATTACATACAGTAACACTTAGAATGTTTCAACTGGTTCAATTTTTAACAACGGGAGTGTATGTATGTACAAATAGCGTCAAAAGTCGAGCTACATTTCAAAATTATATAATGGATTTGTGCCTTATTTATTCGGTTTTCGTATAATTGCTGCGGATATTTGTATGTATGAGTGTAAAGGAATATTTTAATTCAGATTTCATTCACTTCCGGATGTCTGAATAATCTGAATAATTTTATAAGAAATATTATAAGAACCGATGACAATACTATATATAAAAATTCATTTTGCAATGAAAGTATGTTTTAGTTTTTTTAAACTCCAATTATTACTACATATTTTTAAAAAAATATCGAAATCAGTATTTTATTTTTAATTACAAATCGCCCTAGGCGGTTTTTGGAGTCTTGGGAGAAACTTGCTACAGAAGATGCTAAAATAACTAAATGAACTAAAAAACTTTTTTCTTTTTTTTTGCATGGAATACAAAAATCTTACTTTAATTTATCTGACCTTTTATTTATAAAATATGGTATTAAAGCAAAAATTTATTGAAATCAACTAACAAAAAAGGTTTAATTTAATATTCCGGGCTATTTTAGAATAACACCAAGTTGGCCTTATGGAACCAAAGATAGTAAGAATTCCGACAAAAAACAAATGAAGGAAGAAATCAACAAGATTACTTTAGCTTCCAAAAAATCACTACTTTATATTCACCAAAAAATTCAAAGAAGTAATTATTCAGTATTATAAACACATAGTCTCATTGATTATTCACCACTGATAAACACGGGTGTGCTGTCCAAACGAAGACTCATTTCTACTTGAAGTGTTGTTGCATTTTTTTCTGCTTATAAATTAATAACGAGATTACCAATCAATTCAAAAATTTCAACCGATTTTTTTGTAGGTTGAAAAAACCTACTAAAACCTACGAAGTACCTAACCTAAAATTAATGTTTACTTAAATGATCAGCATCATAGTAAGAAATTCAAAGTGCAAACTCACACTTCTCTACTTTTATGACAAATGACGGAAAAATGCAATAAATGAACTTAAGGTTGTTGTCGTGTTACAAGAATGAAGGAACTTATATACGTATATACAAATACTACCAGTTGATATACTGTTTGTTGTGACGTACAGTGTTGTCAGCATGACGTACTAGCTATATGTGTTCAACATGCCGACACGTATATTTATTTACAAAATGCTTCACTTTCCGTTGTTATAACTAAACAATGAGACGATCAATAATTATCGTTTTTTAACGCAGAACAAATCTAATAATTTATAACTATTTTTTCAAAGATTCTTAAGTTTTTCATAGTTCATAGTTTTCATTAATTCATAGTTTTTTTATTAAAAATAAAAAACTGGTAGAAATACTGCTTAAAATGAGTAGTCTCCATTACTCCCCAAGTTAATTATTCGAACTATAATTAAGCAATTAAGTTTTTCGTTTGAGTTAGTCAATCGATTTCAAATTTTAAATAGATTGATAGATTGTAGAGGCTGTCCTGGACGGGACACACTGCGATCATAAGGGCCATTGTGATGCCTAAGGATGTGAGGATGTGAGTGAAGGACAAGAAATTTTGTGTGAAGACCAAAAGTCGATTTTGATAGGAACTATGCCGATACTCATCTGGAGTTCGTGAAGGAAACTGAAGAAAACCTTCACAAGCATAACCGGTGACTTCGTTCTTGTCCATACGCTGACCGTTTAGTCAATTAACCGCCCCCTCCTTTTTTTAAATTCACAAACTGCCGAAGTCGGGTTCGAACCCATAACCTCCCAGTTCCAAGTACACACGACGTCTTTACAAGCGCGGCTTGTAAAGCGCGACTTGATTGATTTTCAAATTTTAAGTTTGATTGTATAAAGATACTCTTAATAAGTTCCAAAAATTTGGAACAATCTATAATTATGCCCATTAGTACGACAACTACCTTAACGCAGAATAATAATTTTAGAATTTTTGATAATTAAAAAAGTTATGCTAATTTCACATACATGAAATGTCACGATTTAATTGTAAAATAAAATTTATTTATATAATAAATTAATTATAATATTATTATAACACATAGAGTCAATGTACTTTTGCAAATATACGAGTATATATATATATATATATATATATATATATATATATATATATATATATATATATATATATATATATATATATATATATATATATATATATATATATATTGTGTAACAATTATATTTATTGGTATAAAATTAAATATATACCTACAAATAGTCACGAAATCATTACTGACTTAATGTTTGTTGATTTAGATTTAATAGAAAGATTCAGTATATTCATTTATAAGTCAAGGCCTAACATCAAAAGGTAATCGATTAAGTGTGAAATGAATTTATGTGATTATGAAGGGTTTGTATTATTATAATAAGTGAAAATATCAACTAACTGAGCCAATTGCTTAAATACCCGGTATATACTGAATTTATGAAAACAAAATATCTGATAAAATTTGTTTATTTTTAAAATACGAACTTTTTGTCTTAAAATTTTTGTTCTATCTCTTACGGTTTAAAAGATAAGTAGTTTTGCCAATTTTGCCCAAACATGGCCCGATTTTGCCCATTCAAAACTTCAACCATTCGAACTTGAGCTTACTTTTTAGCTCTAGGGCACACATACATATAATTTCAGCTAGCTATTACTTTTCGTTAGTTATCGTGTTGACGGACGGACAGACGGACAGATTGCGGAAATGAACTAATTAGGTCATTTTATGAACACTTATACCAAATTTATTTTTCTGCGATCAATATTTTGAACCGTTACAAAGTCGGGACTAAAATCTCTGAAAATAATATTATGAATCAATCTGAGACTTTGATCAGACTGATATTAAACCGTGAGCCGCATTTATTATAAAATTTTAGAAGTTATACTTCTTTAGGCACGTTATGAGAATTCGATCAGAGTGTATTTTCAGCATGTAACGAATCGCTGATAAACACTGATGTAGTACTCGTTCGATCGATGTTACACAGTTTTCTATCCTGTTCTATGACACAGTGCTTGAGCGACATTTAGTAAAAAAAGTGTGTCATCAGTAGAAAGATTACTCATATATGCATAAATTAGATGCTTAGAGAAACAAACAACAAGTAAGTCTCTCACATAAGTCCCCATAACCCCACTCTTCAGTGGACAATAATTTTGAGTGTACTATGATTTTTGCATATCGCTGGTTCTGTTCTATCATGATAAAATATTATAGTTTTTCACTTCTATCATTTCTTTCAAATATGTAAAGATACAAGGTATATTGTTTAGTCCCAACTTTGTAACGCTTGAAAATATTAATCCTTGACATAAATGCTTGGTATAGGTGTTCAAAAATTAGCCTACTTCGGCTATTTCCTCATGTCTGTCCGTCTGTAAGTCTGTCTGTGAACCCGATAACTCAAGAACGAATAGAGATGAGGACCTGAAATTGTTTTATTTGTTCTAGAGCAAAAAAGTAAGGTCAAGTTCCTTAATGGGCAAAATCGGAACGTGTTTCCACCCGCTTGGGAGGGGGGGGGCATAAACATCTTTGAAACCGTAAGAGATAGAAAAAAATTTAATAACAAAAAATCTTCTTCTTTTTAAAATAAACAACTTTTGTTTAAAATTTTTTTCATAAACTCAATTAGTAACTCAATAGTTTTTGATTAAATGTTCCTCGGAAAGCGAATTGTACACAATTCGAATACTCAGTATTGTTTACAATTCAATCTTTGATATACAACTCAGTATATACTGGGTATTCAAATGATTAACTCAGTTAGTTGTTACTTGTTTAAAATTATTTCAATAAATTATTTAAAAAGAAGCATTCATAAGAACTATGGAGCACACAAGTTCATGTCATTTTTACAAACTTTACAATTGAAATTGATAAACAAAATTTATAGGGAATTCAGTGTTCTGCAATTTTTGTAATAAAGCAACTACGATTTAAAGCATAGAAAGCGAGATATTTACGAAAAACTGATTTTTGGTACCTTTGACCTTGAATATCTCAAAACGGGCACATGATACTTATTGCTACTTTTGAGGTAACATAAAATGTCAAAATAAAGGTTTGTACAAATTTTCAGCTGCTTATCTTACATTCCGAGGTTCAACCCCTAAAGTGACTGGACTATTAAGTATAAATACATATATTCGATCAAGGTTTATATAAATACTAGATATCACCGAAAACAAACTACAACTTAATTAATGTTTTTGTGAACTTATTACACCTCAATGCAAAATACAAATCATGAACCTCCGCCTATCTGATGTGCTAACTGATTAGCACATCAATTTGGTTTCATAATTTTAATTCATAATATAAGTTGAATTATCTAAATTAGTAACAAGAGACGAGACGAGACGAAAATAAGTCAGCGAGACACGTGACGAAAATTATAAATACTGTTTCTCGATAAGTATTTGAGAGGCAAACGGTAGTACTCTGTTTCAATCTCTATAGACTTTTAATCTATGAAAATGTAGGCACTAATCACAAAACAGCAAATCATTTTGGGTGGGAATAATTTAATTTATTCCTTATTGTTTCAATTCAAATATAAAAAAATGAAAGAAAAATATGCACTTATGAATAGAAATAAAATAAATTTTGACAAAATGGAAACCCGACTTCAAAAATCAAATATTCTAAAACCAAAAATGCACTAAAAACTAAAAAAATAATTGCATATTAGTGACTTTGAAGTTCTATAACTGATTTTATTTGTCTGAATATGGATAGACCTACTAATTTTTAGTGCATTTTTTTATAACACATTTTTTTTTATTCGTTTTTTTTTTTTTTTTTAATTTTGAGTGAATTTTTTTATAATAGATTTTCAGTTTTTTTTACATGCATTTTGTTTTTTTTTTTGTAAAAATTATTTTTTTTTGGGATCTTTTTTTTGTAATAAATTTTTTAATTTGAAGTCGGTTTTCAAAAAAAGTTTCTTATTTTTCCATTATGAATGAGTATACCCTTTCAAACAAACAAACAATGAAATCGGTGATCACATATAAAATGAGGATTTTCCTCGATTTCCACGGGATCCCCCCATCAGAATGCGATTTGGTGACAATGGCACCAATGGGAAACCAAACCCTTTAAAACAAAAACAAAAAAATTCAAAATCGGTTCATAAATGGCGGAGTTCTGAGGTAACACACATTAAAAAAAAAAGCAACATACAGACGAATTGAGAACCATCCTCCTTTTTAAGTTGGGTTAAAAAGATTTTAAAGTTATATTTATAACGTTATATACATTGATTTTTTTTAAATATTTTTTAAAGAAAATCTTCAACTGTTAAAACAAGACGAGGCAAGACGATAGAAAACTTTGACAAGTCAATACAATACAAGAGATATGCTACTTTTTCCTTGTCTCGTCTCGCGGTTTCAAATAAAATTTTTAACAATCGTAATACATTTGGCTCATATATATTTAGATTCAAACATAATAAGTTAAAAAAACAATAATTTACTTGTAAACAACAATTCGTGGGGGATCCCGTTCAAATAAAAATATATGTGAATAAGGAAATGTAATCACAAGTAACTGTGTTGTTAGCACTCAGTTCTAGTGGTTTCCCTATCTTTTTCAAATTTTTGATTCAAAACTACAACTTGTTTTAATGTTTCCTTGTTTTAAGGAATTTTATCGTATAATGTAGTCTAATATATTTAACACGATATATGGGATATAGCTTAAATGTGAGATGACATTTTAGATGGGTCCACCAAAATAAAAAGATGGGTACCACCAAAATAAGGAAAAATAGTCATATAAACACAGGTCCAAAAATTATTAGTTTTTGAGATACATACAGATTAAAATTCATAGCTATAATAGATAATACTTCAAAATAAAATAAAAAAGTCTGTAGATAATGATTTAAAGAAAGTGCCATCATTTTTTTCAACCATCGAAGACGGCTACCATGTTTGAAAAATGAGGAAACGTAGATAAAAAACCGTTTTCAGGCAAAAATTTTCTTTTCTCGGTTTCTCAAGAATTGCATACTTGTGCTAAAATGTTGTTTTCAGTTAGTTAATGGGCCTTAACCAACTATTAGTTATATTTTAAACCATAGTGACAAACATTTATCGAGACAGAATGAATTCTTCACAACTTTAAAGGATTTCGTAGGTAAGAAATAAGGAGGTTGTGGAGTAATCAATCCGAAACGTACTCTTTGCGATTACAATTAAGTGGTATTTATATTAATTTATATACGGATATAATACCACAGGGGCTAAATTTTCCAGCCTCTTTAAGACCAAACTGGCTATGAATAGATGCACAAAGTAATCCCCATCGAAACTATCCTCAGCGGAACCTCAATGATTGCTAACAGGACATTGTAACCGCAAATGAGAGCATTGAGAAAGTTATGGCGGGAAAATGAAGGTGATTTCATATTCTGTGGCAAATATTATATCTATTTTATTCATTTAATGATCATTTATCGTATTTATTTATTCACGAACAATTTGTTCGGCAGTAATTTCTTGTGCAGAAGGATGCTTTCCCTTATTTTGATGGGTTAAACCAACCCTTAAAATAAAGTCCCTCTTTTTGGGACTCCTTATATTGCTAAAGGCACATTTCGACGAAAGACTATTCTTTGACGACCTCTTTGAACTCGGTCGACGTCAAATCTCTTCTGTTGGTTCAAGAAGTAGTGGCTCCTTGTGTAACGGTCCCCATTTTCAGGAAACACAATGGGCCTTATGGTCTATGTGTGTCCCATTCGGACTGCATCTGCCTAACCTAACGTTTCACAGATTCAACTAAAAGAAATTGCAGCTTGTATCCAAAAAACAAAGACCCTAAGGTTTGGAAAGGTTTGGAACCCTAAACATTCATCATACTGTGTTGATTTGTTCAACATGCGGCTTTCTTTTACTGATGACATCATGATTGTAATTCATAACATTGAAATAATTTTGGTTATGTAAAAATAAAATCAATAACTATTCGTTAAGTTTAAAACAACTACATAAATATTCAGTATTAATTAATACATTTCTATGACATAAGTGGTTTGCCCACTGCCCACACTTTTTTGAATGGCTGTTATATTTCGTAATCTCTTAAGATACGGTATTGAGCCAAACTCTGGTCTTATATGATCAGCCGTTTTAATGTAGAAAATAATTAGAATAATAGAAATTATTAAAATAATAACATTATTTTAAACATATGCCCGTTTTTACACGTGTAAGTTTTGATGAAAGTTTTCAATCGCAATAAATGTATGTGATATAACGATACTTTCATCTCTTTGTACATGCAGAAATATATTTTGTTAACAGCTTATAACTCTCGTCTTGCTAAATATTTCTTTCTTTATCAACCACTTCAGTCACATGATCATAGTAAACCAATCACAAAGAAGTAAGCCAATTACCCTATTCTTACATCTCACGTTACATATAAGATTGCATCGAAATAGACGGCAGATCTATTGTGTTATAATAGCATAGTTTCATAAAAAAATACTACTGCGTTATGAATAATAACTAAAAGTATGCGTTATGAATAATTACATGAAAAGTTACATGTGGAAAATAGCCCTATTATTATATTGCAATTGTAGCCCTGATAGTATATACCTGTGTACTATAGGCCCTATTGTATAACATTATACACTTTTAAGTTCAAATGGGCTATAATATATGTATAGTTAATAATATAATCATTTGATAACTTGGCAAGTTATTAAATTTTATTATGCTTTAGGAATATAATTATACCAATCATTCATTTACTTATTTTTCATAAATAACTTCACTCAATAAAGATTATTAAAATAATCAAAGAGAACTATAGGTTTTTTTGAAATTACATTTCAAATTTTGTCCCAATTCCTAGAACATTTATTTGTATTTTATAAATACGTATTTCGGCTACAATGTAGTTATCATCAGTATGAATTAGCTAATCGTAACTATCTCTGGGATATGGATTCAGAGAAATGTTGCTTGTTGCTAATTTGGTGCGTGTCTCACATAGATAGTTACGATTAGCTAATTCATACTGATGATGACTACATTGTAGTCGAAATACGTATTTATAAAATACAAACAAATGTTCTAGGAATTGGGGCAAAATTTGAAATGTGATTTCACTCAAATCTATGGCCTCATCTAGATTTCACTACTTTTGTAGGCGAGCATTTTTGTTTATGCTGGGGTATCAATACTTTTTGTGTGCAAAAACTTTGACCCTTTCATATATTTGTGTTTGGTAGGATATTATTATTACATAAGCACATACAGACAACTCAAATTTGTCCCAACAAACTATCATGTCATTAAGGATGTTATAGAGAGACAATCGGAGGAAAAAGTATATTACATAAGAAATAACAAATAATATGGAAAACTTTCGGCAGTGAATGTATCTGTAATTTAAAATTTAAATCAACAAAAACATGTATCCTTTTTCTTTCTATACCATCTATAGCACGGCAGTGCATCAGTTAAAGTTAAAGGGGGTGTGACCTGCGTACGTGTCAGTGATATTAGTATATTACTAGAGGAAATATTAGAGCCAAAATCGACCGTTGAAAACTTTTAAACTAAAAGAGCTACCTACATTGCTGATCTTATAACAAGCTTGGCGAATATAGCCAGATTACGGAATTATAACGTCACCTTTTTTAACTCATCGTTAGGAAATAACAAACAGTTAAAAAGTTATTTAAAAAAATATTTTTTTTGATAAAATTCTTCCTTGGATCAAAATATTTAAATATCTCGGAAACCAATAGAGACATATCAGATATCAATAAAGATATATGTGTTTTATAGAAAAAAAGCATACAAAATTCCTTTATAAACCCTCATGATTGTTCAGAGAACACAATTCTTAAGTTTCATTATGATAGCTCCACTTTGCAAATTTTTGTATTTTTTCCTAACTACAGAAGGTATGTGTTTAACAGTCTATATATGAATAGATGTTCATATGTTCCCGTGTAGCTCCTAGGCTACTTATCATATTTTGAGAAATGATGTGTCGTTAACTTTGTCTTTTTTTTAGACATGCTTGAAGGATGCGGTTTTTGCATTCGACGCCGAATAACTTAACACTTATGAGAAACTTTAATCGAAAAACTTTTATTTTTCCCCTGGAAATTGGAAAACCCACAAAAAATTAACTCTTTACTTGTATTCATGCTTTAAGGTTGCAGTTTTTTGCATTATGTCAAGGTCGCGGAGCCAAGGCCAAAGGCCCCCTTCACTGGCTGACGTACACAAATTGCTAGATGGCTGCGGTTTTTCTCATTCGACGCAGAATAACTTGAAAATTACGAAAAAAATCGGAAAACATTAATTTTCCCAACGCAAACCCCCTCCCCTCAAAAATGAAAAAAAAAAACTTCAAAATTACCTTTTTTACTTTTATTCATGCTAGAAAGGTGCGGCTTTTTGAATTATGACAAGGACGTGAAGCGAAGACTGAAAGCCGTCAAGCGAGCACAGCGAGGCTTATAATATATACAGCCCTTTGTGTAACTGACTGACAAATTATACAAATTATAACCCTCTTCTAGACATGTGCTAGAAGGTTGTGGATTGCATTCGACGCGGAATTACTTCAAACTTATTGGAAATGTTGAAAAGCTTTAGTTTTTTTAAGGGAACCCCCTCGGAAATGGGAAAAATCCTTTAAAATTACCTTTTTTACTTCTATTCATGCTAGAAGGGTGCGGGTTTTTATAATATTTCTAAGACGCGAAGCTTAGGCCATCCCGGGGTTCAAGAAGCCCCCTTGCGAGCAGAACGAGTTAACGTTATATAACGGGAAGCGGTCTCCTTTGTAAATGTGTATCTGTTTAGGAAGAAAAAGAGTTATGTAACGCGAAGCGTTATTTACACAATAAATTTATATTCATTTTCTCACACTCTATTGAGTGCACAAATCTCTATAAGATCACCTGTAGAGTCACAATATTTTAAATTTTTTTACCGACAAAAGAAGGAGGTACTCAATTCAACCTGTATATTTTTTTTAATGTATGATCACGCATAACTTTTTACAGAGTAGTCCGATTTTGATAATTCATTTTTTGTTGGATAGGGTATACTTCAAAGTAGGTAGAACCTCTAAGGGTAGAAAAATAGGGAATGGCTAATTGTTCACCACTGAATTTTTTGTGAACCGATTCTGTTGGAACTTGACACACATATGTAGTTCTAATGAAACTATAAACCACAAAATAATAAAAAATTGAAACTTTCTGACAAAAAATAGAACCGAGGAAAGAAGAAAGTAACTGAAAAACAAAAAATAATAACTTTGTAACTTTTTAACTTTGTAACCCCTCACCATCGAAATTGGTGAGGGGTGAATCTGATTTCTGGTTAAAAGTAAATATTACAAAATATTACATTTGGTTTGTTTGGCGTTGAATCGAAATTATTTAGGTATTTACATTAGTGTAGGACTTAGATTAAAAAGTTACTTTTTTATTTTTTCCTTTCTTTTTTCGAAGGTTTAATTTTTTGTTACAATTATTTATTATTTATTATTATTATATTTATTTATTTTTTGCTTTTCAGTTACTTTCTTTTATCGTCGGTTCTATATTTTGTTAAAAAGTTTTTATTTTTTAAAATTACCATTTCTGTTAAAACGCTTAGTAAATCGTTTTGAAATTTTCACAGTAGCTTTAGCATTAAATAAAGAACATTCTACTATCGTTCATTTCGTAGCTTTTTTTGTATACCTCCCTAGCATTCTTAAATAATGCCTCAGCAATTTTGGCCGAAAATACTTACAAATATAGAAATTATCATACAGCCTTGTATTCATACGATGCGTATAAAATAAATTAATGAATGGGCAATAATAATATGCTTATATTCATTATTTATTTTACTAAATAGTTAATTTATAATATTTACTGGTTAAAAATCATTATATATAAAATTGTATAAAAGTATTTACTCATTTATAGGAAGAAGTAGGTGTATTGATAGATGGTTAGATCATTAAAATGCATTCATTATTATATTGTACAATAGAATACAAATAAATATATACATACAAAATTAATACATGCATTTTATGTTCATTAGTAACAGCTTCATCCATGACATATATTTTTTTAAATATCTAATATATTAAAATGACATAGGAATAAAGGCGTAAAACGTACTTGTTATCGATGTGGAATTTTCAATTTAAAGAGATTTTCTTTTTAAAGTCTATGCTGCTAGTTTAGGGGCGAAGCTTGTCGCAAACAAATTCTAATGGATTTTTGCATTTTTTGTGAAAGTAAAGATACCCTACTCTTTAAGGATGTTTGGAAGATACAATCGGTGCCAAAAGTAATGAAAATTAGAAATAAGTGAATTTCTACGTTTTTTAGCATAATAAATATTATCAATTTTTAACCCGACTGCAAAAAAGGAGGATGGTTCTCAATTCGTCTGTATTTTTTTTTTTTTTTTTTTTTTTTTTTTTTTTTTTTTTTTTTTTTATGTTTGTTACCTCAGAACTCCGTCATTTATGAACCGATTTTGAATTTTTTTTTTTTGTTTTAAAGGGTTTGATTCCCGATTGGTCCCATTGTCACCAAATCGCATTCTGATGAGGGGATCCCCGGAAAATCGAGGAAAATACTCATTTTATATGTGATAACCGATTTTTGCGAATTTTTTTTTTTTTTTTGAAAGGGTATACTCATTTATAATGGGAAAATAAGAAAATTTTTTTAAAAACCGACTTCAAAAAATTTTTTTACAAAAAAAAAACCGACCCCAAAAAAAAAAATTTTTACAAAAAAAAAACAAAATGCATGTAAATAAAATTGAAAATCTGTTATAAAAAAATGCTCTTTAAATTTAAAAAAAAAAAAAAAAAACGGGTAAAAAAAAAAAGTTTTACAAAAAAAAAACCGACCCCAAAAAAAAAAATTTTTACAAAAAAAAAACAAAATGCATGTAAATAAAATTGAAAATCTGTTATAAAAAAATGCTCTTAAAATTAAAAAAAAAAAAAACCGGGTAAAAAAAAAAATGTGTTATAAAAAAATTCACTAAAAATTAGTCGTTTAAGTAGGTCTACCCATATTTAGATAAATAAAACTAGTTATAGAACTTTAGAGTCACTAAAAAGCGAGAAATAAACTATATTTTGACAAAATGGAAACCCGACTTCAAAAATAAAATATTCTATAACAAAAAATGCACTAAAAAGTAAAAAAATAATTGCATATTCTTGTGCCAATTTTAGTTCACCTAAGCAAAAATTTTTAAATATATATGTACAATTATTGTTATTTTTGGAGGCGGTGTCCAAAAATTATGTGAATTTCTCTATGCTGACACCGCCTCCAAAAATAACAATAATTGTACATATATATTTAAAAATTTTTGCTTAGGTGAACTAAAATTGGCACAAGAATATGCAATTATTTTTTTACTTTTTAGTGCATTTTTTGTTATAGAATATTTTATTTTTGAAGTCGGGTTTCCATTTTGTCAAAATATAGTTTATGTATTTAATGGGTCGTTACTTGACGAAAATCCATTATAATTATTAAATAAAACACTTAAATCACTTTATTTGACTAGTTCCTTCTTCAGAAATAAAAAAAAAAGCACAATACTATATTAAATATATCTTAGTTTAAAATAAAATAGAAAAGTTTACCAGTTTCACCAGTAACGTTGAATTAAATAACAATTAAAAAATTTAATGAAAAAAAATTTCTTCATAGTGAATGTACCTTTAAATTAAATCAACAAAAATATATATCCTTTGTCATTATAAACCACATATACGTATAAGTGATAATGAAGAGCTTTCTTCTACTTATAAGTTTTGTTCTAAAAAACCGTTTAGTGACTGTTAATAAAATATTGTGCAAAATTGTTTTTATAGAATTTAATTATGCAATTGGAAAATTTGGGACGCTTCGTGGCTTTTTTAATGGTAAAGATATATATATATATATATATATATATATATATATATATATATATATATATATATATATATATATATATATATATATATATATATATATATTGTGACGGTAGTTTCACCACCTTGGAATCAACAAGGTGATGGCTAGCCGACAAATTGTAGCACCAATTCGAAACAACAACAAAAACAAAAATTATGTTGGGCGCCAGGTTTTTATAGAGTACCACTCACGATTATGACACGGCAGCTCGTCAACCCTTGCTCTGGGTGGCAGGTCAAAAAGGTGGACACTCGTCTGATTATAAGTAAACAAATAAACAAAATTACGAAACAAAAAAAAATAAATTATTTATTCACGATAACAAAAAAAAATCAAATATTTAACAACAAAATAAAATGAAACTCGAATTTAACAATAAAAAAAAACTATCGAAATGACAAAAAAATTTAGTCAATACAGTACCCGAACGTGTTTACGTGAATCGATTAAAACAACAAAAAATAATAATGAAATTAAACAATAAAAAAAAATACAATTCGAAAAAAAAGAAATTTACTTCGCAATACGATTTAAAACAAATATTTCACATAAACACGCTCACACGCAAAAAATTTACAACCAAACCTCGCTCGTATTAATCCAAAAATCACGATTAAAATTTAAAAAAAAATAATAGTAATGTTCAACAAAAATAGTTTCGCAGTTTAAAACGAAATGCAGTATCAACAATTTAACAGTTACGATACGGATCGTACGGCTTTCGAAATCAGAGTCTCTCGTCCCTCGCAAAGTCCGTCACAAGAAAACAAACAAAACAACACACAAACAACACTGTTTTTTTTCACATTTTTTAAATTCCTTAACATTATTTCGTCACTGCAAGTTTAAATCTGAGCACCAGGGTTGGCTTTTGAATTATTAACATTTTACAATATTCACTTGATTTGCTAACTTGGTAATGTGGATGATGCTATTTTGTTTTTCACCACCCATCATTAATTCATCCAATAAAGTATGCTTTTTCAAGTATCGTAAAATATTCTTCAAATATCGAACTCACATACACCTCCAACATTTCGATCCAACAACTCAACACAACGACGTACTATTTCCAATGTTAACAATTCATTATCCTTTTCATCCATCGTATTACAGAAATAGAAACTTGCATATCGTTTATAAACATTTTTTTTCCTAATTGTTCATCGCAAACGCAACTAGTCCAAAACAATTGTACACTCGAACTTTATTTTAACGTCACTACGTTTTCAACCAGTTCATAATACAGGCCTGTTAAATTTAGCCTTAAAATACAGTAAACAGTCGACGAACGGTAGTGGATGTTACCCACCTCCATACAAATAGTCGGCTCCTCGTACACCATTCCAACCTCCATGTCGATGATCGATGATTGAGCGAGATCGGTAATTATTTAATGCGTGCGAACTTAAAAAAATAAAATAAATAAATACAAATAATTATAATTAATGTCGACAGCGACATCGGATTTCGAAGCCGTTCTCTTCGTTTCTGGCCCGGTGTCCTTCGGCACCAGCGACCAGTCGCGTCGAATCCACGAAAAATATCCAAAAAAAATAAAAAATAAATAAAGACATTCATCGAACGGTTGAACACTTTTCAACCGTTACAATATATACATATAAATATATATATATATATATATTTATATATATATATATATATATTTATATATATATATATATATATATATATATATATATATATATATATATATATATATATTTATATATATATATATATATATATATATATATATATATATATATATATATATGTATATATATATAACTTTGCTAAGAAAGAAAGAGCACGAATAAACTTATTTAAGAAAGAAAAGCAAATTAAGTATGATAAAAACACAAAAAAGTGCCTGAAGATAAATTGAAAAAAGAAACTGAATAGATAACCCAGAAGTAATGAGAGTGATTCTGAGGATTTTTCTGATTGTGAATGTTTATATTGCACTGAATTTTACTCTAAGTCAGTTAAAGCTTGGGTCACTAGTCACATGCAAAAAATGGGCACACAATTCCTGCATGGAAATAGATAGCGAAGGCGATGAGGCTGTCCTAGTGGGTGAATTTTGTGCATTAACTTTTTTCTGGATTTCCACTAGTTTTACATATATTTATAATAACTTGTCCTTACCAAATGACATACTTTTGTTTTTGAAAAAAAAATTCTTTTGTTTTATTGGAATATTATTCTATTTTTGTGATTATTACATTATAATGTGAACATAGAAAAATTAGCAGCTCATTCGATAAACCCTTTTGTATTTTTAAACCATATTTTCCACTTCGTACCCCGTTCTGCCCCGGGTTCCCCTACCTGTTAATTTCTATCTTTTCATTAACTGTCTAAAAACGTACAAAAGCAGGATCAAGAAATATATATTTTTGCACTTGTTTTGAAGATGATTGTTTGATCAATCGAAACAACGTTCCATTTTTCATTTTCTAGTGGATAAATGAAGTTATATACACGCCCCAAAAGCTATAGTTCTTTGTCGTGACTGAAATACTTCTTAAATACTATATCCTACTATAATTTTACCCTCATCGCGCCTAGAATTGATAATAACTTCAAAAATAAATAATCTTAAAATTACATGCTAAAAATTGTGTACTATTTCTTTGAATACATTTGATTGAAGCTGTTACCAACTTACATAAAATTTACAATATACACTAAATTCGGCTATCTACATAATCAACTATAAGAAATTTATTCAATTATTTATAGTATTATATATTGCCGTTATTACAAATAATGAATATTTTCGATAACGATGTGTCATGTACAAAGGAAATCAATAATTTATCACTTCCTTCCTGTAAACAATAATTCTTACAAGTGGTAAACGATATTAATAAAAAAATATATATTATCTATTCATTCAAAAATAAAAATAAAATATATATATATATATATAAACATAAATTAATGTTTGTTATGAAATTAACATACTATTTCGTAGAAAATATATTTATGGTTGATCACTATCTATTTGAGAAAAATACTAGGTACACCAAAGAATGTACTTATTCCTAGAAAGAGAAAGGATGATAATACAATATGCTCTGTTCATCTCATACTATACCATTTTAACAGTCAGAAACATACCGATCCGTGGTTTTCTATCCAACCCAATCAATAGAAATTTAAGCACAATTAGGAAAATTCAGTTGTTAGTTTCTATACCCGGTATATTTTTTATTTGTATTTTTTTATATTTATATTTTTTTAATTATATTTTGTAGCGTACATTTTGTCGTTTATTTTGTCCAGGGCTCATGTACATATTACATCACATATTTTTGTCTTTAATAAAAAATTAAATATTTTTATAATATTTTCAATATATTATAACTGCTAATTATTATAACAGAAGTTCATTTGTCAACAATCAATGTGTTAACTAGTTCAAAAACAATATATAAAACACAACTGTCAAATTATCATAGTACGTGTGTGGTGCAATCTATAAAAAATATAATTAAATATCAAAGACAACTAACTTAACATCATATCGACAAACTAATATATCGATAAACTACACTATCGATAAACTATGACGTCATAGTTATATAAACCTAAACCTCCCATGTCCCAGCTAGCCATATTTTTGCAAACACCCACCCTCCCACTAGCGTTTCGTCACATGAGATCGCCGGATATTTTGATGTTGATATTTTGTGGTGATAATAATAATAATAATAAAAGCCAATGACCCTTCTCGAAAGGGTATGTGACCTCCCCAGAAGGTCATATTAAATTGTCGGGAGTTTTGTTAGTACATTTTGCCAGATTCGTCGGCATGGGACAGTCTCATCCAAGAGCACCCGACGTATCTCCTCAATGGATCTGCCCATCTAGTATGCTGTCTACCACGACATGTTTTTCCGTGAGGGAACCAGATCGTTGTTAATTTGGACCCCCGGTCATCTACAGTCCGCATCGTATGACCAAACCATGTAAATTCAAGTTTCTTTGAAAAATACAGCACGTCTCTACTTTAAGTTTAAGACTAAGCATATGGCGTACCATTTTTCGCTGGCAAATCGCCAGCTTTTGGATGTGTTTCTTGTTCAAAGCGAGTGTTTGACATCCATACGTTAGAATCGTAGTAATGTAAGCGTCAAAAACTTTGGTTTTAATAGTTTGAGGTAAAGAGTTTTATTTGTTATCTTGTTTATTATATGTATACAAGACAGAATATTCAAATATTCGAAGTGGGATATTTGGAAGAAAGGTACTAATACAAATTTTCGTTAAATCACTTTATTTGACTAGTTTCGGAACACAGTTCCTTCTTCAGAAATAAAAAATGAAAAGCACAATACTATATTAAATATATCTTAGTTTAGAATAAAATAGAAAAGTTTACCAGTTTTACCAGTAACGTTGAATTAAATAACAATTAACAAATAATATGAAAACAATTTCTTCAAAGCAAATGTACCCTTAATTTAAATCAACAAAAACATATATCCTTTGTCATTCTAAACCACATATACGTAAAGTGACAAATGAAGAGCTTTTTTCTACTTATAAGTTTTCTACTTATTACTTTTCTACTTGTTCTAAAAAACCGTTTAGTTACTGTTAATAAAATATTGTGTAAAATATTGTATACAAGACAGAATATTCAAATATTCAAAGTGGGATATTTGGAAGAAAGGTACTAATACAAAAGTGCGGAGTTTACCCATTTGAGTGCGTAATTTATACTCATCAAAATTTGTATTGCAGGTAAAAAATGCGGAATTAATTTCTCCCCCATAACAGTATGTATAAAATAACGTGATGTATAGACAAATACGTTTGTTGTCTGACTTGTGTAGCGGTTAATATTACTTTATTAAATTATTAATTAGTTATTTATTTTTACGTGTACCAACACGCCAAACAATGAATTATTTCACCTATATCAATTTTAAATACTTATTTTAAATAATATAACACCGTTTCCTTTATTAATATTACAAACATAAATGTGTATATAGGTAATTATGGTTAAAGAATTTTAAAATAAAAATTATGTCTATGAATTATTTAGTCTATTCTCTTGATGTTCTGTATACGCGTAACAAAAAAAATTACACTTTATCAGAAAGTTTTTGGGGCTAGGTTAGGTGGGAATAAGTAAAACCAATGAGAGTCGGTACGAAAAACTGAAAACGGCTTAGCCCAAAATAGTGTTACCGGTCATTGATTTATTTACTGTAGAATATATTTTTTATACAAGTTATATATATATACATTTTTGTGTTGAAAATTAATGAAAAATAATTAAGACAAAATAGTTTTCTCCTTGAAAAGGGGGTTTTTTCTTATAATTCGAATTGAGGAAAAATTATATATTTTTTTTTTTTGTAAATAAAATCAATCATAAGTTATTTTACTTAAAACAAAGAAAATTAATTCTATTATTACTTTTTATGATGCAACAACTAAAAGGGATGTAGAAAATTTGGACATTTTTTAGATATTTTATAAAGCTACGTATGTCAGAATTCATAAAATCAGAGTGCTCTAACTTATCATCAGGTAGTGCAGGTATGGGCTATTATCCATCTGCTTCGACTCACCCTATATATATGTATATATAGGGTATATATATATATATATATATATATATATATAAAGTGTATATATATATATATATATATATAAAGAATATATAAGATAAAGAATTAAAAAGCAATGAGAAAAAATACAATCGAGGCTATTTCAATCATATACCCAACCATGATTGTATTAATGCTAGAAAATATTTACTACAAAACACATTTCGATATTGAATTGGACTTATGTTGACACAGAATTTTTCTTATATTTCATAGTTTTTATTAATAAGTTTATTTTTTCCAGTAATATTAAAGTGAATTGAACATAATTAATAATATTTTAAGTACCAAGTATTTGATCACAATTTCATAATAATACTCGTACAGCAAATATTATTAAAAAGTAATAATAAATATCCTATATATTTTAGATTTAAATACAATAACTTTGTACTATGTATTAAATATAATTATATTACATCAAATATGTATGAATATTATGACGTTGCCATTGTTATCATAAAGTCAGTTATATTGTCACGTGTAATATTAAAATATATTACATCACATGAATACGTGTTAATTGTATAGACATAACTGCATTTTTATAAACCGACTTCATGGAGAGAGGTTATCAAAATGGCTGGTGTTTACATCTATATACAAACTACAAGGTATTATGAATATGATAGATAGATTGTAGAGGCTGGCCTGGACGAGCTACACTTCGACCATAAGGTCCATTGTGATGCCTAAGGATGTGAGGATGTGAGTGGAGTGGAAGGAAATTTTGTGTATAGACTAGGAATTGGTAGGATATGCGGCTGCAGCCGACTAGGATAGGAACTATGCCGATATTCATCTGGAGTTCGTGATGGAAACTGCAGAAAACCTTCTCAAGCATAGTCGGTTACTTCGTTCTTGTCCATACGCCGACAGTTTAGTCAATTAGCCACACTTTTTGTTTTCCTAATAATTGACAAACTGTCGATGTTGGGATTCGAACCCATAACATCCCAGCATCCAAGTATGCATATTGCGCAGACATAACGCCTTAGACCGCTCGGCCACTTGGTCTGGTTATATGAATATTAGTGATGCAGCGACAGACGAGACGAGAATAATCCAGCGAAAATTTGAAACCTGATTTTCGATAAATATTCGAGAGACAGACGACAGGACTCTCTTTCAATCTCTATTGATTTTTAATCTGTAAACATGTACTAATCACAAAAAAGCAAATCATTTTGGATGGTAATGATTTAATTTTTTCTATAGTGTTTATTGTTTAAATTTTTGATCGTAGCCAAGTTTCTCTCCAACCTTGTTGCAACCTTCCTTTCCATTGGCTAATATATCGATTACAGGGAACTTCTTTAATTTGCATACCATCTGTGTGATATTCCTTGGCCAGGCTATCCACTTTTTCCCGATTATACCAGAGTGGCCGAGAATCCACATACGTCTTACGTCATAGTCTCAGTTCCCAGATTTTTAATTAGACATTGTGTAACTGTTATTAATGTTATATTGGGGCTTTGACCGATTGATTTGATCAAAGAGTAAGTATAAGATGTTTTTTATGCTGTTGTGTTTGCATATGTTTCAGAGCTTTGAGTATCGCTATTTGTTCCGTAAAAACGGTTCATAATGGATGTAGTTTATACTGTTCTCCTATTTCTTCACCGTAAATGGCACATCCTATAGAATCAGATTCCAGATCAGTATAAATCAGTTTATGATTTGGGAGATTGTTTACATGTTCGTTCTTCAATTCTTGAGTGTAAAAGTTGAAGTATAGTGTTTTGTTTTTTAAATCCCACCCAAGTGTTGGTCGATGGAAATGTTTAGCTTTTCCATTGTTGTACAGTCGTTTCATAGTTATGAAAAATGTTTGGTAATGGTAGAGGGTGTTTTTTTTTGCACACAATAGTAATTTATTTTTTTGAACAGCAATTTCATGATAAGGCTGGTTTTTATGACTTTTTAGCTTCAGCATATATTTCATCATCAAATATTTCCTCCTCAATTCAAGCGACATTTCTCCCGCCTCATAGTGGCATGTTTGAATTGAAATGTTCAATAATCCAATGGAATACGACCTGATATTGTGCTGTACACTAGATCTTGAATTTCAATATACAGACGTATTGGTGCCAGACATACGTCATCTGGGGAATTTTCGTATCCATCAACAAACTTTGAACTTTCATATTTGCATAAGGATAAAACATACTAAAAATTGATTTAAAGTTCATAAATGATTTTTTTATTTAACATTTCATATCAAGTTTTACCAATTTACAAGGTTTGATATATTCTAAAAGACTCAACCTGGGAATGTAAGTAAGCAAGCAGAATTTGCATAAACCTCTGTTTTGTCTTTTATTTCATGTAATTTAATTGGGTTAAAAAGAAAAGATGGTCCAAGTAATCATTTTCATAAAATCGGTAAATAATGATGACAATTCAATACATACTGTATACCGACGTTAGAGGAAGTATTGGCTAGTTTTAATAACGTACATAAACATCGGTACTTAATATTTTACTAGTACATAATAAATTATTATTAAATAGTTCTTATTAATGACTATATAAATATGCATAAAACATAACAATAAGGAAATTTTACAAATTATGAATATCAATAATCAGACGACACTTTTTCATTGAATGTGTGTAAATAATGTATGTAGTAATTTAAAAGTAACCAAGTAGATACAAATATATATATATATATATATATATATATATATATATATATATATATATATATATATATATATATATATATATTTGAAACCTGATTTTCGATAAATATATATATATATATATATATATATATATATATATATATATATATATATATATATATATATATAATAGTGGATAAAACTTCATAAATTATTTTTATTTTTGATAGAAATAACACGAAACACGCTCTTACGTTTGTTATGCACATCCTTTTGTAAATATAAATAGTTTGAGAAAAGCAAGCAAGCAAGCAAGCAAGCAAGCAAATTCATCAAATACCTCGCCGCAAGTATTCCAGTTGAGCCGTGACAACATCGAGGTTTCTGCAAAAAAGAAAAACCAAACCAGGAAAAAGTCCACTCATGTACAAACTCTAGATACCCAGCACACTTTACTCTACGATTATCGGATGTCGCCTTTCAACATCAGCAGGCAAGATCTAATGATTCTAGATTAAACTAGCAAGCTAATAAAAATCTGCAACAAATGCATTCCATTTGAAAATGCCCTAGATGCTCTAGGCTTGCAGCTTAAACTCGATAAATATAACCAACTTCCTTCCGAATTAACGCTGGGCATTGTCGCAATCCGTTGGTTACGGGACGTTTATATTGAATACATTATCGGAGGCCGTAAGATAGTGTAGCCACCATCTTACTCACCTCTATCGGGCTATGATTGTACATAGTCCATTTTTTAAATTTTATTTTTTATGTACATTTTATTAATTATAAAAAATGATTTAACAATTTAAAGTAATTATTAAAATATCCCCAAAACATTTTCTGCACAAAAAGTGTGTCAATGTTAAATTAATTTATTAACAATAGAGACTTAAACTAATCTCAACTCTGCACTTATAAATAACAACCTAACTCACGAAATAACAAAATTCTCACGAAAATAGATTAAATCAAAATAATAAAACATATAAATAATTAAATTATTCGGTCAATATTAAAAAAGTCAAAGTTATCAAAATTATTCATTGGGTTTTTGGGAAAAATTTCGAATATAATTTCTTAGTATATTAATAATAAATATACAACTTTTATTCAAAGCATTTTTTCGAAAACCAAATGAATAAGTCACAAAATTATAAAATCAATAATAAATTGATTAAGAACAGTTAAGCGGAATTAATCAGTATTTTTCGTACCATCAAATTTTTCGAGGAGGAAACTGTTTATAATAACAACCCAAAAAATATAAAAAAAGCCGCGATTTCCATTTTCTAACGCAAAATTAAATAACATAAAGAACTTCTACATATATAATTTGTTGCGAGACAAAAATGATGTTTTGATTTTTGGGTTGTTATAATAGTTTATATTTGCACAGATTCCCTAGATTGTTGGATAATTCTAAAGATACCATTTATAGGTGTACAAAATATGCACATTTCCGTTCTAATAATAATAATGGGTTTTTACATCCGTTTTTGAGACTCTATGGTCTATAACAGAGGCTTCCCACATCAATATGTTTTAAATTTTATTATTTATTTAACGATACCTTTTAATGATGTGAGTGGAATTTGTATGCATACTACGAAATTGGTAGGTTGTGAGGCTGCAGCCGACTTTGATAGGAGCTATGCCGATATTAATCTGGAGTTAGTGAAGGGAAACTGCAGAAAATATTCGCAAGAAAGGCCAGTTACTTCGTTCTTGTCCATTCACCGACAGCTTAGTTAATTAACCGTCCCATTCAAACCAGGAACCTCCCAGTTCCAAGCATCTTAGACCGTTCTCTAGCCAAGTAGCCGCGCTTGTTAAGGTGCTCTACTTGAAACTGAAAGGTTATAGTTTCGAATCCCAACATCGGCAGTTTGTCAATTAAAAAATTAATGGGGCGATTAATTGACTAAACTGTCAATTAACCGCCCATGCTTGTGAAGGTTTTCTGCAGTTTCCCTTCACGAATTCCAGATAAATATCGGCATAGTTCCTATCAAAGTCGGCTGCAACCGCACAACCTACCAACTCCTAGTCTGCATATGAATTCCTTGTCCTTCACTCACATCATAAAACATGTACAGTTAAAAATTAATAACGGTTGAAAAAAAATGATGTGAATGGCCTCTGTTATAGACCATGGTGTCTCAGAAACGAAGGTTTATTATTATCTTAGACCGCTCGCTCACATAGTCTGGATCACTCCCGTTCATAAAAATTGAACTAGTTGAAACATTCTAACTGTTACTTTATGTAATATTATACATATATTTAGTACTAAATAATATAATTAAATTTTTGTTTTTGAATAAGCATTCATTTAACGAATTAAAAAGTAGAAAATAGATTTTTCCCCGAATTACGAATATGTAACTACAAACAAAAGCTTTTGGTTATCAGGTTTTAAAAATTTGTCCAAGCTTTAAGAGCACTCCAAACTTTTACCTATGGTCACATATTAGTGATTCGGGGAAACAATTTTGGGTTGGGTTGATTTATTTTTATTTTAAGACTAAAAATCTCAATTGAATTTCCCACCGCTTCCACTACTTCAAATATTTATCAACTCTTTCACCAAATTTCTATTTTTTTCGAATTCCATTTCAATATAATATACCATATTCTCGCGTTGCTTATACACGTGTGTAAGATTTTAAAGCTCTAGTTCAACTATTCCAAAGCTACAGCTCACTCGTCTATGATTCAAAATCGATTGACGTGAAATATATACCAGTGATAATGACCTAAAAAACTTGTTTTGTTTGGAGAGGGGCATCTTATGGTGATGTTGTATTTCACCCTTACCATGGCCTTCAAGAGCATTTGAAGATCAACTTGTATTTTTCAAATGGGCACGTTTTTTTTTTTTGGTAGAATCGAATAGCTGAAGAAAAAAAAAACTTGACACTGGGTAATTAAATCTATTTTATTTCAAACGTTAATTCCATAATAAAAATCAATAAATGGTTACTGGTGTTTTTCAAAAATTATATAAAGTTCTTAGAAAATGTTATTTTGGTAATATGGACAATATTCCAACGGTCTTCAATTCAACCGGCAATTTTATTTATCAATTTTATTTTTGCATTCGAAACATATTTCTTGAGATATGGTCAATAATATCTTGATAATATAGCAAACAAAAGACATGACAATATGCCATTAAAATAACACTTCGGCGACGAAATCAGTATTAAAAATAAAGTTATAGCCCATGAAGTTAGCTGTTTAACAGGGTTAATTTAGTAACGAGCTAAGTTCACTATAATACAAATAATAATGAATCGACGTCATTTAGAAAAACTATATATTAAGTGACATCTATAAGATGTTAATTTTTTAATTATAGTTATATACAAATATGTAGTTAATTTATTTAAAAATTAAAAGATGTTATTTAAACAGATTATTTAACATAGTTTATCACGACTAACAAATATTGCTTCTTACGCTCATGCATTAGTACACATTCCCGTTTTTAATTTTTTTTCAGTAGGTACACTATGAAGAATATGCTGAAGAAAATATACAAACTTAAATAATAATGTTAAATTGTTTTTCGTTTTTTTTAAATAACAATTATCAAGCTACATATAAATTATAAATCTGATAGATTATTCAAAACAATAAATACTAAAACAAAATAAATAAAATTCAAGCTATCATATTTTTCTAATAAAAAGAATAATAATATAGTAATACACTTTAGTATTTCCGGTTTTAAACCATCTTTATGATAATTAAATTGTAACGCATAATATTTTGATTTTAACGTTAGATAATATTCATAAATTTACATTCCAAAATATTAAACTAACATTCCTTTCAATTTTAATGTGCGTATAAAACATAAAAAAGATTATATTGTAATTAATTGATACATATTTAATGTAACAAGGAAAGATTCAACTCTCATAAATAATTAATAAATACTTTATTAAAAATATATTAGCATTCCGTACACACATTACGTACAAAATCTGTTAAATAATACCCAAGTTATTAGCCGATAAACCAAGAACTTGATGAAATATTGGCAGAATTTTACCGCATACTAAATCCTGCCCCAGTTCAAATATAAGGGAGAAATTCAATAGAAAAATACCTAATTCTTCATAGAATCCGATGTATTTTTCTAAAACCATTTTTCATACACTTTTAATAAATTAATGGATTACCGTGGTAATGACGTCCCAATAGCGTAGTTATAATGAGTTCAAATTGTAGGTATGGTTTCCTTATTTATAGTAGATAGTAAAAACTAACCTTAAGTCTATGACAACTTGCCTCATTTATATCAATAAGAAAAATATGGAAGTAATGACAGGGATCTTTGGAAACTTGCTTCAATTCAGCTGCGTGAGTGAATCAGGTTTTTAAGGTTATGAAAGACAATCAGTGATGCTCTACAGGGCCGCCTGAAGTCAAACAGGGGCTCTAGGGCACACAGTGTTTTGGAGGTCTTTTTAGAAATCGTGTTAAAATCTTCCCTTTTTAGAAAAACGTAACCAAAATGTACTTTTTATTAATCACGTTTAGAACTTTGTTTTGCAAACATTCTGTCAATATTTTCAAAGTAGGCTGCTGCATCTGAAATATGTTTATATGCTGCATATGGGACAAAAATATCAAATGGGTATAGTTTTTGCCTCATCCTATATTATATATGCCTGAAAATTAATATACTATCCAGTCACCTATATTGAAAAATCAAGACTTTCCAAAAAAACCTGAAAACCGTATCTGCTATATATTGATGCTCCTCCTATATGACCGTCCTTATGCTCTTCCATAGTTTTGTTAATAGGCTCTCCGTTTTTATATACCCAGCAAAGAAAGAGAACAGTTTCTGTAAATTATAAGTAGAACTAAAAAACCAATTCTTTTTTAAATTAAATGAATAATATATAGGCATGGATTTCGAAGTTTCGGGGCCCATTGGTCCGGGGGCGATGAACACGTGCCTCTTATGATAAAGATGACCATTAAAATTCCAGGTAATTCATATTAATGATGACTACTAATTTGTCCTGGAGATTTACACTCATGGGTGACCCCTCTACGAAATGACTTAATAATATACTTATTATAATTTTACAAATAATTATGTTCTCTCATAAGGCTCTATGTTAAAGATTTGATTTTTAATCGATAATTACTCTTTGAAATGATCGTCAACAGGTTTTTAATTTTTGAGGGCGGAACTACATAATTGAGATAATCAGTTAACTAACAGAAAATTTTTTATCTACTATCAAGCCTCATGCATGCACGTCCTTAAAGTATGTCTCATATTCATAGACAGAAAACGTATTACCCACCAGCACCTTTTGCTTTTTCTTATTTTTCTCAAAAGCAATCTTACTCTATTAATTTCTACCCAAACTAATGATAAATTGCAAAGCACTATTAAGTTGTCAAAATTCATGTTCAGGTTTTATCAATTCATATAACCTGAAAACTTTCAACAAATGACAGTTTACAAACGCTAATACGATTTTATTGTAGACAAGCATGTCGTAATCGATCCGACACTTGACTACGGCATACAGCTTCCTACATCAGACTACGTCACACGACTTTATTATTGTAGAATAGACTTAAATCCTTAAAGGATCTTTATCCACTATATATTGCTCGCAATATATCACGTATATGTTTAATCTTCTTCCATTGGTTAAACCTTTAAGACGTAAATATAGAATGGAATATATTATATACTGACATCTGCTAAGTCTTTCAAATACCACAAACGCAATTTTAAATAAAATGCTTTTTTATAATTAAATAATAGATTTTAAATTTAAAATAATTTTTTTTAATGTAACATTTTTTTAAGCTCAAGTTCGTTAATGGGTAACATCAGACAAGGGGAAAGGCGGGTTTAGAAGGAGGGGGAAACACAAAATTTGGCATATCTCCCTTAATATTCGAAATATCGAAAAATATATTCGAAGTAAAGTTGTAGGAAATTTGTTTTCTTATAATTTTGTTTCTTATCATTTTTTCTGTTACACTAATATTTACAAACATATTTACAATTTAACTGTACAGTTTTACTGTACACATTAGAGTTTCGGCAAAAATGATCAGGTAAAATAAATTGTAGCAACCATAATTTTTACAACAACTTTACTTCTCATACATTTTTCGATTGTTCTAATATTAAGACAGATATTTTATATTTTGTGTTTTCTTCTGTCTCTATGCCCGCCCCCTTTCCCCTTTGACCTATGCCATTTATTAATAAAAATAGACCCTGAAAATACCAAAATTATACCAGATACGACATTTCATTTTGATCAGACTAAAATTATGACCGCTAGAAAGTATTTATATATTCTAAGGAAATTCGCTAAGCAGCTCCTGCGTAACGAATTTTTTAGTCATAAATAATTCTATATAATGAAATTCGGCCTTACGCACTACCGTGATCTAGATTATCCAATAAATCCAAATATCTATCTCACTCGCACCCGCTTGTATGTATATTGCCTCGCAGTCGCACCTTCGGCTGACCTTCATCTTTGTCTGGCAAGATGTTAAAACTGACAAAATTGTCTGGCTACTTAGGAAACATCTTTTAATAGTTACCCAAGTAACTTATATAAAATTCAGCTTTTTAACTCGACTTCAAAAAAGGTGGATGGTTCTCAATTCGTCTGTATTTTTTTTTTTTTTAATGTGTGTCACCTCAGAACTCCGTCATTTATGAACCGATTTTGAATTTTTGTTTTTTGTTTTAAAGGGTTTGGTTTCCCATTGTCACCAAATTGCATTCTGATGAGAGGATCTCCGGGAAATCGAGGAAAATCCTCATTTTATATGTGATAACCGATTTCTGCGAAATGTTATTTTTTTTAAAGGATATACTCATTCATAATGAGAAAATAAGAAAATTTTTTTAAAAACCGACTTCAAAAAAATTTTTTACAAAAAAAAAAACGACCACAAAAAAAAAAGTTGCTTGTAAAAAAAACTGAAAATCTGTTATAAAAAAATGCACTGAAAATTATAAAAAAAAAAACGGGTAAAAAAAAAAGTGTTATAAAAAAATTCACTAAAAATTAGTTGGTCGTTTAGTAGGTCTACCCATATTTAGACAAATAAAATCAGTTATAGAACTTCAAAGTCACTAAAAAGCGAGAAATAAAACCTATTTTGACAAAATGGAAACCCGACTTCTAAAATCAAATGTTCAATAACAAAAGATGCACTAAAAAGTAAAAAAATAATTGCATATTCTTGTGCCAATTTTAGTTCACCAAAGCAAAAATTTTTAAATATATATGTACAATTATTGTTATTTTTGGAGGCGATGTCAGCATAGAGAAATTCACATAACTTTTGGACACCGCCTCCAAAAATAACAATAATTGTACATATATATTTAAAAATTTTTGCTTTGGTGAACTAAAATTGGCACAAGAATATGCAATTATTTTTTTACTTTTTAGTGCATCTTTTGTTATAGAATATTTGATTTTTGAAGTCGGGTTTCCATTTTGTCAAAATAGGTTTTATATACTATACCGAAAGTAGAATTACAATTTATTAAAGCTTACGGGTGTCTGGCGGGGGGTTGCCACTATACAAAGTGTCGGGCAATGAGTGACGCGGTTTCTAATATTATCCCGAAGAAAGTATAAAAAAATTACGCAATATACTTTGGCGAAAGTTAGTAGGAATTTTATACAACCCTGCTACCTGTTACCTGCCAAAGTCATGATGATCCAAACTTGATAGTCGCTGATCGTTCCTAACTCTGTTGGCGGCATGCGCAAATAAACTCTCAACTTTTATAAAATCAGGAAGTTCTGGCGATCATGGACTCTTAGACTGTTATAATTAAGGTAGGTATATATTAAGTTATTGTTACTGTAATTTAAATACAACTATATTTACTTTTTAATAATATATACCAGGGTATATTAAGTTTAGTCCCGAGTTTGTAACGGTTAAAAATATTGATCGCAGAAAAAAATTTGATATAGGTGTTTATAAAATAATCTAATTAGTCAATTTCCAGATATGTGCATGTGTATCTGTCCGTCATCACGAAACCTCACAAACGAAAAGAGATAGCGATCTGAAATTTTGCATGTGTGTTCTAGAACTTAAAATTTAGATCAAGTTCGTTCGTTCAAATGGAAAAAATCAGAGTTTGTGCAAAATAGGCAAAACTGTCTATCTTTGAAATCATACGAGATAGGCAAAAATTGTTCCTTTTTTAAAATAAACAACTTTTGTTTGAAATTTTTTTTCATAAATCTAATATATACCGGGTTTTTTATTTTTTTTTAATTAATCATTAGCTGATGTGGCCTATGTACACTTATAAATTAAGAATAATAATTTATTTAATTTTTATATTTTAATTGACTATAAAAACTAAATGATTACCACCCAAAATGATTGATTGCTGTTTTGTGATTAGTACATATTTTTACAGATTAAAAATACATAGAGATTGAAGAACTATTGCCGAATAGTTATCGAAATCAAAATTCTAATTTACGTCTAGTCTCGCACTGATTTATTCTTGTCTCGTCGCGTTTCTCTCGCGGCTTCACGACTGTAAATACATATCCAGTACCTTGTAAATACTCCAATCATATTTTTATACATTTTTGCGTGTGTAAAAAGTACAATAATCAGGTCACGTACTGATAATGAACTCACTATACAGTATGTGTTGGAAAGCATTGCTACTAGAAAATCAATGTTAAATAAATAAATAAAATATTTACTATAAACGTATACACATACATAGTGGCCAACCTCCTAACGACCTTTTTTTGTGGGCTTTTCTGAAAACACAGATCTATTCGCGGAATAGGCCTGAAAATTTACAAAAATTAAGGCAAAGAATTGTTGACAATTGTGCAAATATTTCTCCTCAATTGCTAGAAAATACCCGGGTAGATTTCTACAATCGACCCGGATATTGTTCAGCAAATAATGAAGGAATATTCGAACCGTTGGTTTAACCTTTTTTTTTTGTTTGAATTCTATTTTTTTTTCTTTTTGGGGCTTTATTTTTCTTTTAATTTATGTGGGTTGTGGTTTTATGTTATACCGTTAATAGAATACTATCATTTATTTTCAAACATTCTACATACAAATATTAAGGGATGTTCAAAAAAGAATTTTCAATTGTTAGAAGTAATGCTAAACATAAGAAGACAACATTGAATATATTTTACGCACTCTCATTACATGTTAATGCAGTACTGACTACAAAACAGTAATCACACAGGCCAGCTAGCATACGCAGCACACACACTACAGAGTACCCCCACTATTTTTATTTCTTTATTAAGCATTGTGTATAGTTATTATAGTAAATAATATTTAACATTGATTCTCTATTTGCAATGCTTTCCAACACATACGGTATAATAGACAATATATTCATACTAATAGGTTAGATAGTTGTTACATTTTCACTTGTTTTGGTGTTAAATAGCCTTGAGATGAATATGTTAACTACGGTCTCCTCAAGATTAAATTGATACACTTGACTAGAATTTAAAAATAAATTGTTCACTTTCACTTATAATATAAAATAAGCCTCGCCCTATATTATTTCTGAAGACAACTCGTCCGAAAAAGATACTTTAACGCCACCTTTATACCTAAGTATTTTTTTTTTTAATAATTGTTTAATACACGCACACTTTTTTTTAATTGTGATAAAAGTGTAAACACATTAAACATCACAATAATAAAATGTGCTTTCTTTTTCTCAACCGAAAAATGATTCTTGCATGATGTAAATCAATTTTAATCCATTTTGTAAAACATTGTTTTTTACCTCTATATACAGAAAATAACGTTAGGGGAAACAGGAGAAGAACGGAGTACGAAGTTGAAAATATGGTTTAAAAATACAAAAGTGTTTATTAAGAGAGCTGCAAATTTTTCTATAAACACATTATAATGTTATAATCCACAAAAATACAATAATATTGTAAGAAAACAAAAAATATAATTTTTTTTTCTCAAAAACAGTTAATTATGTCATTTGCCCTTTATGCCCCGGACATGGAGTAGAACGTGGTGGTAAGAACAAATGATTATAAACACGTATAAAACTAGTGTAAAAACTGAAAAAATAAGTTTATGCACAAAATTAACTCACTAGGACATTCCCGTCATCTACGCTATATATTATCGCGCCGGAATTATGTGCTCATTTTTTGCAAATGGAGCAAGAGACTCAACCTTCAACTGACTTGCGGTAAAATTCTCCGCAATATAAACATTCACAGTCAGAACAATGAAATGAAGAAACTCTGTTGTCAGTTGTCATTCATGAGCACCCAGGAGAAGTAAAATTAGCCTCATTAAATCGGGGCTTCTTAACCGACGTCGCATCATTAGAGTTGGTTGAAACTTCACCAGGTGTACCATCCGACCTGGTAGGCATGTCTTTTATTACTAGTATGCTAGGAGAAGGCAATTCCAATTGTGAAACTCCAGATATGATTACCTCTTAACTTGAAGGCGGAATATAGGGTACCCAATTCCGCCCCATCCGTTCCACCCGGAGACACTATTCTGCTTAAGGAGGTAAGATCACTCGAAAAAATTTCGTAATCAAGCATTTAACTAATCCAAACTAAAGACAATTAAACGTACTTTAAGCATGTTCTAACTGTAGTTGTAATGTAAACAAGTATGCATACCATATTTTGGCTACAAGATCATCATAAGTTACAATATAGGAGCAAAAAATCTCACGACTAAAGGTTTACGCACCAAGAAAATTTAGTAGTCGGCCAGCCACAGGTTGATCTAGTTCTACTTATTACCACTCGCTAGCAGCATCCCCTTGACACCGAAAAACGTCGAACTTCATTCCGCCCGGTACTCCGTTGTTATGTTTTCAATACACAAAATTGAAGTTGGAGACAAAAACTTTATGTTTTGATGTCTCCAGACGCTGTTTTTTGCAATTGACCTATATTGATAAATGAATGGTTGGATAGAGGTATAAGAGTACAATAAACGAAAAGTGCTAAAAATTTCCAATTCCATAATTAAGGACATTCGTGAAAGTTGATATTAGAGAAAACTTTTAATCTTTGCACTTCAATCAAAATTTAAAAACCATGCGAAAATAACAAATACCTGAGTAAATTACTTAGATACCCGGTATATACTGAATTTATGCAAAAAAGTTTCAAACAAAAGTTAATTTAAAAAAGGAATATATAAGTCGTTAAATTTTTGTTACAATCTCACGGTTTCAAAGATAGGTAGTTTTGCCAATTTTGCCCAAATATGGTCTGATTTTGTTCATTCACAAACTTGATCTTTCTTTTTTGGCTCTAAGACACACATACAAAATTTCAGCTCGCTATCTCTATTCGTTTTTGAGCGTGTTGACGCGTAGACGATCGGACGGGCGGACAGACATACATTTTTTTTCTGCGATGAATATTTTCAACGGTTACAAAAACGGAACTAAACTTAACATACCCTGGTATATATTATATTTATAGTATAAAAAAGTTATGGTCTAAGAGCTGGCTAAATAAAAGTGAACTGAGAAAACATACTCGTGATTTTTTCACATAAGTTTCCCATGATATCGTCAAAGCAAGAGCCGCATTTTGCAGAAGTCTCAGGTGAGGCGGAGAGTGTTAGTGAGGGGTCAAACGTGTAGAGTTTTGATAAAAAAAACCGATCATACATAACAATTTTTTCCGAAAGTTAATTTTTTTGATCATTTAGCCTTACTTTTGTCTTATGCAAATTTGTGGAAAAGTCTAAGAGTATCGTAAACTTGTAGTAAACAAATTTTCAGAACTATGTGTTATGAGTCAAATTTCAACTCAAATTTAACCACTTTACCGCTTCTGGGAGCGGCTTACCTACTCTTCTGGAAACATTTTCTTTCAATTTCTATTTTCAATATGTAATACTACACCATTTTTTAGAACTATATTCGATCGGTTTTTTTAATCAAAACTCTACATGTTTCACCCCCCACCTACACTGTCCGCCTCATCTGAGACTTCTGCAAAATGCGGCTCTTGCTTTGACGATATCATGGAAAACTTATGAGAAAAATCACGAGTATGTTTTATCAGTTCACTTTTATATAGCCAGGGCTTAGTCTATTATAACTGTGGAAAAATTAGCATAGAGCTGAAAGTTGGTAAAGATCTTAAATACACTATTATAAATGAAATATCAAAAGTTCCCACGATAAATTTTATCGTAAAATAGGCCATAAAAAAGTTGTAGATCATGCAATTGTCTATAAAAATTGTTCTAATACTTTATTAGAACATACGAGCCACCATTTCTGAGATATCGTGATTCGAAAGTTGGAAAAATTGTATTCTGGCGTACTTGATCCATTTTTCTTAACGTAGTTTGCCGAGTAGGCATACTCCACGATCAATTAGAATGAAAAAAGTTTGATCAGACAGTAAGTATACTATTGATTGAAAAAATGGTATAAGACTATTGATATTGATCAAAGTGGAATAAGTTGAAACACCTTATTATGTTTCCTCAAAAACTCAAAACCTCTTATCGATTATTGGTAGAACTTATCAACGATTAAAATTTTTAACATATAATCTTTTGGGAAAATATAATTTTTTATATTTAAACTTATAACAACAACTCTATTAATAAATTAGACACTGTGATCAATATTGTTTTAAAATATTCTTTGAATTTTACTGTTTATTTACTTGAATTATAAAATAGTGTTATCGAAAGTAATTATTTATTATTTTAATCAGCAAAATTGAAACAATTTTTGTTTCTAAAAAAATATACACAGTCATGTAAATACACTGAAATAATTATAATTTACAATAAAAAACGATAAACTTGATTGTAGATTTGGTAGATTTTTATGAAAGTACTATAACTAGCCGAAATAGTATGAACGACTTTATGTCTATTATTCCAGAAGCTTGTAAACATTAGATTGTGTGCGACATCGTTATTGGAAGATAATTTTTCTCGATTGATTTTAAGGTTATTAGTTTCATTTTTTTGGTAAAAGAGAGTGAAAATTAGAAAATTAAAAACCAGTAAAAGGTTGAAAGAAGCTTTCAGTAATGCGCAGAAAATTGTCAAAGTGAAACACATATTAATTAGAAGAAGCTAAATGTTAAATATTCAACTACAATGTGTAACAATAGCTCTTTCATTTTGAGATATTTAGGCTAGTACCCCGATTGAATACTCAAATAAGAGTAAACGAGTAATACAAATTTTAAATTGTACTAATTTTTTGTTCGAAAACATAAAGCAAAATTCCAAACAACCTTGACATACTATTTCTAGCACTCTGGATGGTGTAGAAACGACTCAGAGAATATCCAAATCTTATTAGGGTAAACGTGTCTAGGGTAAAAAAGTCTTGTGAGACTCGTCCTATATATAGATGTTGAGTGGTTGCTCTAAATTTCTCTGATGTTTCAAACAATTAAATAAATTATAAAGCTGGAAATCCACATACAATAGAAAAAGTATGTGCTAGGTACTAGGTTGGGTAGCGTATTTATTTACAGCATCAATCTGTATTTAAATTTATTAGATATTAGCATATCGTTTTGTCTAATCTAATTTAGCAGATATTAGATTATCAAATGATAATTAATGAAAACTCTAGGTTTTCGAAATAAAATTTCAAATTCGCCCCAATACCTAGATCAGTTTTTGTATTATAAATACGTATTTCGACTACCAAGTAGTCATCATCAGTATAAAGTAGCTAGTCGTAATTTACTCTTTGACAATTAGAAATAGATAGAAAGTCGAAATCAATAGACAAAAATAAAAAATTAAACAAAATAAACAAAATAAACAAAATAAATTAAAATATAATAAATTTTATTGAAATTACTCTTGTAAAAATTACTTTCATTCAATTTACTCTTGTTAACATCACTCTTGTTAAAATTACTCTTATATTGTCTCAGGATATGTTATATGTTATTTGATGGGGCGAATTTGAAATTTTAATTTAACAGAGTCAAATAGAAAAATTACATACTGGTCAGTAATCGTGCCCAGACTTGTCTAGAAGCAATATCGCGTTCATGTTTCAAAATTTTATAACTGATTTGATGCGTTATTCATTCGGTGTAGAGCCTGTGGCACCTATTCTTCCTCCACTCTCTTAGCCGTGAAGTATTGTTTACAGATGTGGAATAAACAATAGACTTCACACCGGTAGATATATGCCTGAAGTGTTCGAGAAGGTTAGGCACTCCATGGTCACCGACTGTAGCAGTGCATTGTCGGCAATTACAGACTTCGACATTTGCTTTAAAGAATTTCAATCTCAGCTGATTAAAATAAACAATTAGATGCTTTCATGGAAACCACATCAAGCAATTTTTAAGGATTATGCAGGTGTAAAATTATCCAATAACTATAATATTTTTTAACCGATTTTGATGAGTAAGGTGTCGTTCAAAATACTAAAACATTTGTATTGTAACAATTTTTGTTAACGTTACTCATATCCTGGTTATTTCATTTTAAACCTTTTAGTGGCTGTATTTTGAAATTAGAAAAAAATTTTGCAAAAATATTTTTGGATATTCATGAAGTTTATGTGTGTGAGGTATTTGCTGAGTTTCAAAAGCACATCTTCAATGGTTAAATATTAATAAAAGAAAAAAACAAAAAATTACGACTAAACCTAAAATTGAATATGTTTTGCTTATTTTGGTGTGTAGAAGATGTTCTTGTATAACCAGTCATACATTTTTGTAACACCCTGTATATAAATGTGAATGTAACAGCTTGGAAAAGACTGATGTTACTGGTGCTACTGCTTTCGTGCTACTAAATAGCACACGGACTCTTAGCCATATAATTAATGATGGCCTATATACAGGTGTTCTGAAATTCATTCAGGAAAACTATACCACGGTGTAGATCTGCAAAAAACAAACAAAAAAGTTACATAAAGTTTTTCGATTTGGAGCTTAGTTTTTGAGATATAATCAATTAAATATTAATAAATTCAACCAATTACAATCTGGCCAATGTGGTGACGTGCGATTGAGAATTACACATTTTAAAAGGTTTGGTCGACACGGTTATCAAGTGTAAACACTAAAGTACTATTTATTTGGTTTTGGCATTTTGTTTTAGCAATTTTCGCGGGTGTCGCTACACATATTGAGAACTCTGATTTTTGCTACTCTAGCATGCTCTATCTATCTCTTATCGTCTGCGACCCTTTAATAGGCGATGCGTCCTACTCCAATACTGTGGCCCCGCCTCCTTACACCATGCGCTCTGTGATTGGTTGAATTTATCAATGATTAATTAATTATATCTTAAAAAATAGGCGTCAAATCGAAAAACTTTATTAAATTTGTTTGTTTGTTTTTTCAGCTCTACACCGTGGTAAAGTTTTCTTGAATGAATTTCAGAACAGCCTGTATACGAAGTAAAAAGATGACCATGTGGACGACTAACATTGAATTTTTTACTTTCTATCTTTAAGTTGTTGAAAATGATTTTATTTAATAATCAGTAGGTACAATATTGTTTTTATATACAGAGCGTTTCTGAAAATTTTCTAGAAACAACCATAATGATCACTTTAATTATTAGAATTTTGAATGATAAATAAATATTATATATAGAGTATTTTTTAAGAGGGTGAGAACTTTAAATAAAAAATAAAAATACAAAATGATTATTAAATTTCAAATTTTGCCCCAATTCCTAGAACAGTTACTTGTAATTTATAAATATGTATTTCGACTATAAGGTAGTCATCGTCAGTATTAATTAGCTAATCGTAACAACCTCTGGGATATGGAGTCAGAGATATATTGCTCGTTGCTAATTTGGCACGTGTCTCACGGCGAGACACGCACCAAATAACGATTAGCTAGTAGAGATAGTTACGATTAGCTAATTCATACTGATGATGACTACTTTGTAATCGAAATACGTATTTATAAAATACAAATAATTGTTCTAGGAATTGGGGCAAAATATGAAATTTAATTTCAAAAAACCTAGAGTTCTCTTTGAGTATTTTAATAAATAATATGTATAACAAAATGATTAATTTTATTTATGAAATTTTTTTAATTTAGAAGTTCAATATATGCACTTGATGTTTAAATATGATTTTGGATATATGTGCACTTCGGCTGCTCCTGACGATCTGCAATCTGTCAGTCCAATTTGTGACGACTTTTTCGAGCAAATCTGGTCTTATTTCTGCTATAACTCGTTCAATGTTGGCTTTCAGGTCGTCGATTGTTGCTGGTTTGTTAGCGTACACCGATGACTTATCATATTTCCACAGAAAATAATCAAGTGGTGTTAAATCACATGATCTAGGAGGCCAGTTAACACGTCCAAATCGAGAGATAATGTTTTCATTAAATTTTGTCTTTAACAAATCAATGGATTCACGTGCTGTATGGGCACGTGATAAGGTCTGATGATACCGACAGTATGCAATCCACACCAAACAGTGATTTTTTTAGATGCAATGGTGTTTCCAATATCTGTTCTGGATTTGTCTCACTCCAAAATCTACAATTGTGTTTGTTAACATAACCATTCAGCCAAAAATGAGCTTCATCACTAAACAGAATTTTTCGATAAAAAAAAGGATCTTCGTACAACTTTTCCTGAGCAAAATTAACAAACGTACGACGCTTTAAATGATCTTGAGGCTTTAATTCCTGCACCAGCTGGATCTTATATGGATGTAGGCCAGGATCTTTGCGCAAAATTTTCCATGGTATTGACGGGCAAAGTCCAAGTTGTTGCGAACGATGTCTAATTGATAACTCTAGATCTTCATTTACACTTTCACTTAGAGCGGCTATTGTTTCTTTAATACGATCATTTCTTTGACGTGTTGGCCTAGCATCAAGAAGAGTAAATGTGGTACGAAATTTATCAACAGTACGACGAATTGCTTGTTCTGATGGACGATTATGTCAACCATAAATTTCACGTAATTTCCTATGCGTTAATGAAGACTGATTTTCGAAGTAAATTTTAATAAATTCAAAGTGATGTTAAGGCGTGAGTCTTTCCATGATGAAATGGCAAACTGTAATGAATAAAATAAATGTTAAGTAAAATTATTCCTATTTTAATAAATTTGTCCCTATCGGAAGTTCTATCATACCAAAAAAAACACCCGTTATATATATGACGCCACTCAATAAGTCCCGAATCGATCTAATGAAAAATTCCTATTGAGTGGTATATGCCTGTGGAAATAATGTGATCGGCACTGACTCGGCATACACTGGATATTTAAACAAGTCAGTTGTTAGATTTCATATTTAAAAATCGAATAGTTAATTAGAACAAAAATAATGAAACACAAAAATCTATAATTTTTAATAGCAATTTTGGTGAAAGTGAAAACTAAAGTTGATTTTATCGGTTATATATGCATATGTGTGATATATATGTATATATATATATATATATATATATATATACATATATATATATATATATTATTAATATATATATATATATATATGTATATATATATGTATATATATACATATATATATAAATATATATATATACATATATATATATATATATATTATTAATATATATATATATATATATATATATGTATATATATATACATATATATATATATATATATATATATATATATATATATATATATATATATTATTAATATATATATATATATACATATATATCACACATATGCATATATAACCGATAAAATCAACTTTAGTTTTCACTTTCACCAAAATTGCTATTAAAAATTATAGATTTTTGTGTTTCATTATTTTTGTTCTAATTACCTATTCGATTTTTAAATATGAAATCTAGCAACTGACTTGTTTAAATATCCTGTGTATGCCGAGTCAGTGTGTGTACTGGTTATTATTTCCACAGGCATATACCACTCAATAGGAATTTTTCATTAGATCGATTCGGGACTTAATGAGTGGCGTCATATATATAACGGGTTATATATATGACGCTATATATATATAATATATATATATTGTCGCGGTATCCTGGCTCTCTTTATCCTCAAAGGAGCGCTGCCCGAACCTGCAATGATTCCGATACTCGACAAAAACAAAAAAAAATATATTAGTAAACGATATTACTAAATATTTTGTAATTGGAACAACACGCACGTTTTTGTTTAAAGAAAAGAAAAAAAAATTAAATTAAACACAAGTTTTTACGAAACAAAAAAAAACCTGATTTTATTGCTTTAAAAAAAAATGATTATCCAATTTCTTTTTCAACAATTATTTTAATTCTTTTTCACACAATGTTAAACTTTGAATTACTTGACCAAATTACTTGTACAAATTCCAACTTATACTTTGATCTGGTTTGAACAACAATTATTTACTTTGAACTAATTAGACAATACTTGATTTCAACTTTTATACTAATCGCACAATGATCGATTTAAAACTCATCAGACACGATTTAAAACTGATTTGAATCGACACTGGTCACGGTTTATATACCCGCTATGGGTCGTTCTAGAATATGATTGTGTTTTTGAATAAATATTTTGTTTTTGACAATATATTTTCGCATGGAGGCTTCTAGAATATTTTAGTATATCAACACCCATGGACGTAGTCGGAGTGTTCAGACTATTTATAAAATTAATTAAAAATTATACCTCTACTTGGGTTTGACCCATAGTCATACCCCGCTTGGTTGATATTTAAGCAGAGACATAATGGACCCGGCCAGTGTGAACTCAAAATCTATATACAAATTTTATGATACATTCATAACTGTAAGCTAGCTTACTTCTGTTTATTTGTTTTACAAAAATTATCTTGTTTTTACAAAATTATTTATTTGTGATCTGCTATTTTGAAAAACAATTTATTCTATTTGTATGACTTTTGATTAAAATTAAATGTAATAATTTTATTTAAATTTTTGATTTTTTTTTAAAATAGAAAAAACTTTAAATCAAAAGCAACAATTAATCTTATTATCATTTTTCGACTTAAAAAAAAAACTTAGTTTCAGAAAAAAAATAAATCGAGCTACATTATTTTCTTTTTGTACTTTTTATACTAAAAAAACTCCTTCTTTTTGCAAGGAGAAAAATATTATTTTGTTAAATATTTTTCGTAATATTTTACTTTCATAATTAAAATGTGTGTTGGATCAAAAAAAATTATTTAATAATTTTCATTACAACAAAATCTCCCCCTCTAGATTCCAACACACATTTTCTAATTTGCTTATTATATTTGGTCGACCAATTTTTTTGACTTAAGAACTATTTGAATTGTACTTGTACATTTAGCTAGCTAGCATAACTTAAAAGCGTACGTACACGTTAGTTCTTCACTCTTCATCAACGGCGCCTGTTGTTGATTGCCGGTCGTCTGGGCCGCAAGTTGTACCCTGGCTCTAATGCTCTGGCCTCTGGCTCGTCCACACTTGGTACATCCCGTCGTCTTCCATCACCTCCATGCCTTTGACCCCCCAATCGATCTGGAAGTAGTTGGCCGAACACCTCGTTCCCCACACTCAATCTTCCCAGATTCCCATTGGCGGCGGTCCTTGCACTGGCCGGCTTCAAGAGACCTCCATGTATCTTCGTGGGAGGCACTGTATCCACAACATATATTCCAGCTGGTAAACTCCTCAGCACTCTGTAAGGCCCTTTCCACTTCGGTGCCAATCCACTATGGACACCCTCCACCTTACTGCTGAGCACTTGGTTGCGCATCCAGACGGACTCTCCAGGTTGATAACTGAGTCCCGTTTCCACTTGGTCGTTCTCTTCGGCATTGGCCAATATTGTTTGCCGAGCTCTTTCTTCAGTTTCTTTACGTTCCTGGCCTCTCTCGTTGACCCAATCTTGAATTTCTTGAGGCTCTTCATTGACTTGTATCTGCCAATCCCCAGGCTTCTTCATTTCTGCCCCCAGTAACAATTGGGCAGGCGAAAAACCAGTTGTTCGGTTTGCTCTATTTCGTATTGCGAATAAGCATTTGTGTAGTTGTTGGTCCCAGTTTTTATGTGCTTGGTCCAATAAATTTAAACGCAACAACTTCTTTAACTCTTGGTTCTGACGTTCCGTGGGGTTGGCTCGTGGATGGTATATTGGCGTTGTCCAAATTTCTGTGTGCCAATCTCTGTTCACTGCTTTCCATTCTTTTGATCTGAACTGGGGACCATTATCACTAAGTACTGCTCTCGGATAACCATATCGACTGAATACTTCGTCTTTGAGTACTTGTGCTATCTTCGAGGTCGACGTGGCCCCCAATGGAAATGCTTCGATCCATCTAGTGAAAAGATCAGTCACAACCAATATATTTGTTTTTCCACGTGATGTGCGTGGGTATGGACCCATCAAGTCGATGCTGACTACCTCCCATGGTGAAGTAGGTCTTCGACTTCTCATTGCTGTACTTGGTTTCTTGTTCAGTGGCTTCACTCTAGCACACGTATCACACCCTTTTACATATCTGCGTATGTCATCTTGCATCCCATACCAATACACGCGGTTACGGATTTGACGATACGTTTCTCTCCATCCTGGGTGTGCTGCTTCATCACTGTCGTGATATTTTCTCAGAAAACCAAGTCGGCGTTCTTCGGGAACCACTGGCACTTCTTGTACCATCTGTTGACTATGGTACCAGAGGATCCCATCAGCTACGGTGTAGTTAGCTCTTGCTCTGTCCACTCGTCGACGTAGATTGCTTCTCAGTGGACTATTACTGTCTACGATGTATCTTCTGATGGCAGTCACATCACGATCTTCATCCTGCCATCGTCTAATATTGTCGAGTGTGGGTGTTTCCACTTCAATTACGTTGAGGGTTATCGGTGTTTTTGCCCTCTTTTCAATCACCCACTCTGGAATGTCCTCCACTTCTTCGTCTTCAGCCTTGCCCTGTGGTTGTCTGGACAAGGAGTCGGCGGCTTGATTATCTTTTCCGGGGACGTGAATTATTTCATAATCATAGGCTCCCAATGCTAATGCCCATCTTGTCAATTTTGCTCGACTATCTTTAGTTTTGTTCAGCCATTGGAGCGCTGCATGATCTGTGTATAATTTAAAATGTCTTCCTTCAAGATATCCTCGAAACTTCCTCAACGCCCAGATTATCGAGAGACATTCCTTTTCTGTTGTGGCGTATTTTCTTTCCGTGGGTCCAAGTTTCTTGCTGGCGTAGTTAATTATTCGTCTCGTCTTGCCATCATCTTCCATTTGAAATAATATTGCACCCAATCCGACGTCACTAGCATCCGTGTTTAAACAAAACGTCTTCTTAAAATCTGGATGTGCTAGTTTCGGTGCATTTACAATCGATGATTTCAGATTTTCGAACGCCTTCTGATGCAATGTTAGCCAGCGCCACTTTATGTTCTTCTTGAGCATTTCGCTTAGAGGTGCAGCTATATCTTCGTAGTTTTTCACGAAGCTCCTGTACCAACCACATAATCCCAAAAATTGTCGTAATTGTCTTCGTGTTCTTGGTACAGGGTGATTACTGATAGCTTCATTCTTCTCTTCCTCTCTGTCAATGCCATCTTCGCTCAAAATATGTCCCAGGTATTTGACTTTGTTGCTGCCAATGACACATTTGCTTGGTTTACAAGTTAATCCATGTTGTTCTAGTCTTTCAAGTACAAGATCCAGGTGGTGTAAATGTTCCTTGACTGATCGACTGTAGATTAATATGTCATCCAGGTAAACTTGACAGAAATCTTCGATGTATCCAGATAGTACTTCGTTCATTAAACTCTGGAACGTAGCTGGCGCATTCTTCAATCCAAACGGCATGACGCGAAATTGATAGAGACCTCTTGGGGTGGTAAATGCTGTGTACATTTCGATTGTGGCTCCATCTCAATTTGCCAATAACCAGTCTGTAGATCCAATGTAGAAAATATTTTTGCTCCATTGACTTTTCTCAACATCTCTTGCAGATCTGGAATCGGAAATGCATTGCTCTTTGTGATATCGTTCAATTTTCTGTAATCGACGCACAATCGAAAAGTACCATCTTTCTTCTTCGGCAATACGACGGGTGCGGCCCAAGGCGATGTGGATGGTTCTATAATGCCATCGCCCTCCATCTCTTCAATCATCTCTTCTAATACCCGTTGCTTCTCATTGTTGTACGGGTATGGTCTCAATTTAATGGGGGAATTCTTCGTGATCTCAATTTTGTGTGTGATCGTTTTTGTCCTTCCAACTTTGCCGAAAACGCTGGGATGTCGCCGAATGACATCTTTTAACTGCTCTTGGTTCTCAAGGAGTTTAATTTGTAACTCGCCCAATGCATCGTTAATTGCTGCCATTTCTCTATGGGCTCCATCTGGTTTTCTCCATGCACTGCGGACTCTCTTATCACACCCCAAGTAAATTATACCACTTCGGTAATCAATGCTCACACCATTTTTTGTTAAAAATTCGTGACCAAGTATCAAATGGTTTCGTAGGCCAGGTACAACCATTACTTCAACATTGAACTTCATTCTTGATATCATCACATCCATGCACATTTTCCCAAGAATTCTGAAAGTATTATTGCATGTGGCTCCACTCCCTGTACTATCTCTGACAGGGTGCCATTTACCAATACTTCTTACCAATTCTTCGCTGATAAAATTGTGTGATGCTTGACTATCGATCAGTGCCAATATTGATCTTCCACGCACATCAACTTCCACAATTGGCCCATTCTGGTGTGAGTTCTTGGTCTCCATTGTTGTCAAATGAACCGGTAATTGTTGGTGTTCACGCCGATGTTGTGCGTTTTTGTGGAGGTTAATGTGTACCCCAGAACCAATTTCCTCCTTCATTGATCCTGGAATTAGTTTCCCGACGGCCCAGGTCTATTTTGTTGTCCCCTTCTGGGACAGTTTCGACTTATGTGCCCCGCTTGGTGGCATACGAAGCACGTGCCTGGACTGCTTAGACGTGGTGGTGGTGGTGCTCTTGCTGGTGGTTCTTGCCGATTCCTCGCTGGCTCTTCATCCAGTGTTCTAACGGTTATACGTAGCTCATCTAATGACTTTGGATTCGAAATCTTCACCAGCGGTCGTACATTGTCGCGTAGTAAATTCAATATTATGGGCACCACGTCATCAATGTTCCTATCGGCGTGCACTCTTCTGAATAGCTGCACCTTCATGTTGACGAACGCTTCTGTCTTCAATCCTGTGGGTTGGGAAACGGTCATCAATTCCAGTTCGGCTTTGTCTTTCCTTCCTATACTGTTGAAGAAACTCTCCAGTTGCCATTTCCACTCATCGAAGGTGTAGCCCAACCCACGATTCATCAATGCCCAATCTCTGGCTGGTCCTGTTAATTTTTTTGTGACCATCTCAATCCAACAATCTACGGGCAGATGCGTTTGTCGTAGTAATGCCGTTGTTCTGTTCAAAAAAACTACTGGATCTTCGGCCGGTCTACCACTGAACTCCGGCATGATGGACAGAAGCGTCGTTGTGTCTAATGCGGCGGATCGAATGACTGTAGTCACCTCTTCAGGGGCTATACGCATGTCACGCAGTTGTTGTGTCTGACGCTCTTCGATCCGTATAATGTCATCCACGACTTTGTTGTATTGATCGTGCATCTTCTCCTCCAAGCCTTTGATTTGCGTGCGATTCTCAATGACATCGGTTTTAATGTTAGCGATGTCGGTTTTCACGGTCTCGACATCCGTGGTAATTTGGTCGATCCGCTGTATACACGCGTCTCTCCGATTTATCATTTGTTCCCCCAATTCATGTTGAACAACTGACATCTCTTGTAGTTGATTTTCGATTCTTCCTTCAAGTTCATTGCTCATCCTCTCTTCTGTCTCTTGAAGTTGGTTGCTCATTCTCTCTTCGGACTCTTGAAGTCGACTTCCAAGTCACTCATCCATCCGTTCTTCAGATCCTTTGAGTTGGTCGGCCATCTTCTCCAATCGATCACCCATTCTCTCATCCAAATTCTTGAAGTTGGACATTATTGTCGCAAACATCATCTCCATTGTCGCAGCAGCTGGTTCTTCCGGGTTGGAAACCACACTTCTACGCCGTTCTGATGTGGGAATGAGTGGTCCTTGAGTCCTTGACGTCGGTGTTCCTTGTTGCCTAGATTGGTGCTCCTCCCATCTTGCCTGTAAGACCTCTCTAGTGCCAGTGCTGTCCAGCCCTTCGGCCTCCATCATCTCACGCAATCGTGGCATGGGGATGCTGCGGCTTGCCATTGTAATTCTTTTCTTCTTCCGTACGTCTCCTGGTCCTGTCACGGTCGCCACTTGTCGCGGTATCCTGGCTCTCTTTATCCTCAAAGGAGCGCTGCCCGAACCTGCAATGATTCCGATACTCGACAAAAACAAAAAAAAATATATTAGTAAACGATATTACTAAATATTTTGTAATTGGAACAACACGCACGTTTTTGTTTAAAGAAAAGAAAAAAAAATTAAATTAAACACAAGTTTTTACGAAACAAAAAAAAAACCTGATTTTATTGCTTTAAAAAAAAAATGATTATCCAATTTCTTTTTCAACAATTATTTTAATTCTTTTTCACACAATGTTAAACTTTGAATTACTTGACCAAATTACTTGTACAAATTCCAACTTATACTTTGATCTGGTTTGAACAACAATTATTTACTTTGAACTAATTAGACAATACTTGATTTCAACTTTTATACTAATCGCACATGATCGATTTAAAACTCATCAGACACGATTTAAAACTGATTTGAATCGACACTGGTCACGGTTTATATACCCGCTATGGGTCGTTCTAGAATATGATTGTGTTTTTGAATAAATATTTTGTTTTTGACAATATATTTTCGCATGGAGGCTTCTAGAATATTTTAGTATATCAACACCCATGGACGTAGTCGGAGTGTTCAGACTATTTATAAAATTAATTAAAAATTATACCTCTACTTGGGTTTGACCCATAGTCATACCCCGCTTGGTTGATATTTAAGCAGAGACATAATGGACCCGGCCAGTGTGAACTCAAAATCTATATACAAATTTTATGATACATTCATAACTGTAAGCTAGCTTACTTCTGTTTATTTGTTTTACAAAAATTATCTTGTTTTTACAAAATTATTTATTTGTGATCTGCTATTTTGAAAAACAATTTATTCTATTTGTATGACTTTTGATTAAAATTAAATGTAATAATTTTATTTAAATTTTTGATTTTTTTTTAAAATAGAAAAAACTTTAAATCAAAAGCAACAATTAATCTTATATATATCTTATATATTTTTCGTAATATTTTACTTTCATAATTAAAATGTGTGTTGGATCAAAAAAAATTATTTAATAATTTTCATTACAACAATATATATATATATATATATATATATATATATATATATATATATATATATATATATATATATATATATGATATAGTATACACAAAACGTGTACAGAGAGCTTCTAAAATACTGATGGAACCAATATAAGTATGTACGCATACAGCGTCAAAGGTCGAGCTATCATTTAAAAATTTTATAATTGATTTCTGTCTTACTTAGTCGGATTTCGGAAAAATATTTCGAATAAAAGTTGTTAGTATAATTATAATGAACAACTTTTATCCGAAGCATTTTTTCGAAATCCGAATAAATAAGGGACAAATCAAATATAAAAATTTTAAATGATAGCTCGACTTTTGACGCTGATTGTACATAAGCCGGTAACTATGCATCTGGCCGTAAACTATTACTATTTACATTTGGCCGTAATCATAGCGTATGTGCAGAATATATAAAATACATAGAGAGTCTGCATACAAATTTCACAATGGGTCTAATGGTCTGAGTGTATCCCGTCCAGGTCAGCCGCTACAACCTCACCTAGCCTAACCTAACCTTCAAACGAAATGAGTAAAAATTTCATGGTAACATAGACCAGATCCATGTGTCTACGAGTTGTGCTTCTATGGGTAAACTATTATTGCCTACATTATGACGGACATAAAGCGAAATTTACATTTATCAGTTTACATTGAACAGATTTACATTCGGCTGCTCTGTTCAACTATATAGACATGAGTAGTGCTTCGCGAGGCGAGGCGAGGTGATACCAAAACCTCGCCTCGCCTCGCTTTTTTAAATATCAACCTCGCCTCGCCTCGCCTCGGTTGGGTTAGCTATCACCCTCGTCTCGCCCGAGGTAAAATTTTTACTAAATTTGACTTATTTTGCATGAATGTACTCAATATGGTTAAAAAAACTATGGTTAGAAAATAAATGTCTTTAAAACACGAAATATAAGTTGCTTAGTCTCTAAATTTTTATGACTCCTCGAATGAAAACAGTAAATTCAAAAAAATTTGGCCTAAAAAAATATTATGAACAGCTGAAATCCCGTGATGTTTTAAGAACTACATAAGAGGTTCTTCAAAATGCTTCCACGATTTCCAATGCGAAACCCATATACAAGCTACTATTATTATAAAAAGGAATCATGACATAAAATTTATTTTTCCTTAAAATGCATCTATTGCTTCATGTTTTTTGTAAAAATACATGTTACTATATTATTTTATTAAAAAAATTTTTTTTGTAAATTGCCTCGGCCTCAGCGAGGTTTTTGTGACGATATACCTCGCCTCGCCTTGGTTAGTAACGAGGATTAAAATTTTGAACCTCGCCTCGCCTCGCCTCGTGCCTCGTAACCGAGGACCGAGGCAAGGCAAGGTTACCTCGTAGCCTCGGTAAAACCCTAGGCATGAGATTACGGTATGCTCATTCGTAAATTACATAAATATAATTATTATAATTTATTTAAAATTTTTTAAACTTAAAGAAATTCTTAATATCTAACTAAGATTCTGATCCAATTCAAGTAACGACTTGTCCGGCATGTCGGGTACAATCTGATCCGATTTACAATGGGATGCTCTGTTCAACTACATAGGTATAGAGATTACGGTATGTTCATTGGTAAATTACAGAAATATAATTATTAAAATTTATTTAAACTTGAAAATTTTTTTAAAATTCTTAAAGCTCTATCTAAAGTCTTGTTCGAAAGAGTTACTAAATTACCCGAGATTCGTATTTGTGGACTTAAAAGTGATCACTATTTTTCCGTAGTCGGTAAAGTAGTGATCAATATTCGCCGAATCACAAACCTTCAGTATCCAAGCATTTACCTACGTTTCATGGGAATAATCAAAATAATTTTATTTTCAAATTTCCAAATTTCCAAGTAATAGATTTATCTGCGGTGGTGACTATAATGCCAAACACACATTCTGGGGCTCAAGGCTCATAAATCCTAAAGGTAAAAATTTGCTAAATACAATCCAAGCAAACAATCTGGAACAACTATCTACTGGAGAACCAACTTACTGGCCTTCAGATCTAAACAAATTAGGTGATCTTTTAGATTTATTTGTCATAAAAAACATGTCAAAAGGATACTTGAAAATTGAATCATGTGACGATCTTTCATCAGATCACTCTCCTGTTTTGCTATCGATTTGTACCGAATTTATTCAAAGAAAATGTGTACCATCTTTAACTAATCGACAGACTGGGACTATTTTCGATCACATATCGATAGTAATATCCATTTAAACATTCCTCTAAAGACAGAATATGACATCGACCTTGCTGTACAAAATCTTACAGAAATTATCCAGAGAGGAGTCCGAGATTCAACTCCTGTTAATAAAAGTTCCAAGACATAAAACTTCCTCGCAAAAAGTATAAGATGTTTAATCTTAGAAAAGCGTAGATTAAGAAGAATTTGGCAACAAACAAGATATCCAAGAGATAAAACCAATTTTAATCGATCATCACAAAGTTTAAAACGTTTGCTAGAGAAGTTAAAACAAAATTTTATCGAAGATTATCTTGAAAATTTATCCCCTATGGAATCGTCTGGTTATTCACCGTTCCACCATTACGGAAATCAGATGGTTCTTGGGCAAGAAGTTGTAAAGAAAAGGTTGATTTTTCGCACAAGACTTAATAGAACTTTTCTCTAAATCTACAATTGCCACAGAGGAAGAAATCGAACAGTTAATTAATGCCCCTTTAAAATTATCTCCACCAATAAGATCATTTTCTCCAAGTGAAATACGTACGACAATAGATAAACTGAATCTCAAGAAAACGCCTGGATATGATTAAATAACAACAATGATTTTAAGAGAGCTACCAAAAAAAGGGATAACTATGATTAACAACATTTTTAATGCAATTTTAAGAGTAGCATATTTTCCTTTTCTTTGGAAAATATCGCAAATCATTCTTATCCCAAAACCAGGGAAACCGATCAATGAAGTTAAATCATATCGACCCATCAGTTTGTTACCCACATTATATAAAGTCTTTGAAAAATTATTTCTAAAATGATTACAAAATATATTGTACGAATCCAGAATTATACCCGACCACCAATTTGGTTTTCGTGAAAAGCATTCCACTATTGAACAAGTTCACCGAATAGTTAATACAATCGTTAAAAGTTTTCAAGAAAAGAAATATTATACAGCCGCATTTCTTGACGTAAGCAAAGCGTTTGATAAAGTATGGCATCCTGGCCTACTTTACAAACTAAAACAACACATACCTAGTACATATTACTGTGTTTTGAAATCATATTTTAACGATCGATATTTTCAAGTCAAACATCGAGAGGAGTTATCCGACTTATTTCCTATTGAATCTGGCGTACCGCAAGGCAGCGGTCTAGGTCCATTTCTATATTTGATTTATACTGCAGATTTACCTGTTGACGAAGAAAACACTACAGCGACATTTGCAGATGATACTGCCATTTTATCCATTGATTTTATCCATTTTATCCATTGACGTTAAATCAAATACAACATTGGTTACGAAAATGGCGCATTCAAGTTAATGAATCGAAATCCGTTCAAGTCACGTTTACCATGCGGAGAGAGAATTGTCGAGTTGTTTGCATGAACAATGTGAGTTTTCCACAAGCTAATGAAGTTAAATACTTGGGGTTGCACCTAGATAGAAGACTTACATGGCGAAAACACATCTGGACCAAACGAAAACAACTAAACTTAAATCTCTTAAAATATAATTGGCTTATAGGGCAAAAATCAAAGCTATCATTAGACAATAAAGTGTTAGTGTATAAAACTATATTAAAACTTGTGTGGACCTACGGGATTCAACTATGGGGAACTGCGAGCAACAGTAACATCGAAATACTTCAACGTTTTCAATCGAAAGTTTTACGAACAATTAGTGAATCTCCGTGGTATGTGCGTAATGATGACATTCATCGTAGTCTCGAAGTGCCCACAGTGCGTGAAGAAATTTCGCGATTCAGTGACAGATACATGATCTTTTAGACAATAGTGACAGTTTGAACAGACTGAATAGACAAAATGTGTTAGACCTAAGGTTTAGATTTACGTAAAATAGTATATAGCTGACTATATAGTTTTTTTTTAAGTGACTACCAGTGGGTAGTTCACTGTTCAAGCCATCTTTAGCCAGTAGACCTATTTAGTTCTTTTTAGAACTGATAATAGGAAAAAAAAGGAAACAAAAACAAAAATTCCAAGTTTTCCAAATTTTATTTTGTATAATTTGAAAAAGAGTTATTTTTGTTTACCTTTTCTATTATCGCAGAAAAATTATGTTTTTTAATATTTTGTTTTAACAGATATCAATCAATCAAGAGTTCCATATCCCCTAGAGCATGTTGGAGACCACTTCCTATCACTCGTTTCTATCTTGGACAATTCGGGTTAGATCTTTAAATTTCATCTTTTGTCTATTGCGCGATCTAGTCATGATGTTTGTTTTCTTCCCCTAGTTCTTTACTGTTCGAATTTTCCCATCAGGACTAATTATTGTATACTGTATTCGTCCGAACGCATTATGTGACCGAAGTAAATTTACAAGATTTCTCTTTTCGTTATTTATTTTTAACACTTTGCCGTTGGTCACATAATCCATCCATTTAATGTTTAGCATGTGCCTATAACACCACATTTCAAGAGTTTAGTTTTAACAGATGTAGCTATGTTATTTCAATATGGCATTTAGGGCACCCATAGTCACTAAAGCATAGCCAAACATGTTTTAAACAGTCTACTACAATGTATATAATATATGCCAATACGCAACCTAATATATTTCATAATAAACTTTCACATTTTATTAATATACATTCAATTTTTTGAAAATTTTACATAATGAAATAACATAATAATAAATTTTCATCCTATCAATTCATATTGTGAACGCGTAACCGTTAGCCCTGTAATTACATTTGCATACCATAAAGTTTCATTATAAAATCAATCAGATAAGTACGAACTTAGAAATCTATTTTTCTCTATAATCATAATATTAGGTCGGATTTCATTCAAAAGACCGTTCACCCAAACAAATTCTACGAATTAAAATTCATATGTAAAGTACAGATAGGCCAGTTGATAATTGGTGTGTATTAACAGTGGCATATAAAAGCATATCTATACTAATAACATATTATATATTTAAAGAGGTAAAGTTATTTTTATGTTTGTACAAAGAATACAATATACATAGAAGCGTATAAAAACGATTTTTGTGTCACTTAAAATTTTTAGTGTGTGTGCTGACCACTAGATGACAATAGCTGTTCGATTTCGGTATTTGGTGCCATTACCAGCACAACCAACTGTATTATTTGACAGAACTGAGTAGCAGTTGGCCGGATCACATCGAAGCGGGAATGTACTTCAAATTTATATTAAAAATCCACCAATATTAATGAAATTTTTATGAATTTTTAGAATTAATTAGTCAAAATTTTTTAATTTTTTTTTTACAAGCTGTATAAAATATTAATATTTGTTTTTGTAGTTTCAGTTGCTATTTTAAAAGGATACGCTTTAAACATAAGTTTTTTAAATATAACAAATATTAATATTTTATACAGCTTGTAAAAAAAAAGTAAAAAATTTTGACTAATTAATGGATTCCCTTTTAATATAAATTTGAAGTACATCCCCGCTTCGATGTGATCCGGCCAACTGGTACTTAGTTCGGCCAAAATACATATCAGTTGGTTGAGCTGATAATGGCACTAAATACCGAAATCGAACAGCTATTGTCATCTAGTGGTCAGCATACACACTAAAAATTTTAAGTGACACAAAAATCGTATTTATACGCTCTATGTGTATTGTATTCTTTGGTTTGTATGTGGAAATTTCTGGAATTGGACAAAGTTTAAAAAAAGTTTGCTTTTTCGTATCCGTTACCGTGCGGTAACTATACGCTTAAATCCAACTTTTAAACGGCGAAAGAAAGGAAAAATCTTTAAATATAAAAAATGTTTATCTAATAAAAACCAACAGCTTTTGTAGGAGACGCTTGTTCATAGAATCCATAGTTTAGTCACTATTTCAGCGCGCAGTCTGTACGGCTAGTTCAGCTAGTTCTATAAGTATGTTAGATTGAAACAATTCCTAAGGAATCTTCTTTTAGTAGAATCGCTATTCTGTTTATAGGGAAAACCAAAATCACGATTCAGGCTGTTTATGGAACTTACAACTGTTTCCAAATTTCCAATGATATATAATTTCACAAATTGAACGTTAGAACACTCCACCTGTGTACTCTATAAACTAATAAAATTTCGATTTAACTTTTTGAGAAGTTAACTTTTAATGAAATTGTTTGTAAAGAAATGATTGAAAACAAGTTGTGGAAACTGCACATTTTGGTTTTGTCAAAAGCCGTGTGCTCGATTCCCATCCTAAATTTGTGTGATTTTTTTTAAAGAAAGAAGAAAACACAAAATATAAAATATTTCTCTTAATATTAGAACAATTGAAAATATATATATATATATATATATATATATATATATATATATATATATATATATATATATATATATATATATATATATATATATATATATATATATATATACATATTTATATATGTACTTTTATAAAATGTCTGTGGACTCTCTAGCGGTCACAGTTTTATTCTGATTGGAATGAAATTTGGTATTTGAGTTGCTTTTGGTATTTTGAAGGTCAAGTTCGTTAATGGGTAAAATCGGACGAGGGAAAAGGGGGGTTTATGGGGAGGGGAAAACACAAAATTTGACTATCTCCCTTAATATTTGAAAAATCGAAAAATTTATCAGGAGTTAAGTTGTAGGTACTAAGTTTTACTGTAATTTTGTTTCTTATCATTTTTCTGTTACACTTATATTTACAGAAATATTTACAATTAAAAATTGAAAGTTAATTCTAAATATCTCTGTTCACATTCGAGTTTGAGAAAAATGATCAGGTAACTTAATATTAAGAGCGATATTTAATATTTTGTGTTTGTTTGAAACGAATACATGAAATATATTTTATTGTAAAAAATTTTGATTGTCGTTTCCATAGTTACTATAAACTATAATCGTTATTTTGGTTATTAATAAATTTAATTTTTGCCAAAACTAAAGTCATATCAGATATTATATTTCATTTTGATCACACTTAAGTTATAACCGCTAGAGAGTGATTTATGTATTCTAAGGAAATTCGCTAAGTTGACACAGCTCCTGCGTAACGATTTTTTTTAAAACTTTTTTTGGATATTTCGTTTTTTCTTTAGAATTTTAGTATAAGATAAGATCAATCTATGCGCACTAATGTAGAATAATATCAATCTAGGCGCAATAGTGTAATATGAAGTTCATTAGCATAAAATGAGGTCCATTAAAAACAATTTCTTTTACTTCTACGATATTTTAGCCTTGCATAAAGGTTTGGTATCTGATCAAAAACTTAAATGTAAAAAAGGACCAAGTTTTTGAGACTACCCTTAATATAATAGTTTCGCGTAAGAAATTGAATGAGAGCTTATAAATTTAGCCCTCTATAATAGTTTGTCCTTTAGAGTGATGATATGGAAGATAGGACCAACTTATTTTCCAAGCGTGAGAAAAGGAATATAAATTTATTGTATAAATTTCACCTTAGAAAATGAATGAGGGCTTATAAATTTAGCCCTAATAATAATAGTTTGTGCTTAAAAAGTGATCATATGGTAGAGAGAACCAAGAGTGAGAAAATGAATGAAATGAGGCTATAACAGAATTGAGAGTACGTTAGTTTTAAAACTTCTGATCTTGGTTGTACTCTTCAGTTGTGAGTTGTTCCAGATGTTTTCAACATAGCAAACGAACCCTTAGCCTTATTGATTCTGTTAAGTAGCCTAACATAAAATTTAATTTAATTATTTTATGACGCTAATCATAAAAATTCAATCATTTCTCATCTTATCTCTATCTATCTCATTTAATTTGTATAGTTTATTTATATGTATGTATCTCTAATTAAGATCTTTAACTAGTTGTTGGATAATATCTTCTATACCATAGGTGGGCAGGGTTTGACTTTACAAGCTCTGAGTGAGAGGTAGGAAGAGAGATAGAGTAAATACAGGGTACCTACCAATTATTATTATTTTCTTTTTTTAATTAAAACATTTTCTGAAAAAAATATTATAATACCAACCCTTTTTTATGGTCACTATCTATTATAATTATACAAAGTATACACTATTTTCTATACAATACATACAATACATTGAATACATACTCTGGAATTTTGGGCATAAAATGTACCTTTTTAATATATTTGTGTATGAATAAAATATAAATCTTTTGATCTTTTACGTTTACCGCTTGACAATTGTAAACCGCTTGTAAATTTTTTTATGGTTTAGCTTTAGTTTAGATTTTAAAATTAGGTTTTTGGAAATTCCGAATAATATGCCAAAAGTATTCATATCGGAGAACTAATAAACAATTATTTACCTGATTTAAATATATTTTTATTAGTAGAGGGTATAGTGTCATGGGAATTTGATGACACTGGATACAATAAACATGCCAATGATAAAGCAGGGTGAGTGGGGGTTAATTTGTTACTAATTTCTAAATGGTTAAATTTTACATAAACTGGGAATTTTATGATAGCTTACTCAACTTGACTGATTTGTTTTGATTTAGTCTAGCTTACTTATCAAGCAGTCTTGGATAAGTTCAGCACTGGAGGTGCGGCGCCGTCTAGGAAGAAAAGGAGGATATTTTTTGGCATCAACGAGTGGGAGCATCGTTTTGGTATATTTAACAAAAGTGGTAAAGAGGTAATTTGCCTATTTTGTGGTAAAACATTTATTTGTTTAAAAAGAAGTAATTTCCAACTTTATTATACCGAAACATTCTGCCGAGTTTGATAAATTCAAAATAGGAACAGCAGAACGCGATCGTGTAATTGCTGCTTTTAAAAATAATTATTTTGAATCATCGTTTCATATTTCTTAAACAATAAATATTTTATAAAACTATTTCTAAATTGGGCAATAATCGGTAGGACAACCTGTATTGAAACAACGTTTCGTCTTACTTCAAAACATACCTTGCTTACTTACTCTCACTTTCTTATGGGGAGCCCCGTGACTCCGGAGAGCCGTCTACGCCCACCTCTGTATCTATACTAATAAAAGTATAAAATGTAAATTGTAACCAATCTAGATTCTAGGTAATAAAATATAATAAAATATTAGGAAAGCATAACATTTCATATACTATGACCAATTTGTATATTAACATTTAACTTCTCCCACAAAATATCTAATATTTTTTATTTTTACAGCAAACGTTCAAGGACATGTTTTTTGTTGCTGCAACCACTATACACATTTGCAACATAATAGGTTGCTGCATAATGTTGCTGTTCAATGTTTCTCGTTTGTAGGCCACTTAAAAGTAACATCGTCGTGACTACCTCCAGTGGTGGTTATAATCGATCCAAGACAGGTCTGATTTCTGGAGTTGATCCGAAAGTTTTTTGTTTTGTCGGTGTTGATATATAATCCTGCAGTCCCTGTGCATCAACAAAAAGGTGAGAAAGCAAGCAAATATAATCTGCGTAGTCCAGGTTGCAAAGTTTCTGGGCGATCTTCCACTGTATGCCGGCATTTGGGTCACAGACTGCATAATATCGTCGTGTGGTATTAAAAATAAAATAAGCGACAGTATACATCTCTGACGGACTCATGGGGAACGGATCTAATAGTCTTCCCAAGTAGCTTATACTGCAAATGGAGTTGCCATACGTTGCTCTTATTAGATTTATTATCCTAGCAGGAATTCCTCTTTTCCTGAGTGATCTCCAGGTGGCTTGTCGACTTATGCAGTCAAATGCCTTTGCAAAGTCAACAAAAGTGAGATAAAGGCTGCTTTTGAACTATATGGACTGCTCATTCATAATCCACAGGCAATTTATATTATCCACACAGCCCCTATGTTGTCGAAATCCACTTTGTTCTCCCTTAAGTTTGGTGTAATGATTGGTTCCATTCTTTTTAGGAGAATGTCACTAAGTATTTTAGATGATACACTTAACAACACAATATCTCTCCAGTTGTCACACTTTTGCAGGTTTTCCTTCTAAAGTATATTGATAAGATACCTGCCCAATCCTGCGGAACAGATTCTTCCGCCCAGATGTCACTTATAATGGAATGCATTTTTTGTGCCGAAAAATCTTTGTCTAGTTTTAAAATCTCACTGGGTAGTATGTCTATTTCCGGAGCTTTATTGCTTTTCATGGCTGCAATAATGTTTGGGATCTCCAATACGGAGGATACTTTGTTGCTGATTAAGTTGTTCGCAGGGGCATTATTTATAGAGGAATTAATATCCGCATCAATATCGTCCGCTGTTTGATTAACACTAAAAATATTTTCGAAGTATTTTTTCCAATGGTTGAGCTGCTTCTGTGCGTCAGTTATTACTTCTCCCTTATCGGTATGTTTTTCTGAAAAGTTTCGTGATTCGATATTGTGTGCACGAATCGCTTATATCCGCTCAACTCAGTCTTTATTATTTCTTTGTGCTCAGCATCATGCACACCTGTGAGTTCTATTCGAATCCTTTTTTCTCGCATTGATTAATTTCCAGCTTTGATTCCTAATCCAGGATTTCCAATATTTTTATTTAGTTCCCAAAACATTTCCACACACTCCATTGAATCCCATCTTAAATTGTGACCATTTGTATTCTACAGAGCTGTTAACACCGAGATTATCTTCGTCTAGCGCTGCAAATTTACAATGGAGCTCAAGTTTGAATTGCGCTCTTACTGATTTATCCGATAATTTAGATGTATCGTACATAATGATCGGATTTTTAACTTTCTTTACAGATGCGATTTTAATCTAAACTTCAGCAACAACAAAGAAGTTATCTGTATCGGCATCGGCTCCTCGCTTTACCAGCACATTGAGCAAGGATTTCCTCCAGTTACGGGAAATAGTGATATGGTCAATTTTATTTCGTGTAACACCGTCAGGTGAACACCAGATCACTTTAGGTATTGATTTGTGGGGAACACAGTTCCACCAATAATAGATTGTTTTGATCGCAAAACACTATGAATAAGTCCCCATTTTCATTTCGTGTATCAATACCATGACCACCCATTACGTATTCCATATTGTCATTATCATTGCCGACCTTAGACTTCATGTCACCAACCACCATTATTATGTCGCCCTTTCTAATCTTCCTCATCGTAGCATTGAGCACCTGATAAAATCACTCTTTTGTCTCCAAATCCTGCAACTCGGTTGGAGCGTAACATTGCACGATAGTGCCGCTCCTAGCTTTACATTTTAATGTAGCAGTAATTCTCGATGAAACTGAGTTCTATTCGAAGAGACTTCTTGAGGCTTTCTTACTTAATAGGAATCCTACACCTTCTTCATGTGTGTCACTTTCATTTGGTTTACCGAAATAAATAAACTTATAGCCGTCTGATAACACCATCTCTGGTTTTTTTATGCCACCCCCCCACCCCAAACCAAATACGATTTCTTTTTTAAGTATAATTTTATTGCTTCTTACTCAAATCTTACATTGAGATAATTGAATGTTGGGAATAAAATCTAGAGTGTAACGCCATTTATTACTACTAAAAAAATGATGCTATTGTTTAATCAGTCTTTACCAATTCATGAGTAACAAATACTTTCCAATTGTTTATTGATAATCATGGTTGATTTGATATAGTTTCATTAATATACAGAAATAATAACGTACTCAGTAAAAGGATGAAAAGAAACTTCCCTTCGTGAAATGGACAAATATTTCTTGCAGATAGTGGAAACAGACGAAATTACACTAAGCGGGTGCATTTCATGACGTGGACATCGTTTTCAAGCACGACTTATTAAGATTCAATATATTAATTTTATTAATTTTGAATTAAGAAATAGATCTAGATAACATTTCAATCTAATCCGACCATAGATCAGTCATTCAAGTACTTTAATGTTATTTACAATGGTCGTAATGCCAATGCTCACATTTGGCTGTGTAGTATGGTGGACAAGAACCTCTCTGGCCGTAACCAGGAAAAAATTGGACCACCTGCTCAGAGTTGTATGCTTAGGGTCACTGGAGCCATGCGAACAACTACTGCTGCGCTGGGTGCGCTTCTAGGTATTCCGCCGATTTATTTAATGATGGAAACGGAGGTCATGACAGCTACCTACCCACTTTGGAGTTGCAGACAGTGGTACTGTAGAACAAACACAGGTCATGCGAGTATAATGAACAGATTGGAGACTGTGACCCCACTTGTGGAAATGGCACAGGATTCCACTCTCCCGATTTACCATTTTGACCGCAAATTTAGGGTAATCATACCTTCTCGAGAGGAATGGGATCGAGATGTACCTAACTGTTCACTCCCTCGCGGACAATATCTTTATACAGATGGGTCAAGAGCCGGAGATTTATCTGGTGCGGGGGTTTATGGACCTAGAATAAAGGAATTGATTCCTCTTGGTCAATATGCGACGGTTTTTCAATGAGAAATCTTCGCCATGCTGAGACGTGCCCAGATCTGTAACACGAAAGGTTACAGTGGGGCACATATCAGCATCTTCTCAGAAAGTCAGGCCGCACTTCGTGCCCTTGAGGCGTCAAGATTCCAGTCGAGGATAGTCTATGAATGCTTCGAGGAACTGAATCACCTGGCACTGAATAACACAGTCAGACTAATCTGGGTACCGTATCACTCTGGCGTTAAAGGGAACGAAGCAGCGGACTCGTTGGCACGAGAGGGGTCATTTCAAACGCCCCTTTCACCTGAGTCTGTCATTCCTATAGCAAGATGCTCCGTAATTTACCGAATCAAGGAGTGACTACGACAAGCTCTTTTCGATTACTGGGACTTTCCACAGGGCATGCGAAACTCAATAGAATCCAGACTGCAGACTCATATATAGTACTAATCTCAGTTTTTAACAAAGTTGGAAAAAATCGTCGGTTTTTGACTGTAGTTTTCGGTCTATACTACTAAACCGAATTGTTAAATCGTGGAACTCATTCGACGCAAAATTGAATATTCTTTGATTAATTATACCGTGTCTTTTTCGCGCTTTTTAGGATGCACCATATAGATGTTATAGGCATCAAACCAAAATAAGTCCGAAAATTTCCAGGTTTTTTGGCTGGCAAAAGTTTCCCGATATTGTCCGTGTTAACATTATTGTTTATTACAATGTTACAAACATTATGCAAGTTAAAAAAATAGAAAATGCTACACCAACTTTTGCATCATACAATACCTCTACTGACTGGCGTATAGAAGGGGAAGAAAATAATTCGCATTGTCAGATATTTACCTTTCATTTACCAAATTTCAAGGTTTGAGGTATATGGATTTTAGTTTTACATTAATAACATCGCTGAGAAACATATCTAAGTCTTGGATCCTAATGGGGGCTCCTAAGGAATGTCTAATGGGGGCATAGAAAATATGCTTTGCCAGGTTTCCTAATTAATTCGTCTAATTAAGACATTTATCAAATTTCAAGTTTCAGAGTCATAGGGCGTGGTTGGCTGAGACAATTTACAGATACTTTAAGCAACTTCATTTATATTGTCCATATTTTACAGGCTCAGTTAAATTATTTGAGGCAGATTGGCTTACTTAGTTTGCTAAAGACTTAATTTGGCCAAACAGCAGTCTCGGATTTTCCATATAGGTAATGTAGACAAATGCCTTTGGCCTATGCTTTTAGTGGCCCACAACTTGATTCTCTCGTTTTCGTTTTGCAAAGGTTTTAGGTCAATTTTTTAAGTACAGACAAATTTTACAGAATTGTTTATACTTTACATGCCTCAAAGAGGCTCTTGTTAAATTTCAATTAGGATAAAACTAGGTTAAAACTGGCTACATTTATTTTGGACCCTTACGCGTTTCAAGCGCTCTCTATTACACGACTTATCTATTACCGTTAAAGCGCATAAAAATCGCAACCTCAGTTAACTTATAGCATTAAGCGCTCTGATGCCTTTGGATAATATACGGAGAGAAAAATTTTATCAGAATGATTATACGTATTGTCTAATATAGTCGTCTTTCTTGGTGACACACCATATAGTCAAATTTAGCTATAATAGAAAGTTTCCCTACTGTGGACCGTTAAAATGACGGTAATAAGAATCTGAACTTAATGGGTAAAAATGGATTACGCATATGCAATTTGGTGTTATAAGGTTTAAATGCTATCAACCTATCTATAGACCTACCTATACATAAGAGGAAAGGAGTCCCGATACTTGCATTGCCTAAGGAATTGTATGGGGCTTAGTCAAGTTCTGCCAAACAGGTCCAATGACTTTATTTATATACAAATAACATAGGTTCCTCAATTGGAAGGCAGGATTTTCAAATTTTTCATGGAAACATGTAAAAAAACTGCATAAAGAATTATTTTTGAACTACTTAGTAGCATTATTTCTTTTTTTTTACATAATTGATATTTTACAGAGAATACAATTAGAAAATAAAATTAATATTTTACAATTTTCCGTCACCATAAATTTCCCAAAAATTTAGATATCGATTTTAACATTTTATGAAAATCCAGATATCTAAAAAATTATTACTAAATGCGCATTCATTCTAATAATTATTTGACGATGTCATCAATCATGGGAGGAAACTGAAAACAGAAATATTTTGTTAATTTGTGAATAAAATGTAATAAAATGAACATCATTTATATATATATATATATATATATATATATGATATTGCTAATATTGCCAAATGCCAATATTGAGTTAATATCACCTTTCAACCACGCTCTTGTATTTTGCTATAATTATATAGGTAGAATATTGGCAAAAATTGGAGTTACGATAGTTTACCCGTCGGGTACAGATAGAGGAAACACAAAATTTGGTAAATGTCTCTGAATATTGGAAAAATCGAAAAATGTATAAGAAGTAGAGTTATAGAAACTTAATTTTACTACCAATTAATTTGTTAGCATTTTTTCTTTTACTCATATTTATGATTTAAGATTGTAAATTTGAATCCTAAATATTGCTGTATGTATTAGAGTTTTAGAAAAATGATTAGACAATGAATTGCAGTGAAGATTTTCTACAAAATTACTACGTATACATTTTTCAATTATTCTAATATTCAGAAAGATATTCTATATTTTGTGTTTTCGCCATTCTCTAAGCCGGCCTTCCCTTTGACCGATTCTACACATTAAAACGATCTTGGCCTTTCAAATATCAAGCATGTCAGATATGAAATTTCATTTTGATCGAACTAAAGTAATGAAATAATTACCGATTCAATTTTGTGTGAAACGAAACTATTCAACTAAAGTAAAAATGAAAATTACCATTTTGCAATCGATTTTGATATACATGATGCAGCTTTAATATCATAACCTGTTCCTTCAGGACAATTTACTTCTTCCATCTGTCCCTTTCTGCATATGCTTATACTTGTACAATCGTATTTTACTCTATATACACTTCCTGGCTGACAACTTCGAACATTGTTATAAAATCTGTAATATTCACTAGATGTTGAAGATCCGTGTTTATTTGTTGTTCCTTGATTATTTTTGGATTTGAAGTAACCCGCCGTGTCCCACGTTATTTGCTGTCCTGGTTGTTGAGGGTTTGCGTTACAATTTACTTTATTAGAATAATCACATGTTTTCAAAGTCTGAAACGAAAAAATTATACCTTGTTTATTTGATATTCATTGCTTTAGTGCCGCCAGTGAGTAAAAATGATAATTACCATTGAACCATTAAGAATAGAATCGACATTAATGTGATTTTAAAAATATTTCTTACAATATAAAATCAAAGTTTTGGAGCAAAGTTGAATATCATCAATTTACTAATTTACGGAAAGTCGCGAAAAATTTTTAGAATTATTATTTGCATATGTTTTTGAAACTATTTTACTTAAGTCTTCCATAGATCATTCTGCTATTACTTCGAGAATAAAATATTTAATATTGTTGGAATATTTCTATGGTAAGAAAGTATATCTCTAGGACTTCAACAGTTGCACAAGTTTGCCATATAAATGTAAAAACTGGAAAAAGCTGGAAAAAGCTGGAAAAAGTACCCACGATTCTTAATGGTTTTTGAAAATAGTCAGCAAACAGTAGTTGGTTTATAAGGAACAATGGGGAATATTGACTAGTTTTTTAATTTTCCAAAATATTAATAGGAAAAAATTATTTAATCTATTCGACCCGTACATAGGTAATAATTAACCATACCAAATCCATAACATAATAACATGACCTGTTTTTAAATTTTTTCTAAAATTCAGAAAAATGGCAAATGTATCTAGCCTTACAAGTTTGGATTCTGGTTTTAGTTGGGTTATACAACTACGTCCAGGGGCGGATTAAAACAATTCACCGCCCTTGGCAGCTGCAACATTGTCACCCCCTCCTTTTAAGATACATTTCCATGCTAATACTCAGCGCTGGCGTCGGACCACGTGGTCTGGCACGTAACCAGTTTTGACGCCATCGTCGAAACCGCTAGAAGTTAGATTGAAACCAACTTCTTCCCATGACGGCAATCGTTATTAATTGGAATTGATTTATTGATAGCTAAAACCTAATTGAATCGGTGTTATAAACTGCTTTAGATTAGAAGAAAAGGGTCGGACTCAAGGTATTTGCCACATTGCTAGGCTGTTAGTTTTTTGCACCTTTCCCTCACAAAATTTTGAATGTATTTGCTTGACTTCGGAGTATATTATATTCAATCTTCCGGACGCACTGGTAATATATTATTGAGAAATAATAAGAAAGTTATCCCGTTATTGTGAATGTGTAAATTTTTGTTAATTAATGTTTAATATATTAAAGTATAGGAAGATAAAAAATTAGCAATCGTTACGGAGCTTTGCTGATGTGATTTTTGGCTAATCGGCCAATGGATATAAAGAGTTCAGCTGTGCGTAATATATTTTTTGCAATTTTGGTAAATTATCATGTCCTTAAAACCCACATCGGTAACATCCTTGGTAATATCAAATCGAATAATACATTATGTAATGACCATTAACATATCATCAAACAAAGATTAAAACCCTGCATTTCACTTCATTAACTCCATTATTTTAATCATCAACTCGTTTTTGTTAATTAGTTAATTACATACCTCACTATACAATGTTCCTAAAGGACATGAGAATTTCGCAGGAATTCCATAATTACAAATAAAGAATTCACTACAATTTGTTGGATTTCTATATGAACCATAACCATCACTTTGGCATCCATTTGGTTTTGGTGGTGGCACTGAAATTGAAAAAATTTGTTATTATGTTTTCTTTTTTAGTATTTTTATGACAAATATGCATTGAGAAATACAAACAAATTTGTGATAAGTATATAAAATGTAAAAAACAATGTTTTATTACACAATCATTTTAAATATCCGACTTTTAGGATACCGTCCGTAATGAGCATATATATCATTTTTCCTACTAATCATTACACTTAGACTAGAAAATTGAATAAAAGACTAAGGAACTGGTGCCTAAAAAGGCCCACTTTTTGCAAAATGATTATAAAAACGTAAAATTGCGTAGTAAACAAAAATAAATAAAAATTTAGTAAACATTGATTATTTATGCATCCGATGTTTGAGAAAAATCATCACAATTTATTTTGTTCCAATGAAAAAATGATAATTTTAAAATCCTTGGTTGTGGGCCTTATTAGATCTATTTAAAATACAAGCTGCATTAAAACTGCTTGCTCTCTGTTCGTGTCTACTTATTTTTTACTAAATATTTTTTTTTAAAATCACAAACCACCCTGGGCCTTATTTGGAGTCTTGGGAAAATTCTCGAACTTTGGTAACAGAAGGTGCTAATATGACCAAATGAACTAAGAAACTGTTTTATTTTTGCATGGAATACTAAGAGCTTTTGTTTGATATATTTTTCATGCATCCAATCGTTTTGGTCTAAATATGGATCGGCTAGTCAGGTAGTATGGGATGAACAATGGGTCGGCTAATAAACTAATAGATACAGAATAAAATATTTACATTAACTAATATATACATTATATACCAATTCTATGCAATCGCTATTACAGTTTTGTATTCTTATTAGTATCAAATATTTTAATATAGTTTAATTTTTTCGCTGGATTATGTCCGCATTATAGTAAATTTAACAAATGAAAATTACTACTAACTGAGTTAATTTCTTAAATACCCGATATGTACTGAGTTCATTATCAATGTATGAACTGTTTATTTTAAATTTTGAGTTGAAATTGTGGCAAAACTGTTCAGTTTATGAACAATATTTTCAGTTTATGAACAAAAATTGTTGATTTTTTAAAAAGTAACATGACCTGACTTTTTAGGTCTCGAACACAAGCGAACGGGCAGGCTGACAGGCAGACGAATCTGCGGAAATAGACTAATTAGATCGTTTTTTTGAGCTAGAGGTAAAAAATTTTACAGCTAGAAATAGAAAATTTTAAACCTAGACATTATAGCGTTAGAGGATAAAAAATCCAGATTAAAACTAAAACTCACAAACCGAATTTGTACTATAACCTTGGCGTTTATTTTGGTTTGGAAAATTGGCTCAAAAACAGTACGACAACAAAGTATAAAGTTAAATTAAAAAATTATTCCTCATAGCAAAATTAACAACTTTTGTACCAACCATTTTTTTGTAAACGAAATATATTAAGCTCAATTTAAGCTCAATAATTTACTTTCTATCAAATTCAACCATGATACTAAATAAATACCATTAAATGTGTATTATAGTCCATCAGTAGTGGACAGCCAAGTTAGAGGGGCGTAGTTTGTATTTGGATTGTTGTTTGTATTTGGCTTGTATTTGGTTTGTATTTAGATTAGAGCCAAAATCGGGTCCTTATAACTTTTAAACGGAAAGAGCTACAGTGGTGAGTTTTCAAACATAAGAATTTTAAGGAATTATAAGATAAAAACCTCTCTTCACAAATCGTTAAAAAATTAATAGTTTAAAAGATATTTAACTTCAAAAACCCAAAAAAGTCGACCACGCCCCAAATCTTTGGTTAACATAATCAAAATTGCAAAGCCTACATCATAAGTCTTTTAAAGTTTATATTTGGCATACAGTTGGATCAAGTGCCCAAACCCAAAGGAAAATTATGAAACCCAGAAATCGAAAATTTTAAGGTTATGTATTTAGAATGTTAATTTATCAAATAAATTAACATTCTAAATACATAACCTTGCTCTAGAGAGTTATATTCTGCCTTATATATTTTGCCCATGGAGACTACACAAGGAGATCGAACTCAAACCGGAAAATTGACAAAATATGGCAACGAAATGGTAGAAATTATATTTACTTTTTATGCCGCTAGGGTCGCTAGTTTGTTGATACGTACTGATCCGTACCGAAGTGAATATAGTATAATAAATAAAAGTGAAGTATGCCAGTTTTATTTCGAAGTGATTATTTTGAAGTATGCAATTTCTTAAGAAAAATTTATTAAATAAAAAACATTTAAAATGGGAAGCAGCATTATTATTAATAAATAAAAGTTTAATTTAATATCTGATTCAATAATTTATTTTCATTTTTACAATTCCAACTTTACAGGTTACTATTTAATTATTCGATGTTTTATTTTTATTTTTATGTAATTATTTTGCGAATTTTTCCTTATTGAAAAATTGAAATTACTTATCATTTATTAAAACAAAGTATTTTATTGAAAAAAAAATTTGGCCGCAAATAATTTTTATAATACTATAAATGCGTAATGTTTTGCAATTAAAACTCGCGCTTATACTCTCACCACTGTTTCCGGCATATAAGCGACACTACTGACATCTTATGTTTGCCAATTATTTGTTTACATGGAGTTAGATATCCTTGTGTAGTATCATTGATTCTTGGTAAATTTCTATTGGCGGAGGTTAATATTCGTCTTAGCATAAATACAAAATTCAACTTTAATGATATGACATTTGAATTTATTAGTTTATCGAGGTAAAAACAAAAACAATTTATTATTTTGTAAAAAAAAATATTTGTAAATTAATTTCGTGATGATTTCGTTGGATTGAATAAATTAACATCAACTTTATTAATGAGTTTCAAACATAAAAGATTTATTTGAAAATTTCGTTTTTCCTTTAGAATTCTTAAAAAAAAAATTTTTTCTGGGACCAAAAATTTAAATATCTCGGAAACCAATAGAGATATCGAAATAATAATCGCAGATTCTTTCGTTTTAAGTCAAAATAGACCATAGAACTTATATACCACATTTCAATAAAGAATTTTTCAGGCCATGTAAATTTTATAACTATAGAAAATTAACATAGAATTTTACATAAAAAGATAAATAACTCCGAAACGGTGTGTTTTATTAAAATTTACATACGGTATTAACAAATGCGGAAGTGTAATTAAAGATTCATCCCAGCACAGTAACGTAATATAAAGTCAATCTATGCGCATTAGTATATAATGAGTTCATTCTACGTGCAGTAATAGAAAATGAAGTCCATCTATGCGCAGAAGTTAAAATGAGGTCCAATTATGCACATTAGTGTAAAATGGGGTTCATCTATACGCCGTAATATAATATGAGGGCAATCTATGCGCAGTAGTGTAACGTGAGGTAAATCTATGCGCAGTAGAGCAATATGAAGTCTTTCTACGAACATAGGTGAAATGAGGTCAGCGTATGTACAGTAAAGTAATTAGATCAATGTTTGCGCAGTATATTAAAATGCGGTTAATCTATGCGCAGTAGTATAAAATGAGGTAAATCTATGCGCAGAAGTTAAAATGAGATCCAACTATGCTCAGTAAAATGAAGTTCATCTATGGGCTGTAGTATAAAATGAAGCCAATCTATGCACATTAGTGCGTATAAATGATTCGCAATAGTATAAAATTAGATTAATTTATCCGCAGTAGTGAAAATGAGGTCCAACTATGCACAGTATAGCAAAATGCGGTCCATTCATGCACTGAAGTAAAATATGAGGCCAATCTATGTGCAGTGTTTTAATTTGAGGTAAATATATACTCTGTAGAGCAAAATGTGGTCTATCTATGAACATAGTGTGAAATTAGATCAGTATATGCGCAGTAGTGTAAAATTAGATCAATTTATACGCAGTATAGTACTAAATGTTGTCAATCTAAGCCCAGTAGAGTAAAATGAGGTCAATCTATTTGCAATTATGTGTAATTGTGTCCATCTATGGGCAGTAATGTAAAATGAGGTCAATCTATGAGCAATAACGTAATATGACGTACAATAGAGTAAATTGAGGTCCATTAAAAACTAAATCAATGTTACTACTTCAATATTTTAGCCTTACAAAAAGAAGTGATATCCAATCAAAAACATAAATGTAAAAAATGGCTTCTCGGGGAAATACTGCATATAACAGTTGCTGCTTCAAAAGTAGTAATATGGAAGACAGGGCAAAGTATACTATTTACATAGTGTATGAAAATGAATATAAATTTAGTATGTATTTAATATTTTATCTTCGCAAGTTCTTTTTTTTGTTTCAACTATTTTAAAATCTTTAAACTTGCCAAGATAAAATATTAAATACATAGTAAATTTATCTTCATTTTCATACACTATGTAAATAACTTGGTCCTTTCTTCCATATCACTAATTTTTAAGGAGCAACTATGATGGAGTATTTGAGGAGTATTTCCCCGAGAACTTGGGCCATTTTTAAATATATGTTTTAGATTAGATATATTATACTCTAATGTTGAATTCAATGATGTATGTTAAAGCTATTTGTTAAACTCTGTACCTATATTAAACCAAGTGAGTGTTTTACACCCGTTTTTCAATCGTACAAATTATGCATAGTTTTAATTTTCTAATTAATTAAATGGGGTTGGGAGCTCGTACTATGCTACACTAGTTTCCAATTTACTCTATACGGTCCTGTTTCGGTTCACAGAAATTGGTTTTATATACATAACTTTCTTAATTATAAAAATACATACAGTGATATGTTTTTTAATTTTTGAAGCCTATACATTGCTTTTTTGTACTAATTCCGTGTAATAAGGATTCTAATATTTAAAAAAAAATAGAGTCACGCTAAATAGATAGTAAAAAAATTCAATCTCATCACACACATATACACATACACACACAACATACTTCCCTTTTATATTTAAAGAGATTAATATACTTACAATTACCACCACGGCCATCACAATTCACATTTGATGGATAATCACAAAATGGTCCTTTGTTTGAAAACACAAGTCCGGCAGGGCATTCTTGTACATAAGCGGTGCCATCCCAACAATTTATAAATTTATTACAAGCCATTGGAATGGGATATTGACCACGAGCACCCTGACAGTATTTTACCAATCCTATACCATTTAAACAATTTCAGTTTCACAGCATCTTTATAAAATAAAGTCATTATTTCTCAACAATCAGATTGTTGAGTTATATTATAAAAATATATATTATACATAATAGTGTAGTTTTCAAAATTGTTAATTGATCAATCATTAAGGATTCGAAAAAATACTTAAGGAAAAGGCTGTTCATTAATAATATACAACAACTTTTAATGAAAACATTTTCCCAAAAAATCGAATGAAAAGCATACATCAACTATATAATTCTGAAAAAAGAACACTACTTATGTGGCTCTATTAACTAATTTAACATACTTTTCAGTAATATCATAAAATTGAGTTTATATTTTTAGAAGTTTCCTAATCGACATATTATGTTTTGTGGTCACAACTAATTAACTTACCTGATTGAGGGACTGGAGGTTGTTGTTGGTTTGGGTTACTATTACTTTCACCAGATCCACCTGGCGATGAACCTCCACTATTTTCAACTGAACCACTACCACCTGAAATGGGAGGTATACCAGTTTGTCCAGGTTGTCCAGGTATACCAGGTTGCCCCGATTGACCAGGCTGACCAGGGGATGGATAGTTGCCACCATTAGGTGGTGGATAACTAGGGCCTTGTGGTGGACTTGGAGGTATACCTGGTTGGCCAGATTGACCAGGTTGTCCAGGGGATGGATAACTAGGACCTTGTGGTGGATTCGGAGGTATACCTGGTTGGCCAGGTTGACCAGGTTGTCCAGGGGATGGATAACTAGGACCTTGTGGTGGATTCGGAGGTATACCTGGTTGGCCAGGTTGACCAGGTTGTCCAGGAGATGGATAACTAGGGCCTTGTGGTTGATTGGGGGGTAAACCTGGTTGACCAGGTTGTCCAGGCTGACCAGGAGATGGATAACTGCCACCACTTGGTGGTGGATAACTAGGGCCTTGTGGTGGACTTGGAGGTATACCCGGTTGTCCAGGTTGTCCAGGCTGACCAGGAGATGGATAACTGCCACCACTAGGTGGTGGATAACTAGGGCCTTGTGGTGGATTCGGAGGTATACCTGGTTGGCCAGGCTGTCCAGGTTGTCCAGGCGATGGATAACTACCCCCACTTGGTGGTGGATAACTAGGGCCTTGTGGTGGATTTGGAGGTAAACTAGGTTGTCCAGGCTGACCAGGGGATGGGTAACTGCCACCAGTAGGTGGTGGATTACTTGGACTTTGTGGGGGATTTGGAGGTATACCTGGTTGGCCAGGTTGTCCAGGTTGTCCAGGCTGGCCAGGAGATGGATAACTGCCACCAATAGGTGGTGGATAACTCGGGCCTTGTGGTGGATTCGGAGGTAAACCAGCTTGTCCAGGTTGTCCAGGCTGACCAGGAGATGGATAATTGCCACCAATAGGTGGTGGATAACTCGGGCCTTGTGGTGGACTTGGAGGTATACCCGGTTGTCCAGGTTGTCCAGGCTGACCAGGAGATGGGTAACTGCCACCACTTGGTGGTGGATAACTAGGGCCTTGTGGTGTATTTGGAGGTATACCTGGTTGGCCAGGCTGTCCAGGTTGTCCAGGAGATGGATAACTACCCCCACTTGGTGGTGGATAACTAGGGCCTTGTGGTGGATTTGGAGGTATACCAGGTTGTCCAGGTTGACCAGGGGATGGGTAACTGCCACCACTAGGTGGTGGATAACTTGGACCTTGTGGCAGATTTGGAGGTATACCTGATTGGCCAGGTTGTCCAGGTTGCCCAGGAGATGGATAACTGCCACCACTAGGAGGGGGATAACTAGGGCCTTGCGGTGGACTTGGAGGTATTCCAGGTTGTCCAGGTTGTCCTGGCTGGCCAGGAGATGGATAACTGCCACCACTTGGTGGTGGATAACTGGGGCCTTGTGGTGTATTCGGAGGTATACCAGGTTGTCCAGGTTGTCCAGGCTGACCAGGAGATGGATAACTGCCACCACTTGTTGATGGATAACTAGGGCCTTGTGGTGGATTCGGAGGTAAACCAGCTTGTCCAGGTTGTCCAGGCTGACCAGGAGATGGATAATTGCCACCAATAGGTGGTGGATAACTCGGGCCTTGTGGTGGACTTGGAGGTATACCCGGTTGTCCAGGTTGTCCAGGCTGACCAGGAGATGGGTAACTGCCACCACTTGGTGGTGGATAACTAGGGCCTTGTGGTGTATTTGGAGGTATACCTGGTTGGCCAGGCTGTCCAGGTTGTCCAGGAGATGGATAACTACCCCCACTTGGTGGTGGATAACTAGGGCCTTGTAGTGGATTTGGAGGTATACCAGGTTGTCCAGGTTGACCAGGGGATGGGTAACTGCCACCACTAGGTGGTGAATAACTTGGACCTTGTGGGAGATTTGGAGGTATACCTGGTTGGCCAGGTTGTCCAGGTTGCCCAGAAGATGGATAACTGCCACCACTAGTAGGGGGATAACTAGGGCCTTGTGGTGGACTTGGAGGTATTCCAGGTTGTCCAGGTTGTCCTGGCTGGCCAGGAGATGGATAACTGCCACCACTTGGTGGTGGATAACTGGGGCCTTGTGGTGTATTCGGAGGTATACCAGGTTGTCCAGGTTGTCCAGGCTGACCAGGAGATGGATAACTGCCACCACTTGTTGATGGATAACTAGGGCCTTGTGGTGGATTCGGAGGTAAACCAGCTTGTCCAGGTTGTCCAGGCTGACCAGGAGATGGATAATTGCCACCAATAGGTGGTGGATAACTCGGGCCTTGTGGTGGACTTGGAGGTATACCCGGTTGTCCAGGTTGTCCAGGCTGACCAGGAGATGGATAACTAGGGCCTTGTGGTGGACTTGGAGGTATACCCGGTTGTCCAGGTTGTCCAGGCTGACCAGGAGATGGATAACTAGGGCCTTGTGGTGGACTTGGAGGTATGCCAGGTTGTCCAGGTTGTCCAGGCTGACCAGGAGATGGATAACTAGGGCCTTGTGGTGGACTTGGAGGTATACCCGGTTGTCCAGGTTGTCCAGGCTGACCAGGAGATGGATAACTAGGGCCTTGTGGTGGACTTGGAGGTATGCCAGGTTGTCCAGGTTGTCCAGGTTGTCCAGGCTGACCAGTAGATGGATAACTACCACCACTAGGTGGTGGATAACTAGGGCCTTGTGGTGTACTTGGAGGTATGCCAGGTTGCCCAGGTTGTCCCCCAGGAAAATAACCTCCGTACCCTCCGTTCCCATATCCATTTCCTTGATTATAATTTCCAGACTCCATACCTATTCCTAAATATTCGAAGTTTTTTAAAAGAATCTGTTCATTATTTAAATTATTTTTTTAATACCTTGTGGCATATGAATGCCGAATCCTCCTACGTTGGGGCTCTGCACGTTAGGTCCATTTTGAATATTAAACTCTAACCCGCCACCAAGGTTTGTAGCATGTGGAATATTTGATTGCAAACCTCCTGTCAATTGTATTCCTGCCGAATGCATAGGTTTCAGCATATTAATTCCATTGCTTATTCCGGTTCCCAGATTTCCTGCCGACGGCAAAGGATTCAGCATATTAATTCCATTGCTTATTCCAGTACCCAGATTTCCTGCCGAATTTAGAGGAGTCAGCGTCGAAATTCCATTGCTTATTCCGGTTCCCAAATTTCCTGCCGAATGCATAGGATTCAGCACATTTAACCCATTGCTTATACCACTCCCATTTGCTGGCGGATATAAGTGAGGCACAACATTATGTGCATTGGTTATAACTTTTCCCCGATATCCTTCCTGAGTATTATACCATTTACCAGAAGGGCTTTGCATGTTTTGCAAATTACTGATAAGATTTCCTTGTTGACTGTAATACCCGGATACTCCTTCATTGCTCATCCCGTATCCCAAACCTTGATGTTCTTGTTGTACGTTTATTTTATCTTCTCTGTGTTTTGGTATTGCAGGCACGTAATAGTTCGGCAATTCTAATAACATTGGTTGATTGCCACCATTCTGGTCATTGTACGGTAAATTTTGCGGCAGTAATGAATACAGATTTGGAACATCTATATATTCGATAAATAACAATTAATTACAATCTAGTAAAATATTTATTTATCTTTCTAAAACATTTCAATTTCAACAAAGAATTTTCGATAAAACGTCCAATTCGAATCGAAAATAAATTGTTCAATTATTTTTAAAATTTGGGAATATGCAATCTTGATGAGTGAAATACATTTAAAAAAAGTTACAGGGAAATTGACTACAGTTCCTGTTATAGATACAGGAAATTTTAGTAAAAATGCAAAATACGAAATCAGTTTTGAGGAATCAATTTACAGTGCGTAAATTATGTACAAAAAAAGATCCCAAAATATTTTTTTATCTTGAACTGAGTAAAACGTAATTGAAAATTCCGAAGTTTTTACGAAAACTGTGTGATAACCGCTTGCAGAAACACAAACTTCAGAACCATTCATTCGCACAGAAATATTTTACATGAATATAGTTATTTTCATATTTTTCCACTATCTTGCTATGCCTACTATTCAAAAATTGACTTGAAACTTATCGAGCTTTATTTTTAAAGGGAGGGGAAACTCAAAATAAGGAATATCTCTCTTAATAGTAATATTTTTTTAGAAAGTTCTATAAAACACTTTATTATCCGACCTTTTTTTCTGTAAACCCAAAAATAAGACCATTATTTAAAGTTTTTATGTTTTAATACTTTACTTAATATTAATTATTGCCATAAAAATTTAATTGCATTTTGATTCTTTCGTCTGAGAATATTCGCTTAGTCTATTCAACTCCTACATGGCGAAATTTTATTTAATTACTTTTATGCCGGCAGAACACACTCGGCGAGAGCACTCGGCGAATGTCTCGGCAATCGGAAGGTGAGGAGCCGCGAGTGGAGCTGTGTACACTCTAACCTCACGAGTGTTCGGCCAGCAATACAGATCTCGTCAGTGAGTCAATGTGGCTTAGCCAGAATTACGTTGGTATACCTGAAAAATATAGACGAGAGCACTCGCTTTCTTTGACTCGTGTCAAAAAAACCTACTTTTAATGGAGCGTAGATGAGGTGAGGCGAGTCGACTGAAGGCAGACCAGACTCTCGTGCTCTTTATGCTCTGCCGCCATTAAATACTTCTTGCCGATGATATTGTAAGAAATACTTGATAACATTCAAGTTAATTTTTAAATAGCGAAAAATTGTGGAAACTGTTATATTTATTTAATAAAAAAGTTATAATTCCTCCCTTTTACCAAATGTATTTTTTTTTTGTACGAACATTTATTCCCCAGAAATAAGTGTTTAAAAATTTTTACGTGGGAAACTTGTACCTACAAAAACACTTGTTATCCCTGATTTATGCAGTTCGTCATTTAAGGTTTTATATGGGGATCCTTTAAATATCAATTTGCTCTCTTCAAAATGAATGAACAGAGATATTTTCGTACGTTGCATATTTATTAAGATTATATGAGAACATGTCCTGTAGTTTTAGAAACAGAAGAGGTGGAAGGCAAAAGTTTTTCATGTTTTTTATGTATAAAATATGACATTTTTGTTAGGGTTTAAAAACCCTAGTTTTCTTTTCGTAACTGTTTGAAAATCAAATAAATATAATTTCTGGTAAGCTAGTTCGTTATGGATGAGTTACTGTGGATAGCTCAACAATCACCACTTGTTATTAAAATGCAAATTTTACATACGCTCAGATGTATAAAAACACAAAGTAGTACATAAAAGTTCTATAAACATCTGTTATATACTCAAACGTATAAGTAGGCCACAGTAATTACAGATTTCTGAAATGAAATTGTGGCAAGACCATTCAGTTTATAAAAAAAAAAGGTTCAAACAAAAGTTTTCAAAAATGTTAAGCCCATTACACAATGAAAAAAATAAGGTATAAGATATAAGAAATAAGATATAAGAAATAAGATATAAGATATAAGAAATAATGGAATCCAGCAGATGGCAGAATCGTTGATCAATTCACAATTCAAAAACAAGGAATAAGGAATAAGATATAGCAACCAAATTTCCGTCGCGTTAGATATCTATTCCTTATTTCTTATTCCCAGCCAATCACAATGTTATTCGCAGTCGACTCTCCGACTTATGTATTTGACATTTGTGCACACACCAACAGCTGGCATTAAACCGCTGTAATTGGTTGAATATTGTATCTTATCGCCCGTTGTGTTTTGGTCGCTGTGCTATTTCTTACATTTTTTTCATTGTGTAATGGCCTTTAATTTAAAATTTTATTTTTAATTATTTAATATTTCTCCTACCTCCTACGGTTTCAAATATATATATATATATATATTTATTTATTTATAACATATATATATATTTATTTATTTATAACATATATATATATATATATATATATATATATATATATATATATATATATCATCCTATTGCCCATTCTCAAATCTCAAAAGTGGATCTATTCCGCCACAAATACTTTTTGGAACTTTTATTGTTTAGTAAAAGATATGGATTACGTACATAAAATTTAAAGCCGATTGAAGGTTGGAGTTTTAAACAACTCCAGCACAAAAAGAATTAATAAAATGATATGTTTATAGTCATTATCAATTCACGTACCACCTTGTGTTGATTTTAAATAGCAATTTATCATAATAAATGACCGATCATTATAAATAATAATATTTTTATAATAAGTTTTTTTTTTGGTATAGGTTATTTGTTATTATACTACTTGGGGAAAAATTAAAATTTGATATAAATTTAAATTAAACTCATATATTAGGCTTCGGGTTTAGGTACCCCTTTTTCAACACTTAATTAAAATAAATGAAAATAACAACTAAGTGAGTTAATTACTTAAACACTCGGTATATACTGAGTTCATTATCAATACGTGAACTGTGTATTGTAATTCAGTTTATGAAAAATAGTTTAAACATTTAATGTCTTTACACTTTTTTTCGATCTCTTCTATCTCAGTTACAAAGATGGATTACCACCCCCTCTACCGATTATGCCCATTCACGAACTTGATCTCACTTTTTAGCTCTAGAACACAATTTTTTGTATAGGCAGAAAGACTGACATGCGGAAATGGACTAATTAAGTCATTGTATGAACACCTATACCAAAATGTTATAGCACTTTAAAAACTCGGGGGAAGCCTGATTCCGACAATTTTTAACTCATACAATAAAATCGAATTAAACTCAAAATGCGAGTGTGTAGGTTAATTACGTGAATCTTTAACCATGTTTACACCTGTGGCACGGTGTTTTACCTCGGATCAACAAGTCAGATCCTCTTTCATGCACCACAACACTGCCAGGGGAAATGGCGTTATGCGTGCATCAGCATGTGCAAAAATGCTGAACTGGATTGGGTATACCTGGCTATACCATTTTGAAAATAGCACACGACTTTTGCGGCACTTGGAGATGTCCTCTACAAGAGTTAAATTAGTACTATGGGTTGCTTGGTACAAGTCCCGTATACAGGCTTTGTTTGTCAAGTACGTCAAGCATGTATGCTGATGGACCAATGTTGCCAACACTCAAATTTTTTCCAAATCCCACTGGACAACACTGGGATGGACTCGTAGTAGCAGTGGTAAAGCCTTGTATAACGCATTTCTGGTAGCCCCTTCTCGACGCGCAATTCAGCTCGGTTACTAGCCTCCATAGCAAATACGAATTCCCGTCCCCAATAATGAAAATTTTCAAATTGTCTACTCTACGGAACCTTATAAGCAAACAATTCAAGTACATAAATTCACTTTAGCAACTTTAAGTTGCATACAAATATTTGTTTGCATTCCTTGTTAAAAATAAAAAATTATAAACCACTTCTAAGAACTACTATGGTCCTTCCAAAATCATTTTTGATTGCAACAATTACTACAGAAAACCGGTTCGAATTGTTGATTTTATATTATATGAACCCACATTACCAAATATAGTTATAATTAATTCAATTTATAGTTTAGCAAGAAAAAATGTATAAACATATTCCCCTTCTCACAACTCCCTTACCAATAAATCGAAATGCAAAATATTTTCGATAAACTTAAGAGATTGATTATATTAAATTTATTATACTTAATAAGGTTTCTGGCATTAACAAAAAATAACTTTTTTTTTCTTCACTATTTTAAACAAAAATGAAGAATACAATACTGCATAACTTTATATGTTTTTATACAAAAAATACTATTATACTAGTCTAACAACGGTAGAATGGGGAAACCCACCGAAATATATTACTAATAATAAAAACTAATTTATTAATTAAAAGAATTTTTTAAATTTAAACCAGCGTCTTAATTATCCAAAAACATCCATAAATAATTATCAATTTATTATCGAATTAAATAACATTTGATACGAATTAATTGATCAATATTTCAATGTGTCATTTATTCACTCCGTTTTCCTAAAACTTACACCTAAAAAAGGACCTCGCAATTTTTCTAGATGGAAATTGGCATTTACTCAATTATAAAAGTTCGAGAAAATATTCTTTGAATCCTTCTGAAAAAGGCGCATTTTTTTAACATGCGAAAATGTTAAAGAGTTCTTATCGAATATAAACGTTTTGGAGTTAAAGATTCGAAATTTTTAATCCATTTAATTCGAATTTTCGAATGAAAAATGATGGCAAGTAAAAAATATTAGAATCGTTTTCCACAAAAACTAAACTTGAAAAGTGCAAATAACAACTAACTGCTCAAATACCTGGCATATACTGAGTTCATTAACAATGCGTCAACTGTTTATTTTACTTTTAACACATGCACAGATGTATAAAAATATAAAGTGTATAATGACACTATATAAAATATATATTTTGTATTGAACGGGTCTTTACTTGACGAAAATCCATTATAATTAATAAATCAAACAAATATATGAGATTTTCGTAACAATAATTTTATTTTGACTATAGTTTCGACACTCAGTTTCTTCATCAGAATCTATAAAATACTGTATCATATACTTTCTTTTATTTTCATATACTTCATTATGAAGATACTATACTTAGTCATTTGTTTTATTTAACAACTAGCTTTTGCCCGCGGCTTCGCCGCGTTAATATGAATTTTGTCAATCAACTCTGGTTAGAACACGATTACCCCATATAAACTTCGCTACTCCCATTTCACCCCCTTTTAGTTTGAAAAAATAAATATTCAGACCTTAATCATTTGTTATCAAAAATATTCCCGCAAAGTTTCAACCTAATCGGACGTCAAAATAAAAAGATTCATACAAAGATCAGTCTCCCCCATTTCCCCCTTTATAATATGAATTTTCAAAAATCCTTTCTTAACTAACGTTTACTATCCATAAACTACATATCTGCCAAATTTCAGCTTCATGAAGACAATTTCTCCATATTATCTTTACAACCCCATTCCACTATTTTTTAGGGGCAGTTTAAAAAAAAAAACAAATATCCAAACTTTAATTATTTGTTGTAAACAATATTTCTGCAAAGTTTGAATCCAATCGGATGACATAATAAGAAGTTTCATACAAAATGAGCACCCCCCCCCCCCATTTTACCCCTACAAGTTTTATGCAAAAAGAAGATAACCGTCGCCAAGGTCCTATCTATCTCTGTACCAAAATTTATCAAAATCGATTTAGGCGTGAAAGTGTAACAAACAAACAAACTCACTTATATAAGTAAGGATTCGAATATACTCGTACATGTATTCTTATGTAATTAAGATATATTATAAATGTTTGAGTTAAAATTATGGCAAAACCGTTCCGTTTATAAAAAAAAGTTCGCTTTTCCCTTTTGCCCATCTTTTTGCCCAGTCATCGGATAGGATCACCAAGAATATACATCCAAATTTCTTGGGTATCCTATCCGATTATTGGTTGTATAACAGTCAATAATCGGATTGAACCATCATCAATTAGAATCGTTATGCTGCTGGACTCAAGCTATCACATACGAAAAACAAACAAATTATAAATTTATAATTTAGTTTATATTTATTTTTTATAACTTTTTATTTTATCTCAAATTATAAATTTTCTATTACACAGGTTTATTTTAACATATAACCAAAAACCACAATAAATCGATTATAATTAATTGACTCTTGATTACAATTAATTGACCTTTAAAATTCTTAATTTATTTTTTATTAAATGGGTAGTTACTTGATGAAAATTATTCCACAGAAAAAAAAATTTCTGAATGACTTTTGTTTCCGAATCTATAGTGACAAATAAAATAATTGTTACGAAAATCTTTGCTAACGTAAACTAAATCCTTTTTTCTAAATCTTTTGTTTTATTGTATCATATCATATCTATCATTCAAATGTCGGATATATATATATATATATTTATACATATATATCTATATATCTATATATATATATATATATATATATACATATATATCTATATATATATATATATATATATATATATATATATATATATATATATATATACATATATATCTATATATATATATATATATATATGTATATATGAAGAACATGTCTACGTGTAAAGGATTGATATACCTTCTACGCCAATAGAAACACTTACAGTATCAATCATAATATCTTATTTACCAAGTAGTATAAACAATTTTCATTTGAAAAGACAAAGTTATTAAACAAAATTGTACCAAAAAAGTAACGCTCATTTTTCAAGTTTTTACTTTTTAGTTTAGTAACAATAGCAACATTTATCCCAAACCGCGGGGAGCATTTCAATTATAAAATTTAGAAAAATGAGAGCTACTTTTGTGGCAATGTTTACTAAAACCACTATAGGTATCAATAAAATATTAGATTACTAAATTAGAAAATTAATGTTATTTAAAAAACCAAATAAAATTTCAATCATTTTAAAAAAAATTTGTTTTTTAACGTTAAAGAAATAGTTTTTATTTTATTTTTACAATAATTAAATAAAATCAGACAAATATGCAGTTGATATAATTAAATTAATTGTTTAAGAAAATTACAATCAATAATTAAAATTAATTAATTAACTGTCCATCACCAGAAATTTAAAAAATAATAATAGTAAAATTATAAATACCGTTTTGATAATTTTGAACTTCTCCGGCACGATACGTAACGAGTTGATTTTTAGTCCTTTCAGTTACATTTCTAGATTCAATCTGATAATTTTCAATAATTATAACTAAAGAAAATATAACAAAATACACTTTTTTATAAAACATTTCATTAGTAAAATTAAAAAAAAAAAAAATTTATTTTTTATAAAATAAAAAAAAAAATTAAAATTTCGAAGAATTTAAATTTTTAGCAATTATTTTATACGGAGAAAGATTTTTTTTACAAAGCGACCTTCAAATGTGTCGTTAGCTAAATGCGTTGAATGTCACGGTCGATGGTGATACTTATAGGGCCACACCATCGTCATGGGTCCTGAATTTGAGTGAGACTTGGGAGGAGTCATTTACGATGCTGCAATCTTATAATATGTTTTTATTTAGCAATAGTTTTATTTAATAAATTTATTTATACAGAATGTTTCGGTAGCTACATTTACAGCTATGTACAAAAATTGAATAGACAGAGTATAAGATGGTGTCGCACTATAGTTTACCTTTAATATAACTATTAACTACTCACAACAAGGATGAGTATTCCTTCTACACCATCAGAAAATTAATTTTCCGTTTGTCAATATAAAATAATATATAATTTGAATATTATTTAAATTATTTTTGTAGGTAAGGTAAGACAGTCTATCGGTTAAACAGATTAAACACATCTTCAGAATTATCGCTATATTCAATTATTCAACAATTTTCCACGAAATCAAACCTAAAAACATTTTATTACCGTTCGTTAATGGGCAAAATTTGACAAGGGGAAAGAGGAGCTTACAAGCAGGTGGATACATAAAATTTGATACATCTCTCTGAAAATCTAGAAAATATCGGAAAAATCGAAAGTAAAACCCTAAATATCCCTGTTATTATAGTTTTAGAAAAAATGATCAGGTTGGGAATTGTAGTAAAGTTGATTTTCTACAACTTTAAAAATTATAAATTTTTCGATTTTTCTAATATTAAGAGAGATATTCTATTCTATATTCTTCTTTCTCTAGGCCCTCTTTTCTCCATGGCCGATTCGACTCATTAAGGAACTTGGGCTCAAATACCGAAAGCAAAATCAAATACGAAATTTCATTTTGATGGGATTGCCAGTTCGATAGCCAGTTTTGATGATATAACCAGTTCGATAGTCTTCGAAAATTCGCCAAATTGACGCAGTTATTTTGCGTAACGAATTGTTTTTTATTAGTTGTTGAATTGTTTTTTGATCAAAAAAATATATAGTTATGTATAGCTGATTATAATTGATTAGGTATAAATGAGGTATTTGCCGATTGATCGATTTGAAAAACACTAACACATAACCAAAATAATGTTTTTTGTAGGAACACGTGATAAGCTGCAAACCTTTGAAGTTCACCCAAATTTTTTTCGTTTCCAAAAGAAATATTACCTCATATTCAAATGATGCAGGTAAACGCGTTTCTTTAGAGTAGCCCAGACCTTTTGTTGCTTATTTTATTTGGCAGTCTGTTTGAGTTAGTTTTGAATAATCCAAGATAGGTACTTGGTTTAACCCAGTCAAACATATACCTAAATTTAGTGAAGAACCATGAACATCGAAAAAACATCACATGCAAGAGTAGAAGATTGAAAAATTAGCAAATACTCAAAGGTGAAAAAGAGATTATTGGTGCTTGTTTAAAAATTTCGTTTAAAAACTTAAGGCATATGTTCACATCTATCATTTCTTCGGATCCGTAAAAGAAAATATAAGTTTTATTAGTTTCTCTGGTGTTGTTGTCCAGGAGGATTATCACTTCCTTGTAAACTAGAGTTTGAAACTCAGCAACGGAATGTGATGACAATACGATAATACGTAGTACCCTCGATTCTAGGATAGAATTTGAAAACCCATTAAAATAAGAAATACTTCTGTTAATAGCTAGCTTATTGCAAAGCTGTAAATAGCTGATTGTAGAAGCGTTCACGCTCTTTCTTAAAATTAAACCAGTATTCTCGTTTCGAAGAAATTTACAGCACATAGTGGTCTACGCTTTTACAACTATCTATTTAATTATTTAATTTTTTAGTGCGTTACCTATCTACTAATGAAAGCATATTTTTATACCCGATATTCATACACAGATAATATACATAAAGGTATTATAAATTTATTTACTCCCGACTTTTTGACCCTTAAAAATATTGATAGAAATTATTATTGCAACTTTTGATATAGTTGTTCATAAAATGACCAAATTACAGATAACAAGCTTCGATTTCAGCTCGTGTGAGTGTTTTTAGCTAAAAATTGGGGTCCAGTTTTTGAATGGACAAAATTGGACAATGCGTTATCCCGCTAGAGAGGAAGGTAAATCTCCACGTTTAAAATGGTAAAAGATAGAGTAAAACTTCAAAGATAAAAAATGTTCCCTTTTATAACATAAACAAGTGTTTGGAACTTTTTTCATGACTAGCTTCGCCACAATTTCAGCCCAAACTACTGTAATTACACTTGATTACAAAATAATATATGTAGAAAGCACCTTTGTACACTATTTTGTGTTTGTACACATCTGTGCGTGTGCAAAAAGTTAAATAAACAGTCCACGCATTGATAATGAACTCAATATATATCAGATATTTAAACAACTAACTTTTTTTCAGATTTTTTGTAAATAAAAATTTATTATAAACACTTTACAAAGTATACAGATTCAGTGAACACTCTGTATAAATATACTCATACGAACGCTATGATGCGTAGAGAAATGACCTCTTGCAAGTGGATGGCGGCGCGTTGATATCAATCGCGGTGATTTCCACCACCACCCAAAAATAAAAATAAAATATTTTTTTTTACAAAATTGTTTTTGGTTGTATTATTATTATTACTGTGGTGTCTTTTTATGAAAGAACACCACCACCACATAAAAACATGACATTAGCCAAATTTTTTATCGTTTTATGTGTAGGTATTCAAGTCGCTTCATAATCAAATGAAATTAATTTTGATTAGGGTAGAGAGAACTATAGATTTATACAACATAGAAATTCGCTTAATATAAATTCCTTTTTGTGTGTGCTTTCGGTTGGTTGTTATTTTGTGAGGATAATACGTTCATAATTTCTATACAGGTATCTAATTTTATTAATACATAAAATTGGAATAAATTTTTTTTTTATATTTCAAAATCGATTAAATATATGGTATGCCTACACTGCTCTGCAAAAAAACGTGTTTCAGAAAAATTCATATTGTGAACTTATTTTAGATTTTTATAAACTTGTAAAAATTTCTAATAATAAATATAAATTTTAATTTATAAATTTTATATCTTAAATTTTTTAAATTTAATTTTTGTTGAAACGGGAGTAAAATTGACAAAAATAAACTTTCAATACATGGACGTGCTTCGCTTGTAGGAACCAAGATATCCTGAAACCTACGCTATAAATGTTAAATAAAAGCAATGATTTGAGATTACCAAAGGTTCATTTATTTTTCCCTAACTATGAATACATCGATATATGAGTTTGTTAATAGTTATCAGGTAAATCAAGGAAATATATACTGTACTCATTGGTATCCAAATATTTAAGAAATAAATTTCAGATTTCGAATCGAATACAATACAAACCTCTCTCCAACATTTAAGAAAGGACAAAAATTAAAAAAGCGGCGAAAAACGTTGGATAAAAAACAGCATAGTTACCAAGAAAAAAAACCTTAAAATAAAAACTTTATTGAATTGTGATCAACACAAATCATTGAAAATAAAATAAATTGAAACATAATTTATTTTATTTTGTACAAATTTAATGAACAAAAAATACAAATCTGTTTTGAAAATGGAAAACGCCGAAACATGTCACATACATTGTAAATAATAAAAGTGGACTATGCAAAATAAAATTTTGAAATTATAAATAACAATGAGTTTTACAAACAAACCACTCTACAATAAATAAAATTTGTTAGGCAGGAGCTGCGCTTGGCGAACTTGGCGAATTTCCTTAGAATACATAAAAAATCACTCTCTAGCAGTCCCAATTTTTGTCTGATCAAAATTAAATTTCGTATCTGATATTATTTTGGTATTTGCAAGGCTTATTTTAATAATAAATGGCAAAGGTCTAAGGGGAAAGGGGGGCATAAAGAAAGCAGAAAACACAAAATATAAAATATCTCTCGTAATATTCAAACAATCGAAAAATGTATAAGAAACACAGTTGTGGAAAATTATGTTTGCTACAATTCATTACCTTTTCATTTTTCTCAATTTCTAATGTGTACGGAGATATTTACAATTTCAACTTTCAATTTATAATTGTAATTAATATTTCTGTAAATATTAATGAAACGGACAAAATGATTAGAAAAAAAATTATAGTTATACTAATTACCTACAACTTTATATCTTATAAAATTTTCGATTTTTCTAATATTAAGGGAGATGCCAAATTTTGTGTTTCCACCTTCCTTTAAAGCACCCTTTCTCCTTATCTGATTTTACCCATGAACGAATTGACCTTTTAAATACCAAAAGCGCCTCAAATACCAAATTCCATTTTCTATCGGAATAAAACTGAGACCGCTAGAGAGTCCACAGACACATAAACTTATATATAGACACACACACATATATGTAGATATATATATATATATATATATATATATATATATATATATATATATATATATATATATATATATATATATATACATATATATATATATATATATATATATATATATGTATATATATATATATATATATATATATGTATATATATATACATATATATATATATATATATATATATATATATATATATATATATTTATATTTATATATATACATATATACAAATGGTATAGTGATTTTTAAAATCTAGTAAGTAGGATCGATGGTCATCTGAAGAAATTTTACGAAATTCCATCATCGGTACAAAAACAATAGCCGCATTTCCTTTCAGAAAATTCCCAAAAAATATGAAATTTTACATTGAAGAAGGTGTGTAGGTTTTAGCCCTATCAATGGGAGGTTTACAGAGGTAGATACAGAGATATAGAAAACCTCTATATTACAGCGTATGGACCTCTATAGTTACAAGATAATGGAGGTTTGACATGATCCTCCCGTATATAATCCATTTTTTAAGAACTCAAATATTTTGGTAAATATACATTTTTGTTCGCGAATCGTTTATTGAAAAAAATTTAGCGTTGACCATTCTGTCCTTCAAATATTGAAATGATTTACAGTGATATGATAAGTCTTCTTCTGTCAGTTTCTGTACTAATTGCAACACTAAGATCCATACGTTGCCTTTGGCCAAAATCAAAAGCAGTAGAAAGACGATTCCAAAGGGTATGTATTGAAATAAAACTATCGAAATACAAATTTTAAGATTGCAGCGCGTATACCAGAGTGAAATCTCTGATATGATCTTGTCAGGCGTACAAGAAGATGAATTAACCCTAACAATAACTTACAGGAGCTCAGAATAGCGTTAGTGCAGTTTTTTTTTTTAAATTTTTTTTTTTTTTTAACTTTATTTTTATTACATTAATTTAACCCCCCATATCAACAAAAATATAATACAATTTATAAAGATGTAGTTGAATTTCACAGAAACGAAATTTACATTTTTTGCTGAGCAGTGTATTTATCGAATAAAAATGAAATCAATTTTAAAATGCATCACCTCTTCCCTTAGTCTTATAACTTTTAAACGATAATAAAAAAGAAAACGATTAAGTTTAATGATTTTTATAAATGAAATATTAATCTAAAACGATAGACGTGTGTTTATGTTCGATTTATTAAAATATCGCTTATAAAAAACAACAAACAGGCGTGTATTTACATAAGGTATAATTGGGCTATAGCCAAGGGTAGCAGAGTTGTGGCACAACAAAATAGTTTTTTCCCCATATCAAAAAATTAAAAATCTGAATGCGTTTTATCAAAAAAAAATAAGCCGTTTTGTATTTTTACGACTGAATACATTTTATACCCGGTACATTTTATAGATGTTCATAAAATGACCTAATAAGTTCATTTCCGTCTATCTGTCTGTATACGATATACACGATAAACCAAAAACGAAACGATAAGGAAAGTTGAATGTGTATGCGTGTTTAAACATGTGTTCTATTGCTAAAAATTAACTTCTAAGTTCTTGAATTGGCTTAATCGGATCGCAAATCTTTCAAACCGTGGGAAAAACACCAAAAAAAAGTTCCTTTTATAACAATATGTAGCTTTTGTTTGAAACTCAGTATATACCCGGTATTTAAGCAATTAACTCAGTTAGTTGTTATATTCACTTGTTTTTTTTTTTATACTTTAAATATTTCTGATAAAATACCAATTAATTTAATAGGAGAAATTTCCTTAAAATTTCCTTAGCCAATCAAATTTAATAATATATATGTAATGTATGTACTATAAAACAAAAAGACAAGCCACAAGGCCACAAAAGTAGCGTTCGTTTTTCAACATTTTATAGTTGATTACTACCTTGTTAATTCGGTTGTTGGTAAAATATTCGTATAAAAGTTGTTAGTTTACTTATAATGAACAGTTTTTATCCAAAACGTTCTTTTCGAAAACCGAATAAATAATAAACAAATCAATTATAAAATTTAAAAAATTCGTTACGCAGGAGTTGCTTCAACTTAGCGAATTTCCTTAGAATACATAAACCACTCTCTAGCTGTCGCAATTTTAGTTTGATCAAAATGAAATGTTGTATGAAATGTCGGATTTTAGTATTTGCAAGGCCAATTTTATTAATAAATGGCATACGTCAAGGGAAAAGGGGGGCATAAAGAAAGAAGAAAACACAAAATATAAAATTTCTCTCTTAATATTAGAACAATCGAAAAATGCATTAGAAATAAACTTGTAGAAAATCATGTTTGCTACAATTCACCTTATCATTTTTGCTCAAACTTGAATGTGTACAGAGATATTAAAGAATTTAATTTTCAATCTTAAACCTTTGATATTTCTGTAAATATTAGTGTAACAGAAAAAATAATAAGCAACCAAATTACAGTAAAACTACAACTTTACTTCAAATTTTGTGTTTTCCCCTCCCTCTAAATTCCCCATTCCTCCGGTCCGATTTTACCTATTAACGAACTGGACCTTTTCTATACCAAAAGCGCCTCAAATACCAAATTTCATTACAATCGGAATAAAACTGTAGCCGCAAGAGAGTCCACAGACACATAAACTTTTATATATATATATATATATATATATATATATATATATATATATATATATATATATATATATATATATACATATATATATATATTTATATATATATATATATATATATATATTTATATATATATATATATATATATATACATATATATATACATATATATATATATATATATATACATATATATATACATATATATATACATATATATATACATATATATATACATATATATATATATATATATATATATATATATATATATATATGTATATATATATATATATTTATGGGAGTGATTTTTAACATCTAGTAGGTAGGATCGATGGACATTTAAAGACATTTTTACGAAATTCTATCATCGGTACAAAAATAATTCTTTGTCCTTTCAGGAAATTCACTAAATTGAGTGTGTGCGTATTTATCCCAATTTTTTGGAGAAAATTATACGAGAAATAATGATAAGAGAGGGCCTTAGATAAATTTTCCGTACGACTTCAGAAAATATATAAGTTCAAAATTCCAAACCATTCCAAAGTTATTGGGTAAAATCGGACAAGGGAAAAGGTTTAGAGGGGGTTTACAAAATTTTATATCTTCCTTCCTATTCAAGAAATCGAAAAATTTATAAGTAAAATTGTAGGTACTGTAAGTTTTACTGTAATTTTGATTCTTATGATTTTTTCTGTTACACTAATATTTACAGAAATATTTACAATTTCATATTGACATTTAAAATTGTAAATATCTCCGTACACATTACAGTTTTAGAAAAATGATTAAATAATAAATTTTAGCAAACATGATTTTCCACAACTTTGTTTCTTATACATTTTTCGATTGTTCTAATATTAAGAGAGATATTTTATATTTTGTGTTTTCTTCTTTGTGTATGCCCCCTTTCTCCTTGACATATGCCATTTATTTATACGACATTTTATTTTGATCAGACTAAATTTGTGACCGCTAGAGAGTTATTTTTGTATACCAAGGAAATTCGCTAAGTTGACACAGTTCCTGCGTAACAAACTATTTTTTTTTATACGTAGACGCCAATTTTAAATATTGTAAGTCACTTCCACAATTAATATTACAATACCTATTTGTATTAAATTTTTTAAATCTATTCAAATTTCTTGTTCGATCAATTCAAATTTCAGAATTAAACATTATATATGATTGTTTTCGTTTAATTGAATTCCATTTATTTATATTCAAAAAAAATTTGACAAGTGTTTAATGGGTACTTATTATATTAAAGTTCAAAATTCGAATAGATTATTAGGTATCAATGGCATAAGAAGTTATGTCTAGCTATTATTAACCATTTAAATTTAAAAACTATCTAAGAAAAATCAACTTCCATACACAGACTAAAGAAGTGATAGCAATATACAGAATGCTACAAAGCAGACGTACATAAATTATTTATTTAATAATTTGTTTTATATTATTATTTTTTTATTAAAAATTTAAAAAACTCTCGACACAATACAATTATTATCATCAAACATAGCTTAGAATCCTATAAATACATTGTTTGTAGCAAACAATGTATTTATAGGGTTCCAAACGGATGGATTCAATTTAATGCAATAGTTCTTCATATAAACATTATACTATCGAATGATAATAAGGGGGAACTCTAGGTTTTTGAAATAAAATTTCAAATTCGCCCCCTTTACCTAGATCAGTTTTTTGTATTATAAATACGTATTTCGACTACAATGTAGTCATCATCAGTATAAATTAGCTAGTCGTACTTTACTCTTTGACAATTAGAAATAGATAGAAAGTCGAGATCAACAGACAAAAATAAAAATAAATAGAAAATTAACTAGATTAAAATATACTAGATTTAAAATATAATAAATTTTAAATTATATTGAAATTGCTCTTGTTAAAATTTCTTTCGTTCACATTTATTCCTGTTAATTTTACTCTTATTAAAATTACTCTTATATTGTCGCAGGATATGTTACTTGTTGCTAATTTGGTGACAGTTTCACGGTGAAACTGTCACCAAATTAGCAACAATGATGATGACTACATTGTAGTCGAAATACGTATTTATAATACAAAAAACTGGTCTAGGTAAAGGGGGTGAATTTGAAATTTTATTGGTTCTTCATATGATTAACAAAAATCTGTTACAAATCATCATCACTTTTCTTAGATAGCGTGGGGATACTGATGGTAATTATTTTGGCTTTATTGGTAAGTTAATTTTATGCCATTGTTTTAATATGATTTCGTGCATATAGACACCTCGGCTAGCTCTGACTATAGATCCATGATTACTGATTTTTTCGTTTCCCAATTGAATGCATTAATGTGGAAGACTTTTGGTTTCAGTAAGACGGCGAATCATGGCACACAGCACGCGCTACAATCAACTTATTGAATGAAACTTTCAATGAGCGCATAATTTCGCGTAATGGACCTGGAATTGGTCTCCAAGATCGTGTGAATTAACTCCTTTAGATTATTTTCTGTGGGAATATATGAAATCCCACTATGGACGACTTTGAAACCAAAATTTGTCTCGATATTGCCCATATACAGCCCTAGCTGCTCGAAAATTGGACTTGACTGCGCGTCCTGCGAGCCAACCGAAGCACTCATATGCCCGAGATACATTATTGGCGTAAAATCACCTTACCAGTAAAGCCAAAACCATAGCCATTACCATGATTATTGTGTTTTTAACCCGACTTCAAAAAGTAGGATGGTTCTCAATTCGTCTGTATTTTATTTTTTTTTATGTGTGTCACCTCAGAACTCCGTCATTTATGAACCGATTTTGAATTTTGTTTTTTTGTTTTAAAGGGTTTGGTTTCCCATTAGTTACATTGACACCAAATCACATTCTGATGAGGGTATCCCTGTGAAATCGAGGAAATCCCCATTATATATGTGATAACCGATTTCTGCGAGATTTTTTTTTTTTTTGAAAGAGTATACTCATTCATAATGGGAAAATAAGAAAATTTTTTTAAAAACCGACTTCAAAAAATTTCTTACAAAAAAAACCGACCCCAAAAAAAAAATTTTTTACAAAAAAAACAAAATGCATGTATTAAAAACTCAAAATCTGTTCAAAAAATAACGGATAAAAAAAAATGTGTTATAAAGAAGTGCACTAAAAGTTAGTAGGTCGATTATTCTTTAAAAAAATAAAACCTTTTGACAAAATGGAAACCCGACTTCAAAAATCAAATATTCTATAACAAAAAATGCACTAAGAAGTAAAAAAATAATTGCATATTCTTGTGCCAATTTTAGTTCACCTAAGCAAAAATTTTTAAATATATATGTACAATTATTGTTATTTTTGGAGGCGGTGTCCAAAAGTTATGTGAATTTCTCTATGCTAACACCGACTCCAAAAATAACAATAATTGTACATATATATTTAAAAATTTTTGCTTAGGTGAACTAAAATTGGCACAAGAATATGCAATTATTTTTTTACTTTTTAGTGCATTTTTTGTTATAGAATATTTGATTTATGAAGTCGGGTTTCCATTTTGTCAAAATAGGTTTTATTTTTTTAAAGAATAATCTTGAATGTATGACTCATTTTTTATAATATTGCCTAATAGTGATTTGTGGAGGCCTATCACACCTTTAAATCACTGATAGCAAAGTTTGTAGTCATTTTTGATAACCTTGAACAACTATTCATCAATTTTAAATGTATTCTTGTGGTTTTAACAAATTAATAAACCAATTAATATAACTTGAAGGTCATGGTACCCTTCCCTCAACAGAGTGAAACAAGTTCTATTCATCTTTACAATTTTATACCCGATATATAATACTTTCCAGGGTATATTAAGTCCCGAGTTTCTATTCTTCAAGAAAATCTTCAACTGTAAAAACCAGACGAGACGATAGAAGACTTTTACAAGTCAATGCAATACAAGAGTTATTTTTGATATCAAGGAATTATAAACTGTAAAAATTCTGGGCAGACTCGAATATGTTCAATTTTCAAGATCGAGGCTATAACTTCTATTTACACACCATGGTGTTGTCTGGATATAGAGGTAAAAACAAAGGTCATCAAATTCAATTATTAGTATAAAAAATTTAATCAAAAAACAAATTGTAACGAAGATGAACCTTTTCATTGAAGAAGTTTGTAAAATAAAAATGCATAAGACATACAATCAAACCATGCCATGTAGGGTCAAGAAGGATTTGTAATATGAATCCATAAAGTATTGTTTTAATAATAAATAAAGTGAATGTAAGTAACCTATCGGTTGAAAGACTGATATATCATCTGTATTGAAATCTCCATCTATTAATGGTGGGTAACGTCCACTGAAACCTGTAAAATACTATTTCAAAATTGCCTCTGGAAACACTCAGTATTTGTTGCAAATTGAGAATGAACACTAGATTTAAAAATTACCGCGAAAAAGATTCCATATACTTTCAAGAACATTATTGACAAATTGGAAGAAATCCCATATAATGAGTGTCTATAAAGTATATCAAGTTTGACTCTACAGAAATAACACTTTCGATAAAGAACTATTGTGTTAATAAAATAGTAAATGTAGGATTGTCTTAATAAAATTACCTATGGTTAATATTATAAAAAACAGTTATATTGGGCGTTAGTGGGACTATCTACTAACATCAATTCTTTGATGAATGTATATATATATATATATATATATATATATATATATATATATATATATATATATATATATATATATATATATATATATATATATATATATATATACATATATATATATATGTAACTAATGAGGGACAAATTGATTAAATGTAAGAAGAAAATTTGGTCGAAATTTATTTCGTAAGTTTTTCCTTAGTATGTTTTTAAAATTTTGTAACTTGGGAAGTTTTAAAATATTTGAAGCAAAAGAAAAAATAACTTACCAAGTTATAAAATTTTAAAAACATACTAAGGAAAAACATTTTCTTACATTTAATTCAATTTACTCCTCATTAATTTTCGAAGGAAAAATTTACATAATAAATTTATATTCATTTTCTCACACTTGGTAAATAACTCGGCCCTTTATTCCATATCATCGCTTTTTAATAACAAACCATTAAAGAGGGTCTAATACATAAGCCTTAATTTAATCTTGTTTTTGAACTCTGAAAAATATTTGGTACATATCCCTTTAATAAACAATACCAGTTGATCACACTCCACCTATTTTGCTATATGGATTAAAATTGAAAACCACACTTAATTAAACTGTAATTACATCAATTCACAACTTTTAGATATCATTCTTTTTTTTAAATATATTCCGAGTAAATAATATAATTTATAGTTGAAGCAATAGAATTACTGCTTAAGGGTTCTTGATTTACCTACAGATTTTTATATAAGATTATTTTAAATGAATTTTTACTTTGATAGACAGTTTGACTGAAACAAAGATATTCAAACAAAGTCTCTGAATGTGAAATATTATAATTATACAAATGTAAAAAAATATAATTTAATCTCCAGTGTCGGCTGCTATCTATCTATCTATCTATCTTATATTTTGAAAAACCTGTATCAATCAAAATAGTTTTGCACTACAATTAACTACGAATAAATTAAAGTCTGTCCTGAACTGAAAATCGCCTTATCGAGAATTTACCCTAAGATCATTTTTATGATAATTAAATTGCAAGGTTTATTTCCTGTTTTCCAATGAAATTTGGATACCGCTTAGTACATAGAATCCATTTGCATTAATGGTACGGGAGCCCAAAGGGTTTTTTCAGGATGATAAGCATCAAGCTGGTACTTTGTAAGTATAGCTTCGTTTTGACAAGACGCCCAACTTTTTCAATTATAAAGTTTTGGAAAATGGTATGGAAGTTTTCTGGAAGCCGTTGGACATTGAAGATGGGAGAGTCGGAGTCCATTTCATTGTATTTGTAGGACGAAAACTTTTCCTCGTTCTTAACTTGATTATCTTACTATTAAACTTAAAAATAAATTGATGCTCGTAAACTTTGGATCAACGGTCAGTCAAATCGACATGTTCAACGGCTTCTAGAAAATTTCGAATTATTTTTAAGTTTAATTGTAAGGTAATCAAGTGAAGACTAAGGAATAATTTTCGTTCTACAAATTCAATGGAATGGACTCCGAGTCTCGCATCCTCAATGTTCAACGGATTCCAGAAAATTTCCTGATTTTTGCTCAATTTAGTATGATGAACTGGGTGTTTAGTCATAAAGTTTTGAATTTAAATTCAAATTTCAATCTTTAGTATTCTACTTCAATTAGTAGTTTACTTCCAGAAGAGATCGAAAATGAAATTTGATAGAAATGTGGGACTTAGGACACAAGCAGAGGAAGAAATCTAAAAAAATTTACTAATAAAACAAAAATTTTTTATTATAATTTTCTAGCCATTAAGAATCAGCAATTTTGTAGCTATTATATTATATTAATTATTATTAACGGTGCCATGTTCGTATTACAGACGTAGGTGATTGTGAATCAAACAAATTATGTAATAGTTATCTAAATAATAAAACGTGTACCACAACTAACCATTACCCGCCTGCTTCACTGAGCGTAACTTAAAACTTAGTAATAATTTATTGATTTTATTCTATTTTCATAGCTTTTTTCTAATACTATCTATACCAAAGCTCCCGTTTTATAAATACATTGTGTATATTATTTTTTTTCTTCCGCACCTCGTCTGTATTTATGCCAAAACTATTAGATTCATGAAAAAAATGATTCTAAAATTATTTTTTATCAAATAAACTTTTTTATATTTGAAGATTATCCGTATCTCATACCGCTTAAAAGATGGTAATATGTAAAATGATTGGAATTGCAAGCTATCTATTTTTAAGGAAGCAAAATTTTTGTCTTTGACCTTTTCTTCTACGTCTTACGGTTTCAAAGTTAGATATTTCTCCCTCCTTGGGTGGTGGACAGTTGGTGGATACAATCAGCGACTTTGCAATTGTTTATTTTTAAAGAAGGATCATTTATGTCTTTGAATTTTCTTTCCGCCTATTGCGATTTTAAAGTTTAATACTTCCAGCAATTGTATATTACGTTTTGTTATTATCCCACAGGAACTGTACGTTTTATTACTATTTCACAAGATTTTTTGCAAGATGAAAAGTGTTTTTCAAGGGCCTAAAGTAAATATATACCAAATTCCATGAAAGTCCGTTCACCCGTTACGAATGTACGGATGTGTGTAAATATGCACACACTAGTAGAATAGAATAGAAGAGGATCTGATAAGATACTCTAAACCAAAATTATATTTTTTGTTGCGAATATTGTGGTATAAATTTTATTATGTGAATAATTATGTCTCAACTCTGGCAACAAAAAATCTTTAGATGAGTAGATAAATTCCTTAGATAATAAAATGTTAAAATTACAATTAAAAGTAAACAATTATTCTAACTATTTCGCAATGTTGTTGCTTTCATGGTTTTCCAGGCGTCTCTCTCACCAGCTGCTCTTATAATAATAATAAAAAAACCTGAAATTTTTGCTTAAAAAACGATAAATTTTCATATAAATCGTTAATTAATGTAGCTATTACATACAATACTATATTTAATAATATATGCTAATTAAATTTAAAAAGGTAGTGATATCATCAAACTAATAAATTTAAAATGGCACAAGTTTTTACATATTATCCGTAAAAAGTAGGGTTATTATTTACGCGAATGTATATACTTAACAAGTAAAATAATAAATAGCTACTAAGGAGAACCTTGTAATAGATTGGCTACCTCATAAATATCACCACTTTTTTCCACTTTCATCGTTAAAAATATGCCTATATATCATCTTGGATGAGAGATAATTTTGGATTGAACCGATTGTTTCAAACATAGCTGACAACCACCGCAAGGAAACCAGCTATCTAATAAAAAACCGCATTCAAATCGGTCCACGCATTTGAGAGACACCCCTCTTTTTGCGTCGGGGGTTAATAATGGAAAAGTTTGTAATGAGTAAACTTGTAATTCAATTTTACTACAATTTATCACCACACCATATTTACCAATTTTAATGTTCTAATACTTAATTGATTCATTATAGTTTCTTCTTTTGAGAAGGGTCGCTAGTCCATGTAGCTCCTTAAGGTTTTTGTTTCAATTTCTTTTTTCGGACAATGCGTGAAAACTTGACTCGTTTTTTTCGAACATTAAATTTATTTGAGGTTAAAAATTTGAGTTTAAAAATTTGACTATTCAAATTTAGCATTATTTATGATTATTATACCATCCGTATACAAATTTTAGACATAAACCTAAATGTTAATACTAATAATAAAGTTTCATCTCCTTTTGCAAATGCAAAGGAGTACCTATGTCTGAATATTTAAAAAATTTGCAACAAATGATAATTTATTACAATCGTACGCAAAGTTAAATAAAATGTATTTGAATAGCCATAATTTAGAAGGTGTGTAGAAGATATTTCGCAGGTACTAAAAAAGATCTATAAACTTCTAGAAATGAGTCATGTATATAACCTCTATATTTAGACGACAACGTGGTGGCATGAAAATAATTTTTAATGTTGTAAACTGATCTACAAATTTCACCGAATTTTTGTAACAAATATTTTGTAACAAATTTTCGTAAATAATTAGAAAACCTTAAATTTAAATTCTTATATTTTATAATTTTTCTTATATTTCTGTTGAAGCAATATTAACCGAGTTATGGTTCCCGAAATGTAGATCTCTGTTTCCCAAAAATCAATGTGGAAACTATCGTTGTTGCACAACGGAAAAATTTAAACCTATTCAGGAAAATATCGTACATACTTGGAGTACGTCAAGAGACCTCAAAATCTATTTACGTATTTAATCTATTTCGTTTAGTCGTTAACTCGTAGACAACATGCTCATGAATTCTTCAATTCAGTAGAAAAGAAACGTCACAAAATAAAAGAATATTGACTCTACTAATGACAAAGATACATGTTTCATCGAAAAACCAAAAGACAATTCGTCGATAGTTTTGTTGACGAAGCTGAACTAAATTAGACAACTGTCCACTCTAAAGGTATATTAAATGCCCAATATGACACTTCGCAAGTATTTGGTCTGGGTCCAAGAATAGAGGCACCTTTAAACTAATTCAAACAAGACAATTTAACATGAACCAAAACTGCCAATGAAGCCAATAGTGGATATAGTATGCTTTTAGAGTATAAACACCAAAAACAATTGGAAGAAAATATTACAAACTGAAGTGAATATTGCACCCAGTAGTTTTCGTTACCTGGCAAACCATAACTGCAGAAGTTTGAGGCAAATACCTTGAAATTTCCACAGTACAATGCCGTAAAACAGAATTTGACATTTTTAGGATTCTTTAGCGCCTTACAAATGTGTAAAGTGTTTGATTATATTTACAGTGGTCATTTGAGTAATTCACTTCAGATTCTTAAAGAAAAAACTTGCTGATTTATATTTTAAAATAGAGCTGAACAGAGGTTGGAATTTATCTTATACATCTAAGTTTAGAATTCCACTGTGAAACTCCATGTGTGTAATATATATGAATTTAAATATATTGTTTATGTAAAAAAAAGGTTATCAATGAAATGAACTTTATGTTTTATTTTATTTTAAATTATCTTAAATGAATTTGAATAATGTGTTTTTTATAATTACCGTTATATTTTGATGAATATATCGATTGCAGTATCAATTAATAGAATATAAAATGAGAAATTTGAAAAATTATTTTAAATAACGACAAAATCAACGCCTTATGCACGTAATGCAAATATTTGAAGTTAAAAGAGGATGTACTTATACAAAGGCAGATTACAATCGTAGTATCGCTTATACAATCTCATAATATGTAATTATAATCTCAAAAAGAAGTGAAAATAATAACTAACTGTGTTTAAATACCGGGTATATACTCAATTTATGAAAATAAGTTTCAAACAAATGTTGTGTGGGGGAGAGGGGTTCCTCGATCCGATTTTACTCATTCACGAGCTTGACCTTTCTTTTTCGCTCTAAAACACACACATAAAATTTCAGCTCGGTATCTCTTTACGTTTTTGAGTTATCATGTTGACAGAATGACAGCCGTCACAAACTCGAAACTAAACTTAACATACCCTGGTATATATTTTATATACCGGGTATAAGAAGAAAATAATAGTAGACAAAAAGATCATAAAAAATTGGCAATAAAAAACATTTTTACAAATTTTTATTAAAAGCAAGCTTTTTTTTAATGAACTTAAAAGTAGAAAATAAATTTTTTTCTCGATCAATCAATATGTGACTATAAATTAAAGCTTTTAAAACCTGAACATTTAAAACCTGAGTGGTCCAAGCATTTAGTCACATATTGGTAACTCGGGAAAAAATTTTATTTTCACAGTTAGCAAATTTTTCAAATGTTACCAACTTTTCAGTGGTTAGTTTTTTTAGTAACAAATTTCTTTTTCATTGAGTATTTATTATCACCAACTTAATAAAATTTTATCATACAATATTCTATTAACATTTATTGAACTTTAAAGGTCGTGTGTAACGATTCACTTATGGACATAATCTTGTAAAAATTAAGAATGAGCTCAAAATAATATACAAATTTCTCATTTTATATAATGTATATGTATTTATATACAAGAGTATTATAAGTATCGTCCCGAGTGTGCAACGGTTGAAGATTGTTCATAAAATATTCTAATTATTCCATTTCTGGATGTCCGTCTGTCTGTCAACACGATGTATTAGTGTTCTAGAGCTAAAAATTTACATCGGGAAAATGCATCCTTGAGTTAGATCGGAAATTATACATACTTAAAACCGTAAGAGCTAGAAGCAAAGAAGCAAAATTTACAAAAAATGTTTATCTTTTTTCATGACAACTATAAAAGTAATCACGAAAAAGAAAATTTTGAGTTTTTGGATAAATCTGAAACATTTTTTAAACTTACGTACAAAAAATGTTTATCTTTTTTGTTTTTGTAACCGAATTGACAAGCTCCACCTTTTTTGAAGTCGGTTTATGAAATGTAGGCATAGAAAGGCCTACTTGCCAGGGTTCGACCTCCCCTCTTACTACTACTACTAAGCTTACGAAGCTTAGTACCTATTAGCGAGTTTTTAAAATGAAGGTGTTATGATATAATGTATTGACGAATAATCATTTCTTGGAATAACGAAGAAGAAAAGTTTAAAAGAAATTTCAGATTTATGCAAAAACTCAAAACTTTCTTTTTCGTGATTACTTTTATAGTTGTCATACTTCTTATTCCATAAATATATTACATAATGTGAACTTACGTGCTCTATTAGTTATTCTTCTTCAGTTCTAGGAATAATTTTTTACTAGTTTTAACTCTTTTGCGCAAAAGAAGACTTTTCTGAAAATAATTGTACAAACTTAATAATTGCGTAAGCGCATTCATTCGATGACAACCAAGAAAAAAGCTCACAGTTTATGACGCATTAAGTTCCTTTGGAAGGAGTTAGCTTTATCACACCCGAAGTATACCGCTAGCCGGAAACGTGTTACACTTTGTAGGAGTACAATTGCACTAGGTTCCTATTGTAGAGTAGGCATATATTGTCGTTTGCACAGAAAAACTCGCTCAAATCGTGAATATATAGAATACCAAGAATTTAATATATTTGATTGCATGAAAATTAATTCAAATCAATTCTGCATAATTTCTATTCCGAATACACAATTATTTTAATTCCGCCATTGAAAATTGTAAAATGCATATCAAGAAATAAAATAAATAATATTCGTACGGGTATTAAACATTTATAATTAATTATAACAACATATAAGAATAGTATTCATTTTATTTTATTTTTTATAAATTAGCTACTTAATAATTATATATTAATACCTAGAAACAATATACATAACTAAATTTTTTATGTTTTTTGTTTAAATTCTTTGACTTAAAATTTACATAACAAGAGATTTGTCCTGACAACCTTCAATTATATGAACAAATTAATTGACTTTAAGTCGATATTACACGCGATGTAACATATCTAACTTGGATTAATAAAATTAAGATCCAACCAAAAACATAAATATAAACAAAGGGAACAAGTTTTCGTTTGTTCCAAAACGATTCGCAAAAAAATTATTTTGATCTCTGTGATGGTCAATTCCATACGAGGATAATATCCGAATAAAATGTGTAAACTTACGAAGTAGAATATTGAACACCTGCTAAGAAAAAACTTTAAAACAATAATTTGAATCATGCATTAATATTGAACACTTTACCAACTTGAAAAATATTGAATTTATCGTTAAAAGGTAAGAGACAAATCTTCCGGTTTCCATAATCTGTCAATTGCTCTTAAACTGCAAATACTAGAGATAAACACACATTGCAAAGAGTGGATACGATTATATGAATACTTTTCATTGAAGCAAATTTTTAATTTTAGAACCAACGCGAACTTTGAACCATTTTTACATTTATATCATTATTTTTACTCTTTGTTAACAATCTTACATGCTATAATCATGAATGTAATCTTGAGTTTATTATTTAGTATAAGACGCCTAAGCACTAAACTCTGAATGAAAATAAAATGAAATTCTTTTTTACTACTTCCTATTTTTTAAAGTTTGAAGCCATAAAGTAAACCAGATGGTAGTGAACATTTTTTGCCGACGAAAAGAAGGAGGTACTCAATTCAACCGGTATATTTTTTTTTAATGGAAGCGCTGGGAAGTCTTTTTTTGTTTAATTTTTTGTTTAAAAGTTTTTATTTTTTGCTTTTCAGTTATTTTCTTCTTTCGTCGGTTCAATTTTTTGTTAAAAAGTTTTTATTTAAAAAAATTTGTACCGATGTGATGGAACACTTTTGTAAAGAAATCTTCAAATGTCCATGTCACGCGTACATATATATGGAAATGAAACGATATATATTTATGAAAAGAACAAATCTATTAGTTTTTATATTTATACATAAAGACAATTTTATATAAAACCTATTTTGACAAAATGGAAACCCGACTTCAAAAATTAAATATTCTATAACAAAAAATGCACTAAAAAGTAAAAAAATAATTGCATATTCTTGTGCCAATTTTAGTTCACCTGAGCAAAAATTTTTAAATATATATGTACAATTATTGTTATTTTTGGAGGCGGTGTCGGCATAGAAAAATTCACATGACTTTTGGACACCGCCTCCAAAAATAACAATAATTGTACATATATATTTAAAAATTTTTGCTTAGGTGAACTCAAATTGGCACAAGAATATGCAATTATTTTTTTTCTTTTTAGTGCATTTTTTGTTATAGAATATTTGATTTTTGAAGTCGGGTTTCCATAAAAATAAGTTGCACTAGAGTGGAGTCTACATCATGGCTCTTTAAAGGTTGGTTTTGATTCCGAAATTTAAAGCGGAATAACTCTATTTCTGTAACATTTATCGTCTTAAAAATAATCCATATATTCTGGATTAGGTCTATCAAATTCTTTTACTAAGAGCCTGTATACTAAATTAGATACTAACGTCCTTATAAACTATAACCGGTTTTAAAACGAACGGAAAAAATTGCGTTCCAAAACTTAATAAATTATAGAAAATTTTTATTTATTTCTTCATCTATTATATCAATTGCTCAAATTAATAATCATTTGCTAGTTCAATCAAGAAAATATTTATGGAAGCTTTGAAAATCGCTTACCTCAAAGTTTCTGAAGTACCGAGGTTACCGAGGTTTTAGTTTACATAAAGAATGTAGCCATTTTCCTTACCGATTGAAAGTAAATTAATTTCTAAATAAAAACATCCTCTAAATTTATTTAGTAAAATCAATAGTTGCGGAGACATCAATTTCAAATTTTTTATTGCACCTAATTACAAAAATCAAACTCTCAGCCCTAAATTTTATAACAATAGCGATGTAAAGCGAAACTTATATAATTTATTAAACTTATTATAAAGTTGTTCGTGATAAAAAATTTTTTTACGAAACATTTTTTGCTGCCGAATGGTATTATTAGTGTTTCACGAGGCATGAGTCGAGGCGAGGTTTTGGTATCACCTCGCCTCGCCTCGCTTTTTTAAATATCAACCTCGCCTCGCCTCGGCCTCGGCCGAGGTAGAATGTTGACCAGCCTCGCCTCGCCTCGCCCGAGGTAAAATTTTTACTAAATTTGACTTATTTTGCATGAATGTACATAATATGGTTAAAAAAACTTGTTAGAGAATAAATGTCTTTAAAACACGGAATATAAGTTGCTTAGTCACGAGGCATGAGTCGAGGCGAGGTTTTGGTATCACCTCGCCTCGCCTCGCCCGAGGTAAAATTTTTACTAAATTTGACTTATTTTGCATGAATGTACATAATATGGTTAAAAAAACTTGTTAGAAAATAAATGTCTTTAAAACACGGAATATAAGTTGCTTAGTCTCAAAATTTTTATGACTCCTCGAATGAAAACAGTAAATTCAAAAAAATATGGCCTAAAAAAATATTCTGAAAAAATGAAATCCCGTGATGTTTTAAGAACTATATAAGAGGTTCTTCAAAATGCTTCCACAATTTCCAATGCGAAATCCATACAAGTTACTGTAAGTATAAAGGAAATTAAACTTTTTTCAATTCTTTTAAATTTATTAATTTAATTATATATTTATTCATTGAAATAACAATAATGAAAACATACGTTATATAATATAGTATTACAGTATTATATATAAAATGAACAGACCCTCAAAATTTTGATTATTCTTGTAGTAAATGTTTTTTATAGATACAACATTTAATTTTATTTTTATACGTAAGAGTAAGATATAACACTTAACATGCTAACTTTTAAATGCTTTCACTGTCACTGACACTGCATATATAAATAAAAAAATTTTTTTTGTAAATTGGCCTCGTCCGAGGCGAGGTATTTGTAACGATATACCTCGCCTCGCCTCGGTTAGTAACGAGGATTAAAATTTTAAACCTCGCCTCGTGCATCGTAACCGAGGACCGAGGCGAGGCGAGGTTACCTCGTAGCCTCGGTGAAACCCTAGGTATTATACGAAAGTTATGTTCCATACGATTATTTTTTAATCGAAGCGATATATCAAGTTCATAATTATTGATCGTTTTGTTGGGTTGGAATGTTTCAAATGAATTAATCAAGGCAATTACCTTATCCTCATCACCCTTAATTTTTATTTTCATATCTACAAAACTTCAGTAGTTTTTTTGAAAGACTACTACAAAATCTATTAAACCATCAATTTTCAAAACTCTCGCTTAACTTTCTAGGTCATTCTTCATTTGATTGTCTATCTAAAAAATTTAAAAATTCGACTATAATTTAATTTTATTATAATTTATACAATAATAATATTTAAAGTAGTTAATTAAAAAAGGATGGAAATCGATAATTGTCAAAAATCTAAGAGTTAAACAAATTTATTCTATTCACTTCAGAAAGTCATAAGCACATTGTACGAATTATCTAATATACAAAAGATGATGTATATTTACAGTAAATTTTAATTCCCATGACAAGAATGTGCTATCATTATAATTTAAACCGGCTTTAGCATTATAACAAAAAGAACTTAAGTAGAAGTAGGTAGATGTAAAATTTGTATCATGTATATTACAAACGCGTCTTATAAAAATCCAAATTTGTATAATATGAAAGAGTGGACGTCACATATGATATACCCACAAGGTGAAGTTCGTGATGTCACAAAACATTGAGAATATTTGTTACGTCTGTCAGTTGCTACAGAAAATGATTTTGTTTTAAAAAAAATGCAACACACGTCTAGAATGAATGAACTCCTTTAGATATACAGAGTGTCTATTAAAGAATTTTGGTCGACAACTTTCATAGCCGGTATACATATAATATTCACAGAGGTATATTAAGTTTAGTTCCAAGGGTTTGAAAAATTAATCGCAGATAAAAACTTTTGGTATATGTGTTCATAAAATGATAAATCTAATTCGAAATCAAAATCAAAAGCGAAATGATATATGGAGATGGAATTTTGTGTATGTGTGTTCAAGAGCAAAATATTGGGATAAAGTTCGGGAATAGTTCCTATTCCCGAATTCCCGATTCTGTCGAAGGGTGGGAGGATTATTCATCTTTGAAACTTAAGAGATAGAAGAAAAATATTATTTGAAATTTTTTGGATAAACTGAATAGTTTTGCCACAATTTCAGCTGAAAAACTAAAATAAACCGTTCACAAATTAATGATGAAAAAATTATTCGTTATAAAAATATGAAAACTCGCGGTGTTAACTATTAAATTTTGAAAAACGAACGCTAACATGAGAAAAATACCAATAAATAAATCCATCTGCAACAAAATAAAGAAATAACAAATCTTACTTAAGCCATTTATGCAAAATCGATTTTCTGCTGATATTGAAAATATGGCACATGAAATTTGTAAAAATTTCTTAAAACGTCCAACGATCCTACTTAGTAGAAGTGGAAAATGCCACAGTTTTAGTCTAATCAGGATGAATGAGTCTTTAATTTAAAAAAAATCGGAGAAGGAGATTTAAGTAAGATGAAAACACAAATTTTGATATATCTCCTTAATATTATAAAAATCGAAGATTGTATAAGATGTAATCAATTTTTCTGTTACAAAAATACACATTTTTACTACTAACGCATTGTTTGTTTTGATTTTTATATAAAGAGAGATATTCTATATTCTGCTTTTTCTTCTTTTTCTAAGCCCCCCTTTCCCTTTTTCCTTTGCCCGATTCTACTCATTAACGAACATGACCTTTGAAATACCAAAAGCATATCACAAACTGTCAAGTATAAAAATTTATATCTGAGTATACAAATTCTTGGAATATATTTATTTCCCTTATTCGATGTACATTACAGTTTGGTTAAATTATGGCTAAAACCCTTTGTGTTAACTACAAAATGTGCAGCAAACAAAGAAAGCACTAAGGCAGATATCGTAGCTATAATATATCTGCCCTAGTGCTTTCTTTGTTTGCTGCACATTTTGTAGTTAACCCAAAGGGTTTTTGCCATAATTTAACCAAACTGTAATGTACATCGAATAAGGGAAATAAATATATATATATATATATATATATATATATATATACAATATATTATAGCTGAGTTTAACTACTTTTGAAATTCTAAAAAATTCATACTGATTAATTTTGAAGTAATTACTTTATAATGTCCTTATAATAATATATAATGTCTGTAAAATGTAAATATGTAACGTCCCTAAATTGCATCAAACATTTTATAATATCAAATTACGAAAAACATAAAAGTATGATAATTTATAACATAATAAATTTATTGTTAAAAATAAAACTTGTATATCAATGTTTGAATCTCTAGAGAGATAGATACCTCTTGAGGTTTAAAAAGTATTGTACTTCGACATTATGGTCCATTGTGCTCCCCCTTCTACTTCAGTCCGACGAGATTCGCTTTTCCCATTTATTGGCAATAACCAGGAGCTTGCTCATCAGGTCTTCCTGAAGGTTCATATATTCGGGGTGAGATGCACCGAATATCCTGTATCTGCTGTAACTTAGAAGTTCGCAATCAAAGATAATGTGGCTGGATGTTTCTTCCTCCTCGCCACACAGATGCCACGTGTGCAGATGCTTCCGCAGGAGTTAATGTCCAGTAATAAATCCTTTAACCTTCCGCAGTTGCATCCAGTGGATTAGCTTCAGTGGATCGAGAGACAGCCTCCTGGATGCACTCTAAAGCAGTATTTTCCCTTTGGATCTTGGATAGCTTTTTGTATGCTGTTATCTGATTAACTTTTGGCCACCACACTAGAGCAGCATAGATTATAATAGGGAATATGCATGAAATTTTTTTTTCACATTTATTTTTAGAATATGAAAATACTGTTAATACTGTAATAATATTTAAAAACGAAATTAAAATCCGACAAATATCAAGGAAGCTATAAGCTTTTAAAGATTATTATCTGTCTCTTTCTTGCAAAAATACTAAAAACGGAATTTTACGTGTATTTTAAATGGTGAAACTGTAATATGACGTCACATAACATATCAAGAGGGCTATCACCCTCTTTGTCTAATCGGGAATTTCAATCATTCATATCTCGCTTATTTTTAAAGTTATTTAAAAAGTAATTTTACCTTGATATTTGTCAAGTAAACATGCTTCAATTCAAGTGATTGTGATGCATATTCCCTATTGGCCTAACTACTGTTGTGTAAAGTATATTGGGTTTTAGACCCTAGACTTTTCCACATGCTCTCTTGCAAAGCATGAGAAAAGATTTCCTCTTATTCTTTGGGACCGCGTGAGCATTACTTCGGGAAAAGAGAACTCGTACTCCATTCAGCCTGTTTCCGTTTCTTCCTTGCTTCGCTCTTCTACGCTATTTCGCACAAGGGTGTCCACAATTTTCCATGTATCCTGACAAATAAGCATGAATTCCACACAGTTTTGACTAGTTAATGCGAGGCCTGCTGTATTATGTGCTGCTTCTATTAATGATCTCCACTTTTCGCAGTGAAAGAACACGTGATTTGCATCTTCAACCACCATGCATCTTCGGCATAAGTCACTGTCGTTGAGGTGGAAGCGTTTCCGATAGCTATTGAACCATTCGTGACCACTCAGCAATTGACAGAGGTAGAAATTCATCTCTCCGTGCTTGCATTCTACCCATTTTGCAAGACCGGTATCAATAACCGTGTCCATGCTCCGTTTTCGGTTTCCGTTGCCCATTTTCGTTGCCATTCGGTAAGTATCTCCCAGTCAGCGTTGCTTTCTATCCCTTTGGCAGTTTGGTACTGAAGACACCTCTTTTTAATACTGGAATTCCGGCCAATACCAATACAACTTCCGTAGATACAGTACGAAAACTGCAGCATATCCTAAGTGCCATCCTTCGTTGCACCCCTGCTACTAGGCTTCTATATTCATTCAATTTGGTAGCTTGGCTCCATTTGTGCGCAGCAAGATAATCGAATGTGCCGCATTCGCAAGAGTCTGCCTGTTGGACGATTTTGGTCCTCCGAGATTTGGCATAATTCTGCTTAATGCCAGTACGGATTTTTCAGCTTTGATGCTACATGCTACCACATGTTCTTACCACAATTGTAATCGAATACTACCCCGAGGTATTTTAGCCGCGGTTTGGTTTCGATCACTACATTTTCTAGTTGTAGAGTGGCTCTTTTAAATTTTCTTCCCCCATCTTCCCCTTGCGAATCTCTGCCGACAGCTTAGACAAAACCCAAGTAGTGTTACTGACTAGTTCTAGCTGAGTTTTTGCCTTGAAAATAACGGCTGTGTCATCAGCAAATCCGATTATAGTTGCTCCGGTAGGTACTTCTATTGTGAGTACAGAATTATAAAAGATGTTCCACAGAATAGGTCCCAAAATAGAACCTTGCAGTACTCCACTTTCCATTTGCATGCTCATGCCTCGTCCAAAAAATATAGACCTTTCCGAAAGATAGTCTGATATTATTCGGCGAAGGTATGTAGATACTCCTATTTCTTTGAGCGCCAGTATGATTCCTTCCCACGGTGCTGAGTTAAAAGCATTGCGGATATCTAACGTAACCATTACGCAGAGTTCCCGGTTGTTTGGAGCTTTTGATTTAATGCCATTCACGACCTTCAGCACCTCTTGCATTGCATCAGTAGTAGGCCGGCTTTTCCTAAACCCGTATTGGCGGTCGAATAGCTTTCGTTCTATTTCATGATAGAGTCTGTTCGCTATAATTCTTTCAAACAGTTTTCCAAATACATCCAGTAGACAGATAGGTCTGAATTTAATTTATTTATTTTTTGCGCCGTCTTCCATTTGTGCGCAAAAATTCCCCTTTGTAGAAGTGAATTAAAAACTTGCAGAAGGGTGTCAGACATAGCTGTCCTGACATAGCTGCTGCCTTTGTTCTTTATTTGAGATATTGCTGTTGTTAGCTCTTCAGGTTGAATTGGAGGCAATGAGCAATCCGGTGGTATAACTTCCCGGATTGCTCACTACCTCCCAATTGAACTTGAAGATATATATATATATATATATATATATATATATATATATATATAATTTTGTTCTGTCCCTCCTTATTTATCACTTTAATGTCAGTTGATTTTAAAACTATCAAAAACTATCTGTCCGTTTTCAATAAAAATTAGTAGTAACCCGTTAAGATTGGAGTCTTGATAATTCTGCACAAAAATTCTGCACAGAGCTTGTGGCTAGAACTATCTAATTTCCTTGGCAACTCGACACGAATTACTTAAGAGAGTGATAGATTTCTGCTATTTTTTTCTATATACATATATATATATATATATATACACGTTTATTTGAAGCGCTTTTAGTACCTATTTGAAAGTTCTGTTTGAAAGTAATGGGAAAAGATGGGTTTAGCCCTACCTCTAAACCCATATTTTCCCATTAACGAACTTTCAAATAGGTACTAAAAGCGCTACAAAAGGTACTTAAAGGAAACACAAAACTTGGTATATCTCCCTTAATATAGGAAAAATCCAAAAAATTCATAAGAAATATAGTTTTAGAAAATTAGATTTGCTATAATTTTGTTTCTTATCATTTTTTCTGTTACATTAATATTTACAAACATATTCACAATTTAAGATTGAAAGTTAAAATCCTAAATGTCTCTGTACACATTAAGGTAAATTGTAGCAAACATGATTTATTATAACTTTTTTCGTCATACATAATTCGATTGTTCTAATATTACGAGAGAAGTTTAATTTTTTGAATTTTCTTCTTTCTCTTTTCCCCTTGACCTGTGCTATTTATTAATAAAATTGGCCTTGCAAATACCAAAATCATATCAGACAAGTCATTTCATTTTCCTCAGATTAAAATTGTGGCCACTAGAGATTGATTTATCTGTTATCAGGAAATTCGCTAAGTTGAATTTTTTTTAAATTTTGATTTGTTAATTAATTGACTTGATTCTTTGTTTGTTAACTGTATTTTTGTCGTTACGTAATACTTTTCGGCGTATTGTATTTTGGAAAAATGTTAACCGTTTTCAATAAATAAATTAACATAAGCGTGATTTACAATAATTACTTTATTTAAATTTATTAACACAACGTAAAAACATGGTATTTCTCATTTACAAAAAGGTTGAATTTATTATATCTAATTACTTCGTAACTTATGAAGTATAATAATGTATTACTTAATAATAAAGTATCAACAAAGCGGTCCATAAACACTCAGAGTTAATAAATTAATATATTATGAAAAAAATGCACATCGTTCGGCATTCTAACCACGGATCTTAAGCTATGAGGTTCAGCCATCAGCTATGAGGGCCTGAGGGCTTGAGGATCTTCTGCTATGAGAGCCAACCCAGTTCGAATAGATATGGATGGCAAAAGCTGGTGTCTCTATTTTTTCATAGTTCTAAAAAGGATATTAAGGGTGTAAGACCGGGTAGTAAAAGGAACGTGGGCCGAGACTCAGTAGATTTGAATTTTTTATAAATAATATTAATTTAAAAATTACTAAATTAACAGTAACGAAATCAACAACTTAACAATGTTGTAAATGCAATTTTATTTTGTATCAGAATTATAATGAACAACAAACTTGGTATAAAAGAACATAGAAATCGTTACAGATAAGAATTAATTTTTTTTTTGAAAACATCAAAGTTAGTTATTTTTCTAAACTCCAATATTGGATAATGAATCTTGTTGTTAATAACAAGTTTCTCTAATTGTTAATAACAAACCAAAACTCTCACCCAATCTGTAACTATATCAATAAATTTATGTTTATCTTCTCAAGTTTTACCAGTACAACACAATATTAATCTGACAACTTACTGAATCTCACAAGAATCAAAGAATTGATTTCCAGAAATCAATCAACTCTCTTTAGATGGACAACGGGTTTTATCATAACTTATTGAGTCAATCATTTCAAATCAGTCTAAACCAAAACTTTTTAAAAGGTGAAGGAAAACCGGTCAGGTACAAGCCAACCCCCCTACGAATACTGCAATACAAACACTAAACACTTATAAAGAAGTTGCTTGATTATGAGGGAACATCTAGTATTTTTACGACGTTTTGGCTTTTGATAAATAAAACCAATTCAACATTAAAACTCAGAAAAACTGGAAACTCAGAAATTGAAACAATGATCGAAACAGCGGTCATCTCTGAAAATCAAGCAGCCATTAAAGGAAATGATTTGGAACTGCCTCTGGATAGTAGTTCATGTAGGATTAAAGGAGTGGAGGAAAATTAAATAAAAGACAGCTTGGCACAAAAAGGGACACTATCACCTTTTGTAGAATCAGAGCCGTTCTGAAGTTTAGGAGATCCTTTCTACTGCGGGCAAATCTGGATAAAGGAAAACAACAACAGGAAATTCTAGAATATCTCCTCAGGGGTTAAGATGCTCTAGGCAGTGACTGTTCAGCAGGCAACAGTTGGGGAAGCACAATAGATGTTTTAGGTCCTAGTAATGATTTTGGTGTAACGCCATTTACGCCCTTTACACATTTTTTTGTTTAATGAAAACTCTTTTTTCTATCAAAAAATAGTTAGAATATGTATATAAAATCCATTGTCGAAATGAATAAATAAATGGTATGTTTATTATTCCAATTCTATCTTTGTCATAATTTAGATTCATTCACTATTTTCTTTATGAATTAATGCGACATCAGATTCAACGGAAAAATTTTTCATATCGATTTTTCTTTAAATTGATCCGTAAATAAAATGTAAGAATATGTTTTATCGTAGTAAGCCAATAATACCAAAATTAACGTTGTTTACCTATATAATTTGTAAATCAGCTACCACGTAATTCTGTAATTACAGATTCTCAACACAATTTTTGAAAGATATTTATGAACATTGAAGAGACACTTTCGTGTGAAATTGGATCCTCTCCAAAAAACCAAAACTCTGTGAAACGGGTTATAGTATATCTGGTCAAGTAGGAGGTAAACAAACAATCATGAGGTCAGTCACCTGAATAGATATATAATTAGGACAATAATTTTACGATGCTACCAAGCAACAGAAAGAAGAGTCGCTGTTCTCATCAAGGTCGTGAACAAACTACCCATGTAACCACCATACATGATCTGACAAAAATGTTAGCCCAAGAGGATATCACATAATAATATACCCTAAAAAATACGCTAAAAAATAGTTTATATATATATATATATATATATATATATATATATATATATATATATATATATATATATATATATATATATATATATATATGTATATATATATATATATGTATATATATATATATATATATATATAATTTATATATATATATATATATATATATATATAATTTATATATATATATATATATATATATATATATATAATCTATATATATAGAATATATATAGAATCTTGTAGCCTTTAAAATTTTAAAATCAAACCAGCTAAAACTGCCCGTGTTGTGGTTGTCGTGCCTTATTTTTAATGTCATTATCAAAAAAATTTAATTTAATTTACAAAGAATGAGAAATAGTAAAATATTTTTTTTTTAATCCTGTTTCCATCCCATTAAATATTTTAAATCCAGATCCAAAAAACACCTACCCAATCAATTTTTAGATAATATTCACAATGTTTCAAATAATTAGCTTCTTGATGAAGATATCGTTTGAATATTTTAATTCCTAAAAAGTTTAATCTTCGAAAATTTCAATCTTATATTTTATTTAAATCTCTATACATAAAAAGGAAATATGTTGTGTGTTTGTACGAATGGACGTCTTTTACCAAGTGAAGATGAAGCTGTCACAATACATTAGATAAAATTTCAGTAAGATATTATGATGATAATTCTTGACTTGTGTTTTACAATACTTTATATATTAAAATATTACATAAAATTAATAGCCATTAAGATGATAAAACAATTAAATAGGTAACGATATTTATGTATTTATGTATATTAAGGAAGTTCGATCGCGACATTCAAAGTAAAAAGTATCAAACATAAATGTTTTAACATTTATTTTACAATATGTACAGTGATTAGTTTTGGTATCGTAGTTACATATAGGTACTGCATTGAAATATTATAATATCTTTGTAATTACTTTGCAGTATATGATTTTTTTTTAAATTTATATATTTAGTTTTACTTTTTAATAGCTTCGCAGTATATGCTTTTTTTTTAACTTTAAGATAATTAGTTTTTGAGAGAAATATATAGAAACGTTTTACTGTTTTATAAGAAAAAAAAGGCTATGCGCGAATTGCTTAAGTGTACACCATATTGCAAATATCTCGCTTCATAGTCGGTCAAAAAGATTGAATGCATTTAAAATTAAATAAAGGACACTCATGAGTTTACGAGCGAACTACCTTAAGCTAATTATTTTTTCAATAGTCTTTTTCAAATTGATTTTACATTTAAAATGATCTTTGTACTACTAGTCAATTATAAGTTAATTATGATGTGTCTATAGTTATTTTAAGTAAAAAAACAATACATTATCTAAAAAATAGAGAGTGTAAGCTGTTTATTGGTATTTCGAACCGTGCATGCTCATTTGTTACAGACTTAAAATTTTAAAATCAAACCAGCTAAAACTGCCCGTGTTGTCGTTGTCGGGCCTTATTTTTAATATCATCATCAAAAAAATTTAATTAGAAATTTAATTTACAAAGAATGAGAAATAGTAATATATTTTTTTTAAATCCTGTTTCCATCCCATTGAATATTTTAAATCCAGATCCAAAACACCTACCCAATCAATTTTTAGATAATATTCACTAAGTTTCAAATAATTAGCTTCTTGATGAAGATATCGCTTGAATATTTTAATTCCTAAAAAGTTTAATCCACGAAAATTTCAATCTTCGACTTTATTTAAATCTCTATTTATAAAAGGGAAATATGTTGTGTGTTTGTACGAATTGTTTGGAGAAAACTATAGAAAATAACGAACTAATCATTAGAGACCCTAGGAAAATTATCCTAAAAAAACTCAAAATTTCAAACCGTTCCAAAATTATAGCCATTTTCTGACCGTTTCAAAATCATAGTATGTCCCGATCTCTAACATACTTTATAGTTTCTATAGAAATATCTGCAGTAACAAAGTTTTGGAAATAAATTATTTTAAATTTAAAATATAAAAATTGATATTTCGAATTGTCAAAATTCAGAAAAAAATTTTTATTTGACATAATTTTCCTATGAACTCTGTATAACAATTTTTTGAACCCCAGGCAACGTCGGGTATTTCAGCTAGTTGTTTATAAATGTGCAAATACATAATTTTGAGATACCATATTTTAAAAGTTTCCAATTATACTCTCAATTTCGCTATATAAAATAATAAAATCCCAAAACATGCGTTAAATTATTTAGTTTAAAAAGAATATGCATCACGTTTCTTATCGATAAAAGAATATTTATATTTTTTAATAATATAATTTTTAATAATGTATAATTTGATCCGCTTTATTTTTCTTTCCATTAGGGATTGAATTTCGAAAAATCGTTTCTTAGTAGCTACGGCAGTCACAAAAGATCATTTTGTGACTTTTTTTTTATTAATTTTTTTTTTAAACTAAAAGAATCAATTTAATTTACAAACCAAATTTCTATTTCGAGAGTTTGGACTCCATCATGAGTTCACCTGGTATCATTGTATTGTCATTAGAATTGCATACATATTTGCGAAATTTCAAAGCTTTAGCTTTATTACGTGTAGCCACATAATTTGGATTTCAAGATTCAGACTGAACAAGCATAGCAACATCTACATAACCATACATACGTATATACAGACTGTGTTGGACAGCTTTTCCTATAGTAAATCAATGTTAAAAATTATTTCTTACTAGCTGTCCGTCTGGTACTGTATGAAGTCAGTCAGTACGCATGTGACGAAAGTCCACTTTAGTATGTGCATCAAAAAATCCCCACTCTTTAATGACAAACAAACAACCATACGCATACAGTATAGCTGCGAGATAATTGACTGACTTTATATGTGTACTGACTGACTTCATACAGTACCAGACGGACAGTTAGTAATAAATAATATTTAACATTGATTTACTATAGGAAAAACTGAACAACACAGTCTGTATACAGTCAAGCACATAGGACCGTCTTTATCACAAGGGCATGGGATACATGGCAAGGGTTCCTAAGATAATGAGGTCACTGAAATGCCAAAAGCCCAAATATTTTTCATCCAATTAAAATGATCAATTAAAAAAAAAAAACTTTGGTTTCAACTCAAAAAGACAGACTTCCACCGCTCGGTACGTAAAAAACAGGAGCGTATTGAGAGAATTTTGTATACTGACGAGGTGCTAAGGAGGAGCGTCTACTGACACATACTAGTATGAAAAATATTGAGAGAATTAATACCAAAATAATAGAATTTGTTTCGAGTTTGTGGTATAATTTTTATTATTTGAATAACTGTCTCAACTCGAAATCAACAAAAACTCATTTTATTCTTAGCAGAATGTTTACAGGTACAAATAAAATTCTGAAGTTTCTCTCTTAAACGAAAAGGTCTGCGTACGTGCATGCTGTTCATGCTTAACATAATCGTCACAATCATATGTTCTGAAACACTTCTCTGACACCAGATATTTTGAACGCAATTAAACAAAAGTAGGTACATTTTGATGTATGCATACACGTTTTTTTCCTTGCTGTCTAAAAAGGCTTCCAACCTCGGGGTACCCAAGAACTCCTGCAAGACCTAAGATGGCCCTTCTAGCATGTGAAAAACAAATTTCTTTCCAAAATCAATAATTTTATGTATACAGAGAAGAAGAAAATTTTATAAATGAAAACATTAATTAAATTTTTTTTTCAATACAATTATAATTTTCCCCAAAGATTTTTGAAAGATCAACAACTCCGAAGATGACGTTTAATATTTCTGAGTAAAATTTATTTTTGATGCCAAATCCCAAAGGAAAAATGAAACTAAATTCTTTGAATATATTCTTTTATTAAACAATTTTAAATATATATTTTATAGTAAGTATAAACATAAACCATTCTTGTACGCTTGTATCTTGACTTAAAATCTTATAATATAATTTTGTTAAAAAAATTCATTTTAATTTTAATGATAAATTATAGTCAGCTATTTTGGGTGGTTTCTTTTTTTAGTTATTATTCGCTTACTGTATCAAAGTTGAAGCTATTCAAAAAATATTGTAATTTTTATAAATTAAATTATAAGTCATATAAGAAAACGTACTCATTAAAAAATCAGCAACACGTAAAAATGTAAACTATACAAAAAACAAGAACTGTAACAACTAACTAAGTTAATTATTTATATATCTTGTGTATACTGAGTTCTTTATCAGTGCGTATACTGAATAAAAAAATCACTTGTGGTATATAGTCATCTATATTTGTATATGTTCATACGCATACTGAAATTGTCGCGAAACAATTCAGGTTTGGAATGAAATTTCATCCGATTGGAATGAAATTTGGAATTTGAGGCGCTTTTAGTATTCAAAAGGTCGAGTTTGTTAATGGGTTAGAATCGGACAAGGGAAAAGGGGGATTTAAAGGGAGGGGGAAATACAAAATTTGACATATCTCCCTTACTATTCAAAAAATCGAAAAATTTATAAGAGATAAAGTTGTAGGTATTAAGTTTTACTGAAATTTTGTCTTATCATTTTTTCTGTTACACTAATAATTATGGAAATATTTACAATTTAATATTGAAAATTGTAAATATCTCCGTACACATTAGAGTTTGAGAAAAATGATAAGATAATGAATTGTAGCAAACATGATTTTCCACAACTTTGTTTCTTGTACATTTTTCGATTGTTCTAATATTAAGGGAGATATTTTATATTTTGTGTTTTCTTCTTTGTCTATGCCCCCTTTCTCCTTGGCATATGACATTTATTTATAAAATTGGCTTTACAAATACCAAAATTATATCAGATACGACATTTCATTTTGATCAGACTAAAATTGTGACCGCTAGAGAGTTTTTTTTATGTATACCAAGGAAATTCGCTAAGTTGACGCAGTTCCTGCCTAACGAATTTTTTCTCTTACGGTTTTAAAGATAATACCCCCCCTAGTCCTATAGTGTCACACTCATTTTTTATGAGTATTTCTATAAAAGTTATTATTGATTATTAGGTGCTGGTGATTCGTTATAAGGAAGATGGTCATAAAGATAAATAAAAACAAAATCTTATTAAAGTAATTGAACATAGCCAAAAAATGCATAATTTGTTGGACGTTTAACTTTGGCTTGGTTTTATTTATCCTGCTCTGTTCAAAAATCCGTATCAATGACTCACTAATCTCAGTTTCTTTTTTACGATAAAAAAAACCAAGACTGTGGATACATGACTCAAAGTTTTTATTTATATGTTATTTAATTATTAATAATACTAAAATAAAGTTGATAATTTACCGATAATATAATATTTTTACAAATACGTAAACTCAACATTTTTCAGTATCCAAATAATATTTACAAAAAAAATGTATTCCATTATTTTTTATGTAAATATGTGTAATGGGTTGGTTGAACTTGAGCAGGTACAACAAATTTATATGCAATGCTTTATACCTATATTTACAGTAATATTCTGGGCGAATTTACGTTATCTGAACAAGGAAAAAAAAACATTATTTGGTTATTCAAGTAAACACAATCATACATTAAATATTTCACATATATTGATGTGTTGTGTAAAAATGGGTGTAAAAATGGGTACTGTCAAAATCCGATTAAAATTGTATCCAATTCATGTGGGGGTGATTAAAACACGCAAATGTGTTATTGATTAGCATGCTTATACAATACAATTTCAATAAAAAAAATGTCAAAAAATATTAGAATTGACAAAATTAGATAGAGAACACTGTTACAGATAGTTAACATCCATTTCAAGTTGTAGTATGATTCAGTGGACCGATTGCAAACAAAACATATTAAAAATATTCGTTACGCAGGAGCTGCTTCAACTTATCGAATTTTCTTAGAATAGAAATCACTCTCTAGCAGTCATAATTTTAGTGTGAATAAAATGAAATATCATACCTGAAATGATTTTAGTCGTTGCAAAATTTAAATTTATTAATGGCGAAAATACAACGATATATAACTCCAAAAAAGAAGGAGGAGATTCTTTGTTCGACTGTATGTATTTTTTAAAATGTATGTTCACCGATTTCTCCGTCAATTGTGGATCGATTTTGAAAATTCTTGTTTTGTTTGAAAGTGTATACTGACGAGATGGTCCCATTGTCACCAATGCAAAATCTCCCATGGGAATCTAGATAAGGGAAACCGACTTCAAACCGATCAGTAGGTAGCACATACCAATAATCATATTTTTTTACAAGTAATGTAACAACTAACTGAGTTAATTGTTCGAATACCCAATATATACTGAGTTGTATATCAATGATTGAATTGTTAACAATTCGCTTTCCGAGGAACATTTAATTACAAACTGTGCGAAAACCATTGAGTTTATGAAAAAAAATTTCAAACAAAAGTTGTTTATTTTAAAAAGAAGATTTTTTGTTAACAATTTTTTTTATATCTCTTACGGTTTCAAAGATAAGCAGTTTTGCTCATTTTGCCCAAACATAGTCCGATTTTGCCCATTAGCGAACATGACCTTACTTTTTTGCTCTATAACACAAAATAAAATTCAGCTCGTTATCTCTTTTCGTTCTTGATTAATCATGTCTACAAACAGGCAGACGGATATGCGGAAATGGTCAAATTTTTAAGCGTTACAAAGTCGTGATCAAACTAAATATCCCTTTTATGTTTACATATACCTACTGGGTATAAAAATTATACGTAGTAGGTTTGGACAAGAATTGTCTTTTAGATTCAATCTGTATATTGTATTTTTAGCATTTTAGTGTAGTGACTACTTCTGTTTTTTGAAGTCGGTTGAATTTTTTTTAAAGTTTTTACAATAAAATATATTGCATGTATTCGTGTCAAACAAACACAAAATATAAAATATCTCTCTTAATATTAGAACAATCGAAAAATGTATAAGGAGTGAAGTTTTAGAAAATCAAATTTGCTACAGTTCATTACGCAATCATTTTTAGCGAATTTCCTCCAAAGGAAATACAGCTATTGTTTTTGCACCAAAGTTGGAATTTCGTAAAAATTTCTTCAAATGTCCATCGATCCTACCTATTAGATGTGAGCAATCACTATCGCTAAAATTTTTATAATATATATATATATATATATATATATATATGTGACACGAGATTTATATATACATATAAATCTCGTGTCACATGTTCACGGTGAATGGACTCCGAAACTACTTAACCGATTTTGATGAAATTTTCTATAGTGTGTAATTTAGTCAAACTTGAGGCATAGGATGGTTTTTATTTCAAATTATGGACTAAATATTTTTTATTGCAAATTTAATAAAACTTAACGACCATATTTCTATTTTTGGAGTTGGTTAAAATTTGTGTTGATTTTGTCATATCCACAGAAACTCTACTTCAATAAGATAACTATAAAATTATTTTATTAAAATTTTGTTTTAATTTTGAAATGTCAATTTAGATTATCGTTTCCATAGTAACTATAAACAATAATCGTTATATATCGTTCTATTTTGGCTCGTAATAATTTTAATTTTTGCAAATACTAAAATGATATCAGATATTATATTTCAATTTGATCACACTAAAATTATGATCGCTAGAGAGTGATTTATGTATCCTTAGGAAATTCGCTAAGTTGAAGCAGCTCCTGCGTAACGAATTTTTGTTTTCAAATGAATTTTTGTTTTTAAAAATGCCAGCAATTAGACGTACAAACTTAAGTCGCAGAACTCAAAAAGCTAGAAGTGAAAGATATACAAGAGCAAGCCAAACTGAAAGCCATTGAAATATTGCGTTTAACCCCTATCGAGCTGCATTTAATTATAATGTGGAAATCGATTACAGTTCACAGCAAATCGTTGCTATTGGACCAATGATCGTTGTGTGTCAATATTGAAAGACATTTAAGTTTAAAAATGAAGCCCCTGGATTGTGTTGCGCGAGCGGTCAAGTCAAATTGGCGCGATTGATATGCCAGAAGAGCCACTACATTCATTGGTTTCGGGAAATGGGCCAGATTCTAAACATTTTTTTACTCATATCGAGCAATAAAATAATTGGTTTCAAATAACGTCATTTGGCGCAACAAAAGTTATTCTAGAAAAATTTAAACTAAGTTTCAGGGTAAATATATTGAAAAACAATAAACTTTTACCATCACGTGCCTGAAGCAAAATACGTTGGCAGCTTTCAATTGAAATGGTGTATCAATTGAAATATCTTACATCATTTGAAGTACATTTGTAGCTCGGTAAATTGCCAAAAGCAGAAAGAAGTGAGTGTGTTTAAAAAAGCTGATGGTGGAATGGGAGTGCATAGAAAGTATTTTGAGAGTAACATGGGAGAGCCACATGGTGGTACAAACAATTCGCTATACAATATCCTATATTACATCTATTTATTATCTCTTTGCAGATTCAGGGTCAAATATATCATCTAACAGGTTCCTTATTGCGAACGCGGGATAGTGACTACAAATTTTTGCAAATTTATTTGATGAGCGATTCAGCAAGACAAGTCGATCAGCGTTGTGCACACAACACTTCGGTGAAAAGACCAATTGTGGAACAACTCCAAATGTTTTTCCATCAGCACAACGAATTGGTTGCATTATTCACGACCGCATTAGACCGCATGTCATCAAAGCCGATAAGACGCCTGCAGGACAACACGTAAGACGTTTTAATGCGCCAACAACTGATGAAGTCGCTAGAAAATAAAACTAAGAATGTTGTATATTATAAAGCATTAGAATAATAAGCAATATGTTTTTAGAATAATTATTATTTTTTATTAATTATACCAATTCGAATTCAATATTCATAGTTAAGACAGGACAACGTCTATCGGATCAGCTAGTATATATATATATATATATATATATATATATATATATATATATATATATATATATATATATATATATATATATATATATTAACTCCTGATAAATTTTTCATATTGGTATATCTCCCTTAATATTTGATAAATCGAAAAATTTATCAGGAGTTAAGTTGCAGGTACTAAGTTTTACTGTAATTTTGTTTCTTATCATTTTTCTGTTACATTAATATTTACAGAAATATTTACAATTAAAGGCTGAAAGTTAATATTCTAAATATCTCTGTTCACATTAGAGTTTGAGAAAAATGATCAGGTAATGAATTATAGCAAACTTGACTTTCTGCAGCTTTACTCATTACACATTTTTCGATTGTTCCAATATTAAGAAAGATATTTTGTGTTGTCTTCTATCTTTATGCCCCCCTTTTCCCTTGACGTATGGCATTTATTCATAAAATTGGCGTTGAAAATACTAAAATGATATCAGCTACGACATTTCATTTTAATCAGACTTAAATTGTGACTAGAGAGTGATTTATGTATTCTAAGGAAATTCGCAGCTCTTTGACAGTTGACGCAGCTCTTGCGTAACGCCTTTTTCCAAACTCTAATGTGTACAGAGATATTTCGAATTTAACTTTCAATGTTTAATTGTAAATATTTCTGCAAATACTAGTGTGATAGAAATAATGATAAGAAACAAAATTATAGTAAAACTAAGATACCTACAGCTTTACTCCTTATAACGTTTCGATTTTTCGAATATTAAGGAAGATATGCCTAATTTTGTGTTGACCTCTCCTTTTAAACCCCCCTTGCCCCATGTTCGATTTTACCAATTAACGAACTTGACCTTTTGAATACCAAAAGCGTTTCAAATACCAAATTTTTTTATAATCAGAATAAAACTGTGACCGCTAGAGAGTCCACAGATTCAATATATATATATATATATATATATATATATATATACATTTTTACAAAATTTAGCGTTAGTCATTTTTAAATCTAGTAGGTAGGATCGATGGACATTTGAAGAAATTACAACATTGGTACAAAAACAATAGCTGCATTTCCTTTGGAGGAAATTCGCAAAAAAGCACATTACCGAATTACCGATGGCCATGTAGTAGTAGTAGTAGTAGTAGTAGTAGTAGTAGTAGTAGTAGTAGTAGTAGTAGTAGTAGTAGTAGTAGTAGTAGTAGTAGAAGTGGAAGGGTGGCTGAATTCTGGTGAGTAGGTGTTTCTAGGCCTTTTGTATCGACTCCTAAGAAACCCATCCCCTCAACGTCTATCCTCTACAACATCTGGTTGGTTTCCTCTAGCCCTGTGTTCATTCTCGAACCTACCCGTTCTTTGCGAATGACCAGGCAGAGCTCCACTTTAGAAGTTTGACCTCAGCTTCCCCCATTTCAATTGTACCGAAGGTAAGGTACCTCATTCTAGCTCTGTGAGGACATTCTACCAGCAGGTGGAACGGTGTATCATTCATCCCGTTACAGTACGGACAAATCGCACTGTCCTCCTATCTCATGAGGGATATATGCCTTTTAAGCCTGCAGTGCCCATTTAGCACCCCAACCAGAAGGTTTCTCTTTCTGGTTTTTGCCAATAAGCCAGGTTGACCTTGCAGCTGTATACCCAGCTATCATTTGTTTGGCCTGTCTGCAGCTTGCTGTGTCTCTCCGTTTCCTGTTCATAGACTTATCCTCCCATTCGCTAAAGGCGGAGGTAGTATGTTTCCTTGTTATTCTTAGATAAGGTTCCAGTCCCTGGCATGGGAGTTCGGCATCTTCTGGCGCAAGTTCGTCGACCGTTTCGTTGCCCTCAACTTCTCAGTATCCTGTTACCCACATCAAGGTGGAGCTTTTTGTCTATGCTAATCTCTCCAGTGATTTTGCGCATTCGAGAACCAGAGGAGATGTTATTTTAGTAAAGCATATTACTTTGAGTGCGGCTTGACTATCCGAGCAAATATAAATCTGCCGCTCAGTGCAACCCACTACTTCCTCTATATTTGCCACTGACAGAATGGCATAAACCTCTGTTTGAAAAAAAGTAGCGTATCACCCAAGTACAAAGTTGGGTCTACCAGCCCCCGACTGACACTTTTCTAGATTGGAATTATCCGTATAGCAAACTAGGGACTCTTGCGGGAAATTGAATGGCCATGACTGAATAGATATTCCTCAGAAGATTTCCTAATTCTGCCCGAATACTCCATCTGCCATTCATTATCCGGAAATTATCTTGGAAAAAACTGCAAAGTGGGAAAGTCCTGCGCGTTCTTGTATGCACGTCCATACAAATGCTTACCACCATAAATCACAAGGCAGAAAAAATTTCGAATTGAGAGATACAGAAGAAAAAATATATCTACACAAAAATTTTCCACTCTACAGCAGCTCACCCTTCTACATAACCAAAACTACAACATTCGATAAAATCCTTACGAAACCAATTGAATAAAACCAAAACTGTTGATCACGGATTTACCAATTACGTGCGGTCTATAGCAATTTCATTTTTTTCTTTTTGATTATCGAGCCAACTAAACTTACTTACAACTCATTGGAAGTTTCCGCACTCATTCTGTACACTTGTTGAAACTTTACGGCGTCTAGTAGTTCCTAGCTATATAAAATACGCTACTATAAAATAAATTTATGTTATAATTTTTCTTGAAATCCGGATGAATACAAGCACGCTTTCGTTTTTTCTATCGTCTCATTAAGTACAAGGCACACACAACTAGATCTTCAGAGAACAACAACACTACAAGACTAGAATTCTTCCAAGGCATGAATGGACGTGAAAGCACGTAACTGGTTTCATGAATCTGATATCGTGGTTTTGTTTGTAAAATGAACGAGCGACTTTAGTGTTTCACTGGAATTCTATTTATTTCCATGTTATTTATAATAATAAGTTATGTATGTTCTTGAAAATACTCTTCTTCGGATACAGATTGTAATGCATAATATATTTCCTGAGTTCACTTACCATATGTTGAATAATTATTAGTGTAAACAAGGAACAATCATACAGGCATATATTTCTTGGAAGCAATCATATTATAGCGTTGTTTTAGCACAGGCTAATAAAATTATTAAATCCCTTACAACATAATTGTTGGGTGAAGGTAATTCAAAAGACTTTTGTTTGAAAAATAAATCTTAAGTTAATAATGAAGTTTAACCGTGAAGGTTTTAGTATGCATGTACAATACCGATTAAACCGAATTTACACAATTCTACAAGATTAAAGATTTTCGATGAAAAATTTAGAGATTCAGAAAATAATAATCATAGATGAAATAATTAAGTATTGTATTAACCTAAATAGTATAATCCCAGCAGTTTTCAAGTTATTCACATATTTTGATTTCATAACGTACAGCAATATTTCCTTACCGTACGCCAAAATGAAGAGCGGTACAGTTTAAAGTACGTCATTTTTCTTCTATTAAAGTCTAGGGTATGCTCATCTTACATACTCGGTCTTATTCCTTTCTATTAATAAAAATATCTCTTACATTGTAAAAACGGATACAGGAGTGTGCAATTTGTTCACGCTCCATTCTGCGCTTAGCGCCTTAGGGCCATTAGAGTTCTATTTAATACAGGGAAGGTTTGCATTTCCATTTTAAGGATAAACTGACCTTCACCTTCACATTTTATTTTTGTAAGTATGTAAAATCGGACATGTAAGTACAAATTATTTATTAAATTTATCATGGAGTAAATTTTAAATCTGAGTTTATTTGATCAATCTCTGGTGTAATTTAACTTTCTATTTAAACCATTAGAATTTCTTGCTACTAATTGTCTATTGTGGGCGTTATTATTATTTTCCGTTACAAAATTGGAACTAAACTTATAATACCCTGTACTAATGATACCCAGTCTAACCTAAACTTATGATACCCAGTCGCAGTATCTTGGCACTCTTTATTTCTCAAAGGAGCGCTGCCCGAACCTGCAACAGATTCCGATACTAAACAAAAGCAAAAAATATATATTAGTAAAAGGTTTTACTAAATATTTTCTAATTGGAATGAGACGCACAATTTTTTTAAAGAAAAGGAGAAATAAAAATTAAATTAAACAAAAAAAATCCGGATTTTATTGCTTTTCAAAAAAAATGAGAATCCAATTTCCTTTTCAACAATTTTTTAAATTTTTTTAACACAATGTCAATTTTCAAACTTTGAACTACTAGTACAAATGCCAACATTAACTTAATCTGAATCGAACAATAGTAAATTATATACTTTTAACCGAATCAAACCACAGTCGATTTTAAACTGATTTGATTAGCGCTGATCGTGGCTCTTTTATACCCGCCATGGGTCTTTCTAGAATATATATATATATATATATATATATATATATATATATATATATATATATATATATTTTTTAAATATATTTTTTTTAAATCATATTTTGCATGAAGGTTTCTCGAATTATTACTTTATTAACAACCATGAGCGCATTCGGATGTTCCGATTATTTATAAAATTAATTAAAAATTATAATACTTCTCCGAGGCTTGAACTCGAATGATACACCTCTTGCTTGATATTTAAGTGTCCTCTCAACACACACGGCCACTGCTATGTCAAATTTCTACACAAATTTTATGATTCATAGATTATTCATAACAAGCTTGTTCTGTTTACTCAATCTTGTTTATACATAAATATTACAACAAAATTTATTTTGGCAAGTATTTGCTTTTGAACAAAGTCATACTTGATTTTTTTATTTAAATTATATCTAATAATTTTTTTTCAATTTTTTATTTTATAAAAAGAAATCAAAAGCATCTTTTAATCTCTTTTCAATTTTCGACTTAAAAAAAAATTTGTTTAAGAAAATAAATAAATCGAACTAGATAATTTTCTTTTTGTACTTAAAACTCCTTCTTTTTCCAAGGAGAAAAATATTGTTTTCTTAAATATTTTTCGTAATATTTTACTTAATATTTTTCGTAATATAATTAGAACATGTGTTGGATCCAGAAAATTATTCTCAATAATTTTCAATACAACACCTTGTATTTACGAAGTCTGGACCATAGTATTAAACATCTCAGAATTTATTTAATTTATGTCTGAACTAAACTTAGAACATACTGATCAAAATACACATTTTCACAGAAAATTACAACTATGCGTATTTTTTCAACAGTTCAAAATACGTTCATTTTAATTCAACTAAAACCTTTGCAAAAACAAATGAACAACAATTTATTTAAATTACAATGCTGATTTTTTAATAGCACCAAAAATTGCATTAAATCACTGAGGGTAAATAAATAATTGTACATCATCTTCTTTTAGTTATTATAAATCCGGTTTAACATGTTGAGACGGTAGGGTATTCATTTAATTGAGATGCAGTTGTATCATTAATTAAATAAGTAAAGAGTGTTCGTAAAATAATGATTATAGAGTAACGTCGAATTTCTAGAAATTATTTTAAATATTTTTTATCTAGATCGAGTGCCATATTAATGTATAGTGCGCTCGATTTTATTTACCCAGGTCAATATTTTGAAAACAAAGCAATATGGTGAAAACTGGGAAAATGAAATAAAATGCAAACTATATTGTTGTATCTAGAGCACGGTAGTACGACAGGCCGAGTTTAAGGGGTTTTTTGCCTTTGCAGTTACAGTACTATTACTACATATCAGAGCAGATTTGACCACGAAATATCTTCTGAACGAAACGAGCAATCGTGCTGAATTTTCGAATATAAGCTATTTAGAGAATTATAAGAGACTGTTTTTTCAGTCACCGTTAAGAAATAAACGGTTAAAAAGTTATTTCGGTTCAAAAACCGTAAAATAGCGGGTACGCCCACAATATTCATTAGACAGGATAAAAACGTAGGGCCTACAATATCATCCTTTAAAGATGATATTTGGCATATAGTTAGGTCTAGTACCCAAGGCACAGGGAAAATTATGAAATCACGAAATTTATATCGGGAAATGGGAAAACTGTCGCATTTTTGTTTTGATAAAATTAACACAGGAAATATTGCTGCTCTATGATTGGTCCGTATAATTTATATTTATACTAAAATGCAGAACGTACCACTTGTGAGAAGTCTGCACGATTTTTTAAAACTTTGTTGCTCCACAGAAATGCTAGAAGGGTGCGGTTTTTTGTATTGGACGCGGACTTTTTGATACTTTAAATAAGAATATTTGAGAAGATTTGATCCCAACGGAACATATGGAAAATCAAAAATAAAATTTATGTATGAGGCATTTCCAGACATTTGATAAGAACGCGGAAGTTTTAAAATATTTGAAATCAACAGAAAAAATAACTTGCCGCGTTATAAAATTTTAAATTATAAAATTTTAAAAACATTCTAAAGAAAACTTACGAAATAAATTTCAACCAAATTTTTTTTTCATTTTACTTTGCACTTATATTCTTACATCCTGACCCTCTCGTGAGCGGTTTGTCGTACCGGTCAGGCTTGTGAATTGTGATGATTTTGGGGGCTATGCCATCGGTATATAGTATAACACTATCTACTGGTAGGGACTCCCTTGCTGGAAAGGTTCCAAATGAACAATCAGACTAAGACTCACGAGGCCAACCCAAGCCAAGTTGGGAGACATCGTGCTGAGGGCTGAATGGTATGGGGTTGTAAAATATGTGTGCCATGAACGATTCCTTTGGGGAACCTGGGGGCACCCCATAGTATTGAACCCCTTACCCCGGCATTCAAGGCTCTGCCGGGGTGGACCTCATTTCCTATGCGAATCGTGGGACCTAATATGGACTCTAAAAAGAAATTTAATTTTAAAAAATTTACGCGGGAAAATACCGCTACAGACCTCGTCGATCAGATGGAGCATGAGTTCCATCCTGTGAACGAGGGCAGGGTTGTACAACCGGGCATACGACCGGGCAACCGTCCTAAGAGGCAGAGAAGCCGTGGGGAACAGGGAGCAAGAGGAGGCGGGCACTCCAGCTCCAGTACCTCATCGACAGGCAGAAGCACAACTTCTGCGTCGAAAACTTCCACCTCGGTGGAAGAAAAGACACCAGGAAGGCAATTGGGCACTGACCACAGCGGTAACCTAGAGGTAACCTAGAGGTAACGGGGAGAAGAGATCTCTTCTACCCCCGAGCGGACAGCCTGGGGCAATTGATGACCCACTCCGAAGGGGACTGAGCAAAGTGCAAGTGGTACCTCCGATTCCTCAAACAGGGCATGGCCCCTGAAGAGGCTAGGAAGGCGGCCCTTGAGCGGGAGGCTCCCAAAATCTCAGCCCCGCCCAGAGCACAGAAGCGAGGTGCCTCGCATGTCACACCTCCCCTCAGGGAGAGTATTAAGAAAGGCCGAGCCGGGGACCTTCCCTATTGCTCGCAGGTGAAACCCATGGGGAAGTATTCGTCGGCACTGAGCAACACCAAGGTGGCTCTACTGCAAGAAGGGTACCCAGGGCGATACCTGACCACCGAACAGCAGACTTCGGCAGAGAAAGCTCTGGTTGAAGCCATGCTAAAAGCTGAGAAGCCCTACGTTGGGAAACTAACGTTTGAAAATATCCGGTTCCTTAGTGGCATGGTGGTCATCACATGCAAGACCCAGGAAGCGATAGAGTGGCTTCGGGAGCAAGCGCCCAAGCTACAGAACTGGGATGGACCGGAGTTGAAGGTCGCCGTGGGGAAAGGTATACCCGCAGGCGAAACCATCAGTATCTTCTTCCCAAGAAGCGCAGGCATGGACACTGCGACTCAACTTCGTCTCCTTGAGGTGCAAAACCCGGACATCAGAGTAGCCCTTTGGAAGACGCTTAGCACAAAGGAGGATGCCAAGACCACGGGGCAGCTGACCCGTTTTCTTATCGACAGCCTATCTGCGGAGAAGATAAGGGAGCAGGGCTACCAAGTCCATTACAGATTTGGAGCGATCCCTGTTCATGGTCTGAAGAGGGGCAAATCTGGCAGAGTAGAGCAGGAGGAGGAGGCTCAACTCACCGGAGCTCCAGAGATGGAGGTGGAGCAGGTGCAGGTGGCACGCGAGGAAGAGCTCAGCCTCGATCCTTTTCTAGCAGCCCCGGAGGGAGAAGAATTACTCTCAGACGGGGAGGAGAGGAGGCTCCTTGAGGAGGGAAGGGCAAGCCCTTCCTTCCAAAAGGAACAATGATTAAAAACAACACCACCAGGGTTGCCCAACTGAACGCCCACCACTCCAAGGGGGCATCTTCAGTTATAGCGAGTCTCTTCGCTAGGCAACACCTGGGAGTCGTGCTGATCCAGGAACCCTGGATCTACAGAAGTCAGGTAAGAGGACTGAACTGCCGCGATGCGACAGTCATTTGGGACAAAAAGTCAGAAATACCGAGAGCTTGTTTGCTAGTTCGGGATCAGTTAAACGCTGTGTGCATTTCAGAATTTGTGACGAGAGACCTGGCTACTGCGCAGATAACCCTGCAAATGGGGGGTGTACCCCACAGACTGGTCATCGCATCAGCATACCTAGCCGGAGACAAGGAGGTACCGTCAAATGAGGTCAGGAAGCTAGTGGATCACTGCAGCAAGCATCGCCTGCCTTTGATCATCGGCTGTGATGCCAACGCGCACCACGTATATGGGGCAGTTCCAACTGCAACAAAAGAGGTGAGTCTCTCTTAGAATTCTTACTAGCATCCAATCTCGAAATCCTAAACGTAGGCACAACGCCAACTTTCGTAACAAGAGCTAGAGAAGAAGTGTTAGATATCACTCTGTGTAATCTGTCGACGGGGCAATGGGTCAGGAGATGGAGAGTTTCGTCGGAGCCATCCCTGTCTGACCATAGAATCATTCAATTTGAACTAGAAGGGGTCACCTCGGGACCTTGTGGTATCAGGAACCCGAGAAAGACCAACTGGAATAATTACGTCAGCAACTTGGAAGACAATCTAAGGTTAGTGAACTCCAAAGTCAGGGAACCCCTGGCACTGGAACAGGCTGTTGACGAACTTGATAGGGCAATTATGGAGGCATATCGATCCACTTGCCTACTGATCGTTAACAAAACCAAAAGGCAGGTGCCTTGGTGGAATACCAGTCTCTCGAGGCTCCGTAGCGAGACTCGCAGGCTCTTCAATAGAGCAAAACTGTGTGGAGATTGGGACAGTTACGCGGCAAAATTGACCGAGTATAACAAGGAGATTAGGAAAGCTAAACGGAACAGCTTCAGAGTGTTTTGTGCAGGCATCGCCACTGTCCCTGCAGCGGCCAGACTGCACAAAGCTTTATCCCGAGACACTCAATCCGGGGCACAAGCACTCAAAAGGCCGGATGGAAGTTTCACGGAGGACGAGGAGCAGAGGGCTCTTCTACTCCTGGAGACTCACTTCCCCGGTAGTTCTCCTACTCAGGGGCAGGAAGATTTGAGGGCTCCATGTAGAGCGACTAAAGAGAACTGGAACAGGGCTGCAGAAGTATGCACCCCTGGGCGTTTGAAATGGGCAATTGACACATTTCAACCTTTCAAAGCAGTAGATGGCATCTTCCCCGCCCTGTTACAACATGGGCAAAGGGAGATTTTGCCTCATCTCCTCCGGATCAGTAGAGCCAGCCTGGCGCTAGGGCATATACCTAGCCCCTGAAGAAGGGCCCGAGTTACTTTCATCCCCAAAGCGGGAAAGAAAGACCAGTGCCATCCGAAGTCTGTTCGACCCATCAGCCTTACATCGTTTTTCTTGAAAACGGTGGAAAAGGCGGTGGACAGTTGCATCCGAAGTCAGGTGTTGGAGAAGAGGCCTTTGCACCCCAACCAGCATGCGTATAGGGCAGGCAGGTCCACAGAGACGGCCCTCTACGAACTAACGACCGCAATAGAGCGGGGCTTTGATGCGAGAGAAACGACCATGTGCGCGTTTCTTGATATAGAAGGCGCTTTTGACAATACCTCACATGAGGTAGTCAAAGCATCCCTGGAGAAACGGGGGGTGGACGTCACGATATCCAGATGGATAGGCGAGATGCTCGCTTCCAGAACTGCCGAAGTGAGGGTGGGGGAGAGAACCATCCGGGTCGGCACAACGCGAGGCTGCCCACAGGGAGGGGTCCTATCCCCTTTACTATGGAGTCTTGTAGTAGATGACCTGTTGCACGGGCTCACGGATCAAGGCATTACCTGCATAGGATATGCCGATGATATCGTAATCCTGGCAACAGGGAAGTTTGAGAGCACGATGCGTGACCTCATTCAAAGAGTGCTAAACGCTACAAGAAAGTGGTGCCAGTCAGTGGGGCTGAGCGTCAACCCAGCCAAGACCACTGTGATGATATTCACCAAGAAAAGGAAACTCACGAGACTCCAAGCACTACACCTTGGTGGCGAGGAGTTGGAATGGAAGCAGGAAGTTAAGTACCTAGGCATTACCCTAGATTCTAAACTACGGTGGAACCAACACTTGGAGGAAGTTACCTCCAAGGCGACCAGAGCCCTCATGGTGTGCAGACGAATCGCTGGCAAGTCCTGGGATGTACACCAAGAATCCTGCGATGGATGTACACCATGATGGTAAGACCAGTCATCACTTATGGAGCGGTGGTCTGGTCAAAGAAAACCGAAATCGCTAGAGCAAGGCAAGGACTCGCTAAAGTACAGCGTCTGGCATGCCTGTGTATCACAGGTGCCATGAGGTCATGTCCAACGGCTGCGATGGACGTCATACTGGACCTCTCTCCCCTGCATCTAGCAGTGGAGGGTGCAGCACAGAAAGCGTTGCTAAGAATAACGGGAGGCGAAAAGGCCTATAGGAGGGCTATTACGGGTAACAAGCCCCTCACCTCTTTGTTAGACCTACCCCGAGATAAAGCAAGTAGGAAGTTCAGCTTCGATAGGAACTTCACTACGGAGCTGAGCAGTAAGCAGGAGTGGAATGGGGAGGACATGTACTTCCTCAAGCCACATACCATAAAATGGTACACTGACGGGTCAAAGACCAACGAAGGCACGGGAGCGGGTGTATTTGGGCCTAGAACCAGATACTCTGAACCCATGGGGAGGTTTCCCAGTGTTTTCCAGGCGGAAGTTCGTGCAATAACCAGGTGTGCTGAGTTCAACCTGAGCAGGAACTACAGGAAGCGGGACATAGTGATCCTCTCTGACAGCCAAGCTGCCATCAAAGCACTAAGTGCATGGAGCATCAACTCTAAGATGGTGTGGGAATGCCTAGACCTGCTAAACAGGCTAGGCAAAGAGAATGACGTTTCTCTGAAATTGGTGCCAGGCCATGCAGGCATTGAGGGGAATGAGACTGCTGATGAACTGGCAAGGAAAGGGTCGTCAGAGCATTTCATAGGACCTGAGCCGTCCTGTGGAATAAGTGAGGCCTACCTCAACACAGCCCTCTGGAAGGCAGAGGAAGAAGAAAGAAACAAGCTTTGGGAAGATTCCCCAGGGCTGCGGCAGGCCAAGATCCTTCTCGGGCAGTATAACCGAAAGAGATTCGAAACCTGCATTAAGCTCACAAAAAATGAGTTACGAATCCAAACGGGCTTTCTCACCGGGCATTGCCGGCTAAATGGGCACCTCCGAAAGATGGGAATCATCAATGACGGCTCATGCAGGTTCTGTGAGCTGGAGGAAGAAACTCCAATTCATCTCCTACTTGAATGTGAAGCCGTAGCACGAAGACGGGCTGCTTGTTTCGACCAGTACCCACTCCAGGAGGATGACTTACCATCCCTGCACCCCACCCAGATCCTCAAATTCCTTCGAGAATTGAGACTGGTTGAGGAGCTCTGAGGCAAGCCTTAACAGAGCAGTAGTAGGGGGTCACAATAGATCATATTGGTCGCAGTGATTAATAACCTCCAAATAATAATAATAATAATATATTCTTACATTTTAGTTTTAACTAATTACTTTATTAATAGCTCGGCTCTTTAATGGGGATATCATCACTTTTTAAGGAGCAACTATTATTTGAAGTATCTCCCCGAAAACTCGGCCCTTTTTTACATTTATGTTTTTGATCGGATTGAAAATTATTAAGAATAATTTTTTTGGATCCAACAAATATTTCTAAGTATATAAAAGAAAATATTTAAGAGAAAATAGTTTTCTCCTTAGTAAAGGAGCTTTTGTTTATATAATTACAAAAAAAAAAATAATAAGATCTCGTTTTGATTTTTTTTTATATTTAAAACAAAGTTTGGATCTAATTCTTTTTAATCCCTCCCCCCAGTAAAGATGGTTGAAAATGGGTGGAAATGGGTGAACATTTTTTATTGGAACCATACAATATTTAATTGTCGGGGGGTTCGGTTGAGTTGGTTAAAACGAATAAGATCCCAAAGTTTTTTTTTTAAATCGAAGATAAATTATAAAATCACATATAATTTATTTACAAAAATTATTAAATTAAACATGTTTTGAAAGTACGAATTAAATTTTGTATATAAGTGTTTTTGTAAACTGAAATCGGTAAATATGTAATGTCTTATATACATAGCCGGTGGGTCAGTGCGGTAAGGCGTCAGACAAGCGGGGTGTTGTTGGTTCGTACCTCAGTCAAACTTATATAATTTTATCAATTGCTGACCCCTTTTAAGACGACCATGGCTGAAACGTAACTGTGTATTTTAGAAGAATCTATAAAAAAATATGTTTTCAAAAAAACAATATTTTCTCTTTGGTACAAACAAGCATTCTTCTAGAATAGTCCAGGGCCCTATATAAACATAGGAATTTACCAATTTCAATTTGGTTTAAATTTGACATTTGTTCGATTATTATCATCAGTGCGAAATTACTATTATTCGATTATCAAAGTTTAAACTAAACTATAGTTCGATTAAGATCAGAGTTTAAAATAACTATTTGTTGGATTAACATCAAGTTTAAATTTGACATTTGTTCGATTATCATCAGTTTGAAATTGACATTGTTCGCTTAATAGCAAAGTCATAAGTTAAACTTGATTAAGTAAAAAATTGTTGAATTAACAGTCAGTTTAAGAGTAAAAATTGTTCAAATAAAGTCAGTTGTATATGGTTGAATGAATTCCACAAATAATAAATGAAAAGATACGTTGAAAAATATAAAAATGATCTTTATTAAATGCAGTATCAAATAATTTCTTATTATATTTGTTGATAGTTACCAAGGTAATAAACAATAATAATTACCGTGATATCAGAGGGAGAATACTGTTGAGGAGCATAGGTTTCTAAAAGAAAGTAAATTTTAGAGGCGTTTCCGCTACATACCTCCACCCACCATTCAACAAAGAAAAACCTAAGAAAAAGTTTGAACATTAAACAAACTTGTTCAGAGGGAAAAACTTTTTCAGATGGTGAACAACCTTATATACAAATATAAGGTTCCTGTGAAAATAAGATTAAAATTAAATTTATTTTATTTTTTACAAAAATGAAGTATAAAAATTATGCTAAATCACAGATGTACGTCACTGAAGAATGGTTATGAAGATGGATAATTTTCCAGACAATTTCAAGGTCAGATCAGATGTGAAGATATCCTTCACTGATTTATGGCCGAGAAGGAGGAGACATTTTCCAAAAACAAAGTTGCGCTTCACGAATGTGTGGCTGGGAAGTTGGATATTCCAATGAGCTTCGAAGTCACGATTGGTGTGAAGAATCTGATGATGAACCAAAAAGTTGCTAGTTGTTCTATAAAAGAAAAAATAAATTTTTTGAACAATAAGAAATTCTAAAATTTTTTAGATATAGAATTAATTTTATGAATATCGTCAATAGTGACAAGTTGAATTAAAATTCCAATTCTATTTTTTTTTTGTTCAAATCAAATCAATTCAGGTTTGGATACTATAAAGTTTTTGTTTTATTTAATTTTTTTTTTAAAGTGCGTGTTGTCCAATTGACATATATTTAGTAAACTTTTACTAATATTTTGTGTTTCTTTGTGTCGGGTATTGGAATCTGTTGTAGGTTCTACAGCACTCCTTTTGAAGACTAAAGAGAGCTAAAATACCGCGATAATATAAATTACTTATTTGATATGTCATTATTCAGTTTCCCAGCTCCAACGGGAGCCACCTACTTCATATCAAAGAAGAAATGGAGTGAAATGTCAGTTTCTTGCCGATTTCTGATTCATGGGTAGCCCCGTAAACAACTACAGAAGAACTTTAATGCCATTACACTTTGAAATTTTTCACCAAAGAATGAATTCGAGTCTATAAATAAAGCGTGTATCAAATAGTTTGTTTATATGTTATGTGGCTTACAAATAAAGCTTATAACAAAGTGGAAACTAGGTTTGGTTGGTGCATCGTTTTAAAAATAAGTTATTTAGATGTAAATAGATGGTCACAATTGATTTGGTCAAAGTCATCCGTATGCCAAAATTTAACTCTCCGCAGTGGTGAGAAGATATAGAGCACCTGTCCACTATTTCGAATAGTTATCCCAGTAAGTGCATAAACTCACTGTCTAAAATAGTAATTTAACTCATGGAGATGATAAAATTGACGTTTTAACACCTTCATGTATTAAAATTAACGTTTAACACCTCCATGTTAAAATTTCAACACTAAACTTCCCGAGCTTTTACATCCAATGGCGTCCAGGGTTACGCTCGCACTTGGGAGAGCAGGTATATAGTGGTGATATAAACACGGTGGATATTGCACTACAAAATCTTGGCCTAAAATATTACTATAATATGAAATCTATATTTGATAATTTTCAACTCCAACTTGAAGGAGTAAGTGGACGAGGGTAAAAATATGAATTCACTTTCATTCAAATTTGTTAAGAACAATACAGCTTATAAATTTTATGGTTTCAAGATTTACTATTTAAAAATTTTTGTGAGGCGGCTAAAAATATTTTGTGTATTTATATCAAACTCGGCCTGCACTACCGTCCTATAAATACAGTACGGTATTTCGTCAGCCCAAGCTTAAGCATACCGTACTATGTTGTACAGGTAGGATAAGAGATTTTTCAACCTCTGTATCTCAAGAACCAAAAAAACTAAGACGCGTAGCGTGAGTTTCAACATTACAGCTTTAAAGCTGTTGGAAGCTTTAACAGTTTCCAGGATATTTAACCCTAAAACTAGACATTTTACTGACTTACTGATCATAATAATCATCAATATTCAAGGGTACTTATCAATGAGATAGTTGATAAACGAGAGTTTATAAAAAGATTAAATTCTTAAAACTAAAATTTTATTTCCCTTCTTCAATGTGTTGTGAACACTCTTTTTAAAATACTGAAATATGAAGATTTTTTTAATAAATAACTCAATGAAAGTAAAACTTCTTTACACGTAATCCATTATTGTTTGCTGTGATTTAATACCATCGAATATTTTAGGTTACTGTCATATTGGCATGTAATAAACACGCAATATTTTAATTGCAATTTTAATAAATAATAGTGTATATGCTTACTAAGATTCAGATACTTACAATTTATGACATTCTCAAACTCTTTATTTTGGCCAACTAAAAAATTCATATTCAATCGATAAGTTATTTTTAAAATGTTTTGCTTTCAACCATCTGTACAGTTTTGGTATAAGTTAAATAATAAAACAAACCCGTAAGCCTCAAGGCATATTTTCAATGAATATTTTCAATGATTCGAAATATTTATTATTTAAGTTGTTTGCATTAAAGATTTCTACGGATTCAAATCGATTTACGTTTAGGTATCATCCATTTAGGGGTGATACCCGATCGCGAAAAAAAATAAAAAACTAACAAAAATTCTATAAAATTAAATTACTGCTAAAATTCAACGATTTCTATACATTGGATGGCGTTAGCACAGCGCCAATTTTTGGAACATGAGCACGCTTGTCTATCGGAAATTCCAGCTAAGAGAGACTCTACCCAGCAAAAAAAGATCCATTGGAGAATATAAATAAACAAATAAAAAAATATTTACTTAGTGGAGTCAATAAAGCCTATAAATCGTTGAAATTTCGGAATCCTCGGAAACAGTAGGTACCGATTTTGATGAAATTTTTTTTATACTTTATATACTTTATATATTTTATATACTTTACTATTTGAAATCAGAAAATTTTTCGAATTGTAATATCGAAAATTGTGAATTTTTCGTATCAATGGAGCAGAAAAATCATCAAAACTTCATAATCCTCAGAAATAGAACCGATTGTTTTTAATATTTGTTTTTATTAATTATTTGAAATTAGAAACATTTTTCAGGGGGGGGGGGGGGTATCGTGATTATTTATTTATATTGTTTAAACAATAACCATGCAATTTATGGCAACAATTTTTTCGCATTTATTGAAACTTAATGAGTAAGTTTACAATCTTTATAGTAAGAATAATAAGGGGTAACATATTATTTTTGTATATAGGTACATAAACGTCATAATACTACGATATTCTTTAGTACGGTTACGAAGCCACAAGTATGAAAGAACTACCGTATACTATATAGACTAACATGTGTCGTTCAATTTATTAATTAGCATTAATATGAAAAAATTAACTCATCCAAGAATCGAACCATGTACCTCTGAGTAAAGAGGTCTAAATTTCGATTCCTGGCGGATGAGTTAATCTTTTCGTATTAATTTTAATAGTGCGAAAATGGGCTAATTAGATCATTGTATGAAACCACAAAGTCGGGACTAAACATAATATTCCTCCCGTCGAATATATTATATATATATATATATATATATAATAATTCGGTATATATATATATATATATATACCGAATATAAAAACCGTTACTGTTCTTTCTATCGGAATTTTCTTCAAAAAAATTTTTTTTTCAAAACGGGGAAGCAGACAAGAAAAAACAAAGGTAGAACAATAATATTGCTTTTTCTATGCAAAACATTTTATTGTTAAACTCATAAGGATGAAATCCAATTAAGATACTTCTATTACTGAGGACCACCATAATAATGCACTTTGAGCTTAAATATCCCAAAAACTATTATTTCTACCGGGTTGAACCTCTGGAAATGATTTGTAGCTCTTTTAAACGACTTGATATTTTGAAAATTAAATGAGATACGATTAAAAATCAATTATATTTGCTTCAATCGTTGTAACTTTCTCAGCTCTTACGCTAGAGAGTCGACCAAAAATGAAGGTCTATTAACATGAATTTGAAGTTCTATTAAGGTACTTCAAGTAATGTTCTAATAGTTTTCCTGAATAAGTTTCAATTGGTAAATTCAATTGTAAATAACTCAGAAAATATAAACTTTGTAGAAAAACTGTATAATAGAACATTTTTTGCTTAAAATTAATTACTCTATCAATTTGTGGGGTCATTTTAAATGTAAATATTTTCACTAGCGAAATGGGATGGCATCTATCACCCACACGGTAAGTCCGCCCGCCAAAATATTTCTAATTTCTAATAATATGTAAACACAAACATTTAAAAAATAAATAAAATCGGTTCTGTTTCTGAGGATTTCGGTGTAAACACGTCTCGTATTGATTCCTTTGATTGATTGTGCATTTTTTATTATAAAAATAGTTTCTTTTATTTTATAATGTCTGCAAATTGTTGTGTACCGAAATGTAAATCTTCAAGAAGAATAAATTATGATATTAGTTTCCATAAATTTCCAAAATGTCCAGAAAAATTAAAATTAAAAACAAACTTTGTAGGACATAAGGTTTAATAAAATATTTTAACTAATGATAAATATTCAACCAAAAATACAATAGAACCTCTGTAAGTCGAACTTCAAGGGAGACGCCAAAAAATTCGAGTTATAGAGTTTTCGACTTAGGCGGATTATGTAATGTTCATTAATGTTAAGATTCATTCTAACTAGTTTTGTAAAATCAAACATTGTTCGAGATACAGAGGTCCAATTTATTTTTTCGAGTAATAGAGGGAAAATATGTGCCAAAATGGCTTGTAGGGACTCACTGATTATTTCGACGTATAGAGGGTTGAGATTTCGAGAAATGGAGGTTTTAGGGCTTGAAGGGAGGGAACAAAACATTTTTTTCGAGTTTTGGAGGTTTTCGACTTATTGAGGTTCGACATAGAGAGGTTCTACTGTATATATATTAAATAGAAAATGATTAATAACTGCTTGAAATGTTAACTGAAAACTCTTAAAACGTCGAAAACTCTATTACACAGCACGTTAAAATAATCTTGTTTACAACTGTGAAGAATTTCTAGTTTTGCCACCGCGGCAATCTTAACATAAAAAACCGATAGAGTATAAGTACGTCAATGATTAAATTGAATGGCTTTATATGGCTTGTTTGGCGATTTCCCCAAAATCGTTGCTTATCGCCTGTGTTTTTTCTCATTTCTTCAGTGAATTGTGATTGACGTGGAGTGACTCGTTGAAAGTATTTTATAAAAGAATAGAAAAGATATTCTAAAAAACTAAAACCAATTTGGTTTTAGTTAACCAAGGTAAATGAATCGAGAAAAATCGAACTGGCTAAAATGGATGTAGTTCAGAACATACCTAAATCCATCGTTAAATATGTTACAAAAACTAATAACAGCCAAAGTTCATCAAAAGAAACTAACTCCCACAATGATACAAGGAATGATTCAGATAATATCATCTTCATCAGGAAGCAATACAAAATTACAGCGACAATACAAAATTAATGATGACAACCCATGAAGAAGATGAAATCAGACAAAAGTACCTACTGAAAATGGCAGTGATAAAACTCATACTTGACGTTTATCGGATTTATATTGATTTTAACAGTTTTCATTCAAGGGATGACACAATCGATATTCGCACCGATTGCCACCCATAGTTACGCCAATGCATACAAAGTTATTTTCTCAAACTAAATCAAATCTATTTTTATCATGAAGAAATCACCAAATACTTTCAAGTATTATAATAATATATTCATTTTGTAAGGGGTTTTTTAAAAGACTCCAAACAAATAAAAATGTTCAAGTATTTTATTTTTCTAAAAAAAATTTTGCCATGTCAAAATTGTTTATTTTATGTAAAAAATATAAATTAAAAAAATTATTTAATGAATTTTAATGCCGTTCTTAACTTCTTGGACGAAAAATAAATAAAAAGGTTGAAATACACTCAAACGACTTTCGTATAGTCATTATTATTAAGTTAATAATGGTGATATTATATAAAAACGATGAGATTACTTATAATGTAAATGTGAAACAACAAAATAATATTTTATCTTGAAACTACACATTAACATAACAATATTCCCATAAATCATGAACAATATCACCCAGTTCAAAAATAACCCCTGTGTAAAATCTGTTTGAAATATAATCTTCGAAATTTGTAGCTATGGTTAGGCTTTATCCAATGATATCCAATGAATGATTCAGTGAAGTTGTGTAAATTTGAGGAGTATGTTGTAGTTTATGACGTTTTGATAATTTTAGTTAAAAAGCCAAAATTTCCTGTATTTAGTGTATTGTTAAAGTACTATGAAAACGAATCTCGACTATATTTAGCTTCAAATATAATAGAGTTAAAACAAATGACCTAAATTGTACCAAATATATGAAAAATGTTCATCTCTGAAACACTGAAACTATTCTTAAACGTGCTTCTTGTACACGATAACTCTTAATCAGACGGTCATAAACCGCAAAACACTTCAAATTCAAATGAGTCAGTTTACACTAAAGCTAGCGAATTTTTATAGGTAAGTTTTTATAGGATTATTGGTAAATTTTTAAGTGTTTGATGAATGCTGAAAATTAGTGGAATAGTATTTCCACTTGACCCGATGGTGACAATGGCATTCCCCCGTGCTATCAATTAAAACGTTTGTGTGCATTAAATCATATTGGATTTTTTGTTTTCAAAAAACATGCTTGACAATAGTTGTAACTCACATATTATATTTTATAAAATGCCTTGTCATATAAATTTCGAAATTTATCAAATCGTAATCCGCTAAATCATTATCACCTGCCAATAGTTCTTCTTGCAATCTGTGCAACCTAACATAAAACATATTGGAAACTCTAGGACTTGTATACACTCCCTGGAAGGTCGAAGTTTTCTGCCCGAACCCCCGTGGCATACCCTTCGGTCTACAAGTTTCATGGTCGCACTCTGATGAAAAACTTAGTAACTACCGCTAATATGCAGAAATATTAAGCACTGCCTCCTGCCAGAAATACCAGTATAGATTGCTCTTATCAAAAAGTTATACTGTGCAATATACTGCGTATGTAACTATCATCAAGCAGGATATAATTATTTACATCAGCAGGTAAGAAAATACTACCGTACTAATTTTCTTCATTTATCAAACATAATAGCAGTCGAGAATTGTGTGCAATGGTAAATGATAAACTACAAGATTTAAGGCATTTTTTTCAAAAACCGAAGATCTGAAAAATTTAGTGCTGGCACTACACCCTCGGCGAATGTATCGGTGAGACATTCATAAGGCGAGAGGTCTTCAATGGAGCTGTGTACACTCTCGCCGAGTGTTAGGCCGGCAATACAGTTCTCGTCAGTTAGTCAACGTGGCTTGGCCAAAAATTACGTTGGTATACCTGAAAAATGTCATTTTTAAATTAAAAATTACGGAGTAGTAATTTTTTGATTAAAAATAATATTAAAAATAATTATTATTCAAATGCGTAATGACACTATAAGAATAAAAAAAGTATTCATAAATTTATACAGTTTTTATTTATATTCGGATTATACTATTAAGATTAATGGGTAAAATTAAAGCGGTTGGTAGTTGAATATTTGAAAATGGCGGTTGAAAGTTGAATCGAACGTAGACGAGAGTGTACTAAGCATGTTCGTACTTGCCAGTCGCTTTCTTCGACTTGTGGTTAAAAAATAAACTTTTAATGGAGCGTTCACGAGGCAAGCCGAGCCAGCACAAGGCACAGCGAGCGTTGTGAGTACACTCTCATGCTCGTTATGTCTCGTCTTGCTTCTCCGAGTGTGTACTGCCGGCATAAAAGTTTAGGTTCAAAACATTCAAACAATGGGCAGTCCAACTAACAAAAACTTTATCAATTTCACCTATACATACCCTAAATCTACATACATTGTCGAAAGTAATACAAAACCTCCACAAAATTCTTTTTTATAAACAAATTAACCCTTTGTTAGTGTTAATATGATTTTTCTAATAAATAAAACTCGTCTTCAGATTTCGCATTGAGAAAATAAATCTTACTGTCAACTTTATACTTAAAAAAAATATATACGTGTTTTTTACAAAACAAAACAAAAACTTCAACAACTTCATCCCATGTTTCTTAACATGCCATAACTCCCGTCAAGATTAGTTTATTTAATTAAAACAAAATCATTGAATCGCAATATAAAATCATATTCGTAACACACTCACAAAAAATTCAAAACATTCTCTAAAATAATGTCATTATTGTATCGTAGATTCTCTTTCAATTTAAAGACGATGTAGTCTAAATAAATAGAAGATATTCAGATACGATTCCTTTGTTCGTCTCTTAAAGATTGCCGTCTTTAAACCGGCGTAAAGTTTTACCAAAACATTTCTGAAATATGATAAACACTGAAAAAGTGTATATTAATATACTTAAGGATGTTCCAGCATACCACCACTTTTCGACAGATTTTGCTCATTTTTTGTTCACAGGTTAAAAATAACGTTTTCTAATAAATCCCGAAGTTTCAGAATTTTTGACCTTTTAGAACGCGAGAAAATTAATATCAAAGTAATTATTCTCTCGCACTCTCTCTCATTAGAAGCATGTAAAACTTGATGCCCGTCCAATTATTATCTGTTGCATTAGAAAAAATACTCGAAAGAATTTTTTTTAAAAACTAGGAGAGTAAAGCTATGTATTTATTATATAAATTTTTTTTTAAATCGTGTGGTACCGTTTTGTTTTGGAAATATAAAAGTTTAAAACTATTTTTTTTCTTCAAAATAACATTATTTTGTATATGCGAACAGTGTTTTTTTTCCATGTGTTGTATGTGTGTGTTTATGTATTGGTGCTATAAAATCAAACCGGTTTTTTGTCCTGATTATATACCACGCTGGACGTCCTTAACAAATTGTATTTTCCAAAGATGAAAATACATGCATGCTTTTACCCCCTTTGAGTATGTAACGCAATAACTAGCAAAAAATAATTAAATAGTTGCATACTAATAAAAATAAATAGTTGCATACTAATAGTTGCGTTGCATACTAATAAAAGCGTGTATTGAAATTTTTTTAACACTAAAATATTATTTAATTTTCCATCGTTTCTACTCAGTTAACAGTTTATTATGACATATCATAAAAGAACGGCAAATTCTTGAATTCTCTTTCAATGAAACCTTATATCTCAAAAATTTAAAATAGTGTGTGCTCTTCGTTAGGGCGACTGTTTATCAACTTTGCTCTTGAACTTAGTACCTACTAGAAATTGAAATAAGGATGTTTAAAATCAACTGGAGTGACACAGTAATTAAAACCAGTAAGAAAATTATCGCGATTGCGGATAATGTCTTCTTTTTCGGAAAAGGAATTTTAGCTTTCAAAGAAATTTTTCTGATTTGGGAAAAAAGCAAGGAGCATCGGCCTTGTAAAAAACGATAAATCCAAATGTGTAACAGTAGACATAAAAACGCGGGAGAAAATTAACTCAAAACTTACCAATCGCCGATTACAACATAAAGTTGGAGGTTGTATTCAATGGGAATGTTGACACGTAAATCTTATTTATCAACGTCAGCTAAACTAGTGTATTTATAAAACAATAGAGCGGCCAATAGCTTTATATGATAACGAAGCATAGCCCCTTAAACGAAAATTACCTACTGTCAATCGAGCAAAAAATATTGCGGGAAATATACGGGCCAATCAAAGAGGCAACATAAGAGAGGGATAATGAACCACGAGCTTTACGATTTATATCAAGAGAATGTCGTAGCTGTTATAAAATCCGACCAGATAAGATGGTATGGATATGTTATACGCATGGGTGACAATCGAGCAGCAAAGAGGCTCCCGCAACAGAGCGCGAGTTCGTCTGAGAAAAACAGGGTTAAATTGCGTAGAGAAAGATTTAGCCTAGCTACAGGTAGTTAACTTCAAACAGAAAGCTAATTATGACTGCTACGTTTGGTGTCCTGTTGTTGAGTCAGCTAAAACCCCTTAAGAGTTATGGGAGTCGCTAATTACTACTTAACTATATGTTTTACCAACGCTTCCTCAATATATATAATTTCCCTTTCGTGGAATATTTACGAATTTTCGTGCCCATCTAGATGGTACTCATCATATTATTTAATTGTCATCAGACTTAACTAAGTTAGAGTTTGATTAAAGTTGTAGGAGCTTAAGAAATTTTAATGTGTGGTATGATCCGGTAAATTTAATCCTAGATCCGTAACGCCTGACTGCCATAGTTTTCAATACCACAAAAATCAAATTTTGTATTTAATGGGTCGTTACTTGATGAAAATCTATTATTAAATTATTAAATAAAACAAATATATGAGATTTTTGTAACAATAATTTTATTTTGACCAGTTCCTTCATTAGTAAATACATTATAATGAATGATTTATCATATATTTTCTGATGAAGGAATTGTGTTCTGAATATTTGTTTTATTTAATAACTAAAGTAAAAAATATTTCAATACATATTAATAATTTGGCAATTTTCAATTTTGTTGTGTTATAATATTTCATTTTTGAAATCAATATCATCACATTCCATGTGTTTAACTCAATGCGATCTCTGGTTTATTTTAATGGAAATTATATAGCTTTTACAAGGACACGTATTAAACCCTTATTATGCGTATCAAATTCAGGTCAATAAACTTAAAGATTAACGTATTCCATATATTCGAGTATATGTATATGTATTCAATGGACTGCTATCAGTTTAAACACTTCAATTTTCGAGTGAAACATTCACACGACCTTGCGAAATTTAATTTGAAACATCCCACTGAAGCAGATTATAAATATTATTAATTAGATGAAATAAAACAACAAAAAATTTGCAAAATGCGAACATCGAAAAGGTTTAGTTTGTATTAGCGAATTTTCTTCAAATGTCAATCGATCCTACCTAGTAGATGTCGAAAATCACCGTCTCTAAAATTTATATATATATATATATATATATATATATATATATATATATATATATATATATATATGGTATGTATATATGTATGTTTGTATGTATATATGTGTCTGTAATCGCTCTACCGGTCACAATTTTAATCTGATTGGAATAAAATTGGGTATGTGAGGTCTTTTGAAATTTGAACGGTCGAGTTCGTTAAGGAGCAAAATCGGCCAAGGAAAAAGGAAAGTAACGAGGGGGGGGACACAAAATTTGGTATATCTGTCTTAATGTAGAAAAAATTAATTAGCGACTCCCATAACTCTTAACTCTTATATATATATATATATATATATATATATATATATATATATATATATATATATATATATATATATATATATATACATATATATATATATATATATATATATATATATATATATATATTTATATTTATATTTATATTGATATTTTGATATTAAATGATATATATTTATTTTGAAAGTCTGCATTCGATTACTCCGCATAACGTTACTTATGCGCCACCCTGTAGAATATGTGAAATAATGTAAAGAATCGGTAAATTTTCAACATCCAAAATAATACCTCATTGCATACTACGTTGTAGTTTGTATATGAAGATAAAAACTAGGTGCTAGTGAGAGTATAAGCGTTGTAATTAGATAGATAAATGGTCTAAGATCCGACCGTGGACCTTCTCTCATCGAGTTTCCTAATAAAATGAATATTTTATGCAACATAATGTGTAATTAAACAAAACGTAATAGGGTTGCCACCCCATATCTCTGCAAGACTATTTTTAATTAAATATTATTTAATTAAATTTTTTTTGTTAAGGTGGCTTTCCTTTTTCCGTGCAACAATGAAATTGCAACAATGCATTGGTTTATATAGCCAGTGCTTCTCCGTCACACCACGTTTTTTTACTTAATTTTTGAAACTAAAAATCGTGACAACCGTAAGACTTGCACACTTTTGCTTAGGCAACTCAAACCCCCGTGTTTGTAATAATATAAACATTTTGAATATAATTATTTCAGAAAACTCGATGAGGTTAAATTACTAATTTACGCTTACCTGTTTATACCTGACAAGATACGATTTTCAGCGCTGAAGCGCTTTAAAACGAGTTTTTGCTCTCTATTAATAATAATAATAATTAATAATAATTCATTTATTGATTCTTTTTTCCACAATACAAGGATCGTACAGAATAGATCAAGTTTCATAAAAAAGGGAAATGGACATGATCGGTCAAGAACTGTTGGATTCGTTGATTATATTAAACACAGAATCGGATGTTATCAAGGATGACGAGAATAGCAGCTTTTACGATCGAGTTATCGACAGCGTAGCTGAAACTTCTCTTTAAAAAAAATGTTGATTGGTTAGCTTTCGATTTGTTATAAAGTAATTGGAACTATATTTACCTAATCTAATCTAATATACTATAATGCTAAAAGTGAAGCTGACTGACTGACTCACTCACTCAACTATATAAAACCTAACGCACTTCTAGACATGCTAGAAAGATGCGGTTTTTTGCATACGACGCGAAATTGCTTCAAACCGACGAGAAAAATCGAAAAACTTCTATTTTTTTATTGCAACTCCCCGGAAAATCGGAAAAACATCCCCCAAAGTTACATTTTTCTGTTCTATACATGCTAGAATGATGGAATTTTCACCAATCGACCCGAAATAAAGTCAAATTAACAGAAAACTTCATTCCGTCCATCGCAACCCTCCGAAAACGGGAAAAACACCCCTAAAACTGCCCCTTTCACTTCTATTCATGCTAGAATGGTGCGGTTTTTTGCATTCGACGCGAAATTGCTTCAAACCGACGAGAAAAATCGATAAACTTCAATTTTTTCAGTGCAACCCCCCCCCTCCCGGAAAATCGGAAAAAAAATCCTCTAAAATTACGTTTTTCTGTTCTATACATGCTAGAAAGATGAGATTTTCACTAATCGACCCGAAATAACGTCAAATTTACAGAATATTTTGAAAAATTTCTTTACCTACATCGCAACCCCACCGAAAATGAGAAAACCATCCCTAAAACTGACCTTTTCACTTCTATTTATGATAGAAAGATCGGGTTTTTCCATTCAACGTGGAACAGGTTCAAGATAACAGAGTTATTTGAAAAAAGCAAATTTTTCCATCACAACCCTTCGCAGTTGGGAAAAACACCCGTAAAACTACCCCTTTCCTTCTATACATGCTAGAAAGATGCAGTTTTTTGCAATCGACGCTAAATAGCTACAAATTAGGAAGTTAATTCGAAAAACTTAATATTTTTTATTGCAACCTCCCGGAAAATCGAAAAAACACACCCCAAAATTACGTTTTTCAGTTCTATACATGCTAGAATGATAGGATTTTCACCAATCGACCCGAAATAAAGTCAAATTAACAAAAAATTTTGAAAAATTTCATTACCTACATCGCAATCTTCCGAAAAGTGAAAAACATCCCTAAAACTGCCCTTTTCACTTCTTATCATGTTAGAAAGATCAGTGTTTTCCATTCGACGTGGAACAGGTTTAAAATAACAGGATTATTAAAAAACACAAATTTTTCCATCGAAACCCTTCGCAAATGGGATAAACAACCCTAAAACGGAAAATAACTGCAAATTATTCGGTTGATTCGAAAAACGTAATTTTTTTCGTCGCTTTCTCTTGAAAATGGTAATGTGAGACCTATCTATGCGCAGTCCCCCCAAACCTCCCACCCTAAACCCACTTCCCCCAAATAATTTTCCCCTATTTCCCCTCGAAAAAACCCTCTAAATTCTTCCCAAAAAAATTCGCACCCCAAAAAATTACCCCCCCCCCTCCATTAATTCTCTAATGGTGAGTACTTTTTGATAAGTATTTTTTTTACAATTCATGTAATGTTATTTTCTGTGACGCAGAGCTACGGGGTCAAGGTACCCCCTTCCGAGCAGAGCGAGTAATATAAAGTTGATAATTAATAATTTGTATATTTCATTATTTTTCGATAGTATCCCATCTACATTAATTCCGTTCCGGGCCCCGGGCTCGTGGGCTAAGCTTCGCTTCTTTGCTAAGGTATCTGTTTTTTCGTTTCCTTCGAAACCACTGTGACCTGGTATCCAGATCAATTTATCATTGTTTCGCTTTGCCAGCTCCAGTAGTTCCTCTAGACAATCTCTGACTACCACTGTGATTTCAGTGGTAGACAAGGCTTTTAGAGCAGTTTGACTGCTCGAGAGAATATATACGTTCTGGTTTATGTAATCCCTACGTAGGTTCTCACGGACGTAAGCCAGTGTGGCGTAGAGTTCTGCCTGAAAAACGGTGGTATATTTCTCCCAAGTTGTGGCTAATGTTTGCCTTGGGTATTTCACAGTAAATTTCCACCCCGTTACTTCCCCAATTTGGAGCCATTTGTATAACAAACGATGCTTTTCTTAAGATAGGATGGTTCTCCTTCCATCCACATGTCCCTATCACAGACTACAGTGAAAGATATTGAGAAGGAGTATTTTTTGGGAGTTAAATCTTTGCCCATTTCAAAAACGAGATCTGTGTAGATTGATATTCGCACGACTCTTGCATGTTCAACCAGGTTATTTTTTGTAATCCAGTTATTAGCGCAAGATAGTCTATAAGCGCTGGATCATGCTTTAGCTATTATTTTAAGGTTCGGCGGAGTCAGGTTCATATTTTAAGGTTCATGGCTCCAGCAATGCACAAACAAGCCAGTCTTTGAATCCTGTACAGCTTTGTGAATGTCGTTATTTGATTAACCTTTGGTGCCAGACTAGAGCAGCATAGATTACGATTGGCCTAATTACAGTCGTGTACAGCCAGTGGATCACCTTGGGATTAAGATCTCAAATTTTCCCACATACTCTCTTGCAGCATCACTCCCAAGAATTTGGATTCCCTTGCGATCTGTTGTCTTTCACCGAAGAGGGTGGGTGGTTTTAGTTTATCCAGCTTTCTTTCTTGTGAGAATGGAATCAGTGTAGTTTTACCTGGGCTTACTTTTTATCCCTCGTTGATATACCTATCCTGTGTGGTTTTTAGAGCGTTCTTTATAAGTTCCGAGATTGTGTCTTCACAGGGTCCTTAAATTGCTTTTATAATGTCGTCCACATATCTTTGTGTGAAGTATGCTCTTTGTTTGACGTCCATGAGTAAGCTGTTCACTGTTAAACTCCACAGGAGTGGGAATAGGACTTTAACCTGTCGACATCCTTCAATGGCTGGAGTCACAGTTGCAGGCTGTTCAAGAAGATACGTTTTTATTCTTCTTGCTGTCAGCATAGAGTTAATCCACCTACAGAAGGTTAATTCTACTCCGTACTTGCAGAGTTAATCATGAAATTGTAAGAGGCGTTATCAATAATCGTACTGGTTGGTCTAAAGCGGAATTCTCGACAGCGCCCCTTGGGTTAAGTTATCTTTAATAACCACTCCCTTGGAGTGATTGATCCTACCCAGTTTTGGTATGAATGTCACTCTTATTGCCTTCCATACTGTAGGAATATAACCTGTACCTACGCAGAGTTAAAACAGCATTGTAGTTACCTGAAAGTAGTGGGTACATACTCTGCTGACTGTGAAATACCTAAAAAGGGTTTTTTAACGGTTTTCAAGAAACTTCAAGTAGATACAATAAAGTTTATAATATCGGATTGAGTGCCATTACTTTTGATCTACTGTTTGAACGATTCGAAGACAGTGGAAAATATAAAACAAAAACCTCTCCCGCAACGGCAATTATTAATCTTTGTGCAAAAGCGTGCATAACATTAAATTAAACTACTTGAGAAGGTTGGTCCAGCATCCGATTGCTGAATTCAATATTATTCTGGTGTCAGCTGTCGAAGCGACAAATATACCAAACCAGATTTCGTGTATTTTTCCAATTTTTCCGCTATCTTCTTATCCGATCAAAAACATAAATGTAAAAAAGGGTCGAGTTTTCGGAGAGATACTTCAAATAATTGTTACTCCTTAAAAAGTGATGATATCCCATTAAACAGCCGAGCTATTTACAAAGTAAATAGCTCGGTAAACTATTAACCAAGAAAATTAATGAGGGGTAAATTAATTAAATGTAAGAAAAAATTTTGTTGAAATTTATTTCGCAAGTTTTCCCTTAGTATGTTTTTATTTAATCAATTTACCCCTCATTAATTTTCTTGGTAAATAATTTACCGAGCTATTTACTTTGTAAATAGCTTGGCTCTTTAATGGGATATCATCACTTTTTAAGGAGCAACAATTATATGAAGTATATCCCCGAAAACTCGGCCTTTTTTTACATTTATGTTTTTAATCGGATATGACTACTTTTTACAAGGCTTAAATATGCAATGCCGAAGGCTTCGCACAAAACTCGCTCTTTTTTTTTCTAAGTAGATTCGCATATACAAAGGAGACCGCTTCGCGATATATAACGTTAACTCGCTCTGCTTGCTAGTGGGCTCTACCTCGTGAACCCTGAGGCGGCTTTCGACATTGGCTTCGCGTCTAAGAAAGATTACAAAAAACCGCTATTTTCTAACATGAATAGAAGTTAAAAAAGAAATTTTTGATGTACTTTCCCATTTTCGGGGATGTTACGTTCGGAAAAATAAAGTTTTCCGATTTTTTGCGTGTCGAGAAGTGGGTTAGATTCTTTAGAGATGTTTAAAAATTTTTGATCCAAAAAAAAATTTTATTTTTGTCAAAAATTTTCTGAATAAGAAACGAAATTTTCAAATAAATCTTTTATGTTTGAAAATCATTATTAAAATTGATGTTAATTTATTCTATCCACAATGATTACGAAATTAATTTACAAACTTTTTTTTAAACAAATTACAAAATTTGTCTAACTTTTTTTTTAAACAAGTTACAAAATTAGTCTAACATTCAAATGTTATTTCATATTCGACAAACCTCTTTCGAAAGTTCTACACGATTTTGGATGTTATAGTATGGATACACTGCTTCAACAAACCTCTTTCGAGATTTGTACACGATTATAGGTGGTATAGTATGGGAACAATGACAAGTCTATTGTTTAATGTTATCTTGGAGGCAACCGCACACAAATACTCTTAAACTAAATGATTAATCAAATTATGTTGTTTCAAATATTTATAGTTTTTATGGTGCTAGACGAGTATTGTATACTCGATTCTGATTGGTCATATTAATATCTTAACGAATCAGAATCCAGAAAAATATATGTTTCTTACATATGTTCAATGTTAAAAAATAAACGAAATTTTCAAATAAATCTTTTATTATGTTTGAAACTCATTAATAAAATTGATGTTAATTTATTCAACAGAATGATTATTACGAAATTAATTTACAAAAATTATTATTTTTTTACCAAATAAAAAAAATTTTTAGGTCATTCTTCACTAAAGCATAGAATTCAAATGGTATCTCATATAAATTGAGAATAATATTTATGCTAACAAGGACTTAACCGTTGACTAATAGGAATTAAGCTTGGACCAATCACAGAAGATTACAATTCTATATGCATTTGTAATGTTATTTTTATTAAAACTATATTTGCAAAAATTTTCTATTTCCCGATATAAATTTCGTGGTTTCATAATTTTTCCTGTGCCTTGGGTACTAGATCTAACAGTATACCAAATATCAACTTTAAAGTCTAATGAAAAAACTGTCTAATGAAAGTTATGGGCGTGGTCGCTATTTTACGATTTTTGAATGAAAATAACTGTTCAACTGTTTATTCCTTAACGATGATTGAAAAAAGAGTTTCTTATTATTCCGTAAATAGGATATATTCGAAAAATCAGCACTTTAGCTCTTTTCGTTCAAAATTTATTTCGGGGTCAAATATCATCTAATATATCGGCTAGTAATATCACGGTAACGTACACAGACAAAAACCCGTTAAACTCGGCCCATCGCACTACCGTGCTCTAGATAGTATGAAACTACTATAAGTCGTGCAATAGTTATTCGCTATAAAATTACTTGTCAAACCTGGTATTTTTTTGTCCGCTGATTTATAAGTACTGTGAGACTTATTTAAAAATGGCAGGACTAAAAAAACAAAACAAGCGAACAAACATTTTATTTTACTTCTACTATTTTGGGTATAGGTATTTTGGACCTACACATGCACTTAAACAACACTGATCTTAAAAAGTACAGCTCATAATAAATAAATAACATGCGGATTCTGCATATGCTTAAAAGACGATAATTAATTTTATTTAACAAAAAATTCGTTACGCAGGAGCTGCGTCAACTTAGCGAATTTCTTCAGAATAAATGCATCATTTTTTTTTTGGAAATAGATATCTCATTTATCTTATTGACTAAAATGTTATATACTTTGTAGACTCTCTAGCGGTCACAATCTTATGATCAAAATAATATTTCCTATCTGATTCGCTTTTTGTATTTAAAAGGCCTAGTTCGATTTTACATCCTTGCAATTTTGATACTGTATTTCAAAATCTTAAACTGAGTTACGTCATTCTTTTCGAATTTTTCCGAAATTCTTTTATTGGTACAAAACCAATAGCAACATTTTCTTCGAAAATTCGCTCAAAAAATTTACTACTTTTTTCAAATACTTTTAACAAAAAGTTAATTTCGATACATCCGGGCTAAAAATGTGAAATTTTGTCCTAGAAGATAATTTCTCTTTCCCCTTGGCATTTTTATCAAGAAAGATTTACAATTTTTGGCCTAAACAAAATAATAACCGTAATGGAAATTGTCACTGGTATAGTACTGTGACGTTTAAGTAAACACAAATAATAATAGGGAGAATATTAAAGGAAAGTTGACTTCAAAGTAATACTTCCAATGTTATTAAAAAATTGGCTCATCAAGCTATATCATCTGTGGTGGTATAAAGAATAACACGCTGAGCGAGAAATTTAGAATTCCATACCAGGCAGATGAGTTAATAAAACTCAAAGAAGTGTTAGTGTATATAATACACGCCTGTTCTTTTATACGTATGTCTACGTAACCGTAATGAAAATTGACATTGGTATAGTATTGTGACGTTTAAATAAACACAAATAATATGTGACTAATAAGATTGCCAGTATCTTCTTTACTAAATGTATTAAATTTAGAGATGATATCCGCATCCTTAATACATCGAAAACCACTTTACGATGTATTTCCAATCTTCGTTTGAAATTTTCCATTTTCTTGGATATTTCAGATATGCCACTAGCAATGTAATCACAAGGAAGCTTTTGTTTCATGCATCAAAATCCAAACGCACCATCGCACCGTTTGGTTGATAAGTATATCAAACAGATGCGCAGTCCATTAAAAAATAATGAATTCAAAAAATATTTTTCTAAAAGCATGGGCATAATTATTTATCGTTAAATGAATATTATTTATTTTTGATTTAAATTGTGAGAAGAGACTTGTGTGCACAATAAAGTATATAGTATATTTCTTCTTCTTTTTAGCACAGTGTGAATACATTTGAGAGTTCTTTCAAAAATAAATCTACAGACTACAAACTTTTTAAAAGCTTTGTATATCCTTATATTTATTTACAAGTAGGTACTTCTCTACCACTTTTATCATTTTCTTAAACAGGTTTTTGTTTTTGAATTCTAGGAAATGCAGAACATAAATACAAAAAAATGATATTGATGAAATAATTACGAATATATTACTTAAGGTAATAAAATTCAATTTATTATTATATATTGAAAACAAAAGTGATAAAATAATAATGTGACATTTTTTTAAATTACTTATGTAATTAAAATTTTATTCTTTGGAATTTTGGTAACACTCTGTAGTGTTTTTAATCAAAGAAATTTATGGATTTACAAAAACATCTTGAAGTTTATGCAGTTGATCGCAAACGTTATTATTAACAAAATATATAGTACATTAAATTCTGAATAAATATTTCCCCATATATTTTAAATGAAGTTTTGTGAAAATATGGAAGAAATAAATTTTATTAAAATACACCGGAATCGAATTTTTTCACAATTTTATTTTGGCAACGAATGGAGAAATCAGGTTCAAAATTTTGAGATGTATTGTTTGTAGAGCTGGATTTACACAACGGCAAACAATTATAAGGTATATAAAACGGATATGTACGGATATATAAAAATATTATATCCGTACAATTTAGACTCTAAACTTGAAATCGAATTGTTACAAATTCAGCATTTTAATTGACATATTACAATTTAATAAAAAACCACTAAATCTCCCTCTGCCTGGAACCACTATTCAATTCCAGATCACAAGTTTTCATTGCGAAAACCGTTAGAATAAAACTTCAAATTACAAAGTTGATCCTTTTAGGGTCGATCCACACTACTGTGCCGATCACGGTTCTTACTCGGTCCGATTTCGGTCTGGTAAAATATTATCAAGTTCATGTTCACATTACAATGCCGATCACGTACGGTTCGTTCTCGGCCCGATCTCGGTCTGATAATATTAAGCGGTAACATACACTTCAGTAGATAATAGCTGACTGAACCGGGAACAGAGAGTATTCACACTATTCATTCACATTCGATTACAAGTTCGATCTCACTCAAAAATATTTTTATTCTTTGTGACTGGGGTGGGATTAGACCGGAACTTGACTGTTACCGATAGTATGAATGTACACATTGTTTCTTACTTGATAATATTTTACCAGACCGAGAACGAACCGTGATCGGCACTATAGTGTAGATCGACCCTTAAACATTTTTTTTTAAATTACATGAATTCGAAATCAATCGAATGTGTAAATTTAAATAAAAAAAACGTTATATGCATTTAAAGATATGTTTTTACACTCATATTCTACCGAATTAATTCGATTTTCACCAAAAAATATACATCTGAGTTGTACTGAAATGATGCTTTTGATTATAATATAATTTATTTTAAATATTTTTATAATCTATACCTACATAGTAATAACAGGAAGTCGCCTTCCGCATCTATCTATTTATCCACTAACTCCTTTTTAACCCACGCAACGGATTTTGAAACGGTTTTCACCATCATGTAGATAATTTTTTCCGGAAGGTTTATATGTATAGTCCATCCTTCATCCGTGCGAAGCCAGGTCGAGTCGCTAGTACTTTATAACTTTGAGGTTTAATTATAATATGTCTAACTGTTTTCAAATTACATCTTAATCCAACAGAACGCATATAAATATTTAACGCGATATCTGGCTTTGTTTTAAAAAATAATAGCGTCGACAAAACCGATTTTGTTCAAATGTTCCGTATGTCCACAACTATTGACATTAGTAAAAAATTTAAACAATTCTTGAAAACTGTAAGAGTATAAGTAATTAACTTTCATATCGATAAAAGATTGAGCTCTCAGTGAAAATTGTCAAGCCGAAAGAAAAGCTTCATCAATTTTGAATTTTCACTCACTACTTTTCACTCACTCGATCAAAAAAAAAGTTCTGCATTATATATCAAAATGTATGTTTTCTGCAATACTGACATTATAAATTAATAATGTGAAAAGGATATTAGAAAAAAATTTTCTAGCAATTTTCGTCCTCCCTATATTGTATTCACAAACCCAACTAATGGTCAAAAATAGTATTGTTGGTATCAGAGGACCAAAAACATAAACATCTGGGAAAAACCCAACGTCGATTGTTGAGACATAAACATAAATCAATGGTGTTATAAAAATATATGAAAAATTTTTGTACAGCAGTTTCAAACAATTATTTATTTTTAATCGTGTTTATGTTAACAAGATAATATTAATTGGTTACAATTAATTTAAACAAAATTATAGAAAATACTCTAGGCATTGAAATGATATATTGCTAACAAATTATGACGAATTACATTATTTATTTGTATAATAATACATAACATAATTTGCACGCTATTCATCAATTTAATCTTGACTATTTCTAAATTTTTCACGGTCACAAATTTACTAGTCTTAAAATTCGATTAATACTAATACAGACAGAAAAAATATTATAGTTTATTAATATAAGAATGTAGTTCAAAGTCCTTAAACTGAAATTTAAGTTATCTTTATAATATTTTAACGTCAATCGAACCTTGGGGAATGTTAACTAATGCTTCGCGTTAATGTTTAAATAGATATTATTGCAAATGTATAAATTTTATGAAAACGAATTTTTACCAAAAATTGTTGTTTTTTTTTTAGAAAAAGAATATTTTTTGTCTTCAAACTTTTCTTTTATTTCGTGCCGTTTTAGAGAGAGAAATTTCCCTCCCTCGAGGCTTTTTTTTGGCAGAAATCTTCCCGGACACCCACACAACAGCTTGTCAAAGTATTCCCGTAATCGGATAAATGATATAGGAACGTATACGATACAAACAAACAGACAAACATTCATTTTTATACCCGGTATATAATTTTATAGCAGTGTATATTAAGTTTAGTCCCAACTTTATAGCGGTTGAAACTATTGATCGCAGAAAAAAAAATTTGGTATAGGTGTTAATAAAATGATCTAATTAGTCCATTTCAGACAAAATCGAAAAGAGATAGCAAGCTGAAATTTTGTATATGTGTTCTAGAGCTAAAAAGTTAAGTTCGTGAATGGGCAAAATCGGACCATGTTTGGGCAAAATAGGCAAAACTGTTTACCTTTAAACCGTAAAAAATATAATAAAAATGTTTTAAAAATGAACTTTCGTTTGAAACTTTTTTCATAAATGCAGTATATACCGGATATTTAAGCAATTAACTCAGTTAGGAAGGAACGGACCAAACTCCAGGAGTGTATTGTACACGTTAAATTAATGCAAAAAACTCATATTTTCTTATCCGATTTTCATTCGTTTTCAAGTTGTAGCGTAATTAAAAAATGTTAACTTGTGATTTAAAACTTTTAATCAGTATGCTATATTTGAGACTTACAAATCAATTGATAACTTTGTTGATCTGATAATGGGTTAATATGCTGTGACAGTTATTTAACGTTTATGGAAAAAAAATGAAAATCGCATAAGAACATATAATGCGAACATATTTTTTCCATTATTTTCACGAATATAATCACCATTTGATCCGTTCCTCTCGGCTCATCCCTGAATATAAGTTAGTTACATACATTCGTTTATAAAAATTTTATTCAATGTTTGATTACTCATATCTCATTAATTATTGAAGGGACAACAATTTGACCTTTAAGACAATTTTGTAGAGAGTAAATTGATCTTTCAAATGAGCATACGAAAAAGTTTGTGCTGTACTCGTATATTGTTGATAATTAGATGCACGCATTTGTTTATACAAATTTAAGATATGCTTAATATTATATCTCATTTATTGATAATACAATTTTTATTTTAAGAACCTTTTTTTTACATTTTCCCAAACACTTTTATTTTTTAAGATATTTGGAAAAAACTAAACCCCTTTTTTGGAATATTTGTTTCAAAAATTTTTTAATTGTTTATGTGCAAAAATGGATGGACGGACGTACTGGCTAAGTGTCAACTAGGCCTCAGGGAACTGGAGTTGAAGTATTCTTCGAGGATATACCCGTTCCTACTTGAAGAATGTCAAAATCACAGGAAACTAACCCCAAAACAAGCAAAGAAGACGACCCACCGGAGGTAATGGATGTAGAAGTGCTCCCTAGTGATACTTCCCCAAAAACTGGAAAACACTGTTTTCTCCCTTATCAACAGAGGTAGAACTGTGCTCCTACTGACATTGGCAACCACACGGCTATCGAGCGGTTTGGTACAAAAATCGATGAGCTACTCGATTTCATGAAGGGAAGGACAAATTATCACGGTGAAATCAGGCGCATGGCTAACTCTATAGCAACAACCTATAATTTAGTACGCATCGACTTCTCTGCCACTTCAAAGAAAACGCAGAAATATGCGGCGTCAACAACATAAACGTCCCCCTGGATGTCAACACAAAACAAGCTGCCTTCCACTCCAAAAGCCTCCAAAACCACCAGACGCAAGGTAGACGAAACACGAAAAATAACGCCACCCACACAAAGTCCTACGTTAGTCCTCGACGCACGTTTCCTGAAAAAACCTGCCCAAGAGAACAACTGGACGGTCGTCAACCGCAAAGGCAAGAAAGCTCTATTATCAGGTGATATAGCTATGCTATCTTGGGAAGCCCGATCGTCACAGGTAGACTAAAGAACCGCAAAGAACTCCAAGAACACCCACCGGAAGACAAATAGGAAAAAAACTCGATCAAAGACGGTCCTTATCGAACCAGCAGAAGGGAAACATACGCGAACCTCCTCAAGAAGATCAAAGCCAAAGTGAACCCCAAGAAAGCCGACACCGACATAAAATCTATAAGGCAAACAAAAGAGGGTGGCGTACTAACAGAGATCGATCGACTACCAAAACTACAGGGAACTACAGAAATTTTACAGCGATGACGACGATCGAAATACACGACGTTGAAGGAGTGACCTCTGAAGACGACGTCCGCGTGGCACTTTTGCATGACTTAAAAAATGGCGTGAAAATAAGGCGCATAAATCTGACGAAGATCACTCCAAGAGGTCAACGCGCTGCTTTTTGTGAAATTGATGAGATGAGCGCAACAAAAGTCCTAAACAAAGGCTCACATCAAGATTGACTGGGTAAACTGTCGCATCCGGCCGGTCGCCAGAGTAGTCAGGTGTTTTAAATGTCTTGGATATGGGCACTACTCACGCTCCTGCAAAGGCCCAGGCAGAGACAACTGGTGTTACAAATGCGACGCTGTAGACCATAAAGCTGTAAACTGCGACAAACCTCCAAAATGGTTTTTATGCACTTCACAAGAGTGCGCAAAGGATGGCTTAAACCATATATCTGGCTACGGCACCTGTAAAGCATTTCGCGCTGCACTCGCAGATGATACAAAGGCACAGAAATGATCCACACTGCAATGCTATCTTAACAGATGTCTTTGAGGCCAAAATTGACGTCTGTATTATCAGCGAACAGCAAGCAAACCTCCAAAACGAAGCCTGTTTTACAGACGAAACCAGCAAGGCAGCGATCTGGGTATCAAACCCGAACAGAATAACCATCGTCAGCAGAAGACGCGGAGCAGGATACGTCTGGATAAAAATCTCAGCAATCAACATCACGAGCGTCTACCTCTCACCGAACGAGGGCGTCAGTGTATTCCATCAAAAGCTTGTCGGTATCGAAAGCGCCATCAGTGGTCTCAGTGGTGAAATAATTTGGGTGGGCGACTTTAACGCCAAATACCCTGAATGGGGCTCGCGAACCTCGCAGCAAGATTTGATTTCACGGTTCTGATTACCGGAAACACCTCCACATTTAGAAGACCCGGGTACCGCAATAAGCGGGTAAGTCAATACTTGACTTCTCACTGGGGACTCCAAGAGTCGCTGACAAAATTAAGAACTGGAAAGTCTCTGAGGAATACAGAAGGACACAGATGGAACGTCAAAAAGCTTGACCCAGACGCCCTTCGGAAGTCCCTCTTGCAACGCCGGTGGTAGGGTCTGCGCGACTCCTACCACCAGCACCGAGACGGAACAGCTAGTCCTGAAAACGATGAAGACCATCACCGCCGCATGCAACGCCTCAATACCGCAACGTAAAAAGTGTGGTATACGCAGGCCAGCATATTGGTGGACACCAGAAATCGCCGAACTCAGAAAAAGATGTCTCAAACTCCGCCACCGAGTAACGAGAGCCGCTAAACACACCCCTGCTTACGCTAACCTACACTAAAAAGAGTACAAGACGACCAAAAAAGAGCTGAATAAAGCCATCAAGGAAAGCAAAGTTACGCTATGGACGGGAATTTTTACGACCCCGAAAAGGCGTCTGAAACAAAGCCTATCAACTAGTGGTCAAAATACTCGGAAGGGATACTCCTGAAGCATCAAAGGACTCATCTGTTCCCTAAACACCCACCGCGAGATAATAGGGACTACAGAGACGACAATGAAGTGTCACCCTACACAGTGAAAGAACTGCAAGACGCAGCTAGGCCTCTCAAGCCCGGGAAATCTCCTGACCATGACGGCATCCCAACGTCCATCATCAAAACGATCGCTCTGGAGTATCCGCATATGTTGCTGAATGCATACAACGCATTCCTTATGACTGATACGCTTGCCTCTGTTTGGAAACGCCAGATTGGTTGTGCTGGATAAAGAGAAGAAACCTCCCATTACTTCTTCGTCATAAAGGCCGCTCTGCATATTAGGCATCGCCGGGAAACTTCTTGAAAAGCTGGTTCAGTCGAGGCTTCGAAACGACAACGAACGGTGCGGAGGCTTCGCTGGCAACCAATATGGGTATCGAAAAAGTTGATCAACTATCGGCGCAATAAAGGAGGTCATCGAAATTACGAACAGAGCGTGGGCAGGTAATCTCAAGGCACGAAACATCTGCATCCTACTAACCCTTGACGTGAAGAACGCCTTTAACAGCGCTAAGTGGAACGACATACTGAACGCTCTGGAACACAAGTGAATGTGAAAAAAGAGATAGGCCATAGTCGATTATCTTGACGACAGAGTACTAATCGCCAAGACCACAGAGGGCACACAAGAATTTGAGACGACCGCCGGCATGCCACAGGGCGCAGCTCTGGGACCTGACCTCAGAACAGGCAGGACTGGCTTTGCCGACGACGTCGCGGCAACAATTATAGCTGACAGCGTAGAAGGGGCTGAGTTACTCGTCCAGTACACCAAAGACACCGTTGCCAACTGGCTAGAAGAACGCTTGTTAAAACTGGCCAAACAAAAACGGAGATGGTTGTGCTGACGCGCCAGAGTTGGTTTGCCAAACCTTCCAGTTTGTGCATTGGTGATACAACAATAATATCAACAAAGTCGGTTCGCTATTTGGGAATGATGTTAGACGAAAAGTTGTTCTTCCGTGAGTATATTGAGTGTACATGTGCCAAAGCCAGCAAGACAATTTACAGCCTATCAAAGTTAATTTGAATTTAGTCCTTTATCTTGTCGTTCTTTCTTCAATTTTTTATCTCAAGATTTAAATTGACTATATTCTGCTCATTCTTCTTCCCATCACCTTTTTCAAAAACTTTGCCATCGCTATCTGATCCTCTTTTTTGCAAAAATTTAATTTTTCCCATTCCCTATTACCTATTAATAATTCATTCCTAAGTTCTTCTAGTCCCATGCAATGTGTAATCAAATGCATTTCTGTTTCAACCTGTTGTTTACAAATCAAACATATTTTGGTTCCAGATTCATCTTTTTTATTTATATCTCTTCTCCATTTCAGCTCGAGAGAGTGCGTGTATTTTGCACCTGGGACATAGTGGGCTAGACCTTATAATATAACGACGATTTCTGCTCAATATCGTTCATCATTTTTGTATATCCCCATTCTTTTTTTTTTGTTTGGTTACAAAACATAAACTTTGATTTAAATCTAAATCATATTGCCAGTTTTCTTCAATTATATTTATGTCTCGAAGTATTTGCATGACCTTGCATCCCCAACTTCTTGCATTTTCCAAGTTATTGTCTACAGTGCACTCCAACTGCAGCCTTTTATGAGGACTACCCAATAGTTTGATGTAATACTTTATAACATTTTTATATACGTTGCATTCTATTGGCATTTGCCCTAATTCCAAAAGTGTTCCACAATTTGCCGTAGCATTGCTAATGCCTAGTATCTGCTTACAAAATTTATGTTTTACTTTACATATTACTTCGAAGCTCTTATCAACTCCCCATATATGGCTTCCATACAGAAGGATAGGTTCAATTAATACATTATACATGTGTATCATAGTATCCGCTGGTATCCATCAGCTCTATCAGCTTTTCTTCTTACATCATCAAAATCCCACTTCCCATTCCAATTGAAACACATACCTAGATAGTTAAAGCTATTAACATGTTCAATTACATCTCCACCATATGTCAAGATTTCGTTTCGACCCAGTTTAACTCCATTTCTAAAAACCAAAATTTTGGTTTTAGATTTGTTAACTACTAATTTATTTATATTACAATATTCGTTTAGCTGGTTTAGTTCTCTTTGTAATCCAATTCTTGTTTCAGATATTAAAACCATGTCGTCTGCATATAAAAGTACGCTTATATCTTTTCCGTTTACAAAGGGTGCGTGCGTTTCGATAGTTTCAATGTGGTCTGAGAAATCGTTTATGTACAATGCGTTTATGTACTCTGCTTGTGGGTCTAGTATCTGTTATCATATTTGTATCCATCTTTATACAAAATTTGTAATCCTTGTACAGAGCTTTGGTTAGATAAAGCATATTAGCAGAGATTTTCATCCTCTTCAATTTTTTCCATAATAATTCTCTGTCGATAGAATCAAAGGCTTCTTCTAGGTCTACAAAACAGGTGTATAATTTTCTTCTTTTCTTAGATAATGTGTTATTAACTCTTTAGAACTAGATGATTATCTATGGTACCATAACCCAATCTAAATCCTGCTTGGCATTCCGGCCTATTAAGGATCATGACCAACACAGCAGGCCCGCGAAGCAATAAGAGATTCTACTTTACGGAGCGGAAATCTGTGCAGACAAGCTAAATCAAGTGAGCTACCGCCGGAAGATGGCAGCTGTTCAGAGAAGAGGGGCCCTTAGGATGGATTGCACCTACCGCACGGCCTCCAAAGCTGCGGTACTAGTCATAGCAGGAGCCCCGCCTATTGACCTACTAGCAACGGAAAGGGCAAATCTCTATGAACTGAAAGTAAGAGGAAACTGCCCGAAAGAAGCCAGAAACCAGGTGAAAGCAGAAATCATGGAGGAGTGGGAGAATAGATGGAAGAAGGGTGTCAAGGGCAGATGGACAGCGCGGATTATCTCTAACATTAAAGTCGGGCTTGCTCGTAACCACGGCGAGACAGATTTCTTCGTGACCCAGCTGTTGACGGGCCACGGCTTATTCAACGCATTTCTCTACAAAATGGGCCTACACCACACTCCGATGTATAAGTACTGTCCAAACATCACCGACGACGCAGACCATACGTTCTTCGAGTGCGAGCGCTGGAGAAACGTCAGGATCGGCACCGAATCAACCATAGGCAAGGCACTCAACCCTGCTAGCCTGGTCGAGAGCATGCTAAAAAACGACAGAAACTGGACAGGAATCGCAGCATACGCGCAGCCTTTAAATTTTTCCAAAATTCCTTCATCTATACAAAACCATTAGCTACATTTTCTTTGAAAATTCGGTAAAAAATGACATCAACGTATGTGTACATACAAGGACCTTACTGTAAATAAAAATTATTTAAAAGCATTTTTGTATTGAATTGTTTTCTTTTTCGACAATTTTGCCGTGCTACCCAATTCCGCGGATAATCGAGAGTCTACTGAGTATAATCAACTTTTTTTAAACCGTCTGAAAACTCAATAATCATCAGACATATTAAATTGATTATATTGATCATACAAATCATTAATTTTATTGTTTAAATATTAATAAAAAAACACATCAACAAAAAAATCACGATTATACCCCCTGCTGGAAATTGATAATCATCTGCCACAGCTGGATGTAGAAAAATATTTTTTGGTAAGTAATCAATAAAACGGAAATATATCAAAATTGAAATTTACTCTTATGGTATCGATTATGAAATTTGCAAATAATTTATTATACAACATCTTTATGGGTGGCCTTTAAAAAATTTGTATGCCTTATTCCCAATGAACACGGCCCTCTATATCCACGGTATGCAACATCAAGAACCAAAGACAACTATGCTTCGACCAATGCAGCGAAAGTTTTGGTTAAGTTCAATGTTTAGCAGCAAATTTGTCAGTAAAGAACATTCTGTTTCAAGAGGTATAATTATTCGATTACGGAAATATATTTAATAATTACCTCCTTTCATACTTTTAGCTTTTCTTCTCTTTGCGTTAATATGCCGTGTTCAGTCATAGTAGTATAACAGAAAATTATCTGCCCCGAGTTAAAACGTTTAGGATCACGTCTTATTCCGTTTTCAGTGAGTATTGAGGCTAAATCAATTCTTAAAGAATAACATCTGAATTTAGCTTCAAAGTATAAAAGGGGTAAAATTAGGTAATTATTAATTTTGGGTTGAATATAATATTCTGTAAGCACAATGTTCTTTTCTGACTAATTTTCTCGCTAATGATTGAATTTAACCAAAATTTTCGCTATAAATTTTGCAGATACAATTTGTTATTTAGGGCCGCCTTCAATAAATATAAAGCACACAAATTTTTTTATAGATCATCCATAAAGATATTGTATAATAAATTACTTAAATTACGTAAATTTTATTATCGATGCCATAAGAGTAAATATCAATTTAGATATATTTCCGTTTTATTAAGTACTTATAGTTTGGAAGCTCGTTCCAAACCAAAAATATGATCTCCTTTTATATTCATTATTATTGTACAATTAATGTTACGAAACATAGAAAAAAATAAGAGAACTGAGACATATAATAAAAATAAAAATTAGGAAAAGGGGTACCGCAAAGTGGTCCCTAGCACCTAGACCAAAGGGTCCTCTGTGCCCTCCTTGAGAACAACCTGTCACCCGAAGGCGCGACGCATCCGGGTAAGAAGTGCTATTTTAAGCAGATGAGGCTATAGGATTCTGTTGAGGCCAGACGCCACACAGAATGCCCACAACTTTTCCGCCGGGATTGCTCCCAGGATTGATGGATCCAAAGTTTTGGACCTAAACATTCTATATCTGACACCCTGCAGGCTTCTGCAGGTGCATATAACATGTATAGAGGTTTCATCGTCCTCCATACAGGCCCTACAAGTGGGATCATCAAAGATCCCCAAGTTATGAAGGTAGTAGTTTAGTCGACAGTGTCATATCAAGAGCCCCACTACCCTTTTCAACTGCATTCTATTGAGCCTCAACCGAGCATAGTCGAATGACCTAGCTGTGCTTATGCACAACTCGGCCTGTCTCATACCCTGCGCAAAGTCCCAGTAATCGAGATAAACCTGTCGCAGCCACCCCTTGATTCGGTAAATTACGGAGCATCTTCCTATGGGAATGATAGGCTCAGGTGAAAGGTGCGCTTGAGATGGCCCCTCTCGTGCCAACGAGTCCGGTACTTTGTTCCCCTTAACGCCAGAGTGACCCGGTACCCAGATCAGTCTGACTGTGTTACTCAGTGCCAAGTGGTTCAGCTCCTCGAAGCATTCATAGGCTATCCCCGATTGGAATCTTGACGCCTCAAGGGCCCGAAGTGCTGCCTGGCTATCAGAGAAGATGCTGAAATGTACCCCACTGTAACCTTTCGTGTTACAAATCTGGGACCTCTCAGCATGGCAAATCCAGACGAATCGATTCCTTTATTCAAGGTCCATAAACCTCCGCACCAGACCAGTCTCCGGCCCTTGACCCATCCGTATAAAGATATGGGGAGGAGTGAAAAGTTAGGTACATCTCAATCCCATTCGAGCAGGTGGTCCAATTTTTTCCTGGCTACAGTCAAAGAGGTTCTTGTCCACCATACTACACAGCCAAATCTGAACATTGGCTTTACAATCATTGTAAATACCCAGTACACCATGTGAGGTTGGAGCCGCCCAGACTATCCAAATGCTCTCCTGCCCATCAAGAAGACACTATTTTTCTTGGTTAGTCTCCAATCCAAGTAATCACTCCAGTTCAGTTTCGCATCCAGGATGACTCCCAGATGCATAACCGTTCTGGTTTGTGTAATTTGAATGCCAGATATGCTGATCATCCGTTGAGCAACTCTTCGCCTCCTTGTAAACAGTACACAGCCCGTTTTTCCGGTTTGACAGAGGGTTCTTTGCCAATGCACCAACGCTCTACGTATGAGAGCGCTTGTTGCATCAGATCATAGATAGTGCTCTCGTCTCTGCATTTGGCAAGTATGGATATGTCATCAGCGTAGCCTTGAGCAAATATCCCTGATTCCTTGAGACCGGTTAGTAAACTATCCACTACGAGGCACCACAGTAATGGCGAAAGAACTCCACCATGCGCACATCCTCTACCCACAAAGCCTCTAACTGTTTGGCCCCCTACAGTTGTGGTAATGCATCTCACTTCGAGCATGTTGCAGATCCATCATACCATGATGTCCTCTATTCCGCGCTCAATTAATGCAGTGCGTATCGCCCCAACCGTTGTATTATTGAAGGCTCTCTCGATATCAAGGAAGATCCCTAAGGCCACTGACTTTTCTGAGAGGGCATCTTCTATCGATCCTACTAGTCGATGAAGTGCAGCATCCACAAAAAGACCGGCTTGGTAAGCAAACTGCCACTCTGATAGCGGTCTCTCTACAAGACACGTATCTCGAATATGCCTGTCTATTAGCCGCTCAAGAGCTTTGAGCAAGAATGACATCAGACTTATCGACCTGAAGTGTTTTGCGTCGCCGTAGCTTGGGCGTCCAAGTTTAGGTATGAATATGCGCGGGATTTTTCCCATTTCCCGGGTATGTAGCCCAAAGCTATGCATATTTTAAATATCTTCTTGAGCCTACCATCAATTATATCCAAGTATGGATGGATGCTATTTTCAGTTGTGTCTTTATAAGCCAGTCCCTAGAAACATCGTCCGTAGCTATCACTTCGAGTCCATTTGGTCCCGAGTTGAAGCTTTCAAAGTGGGGAACGAATCCTGGCTAGGGACTCGTCGATCGTCGACCGTCCACTCGGTCATCAAGGATCTCGTCCCGAATGACGGCACAAGGTAGATTCCTACTGTCCTACCACGTTTTTGCGGACGGACAGGGGTCGACTCCACCATAGTCGTGCCAGCTGCAGATTGGTGTGAGCTTTGAACTTCACCCCTTCGTGTAGCTACTTGTTGAGCCATTGCTCTCTGCCGAGCCAAGCGCTTTCGCTGTACGTCTCCAAGACGTTTAGCTTTCAGCTGTAGCGGCTGCAGATTTACCGAGATTTTAGTGTCTGTTAGGGAACCTGGTTCCACTAATGTGGATCCTAGGTTCGTTGGAGAAACTTCACATTCCCCTGCTGGTCAGCCTTGTGACGTCCCTGCGGGTCCAGTTAAAGCTTCAGTAGTTGTATTGTTTCCAGTTCCTTCGAACTTGGGATTATTTATTTCGTTAACCATATTTGATCCCACGAGTAAATAAATTATATAGGAATTGGCCTTATACACACCTTGAGGCGTCCCGGTGTCAGGGCAGGGATCGCTTAATACTAACTTTCCATAGTCATGCATCCCGTCAGAAGTTTTTATAGAGGTCCCCATCCTCGCGTGCCGGGCGGTTAATCCAAGCACCCCGATTCTCAAACACCCGCAAAATATGACTGCTGCAATGCCAAGAGGTTACGGTGTGATACAGGTTTTCTGGCAGTTCGGACGCCATAGCCTCGATTAGTTTTGAACAGGCGCACCGACGTGAAGGTTCAAGGCTAGACTGTTTGCCATGCAGAGGTTTATTTACTTCACATGCATGGGCATTCCGCCCCTAACTGAGATATATAATAACAATTATTATATAAGTAGAATACCAATAGTATTACAACTAAGAACTAAGGTGTTTAACAACCAAAAGCTCCAGGAAAACTCAGGAATTAATAAAACCATTGTGAGACCGATGATTGCATATGCAGCAATAGTGTGGTGGGCCAAAACCACACAAAAAACATGCATGACAAAACTGTCTAAACAGACTAGCATGCAGCAGCATTACGGAATCTACATCTTCGACACCAACCAAGGCAATGGAGGCACTTAACTTGACTTCGCTGCATATATACACTGCGGCTGAGTGCCTTCCGCCTATGGTTAAGAAACAGTCCCAGTTGGCTTTCAAGTAGCCTCAAAGCAACCTTCCACTGAATATGTGATCATATGCGATCCCGTTCGACAGCCAAGATATAATCTGGTATACGGATGGATCCAAAGCCGATACTGGAATAGGATCAAGTCTATACTGTGTGCGACCAAGTACGAATATCTATATCAGTCTTGGTAAATATGCCTCGATATTCCAGGCTGAAGTGTATACCACAAATAGATGTGCAATCGAGAACCTTCAGCGAAACTACAAAGGTAGAATAATATTTATTTTAACCGATAGTCAAACCGCTCTTAAAGCGTTAAGTTCACCTGAAATAAACTACAATATTATCCTGCAGTATATTGACTCACTGAAAAATTTAGATAAACATAACAAAGTGAAAGTCAATATTGGTTGGGTGTCTGGACAATCAGGAATCGATGTAAATGAGAAGGCTGGTGAATAGAGAACTTGGAAAAATTGGTTTTTGAAAATATACATTCAAACGCCAGTCACGTCATTACATCGCTTTAGTAACGCCACCCCATGGAGAAATGATAAAACATTCATGTTTACGAGAGAGACAAGAGACTATTCGACTATTTTGTTATGACACATGGTGATCTGAAAATAGAAAATACAATTAGTTCATAGTTACATAATTACAATTGGCTCTCAACCTCAACAGATATAATGACGTCACAATCAATCACAAGTCTTTTTATATACAAAAGTTTATTTATTTTTATTAATAATTAATAAAAAAATGAAATTGTTAATAAAAAAAAATCATCATAAAAAGTTTCTCATGGAAAAAGACCTCCGAACGTTTACAACTAGGAAAAAAACCAATTGAGGATACTTACTGGCCTTCTTACTGGCCACTGCAAACTCAATAAACATATGCACAGATCAATCTCACAGAGAATAACCTCTGCAGATTTTGTCATGAAGAGGAGGAAACCGGAATTCACATTGTGTGTGAATACGAAAGTCTCTCTAAAGACACTATCATTTGGGATGGACAGATCTCCAGCCAGACGAAATCAATGAGGTGTCGCCAAAGAATATCCTAACGTTTATCAAGACCATAGAACTCCTGGAACACCTTTTGATCGCGGTACAAAAGCTTTTTACAAGACTTGCTCCTGATTCGAATCTAATCTAATCCAATTAAGTATTACAACTATTACAACAAAGTAAATCAAAGTATTACAACTAAGAACTAAGGGTGAGGGATTTTCCTCAGAAAGTACGAGTTTTTTTGTCGAAACTGGCTTACAAACATTTTCGTGATTAAACCAATATGACTCCCACAAGGTATAGTGGTCCCTGAGGTCTAGTAATTGTGATTAATGATTATTATCAGGATAACACCACTCGTTTTATTATTTTAAGGATTATTATCAGGATCACAAAACTCGTTTTAAAAACCAATACTAGGAAATAATATTAAGAATCGCAGGAAATTTCTATGAAATGATCACGAAAACAAGGAATTTCCAAGTCTGGTAATGCCCTGAGGATTCTTGGTTACAAAACCACACTATGAATGAAAAAACAATTGTTGGTTAGTCGGTTCCATCCATCTATGCCCTGGACGGGCTACGACGGGCGGGCTTCGACCACAAAGTCCACTGTGATGCGTAAGGATGTGAGAATGTAAGTGGAGTGGAAGGAATTTTTGTGTATAGACTAGGAATTAGTAGGATATGCGGCTGCAGCCGACTATGATAGAAACTATGCTGGTATTCATCTGGAGTTTGTGAACTGCAGAAAACCTTCTCAAGCATAGCCGGTTACTTCGTTCTTGTCCATACGCCGACAGTTTAGTCAATTAACCGCACTTTTTTATTAATAATTAACAAACTGCCGATGTCGGGGTTCGAACCCATAACCTCTCAAGTAGGCATTTCCAAGTAGGCATACTGCGCAGAGATAACGCCGTAGACCGCGCGGCCACTTGAGCTGGTGTCAATGGACCTTAAGTAACATTGCAGTCGCAATACATAGAGATGCAAGAATAAATAATATCAATTGTAATTATAGGTTGTAATCAGGAGGTAATACTATTATTTTTCCAACGATACAAAGAGATATATACTTCATAAGACCAAAGAAACCTATATTCATGTTTCACTTGTTTACCGTTTCAGAAATAAATTTTAACTGTGAGGAAAAGTTTGTTTCAAATCCATCGGAAGAGTTTTCATTTTGTCATATAGATTATACCTAATCGAAACTTTTGATTTCTTAGAATTAGCAAACAAAAGTTGACTGTTTAAATTTTTAAGTGCGACATCTCTGGGAACATTCAACTGTATTAATTCTTCAATTCCCTAAATCACATGTAGGCGAAACATATTTTAAATTATTTTTAAACTATAAAGTATTTAAATTTTGCATTTTACCTTTAAAACTCTCAATTCGTGATAATTTCAGAGTTCATGCCCAGATGAGAGACTCAATACACATGCAATTTTATGGTGATAAACCCCACCATTATTCTTTTTATTAACTCAGAGTTTAAATATATCATTAAGTAAAAGAAATACTATTTTTCTAATCCATCTCTTAAAGACCTCAAAGTTGAAAAGTATTATCCTAATTTTATAGAACTCCCAACTCCAGTCCTATAATATGTAAAGTATTGTGAAGTAACCTATTTCATAAAGAATTTTATGAGCTTTAATTTAATATGCAACTTTAGTAAGCCCGGAGAAGTAAAACATTTTCATCGAAACTCGAACCGAGCATTTCTATTTAATATTTGCAATATTTATGATTCCAAACATGAAACAATATATTGAACAATAAAATAGAAACCCTCGAGTCGTAACATGACAATTTTCCACCCTATATCACTAGTAAGTTGATACAATCTAAGATTATTTAATTTTATAATACAAAATGCACAATGATATATTATTAGAATTCAGGTTCATATTAATTATAAAATATGGAAAAATCTAAGTGTAAAGAAAACTGTTATATGATTAATTTATTCAATTCTACAACATTTCGTTGAGCTTAAGGAAGTTGGAATTAAATCCAACGAAACAAATCTACGATAGTTTAACTACTGAATTTTAAGTTTTTTCAATTTTTGTCTTCAGCATTTGTTCACGCAAACTGAACGTTTTTCACGTTGCCAGCTAAGTCCATTATAATTGTTGCCCAAATTTAATGTTACCTAAAAAACTGGTACATACTGTACACGTATCACTCTTTACTCTTTATGTTCATATATATTTTTATCTAGAAGGCACTTATATAATTATTTATTATTTTTGTAAGTATATTTTTTTTTTGGACACTTTTGATTTCGTTGCCAAGGAATTTAGTTACGTTTTTTTTCCAATTTATATTCTTCTCTCGATTCCGATTGTGCATAATTTTAAAAGTGATTTAAAAATAAAATCGATATAATTATTATTTAAAGTAATGTTTACTTATTAATATAACAAAAAGAACAATAACTGTGTTTTATCGTTATGTTGACACTTAAGTATACACAAATAAACAAATATTAATAATAACTTCAACAGAAGTAATACTGTCTAAATAAAAATAAAAATAAGAATATGAAAAAGTTGGCCATTACGTCACAGTCGTCTTTGGTGTAGCGGAAGCATACTGGACTAGATATCCAGAGGCCCGAGGTTCGATTCCTGGTTGACGAGTTAATTTTTTCATATCAGTATTTAATTTACTTATATAATTATTTATTATTTTTGTAACTATATTTTTTTTGGACACTTTTGATTTCGTTGCCAAGGAATTCAGTTACGTTTTTTTTTCAATTTATATTCTTCTCTCGCTTCCGATTGTGCATAATTTTAAAAGTGATTTAAAAATAAAATTGATATAATTATTATTTAAAGTGATGTTTACTTATTAATATAACAAAAAGAACAATAACTTTGTTTTCTACATTAATGGTTCCATATCCACGAATTTCGTGTTTTGTTTCTCGGCCGAGTATGCATGCATGTAATTGGAGGATCATCATGTAACCGTCACAAATAGGATATTGTACTCCAATTAATTTATTGTTCTTTTTTTCGTGTTTGTTAGTACAAATTTTAATTTTGTAATAATAATTTGATTAAAAAATCTAGTCCGCTTACGCAAGAAACCTTCGAAAATTTCCCAACAGTATTTCTAGTTCAATTTCATGATAAATGTGCGAATAAACAGATATTCTCTATCTACTACACGTTAAATTCCAATCTTTAAAAACTAATTCCTGACAAACTGGACGTCATATCTCTCTAACAACTTAATTTATATGTATTTACTATTGATTAATAACATACTAAAAATTCAGCTCGTTATCTTTACGTTGCCTTAATACGCGTACCTTACATGGTTGATAGTACATAATTTGTTCTATTTTTAGCCGACTACGGAGGGTTATGTGTTTAGCAGTCTATATATGTATGTCTGTTAGTATGTTCATGTGTTCTATTGTAGCTACTTCTCATATTTTGACAAATGAGATCTCGTTAGATTCGTCTTATAGCTCCGCGTGTCATAGGCTATGTGACATCATATTAAATCCAACATGGCGGATATGACTTACATAATACGCTAGCAACAATAAAATTCACAAATGCATCGAGTTTGGTATCAAATATTCTTAATTTTATACTAAAGTCTTAAATAAATAAGTTTAAAAAATTAAAACCTGACTACGAAATAAGTACGAAAGATGTTTAAAGAGCCTTGTAAATATTTCTCGTAGTCGAATGCCCAACTGCGATGCACAAAGCAAAACTGTAACAATTCCCAGCTTTCGGCTACGATAAATATTTACACGCCTCTTCAAACTTGTTTCGTGCGTTTTTCGTAGTCGGTTTTTAGTTTTTTTTAAACTTATTTATTAAAACAGACATACTGTATGTAATTATTCTGAGGAAATTCGCAAGATAGACACAACTCCTGAGTAACGAATTTTTATTTTAGTTCGTTAAAATTCACTAGTGAATATTTATCATGCGACTTTCGTGAAGTTGGGCCTAGGTGACAAATTTTTACAAGCTTGTTATTAAATAAATAGAAGTGAGATATGAAGCAACGCCCTAACAAGGGCCTGGCGAAAGAGACGACAACCACGGGTGCATATAACCTAAAACCTGTATAGCTTAACTTATAGGGAAATAATAAAACTTGGACGTTAGTTTTTGAATAGACAATTACTTTAAATAGACAATTTTATTCAATATCTTTAAGAATAAATAGTGAATCTTTGGAATTTTTCTGCAACTAAGATCTTTTGAATGATAATATTAAATAAAAATGTAATATTTTACTGTAAATTTATTAATCACTATCAATATTTCTATTTCGCAACCGTTTTACAAAACATAATTGTGACTTATTTTTAATTCCATATGATGATAATAAATTGCAATCTTTAGTAAGAGGTACTCCATTAAAATTTAATCTATAAGTACGCCATATATATCGCCATGATATTTTTCCACGGCTGCGATTTCTTTGTTGACGTAATTCAAAGGTTCTTCTAATGGCTTTCTTTAAATCTAATACGGTACTCTTGCCTTGCGGAACCTAGAAATACAACAAATTATTTAACTTTAAAATAATGATAGATAAGTAAAATTTAATATTGGAATATTTGTATTTTGTAAATAAAGGAATATACAATTCTAAATTAATATTGGAAAAAACAACTCATATTTAGTTTATGAAATAAAACTTAAAACACAAGTTTTTTATTTAAAAAAAAAAAAACTATTACTTTTTGTCTTTAAATTTTTTTTCTATCTCTTATGGTTTCGAAGATAAATATTTTTCACAAGATATATAGATAGATAGATAGATTCACAATTTTGAAGTCATTTTTTAGCTCTAGAACACACACAAACTTTCAGTTTGTTATCTCTTTTCGATTTTGAGTTATTGTGTCGACGGACGAACGGACAGGTAGAAGAATCTGTGGAAATGAAATAATTATTTTTTCCTGTGATTTATTTTACATAAGTATATAACTATACATAAGATTGAGGTCTAGATACCGGTATTTTGATTGTAACGCGTCTTTGTCAGTCACTGAAGCTCCGTATAGCTCATTAAAAATAAATAAAATTAACCCTTGTGAGAAACAAGCTCTTAAATACACCAAATGAAATTTTCAATGAACATGTTAAAAGTTAATTCGATAAACATATTTAAGAATTTGTGTTTTTGCTTAGGTTTAATTTTATTGTTTTAATTTCTTATACGAGGAATTAGCTAATGACGATATGGCTAAATAAATTCATATTTTAGAGTTATCTCATTAAAAATAAATAAAATAATGTTATCTTTCCGTTTCGACCCGAAGACTCGATTAATTCGATTAATATAAATTAAAATCGAACTAATCGATTAAATCAAATTAAATTAATTTCAATATGTTCGAACAACTTCCGAAAATCATTTCAAAATTTTAGAACTTCATCAATAAGCTTGAGCAACAGATGTTCAATAAACTATATAAAACAAGTAATGTAACAATTGAGTTAATTGTTTGAATACCCAGACAGTATATACTGAGTTGTATATCAATGTTTGTATTGTTAATATTTCTACCTATTTAATGTTTATAAAATATGAATTATTTTTAAATGTTTGTTTTGTGTTAATAAGTTGAGATTGTGTTAATTGAAACAGTAAAAATGTTCTTGCATTTAAAAAAATGTATATTAATGTTCTTGCGATTTTTATAATTTAAAATATTGAGTTATATAATTTAGTTAGTCAACGCGAAGCGCCTGTTAACGAAAAGTGTTGGTCAACGAGCCGTTGGCCTAACTAGCCGTTAGGCGACGCGAAAAGTTTGTCAACTCGAAGCGTTAGTTAACGCAAAGCGTTAGCACGTGTAAGTTATACAACGCGAAGATTTAGTCGACGCGAAGCAATAGTAAACTCGAAGCGTTAGTTAAAGCGGAGCGTAAGTTAGTCAACGGGAAGCGTTAGTCAACACGAAGCGTTAGCCGACGCGAAGTGTTAGTTAGCGCGAAGTGTTGGTGGACGCGAAACTTTAGTAAACGCGAAGCGTCCTGAAGCGTTAAGATAACGCAAAACGTAAGTGAGTCAACACGAAACGTTAAGATAAAGCGAAGCGTAAGTGGTCGAACGCGAAGCTTAAGCTAAAGCTATATATATATATATATATATAAATTCTACGGATGGTGATTTTTGACATCTACTAGATAGGATCGATAGACATTTGAATAAATTTTTGCAAAATTTTGACATCTGTACGAGACCAAAAGCTCTATTTCTTTGAAAAGAAAGTCGCTAAAACCTTGAACTTATATATACACCTGGTTTACAAAACTGAAATTAACATAAAAACAATAATATTTGAGATGTTATGTTTATACATATGCCCGCCTTTGTTCGAATATTAATAGTATAATATAATTATCTTTTACTCTCTTATGTTTGATGGAAAAATGATTGAGACATATTTATTTTGAAAAAAGGAACATTTTTTTGTCCCATAATTTTTTTTAAATCTCTCATGGTTTTAAAGATGGGCATATTTTTCCGTTTCCGAGGAACTATTGAGCACAAATTATGAGAAAACTTTTGAGTTTATTTTAAAGGGAAGGAGATTTATTGTTATTAAACTTTTGTTATATCTCTTACAGTTTCAAAGATAGACAGTTTTGCCCATTTTGCCCAAACATGGTCCGATTTTGCCCATTCTACTTGACCTTACTTTTTAGCTCTAGAACACACATACAAAATTTCAGCTCGCTATCTCTTTTTGATTTTTAGTTATCGTGTTTACAAGCGGGCGGGCGGTGGAGTTGCAGAAATGGACTGATTAGGTCATTTTATGAACACCTATAACAAATATTTTTTTCTGCAATCAATATTTTCAAGCGTTACAAGTCGGAACTAAACTTAATATACCTTGTATATTTCCATATACTAAGTATAAAAATATAGTATCCGACAAACAAAACTATACAAACAAAAAATAACATAAATAAAATAAATTAGCCTAATTGTATTTTTAAATAAAATAGCAGGTCATTTTTATTGGCTAAAATATTTCCGAGCAGGATAACTAAATTTATGGAGATTATTATGGTATATAACACATAAATTTCGAATACCACAACATGAAGCGATGGTTCCAAATTTCTCAAAATTTCCAAAGTAATCGATTGTCCTTGTGCAACAGCAATTTGAGAATTAACTTCCTCACTTGTAACACCGGCAGGTAAATCTGATAATAAGCAATCTGCTTTTAATAATCGCGTTAACGTTCCCAATGTTATTTCACACAAATCTTCATGACTTAATGATTCTAATTCTTCAATTTCAGCCATTATTAAATTCTAGATGCTTAAAAAACTACAAATTAGCACTAAATCCGATGCAGATTAAAAATGATTGTCAAATGTTTGCAATGTAAATTATTTAAAACTACCATGTTATTTTGACTGTCAAAATTTGACAACTAATACAGGTTATGTTACTACAATATTATGGGCTGTTTACACGGTGCAAGTTAATAATATTGTTCGCAGTCAAATAGCAAGTAAATGCTAGACTGAATCTATTATCTATGGTAGGGGTCTCCAACCCTTTGCCAGTAGTACCATGGCGCCCGTCGACCGAGTTAAATGTAAAATAATTGTTAAATGAAATTTTGTTAAATATTTACTATTTAATTTTTATTATATGTTAAAATTGTTTTTTTGAAAAAAAAATGGTGTCCGTAAATATGAAAAGGTTTGGGTCATCTTATTTATTGCTTAATCACAGTTATTTAATTGATAAGTATTTAATTTTAACTTAAAATTTAGTTAACGATCAACTAAATCCCGCCACAACATGTAAGTAACTCTTTAGTTACGCGGTGATTGTAAAAATCATAGAAGATAAAGTCACGAGAAAATTCAGTTCATTTTATTGATAAAAAAATTAATCTGCATGCACAAGTTTTATTTACAAAACCCCCACTATGATGTAAAGGCGGCTGAAAAAGTGGCGTTCTTTTTTCAAAATTTCATATTAGATGTGTGCCGAAATCATTCAGTTTTCGAAAAAAATGTTCAGAACTAAAGTTGTTATCATTTTTATGTCAAACAACTTTTGTTCGAAACATATTTTCGAAAACCAAACGAATTCGACACAAAAGTTTAAAAAAACAACACCATATAAAAATCATAATAAAGAGAAATATCCCTGGCGCCACAAATTATCGAACTATTTTTATAGAACACCTCGAAATAAGCAATAATTATAGTAGAATCAAAAATTCAATTAATTTGCTTGTGGGAAAATTTCAAAAAGGGCAGTTTTACGATAGCCGGGGTGCCAGAAATTGGTCCTTGTAGAACTTGAGACAAATCGAAAGTAAAAACTAAAATTTTTCGATGTCTCTCGTTTTTACCTATATAACAATTGCGAAATAATTTTTTTAATATTTTATATTATACATTTGTCTACGGTTACCGGAAAATTGGGAAAACGAGTGCATGTCGCAAAACATTTAAAAGTTAAAGTATGTTCAGGAGAAGGTATAGAATTAAAATATTTTTAATCATTCTTGACCCATGCCAATTAAAACAGACTTTATAAACACAGCTTTCTGTAAAAATAACTTTATGAAATGGTTTTAACATTAATGCAAACATATTTAACGTGTAAATAATTATTAGTTATTCATGCGTTTGCATGTAAAAAGACACTTTGAAATAAATAAATATACTGTTAAGTACACTAGTCATTTTTATAAATTTTATTGTTGATTTGTGCCTTATTCATTTAGTTTTCGAAAAAAATTTTCGAATAAAAGTTGTTACTATACTTTGATGAACAACTTTTATCCGAAGCATTTTTTCGAAAACCGAATCAATAAGGCACAAATCAATTATAAAATTTTAAAAAATGAGCACTACTTTTGTGGCCTATAGTACATAAATACAGTGCCTTTAAATTTTAGTGAAATGTCTAAACTAATAAGATTCATTATTATTACGTTCTTATTTTAATCTTCAAATTTTTTAGTAACTCATAATAATCTGATTAGAAACTATATGTGCTTACATGCAACTAAACAAATTACGCAAGGTTTGTAATTTGCGACTCTATTAATGCTGCTATCATTACTGCATTTCAAAAATGACTTAATGTTATCCAAATGACAGGTGAATGCGGTGACCGAAGATAACGACTTAAAAAAATACAAGAATATGCTTTATTTCATCAATGCAATTATTATTAAAAATTCTTTAAAAAGGGAAACGTAAACAAACTAAGTCTGTAAGTATTTTTTTTAAATAAAATAAACAATATAACTCATAAATATTTGAACTCTACTAGAGTTTTCTGATATAAAATTTTATATTTCCAAATAAATTATTCAAACCCTTCTTCAACAGACGTAATTTTCAGGCATAACATTTTTAGACATAAATAAGATTACAGAAAAGTCAATAAAAAATTGTATAGAAATATTGGACTTTTTTTTTGGCAACAAATGTTGTATTACTTATATTTTTACTTAGCGCATGTGCGCTTGTATTCTATGAAAAATTTTATTATTTTCGGGGAATACCTAAAAACGGTAAATGTGCTTATATTTTATTTTTGGTTTTAAATAGGTACAATAATATACTATGTTTTAAATAAAACGTAAAATAAATTAAATAATTTGCGGGGAATACCTAAAATATTGTAAACGTATATTATGTTTAAAATAGGCATTACATTAGTTAATAAATATTAACTTTGAGTGATTTTTGTAACTTGTATGATAATTAAATTAGTTTAATTGGTGATTTTGAATAATTTATCAGTGAGTTAGTACTGTTTAACAATCGTCAAGTAATACGGATATTATCTGTAGGTCAAAGATGATTTTATTTATATATTTTATTTCTGTTTTATAGATATTTAAAGATTAATTATAGCAGTTAATATGGCGGAAACTACTAAAACAAATCGTGAAATAGTTTTTGAACTACAAAATAAATTATGTGAAATTCTCTCAGATAGAAATTTTGATTTATTTATGAAGGATGAACATGAACAATTATATAAAACAATTGGGTATGCTCTTTTTGGACCTCCATCTATTTTAAATGAAAATGAAACAGACGCCTCCTATACCAAAAAACAACAACAAAAAATTGAACCAATATACCAAGCGATTCTCAAATATGGTATGTGAATTTTTGGTTTTTTACAAAATACTGTGTGCATATAATATTTTCAATAGTATACTTATTTATTGATTTTTAACAAATTTTTCGCACATAACTAGGATTCGAACCCAATTATCTTAAGATCAGAAAAAGCTGTCACATTGAAATTTGATATTTAATTTTACTATCAATAGAAGAACAAATTGAGATAGCCGAACTTATTAAACTGGAACATTTTATTTGCGAATTTCTTCCTAAAAGAAATAGAGCTATTGGTCTGGTACCGATGTCAAAATTTCTTCAAGTATCCTTCGATCCTACTATGGAGGATCCTACCTAATAGATGTCCAAAAACCACCATCTGTAAAATGTATATATATATATATATATATATATATATAGATAGATAGATAGGGTGAGTCAAAAGTAAGTAGTTTTTTGAAAGGGTGGATAGGGGATGAAATTCTAAGATGAAAAGTTCTTGGACATTTTTGCACCTGACCCACCGTTAATTAGATATTAATTAAATAAAGTAACCAATTAGAGAAGCGCGTTAACGGAATAAGAAATGGCGGTGAATGAACGCAGCGGCAGCAGAGATACGTGAGGAGAGCGAGCTCTCCCCACCACTAACGTACAGCAAATCAATCTTATGCGTTTCAAATCCGGTACAGTTTTAAAAAATTTTGGAAAAAAAATTTACCTTTTTTTTCCGAAAAATCTAACTGAATTATTCAGTTTTTATTACATTTCTTACGATGAAATTTTACGGCGGCATTTGACGTTGTTTTTTTTAAGTTAAGAGCTGATTAGATTTTGGAATCGATCGGTACAGTAGTGTAAAAGTTCTTTAAAAAAATATTTTTTTTGAAAATTCTATTTTTGGGATTAACATAAAGATAGTCAGGATAGTTTTTTAGGACTTCTAAAATTCAAGATCTTATAAAAACTCAGTTTTCGATAATCGGACTGAAATATAAAACTTCCCAATATTTGAAAACCTTCTATTTACTTAACGAAAAGTTGAAAATTAGTCTAAATTGCAATTGATTTGATCAGTGCAAAAAACTAAATTCTTAAGTATAATTTTTTTTGAATATTTTAGTGAGCTAAATTATGAGTGATTCATTGCTTAAATTTCTTAACGAAAAATGTAGTTTTCAGGTATAATCACTCAATTTTCATTGAATTGAGAGCTCGTTCCCTTCACGTATCTCTGCTGCCGTTGCGTTCATTCCCCACCATTTCTAATTCCGTTAACGCTATTCTCTAATTGGGTACTTTATTTAATTAATATCTAATTAATGGTTTGTCAGGTGCAAAAATGTCCAAGGACTTATCTTAGAATTTCATCACCTATTCACCCTTTTAATAAACTCCAAGACTTTTGACTCACCTATATATATATATATATATATATATATATATATATATGCGCTGCATATGGGCAGCGATAGATACATACATTGTTCCCAGATTGGATGTAGTTTAAAAAACAAGCTGTATTTATACGCATGTGTCTGTAGCCACTCTGGCGGTAACAGCTTTAATGTGATTGGAATTTGGTATGTGAGGTGCTTTTGGTATTTGAAAGGCCAAATTCGTTAAAGGGCAACATCGGGCAAGGAAAAAGAGGGGTTTAGAGGGAGGAGAAAACACAAAAATTGGCATAAAAAACAAAAAAAATCATAAGAAATAAAGTTGTAGAAAATAAGTTTTGCTATAATTTTGTAATATTTACAGAAATATTTACAATTTTAGATTGAAAGTTAAAATCGTAAATATCTTTGTACACATTAGAGTTTGAGAAAAAATGACCAAGTAATGAATTGTAACAAACATGATTTTCTACAACTTTACTCCTTATACATTTTTCGATTTTTTCTAATATTAGGAAAGATATTTTATATCTTGTATTTTCTTCTTTCTCTATGTCCCCCGTTTTGACCTATGACCCATTTTTTAATTAAATTGGCCTTGCAAATACTAATAACATGTCAGATACGACATTTCATTTTTATCACACTATAACTGTGATTTTTAGAGAGTAATTTATGTGTTCTAAGGAAATTCGCTAAGTTGGCGCAGCTCCTGCGTAACAAATTAAAGAAAAAATTTTATCGTGATTATATCTTCAATAGATTTTTTTTAAATATTTGAAATTTGCTCGTTGAAGAATCATTTTTCTCTCCCATCCTACTAGGTTCCGTACTGAGTATTTACTTATTTATAATTATGCTTTTTTTAATTGCCGTGATATTCGGGCACAGCCGGGTCTCCAGCATGAGTTAAAATTTAGATTAAACTAACGTTCAGATATTGTGGCAAAAACTATTGAAATTAAATAAGGTAACTTAAATAAGGTAAGGAAATTAAATAAGGTAATTCCAACCGAAGACTTTAGTTTTTGCCGCAATATGTGAAATATATAGAACGTCTTTTAGTGTGGGGCCCAAAAACACGCAAACCCGACCAACTCGGGGTATGACCGATGAAAAATATTATATAATGGCTTTAAACGCTTCACGTTGAAGACACGCAAGAGACCCGCGTGTGTCCGAATAGCTATATTGTTGTTTTTTTTGTAGGATCTTATGATCGTTTACCTGGCGTAATTTATATCGCAACAATATTCGTTTTTTGTGAAAAATTAAAGTCCAATAATTGTGCAGACATATTTCAAGTACCAGTGTTTAGAATTCGTAAATGTCATGAAAAAATTCCTGAATATGATTGCTATATGCAGTTATATGATGCAAAAGCTTATGGACATTCTATCGTTGAAAAGAAACAAAATTATTGCTCAATTTTCATTGATGATGATGCGAGAGTTTATGAATCATGGAAACATTATTTAGAAAATAATAATCTTCCAAAATGTAAAATGTATGTTCCATCAGATGGAATGTACCAAGCGAGAATTTTAGACGCTGAAAAAGTAAGTAAAGGAAATAATAGAAATTATACAGAAAATCAAAGTACATAAATTTTTCGAGTGTAATTCTAATTATCTGAAAAAACAATTTTGTGTCTAACATTGTATAAAAAAAAAGCTCTGTAACTTTGAAAGTTGGTCATTAAGGAGATGTCTGAATAGCTAAGACTGAACACTTTAACGTGCAGCGACGTCTCTATTCACACCGATAATCGTCTATACATATAAATTGGTTTGTCCTGAATGACTGACTGACGGATCAACGCACAGCCTAAACCGCTGGTCGTAAAGACCTGAAACTTGGAGGGTGTGTTCTTTGTATGATGTAGGCATCCGATAAGAAATACGAAATTCTACGATTTACGAAATTCTACAACTAAAGGGGTGAAAAACAACGTGATTCCTTGGTCCAATCTACTTCAAATTTTGCATAAACAATCAGTATATTTACTTAAATACTAAGTAATCAATATAATAATAAGGTCTGTAAAATTACAATTTTCGTGGGCGAAGCTGCGACGGGCAGTGCTAGTGCAACAATAAAATCCTTGAACTCGGTATACCTGGCCTCTTGAACAACCTTGCATTGACGAGCCTCTCTAAATGAGTTGACTAGATTCAATATTCACCTGATATGTGCGTCGGGCCATTGGGTCATTCCGGTGAACTGTGCCGATAAGCTGGCCAGAAATGGTATAAAGCTGTCGGACACGAGCATCATAAAACGTCTAGGTGTATCCTTTGCGAACTGCAAGCTAGGTCTGAAGGAAACCATATTAGGCAAGGCCAACATAATGTGACGAAACGAACGTAATTGTGGTACTATCAGGCAGATCTGTCCAGTGACAATTTAAGGCTTTCCGAAGATATTATCTCGACATGAAAATTATCTATAGGAAACGTGATAGCAGCCATCACAAAACACTAGTTAGACGGCAGACATGTGGAACGTCTTGAAATTCAAGTGCGCCACGATTATTGCAGGAGCTGCCACAGTAAAGAGGAGGAAGAGATTATGACTCACCTACTCTGTCACTGCCCATCTCTTATCATGAAAAGACTTACTCTTTTAGGTCAACCAACCATTCTTTGACAACCTCTCTGAGTTAAAGTTCAAAGCCCTATTGCTATACTTGAACAGCCCTAAATGGTTTATGGAGTAGAAGCAAGGATGGGTCAGCTCATTTCGATATCACAATGGAGTTTATGGTCTAAGTGTGTCCCATCTACGACAGCCGCTACAACCTAACTTTACCTATACTTCTGAAAAAAAATAGTTTCAATCATTTCGCTAAAGCGTCACATAGTCCGTTTTTACACGCGAAAGTTTTGATGAAAGTTTTCAATCGCAACAAATGTATTTGATATAACTAGAATTATATCAATCGCATGTTTTGTTAATAGCTATAATTGTCTTGCTAAATATTTCTTTGTCAACCATTTCAGTCACATGATCATAGTAAACTAATCACAAGGAAGTAGGATATAAACATATCGTACACCCTGTTCTTACATCCGAAGTTACATGTAAGATTTCACCAAAATAGAAGCGAGGTCTATTGTGATATAACTACATAGTTTCATCAAAAAATACTCCTGCGCTTGCTCATAAAGTTATACGTTATGAATAGTTGCATGAAAAGTAACATGTGTAAAATAGCCCATATAATTTAAAAAAATACATTAAACAAAGGTATTATACCATTACATAATAATACTGATTTTATTACATCAACAGTAAATAGTTGAAATAAAGCTTTATTTTCAATTACTTAATAAATTTTCATTAAAAAACAAAGTTAACTTCCATAGGGTCTAAAAACAACTACCATCATATGATAGCGCAGAATAATCATGCACATTTTCCTACGAAAAATATTTTGTAGGATCAACAGTCCTTTAAATAAAAATTTATATGGCCTATCCTACCCTATATAATAATTCATTATATGATTTTTTCATTGTCATTTTATAAATTTTTTTTCGTATATTACTTTTTAAATAAAAAAAATTGTTTTAGAAAGAAATGGAAGTTATGCTGGATGTTAAATTATCACCAGCTTGTACAATAATTCAAAAAGTAGCAAATGCGGTATGTAAAATATCATTAATTAACTTATCATTAAAATTTTAATACAATTAGACCTTATATATTTTAGACAGATATTGCTGGGACGGTTGGTGGTATTGGAAGTATGGCTATTTGTGGTGCCGCTGCAATTCCAGCTCTAGCTATAGCACCGGTAGTTGTAGGTGGTGCAGTAGTTGTGGCTTCTGTGACTGGAGTTTATAGTGCATGTAGAGCGGCAGCTGGGCTTTATAATCGAAAGAAACACAAACAAGTAAGTACCTCTTATTAAATTCAAAACAAAGAAATTTTAAATTGAAATTTAATTACTTCTTCAAATTAATACGATCAAAGTAGACAAAATCATTACAACTATACACGTTCTGCCAGCAATAAGAAAGACTGTACGCAATCGATATTGAATTTTCGCAACAACTGTGAAAATAATTTGATCATGTATGCCATGGATTGAGTTGTTGTACAAAGGTCTGAAACAAATCGATCGGGAACGATATTTATTGCGCAACATTTTCGCCCTTGATAAGCGGTTTGAGCGTGTATGGCTGTGTTTGACCAGAAAACCAATAATAATCGCGGCACAACATTTGTCTGGGGAAACATTTTCTCTCGAGAACACCACAAATAGAGATGAGGTTTGCACAAGTTGTACGCAACCCTCTTTTTATGTATTTTTAATTTCAACGATTTGATTTGTTTTTTCGTATTTGCACAACCACGAAAGTCCAAGCTAAGTTTCCCATCAGTTGTTTTTGTGCATACTAACATCCTAAAAATAAATTAATAGTCAGTGTGAAATAATATATATAGATGTATATAAAAATTATTGTTTTGTAAAGACTTTAGGATTAAAAAATGCTGAAGCGAGAGGTCACTGGTTAAATGCAGCTGGTGGTATTGCGGCAGGTACTGCGGCCGGGGCCAGTCAAGTAATAAGTAAAGCAGTTAGTAGTGGAGCTACCGTCGGAATGGTAATAACATATAACATTTATTTTAGAAATTAAAATTTTATTTTCATTTTTTATTACACAGGGTACTCGAGCATTTTTCAACATTGCAACTGGAGCAAATTTATTAGTAAATGGTTCAGCGGTAGTTAATTCATTGTACGTGTTTAAAATAAAACATGATAATAATGAACGTATTAGTAATTTAGAGGTAAAATTTCGTATTATCAATTTTAATTGGAAACAGTGTTGTACTATTTAATTTTTTTTTAGATAATCCAATTCTCTACTTCCATGTTGTTTTTCGCACACGCAGCATGGAATGTTAAAACCGCAAATTCGTTTATTAATGAAACACAAGGCAATGTATTAATGGAATATGAAGCTAACTTAAGCAGTAATAAAAAAAGGTATTTTATTTAATTAATAACTTTTTTAAATTGTTGAAGTGAAACTTCTGTAGCGAGGATTGCAAATATAAAAAAGTGGTTATATTTAGAGGATAAATGAAAAATTTAGTGGGACAGATGAGTTTAAATAGGGCTGTGAACTTGAATGTAGTTTGGAGGAGTCTCTTAATAACACAGTCAAATTAGGTTCAAAAAGCCGGTTTCAGGCAGGTTGCTTGGAACAGCATTTTTTTTTAATCGATTCATCTTGACGTCCTGAATATGACCCTAAATTTTCACGGCCCGACTCGTGACGGAACAGGGCCAAAATTGAATTTTTTATAACAAAAAAGCGTTTTTCCTTAATATCTTTTTTAAAACTAAAAATTTAAAAAATGACAGAATATTATTCAATTCTATATAAAAAAAGAAAACAAATCAGCCCATAAACATTAAAATCGGTTTATTAGAATTCGAAGAAAAAATTCCCAAAGTTCGAAAAACGCAAAAATTTTAAATTAAAATAAAAAATCTAAAAATTACTTAATTTTTTTTTTAACAATGGCAAAGTATGCCTTTTATATGTTAAAAATAATGTGCCCAATTTTAGCCCTTAAAAAAAATTAGGCCCCCGACAATTATTTAAATACAGAGTCACCGATTTTTATAAATAAAAAGGGTGCATTCCATTTTAGATAAATAAATTTTTTTTAAATGACAGGTCTTAAAATTATCTATAAAATGAAAAAGAAAATTATTTTTTTAACTGTATTTTTACCCAAAATTTTTCAATTTGTTTATAACGCGCTATAAACAAATTTAAAAAAAAAAAAACAGTTAAGAAATGATTTAAATAAATTTAATTTTCTTTTAACTTATAGATTTTTTATGCACAAATATATGTGTCCCTATATACTACTGTATATGCTTCTCATACATCCAATGTTTGAATTATTGGACATGCATAAAAATATACAATTGGTATGAGCGATGCTTGCACACTCATAGGTAATACTTGTCAATCCTTCAAACATTGGATGTATGAGATAAGCATATACAGTATATAGGGACACATATATTTGTGTCTCTTTTTGATTTGTTTTCTTTTTTTATATAGAATTGAATAATATTCTGTCATTTTTAAAATTTTTAGTTTTAAAAAGGATATTAAGAAAAAACGCTTTTTTGGTATAAACAAATTCAATTTTGGCCCTGTTCCGTCACGAGTCGGGCCGTAAAAATTCAGGGTCATATTCAGGACATCAAGATGAATCGATTAAAAAAAAAATTACAGTTCCAAGCAACCTGCATGAAAAATCCTAATTTGCTTCTACTATAAGAACACAGAGGAGTTATGCATGCGCAGAAATATAAGTTTCACTTCAACAGTGAAACTTCTTAGATCTTAAAAGAATATTTAATAAATGCAAATTAAACTTTACAGAAGTATGTTCAATAAGGCCTTATTAGAGTCAGAAAGAATCAAAGGAACAGAAGCAGGCAGAGCTGAAATGATACGTGGATTACGAACAATTACAAATCATGATGAATTTTTTGGAACACTTGTACGAAATAATAAATTATTCAATGAAAACAATGCACGATTTACCGTTAGTTCAGATGGGAAAATACAAGTGAACAGCAACAAGTTTATTGATTCATCTGAATTTGCATCAATGTCTGTCACATCTAAACAGAATTTCTTTGCAGATTTATCAGATAATCCAGTAAAAACACCGAATGTTGTCCGCACAATAAATACACAAGCGAATAGTTCAATTTCAACACAATTTCGAGACGAGTTATTAAATTTGGGAATTACAATCGGTAAATTTGCTGTGAGAAATGGTTCAAATGTAGACGAAATTGTTCTTGAAATTTTTAATTATTTTGAATCAGATATTCGTGAAAAATTAAAAGATGTATTAAGTTATATTCAATCAAAAATTAACGATTTAACAACTGATATTAAACGTATTTTTCGTTATACAGATCAAATTCTAGTTATTTTACAATTTTTATTTCAATATTTAGAAGAGTATTTGCGTATTTATGGTTCAGATCAAAACGTTAATATAAATTTTTATGACGTTAAACCGAACGCTTTATTGCGATCTATTTTTGTAAATCAGGACAAAATCAGAAAGTTTATATTTATATTAAGAACAATGGATGTTACATTTATTAACGAAATTATTGAATCATTGCGAGAATGGGTTCAATATAGTGTAAAGACATTTTGGAGAAAATATCAAGAAATGAAAAATGAAATCGGTGAATCGGTCCAATACGATTGTCCAATTTGTAAGGGTGTATATTATTCTGTTGTTTAGTCTTTTTTTTAAATAAAAAAATACAATTTAAAATTGTCTAAACACAATTGTCTATCACAAAGATATTACTATATACCTCAAATTTTAGAATTTCACTTAGCAGTTAATTCAATAGAACCTAAGTATTTTCACACATGCAGTATTTTCTCACACGCAAGCGAGAGAAATATTCTTTTATTATGCGAATCTATTGTGATATGTAAAAGAATCAATATTATTTTTATTTTATCTTTTATGAAACAAATATTTTCAAATTAATATTATTACTATATAGCTCAAGTTTTAGAATTTCACTTAGCAGTTAATTCAATAAAACCTAAGTATTTTCACACATGTAGTATTTTCTCACACGCGAGCGCGAGAAATACTCTTCTATCATGAGAATCTAGTGTGATATGTTAAAGAATATCACTGATAATGTGTCTTATTTTAATTGGTCTAGTCGAATTGTCACTTAGTGTTTATTCTAGTTAGAGTATATTAGTTATATTATTCGAGCAAGTCCATTACAAAATACTTTGATACTTATTATGCTTGTTGTGCCTTGTATTACATATCAATCATATTTTAGTGATTAAATAACAAAATATTTTATAGAAATTAATTTATTAAAAAAAATTTACAAAAATATTTTAATATTAATGTAATTTTAATTATTTATTAATGAAATATATATTTATATTAATATTAATAAGTGTTTTCAATTTATATAAAGATAATCAAAGAGAACTCTAGGTTTTTGAAATTAAATTTCAAAAGTTTCCCTAATTATTTGTATTTTATAAATACGTATTTCGCCTACAAAGAAGTCGAAATATATATCAGTATGAACTGCTAATCGTAATTAATCTTCGAGAAGTTATGTAACACGTTGCTAATTTAGTGTGTGTTTCACAATGATTTTGAAGTGAAAAGAATTAACATCAAATTTAAAATTAATTAATACAAGTTAATTTTTAAAACTATAGTACCTAGCCTAAGCTTTACCTATAAAATAACATCGTTTCTACAAAATCATCGGTACAGGATGCAAAATATACAATTTTTTTAAACAATTGATTACATTTTTTAATTAAAACTAAATGGATGGATAAGCCATCCTTATAAGTCATGTGGCATGAGGAATTTCTTCCTAAAGAGAAACTCATGTGGTTCTAAGCGACCCAATGCGTTGATCTCCGGGAAGGGATTTTTGGAAATAGGATTTGGCGAGAATAATGGGCTGTCCAGTTTCTTGGTGGAGAATCTGATCGGTTTTTTCGAAATCAATTCAAGACATCGGTTTTGGAATCGTTGCATTTTTGAAAGTTGTGAGGCTGAAACGTGAACCCAGATGGGAGCTGCATACGTTAGTATGGGTCGGATGAGGGAAAACGCTTTGAACAATGATTTTAAATTTATGTTGTTTTTTATATTATCGTATGATGTACGGACTACCGGACTAATTGAGATGGCCAATTAGTTTCGTCGATTGTGTTTAATGGTCAATCGACGTTGACCATCTGGTCCTATTTGAGCCAATAAGGTGTTCTATCAGCTGATTTTGATAATTGAATTTTGCAATTTTAATTACATCTGAATGTGGAATTGGAATTATCTAAATTGTTTATGTATGGAAAATACAAATCATTTAATTCATTTTTCAAGATGGCGGTTTCGAAATGGAGAATATAATTCTATGAGGACGGAGATTATAAATTATTACCAATATTGTTAAAAAATTCAAACAGGTGGACAATACTTTCTAATCTTAAAAAAATAAATGCATACAAAATTTAATGCCCACAGTAAAAGTTGGGCCGTTTGGCCGTTGTAGTCTCTTGAAGTTGCAGTTTTTAAATCGTTTTTATTGTTTGTTTTAAATAAGAACGAATTGCTCGATTTTTGCAATACCTGGGGGTTTTGATAATTCAACCCCCTTAAATTTCTACGCTCATGGAAACAAAGGATCTTAGGTACTAAATTTAGATGAAGTATGTTGTTTAATACAAAAGAGGTACTCTTTATAAAAGTCGATTACTTTTACAGTTTACTCAAATTTGGAATTTTAATCATTAGCAGCAGCAATTTCGACACGAAGATTAAATTACGAAATACTTATTAATAATATGTTCCAGGTGTTTTTTTAGATAATAGCACTACATATATCTCTACCTTCGTTCGCAATATCATCAATAATATGTAATTTTCTCTACTATGAGTTTATGGAATAATGATTGAGACAAAACTTGTTTATTTTGAAAAAAGGAACATTTTTTTGTTTTACAATTTTTTTTGAGAAATTATGAGAAAACTATTGTGTTTAATTTAAAATCAGGTTGGACATGCAAGGATCATGGAAACATCAATCATCAGACCCCGTTTTTGAAATAAGCACAGATATACTTCTCAAAACCTTTCACTGTAGTCTGTGATAGGGACATGCGGGCGGAAGGTGAACCACCGTATCTCAAGGAAGGAATCGTCTGGTATACAGACGGATCCAAAACTGAAGAAGGGACCGGGGCGGAAATTTACGGTGAAACACCCAAAGCAAAAATAAGCCTCAACTTGAGGAAATATGCCAAATAAGCAGAAGTATACGCCATACTGGCTTGCGTCCATGAGAACCTGCGTAGAGGCTACATAAACCAGAACGTATGTATTCTCTCGGACAGTCAAGCTGCTTTAAAAGCCTTGTATGGAACTGAGGTCACCTCAGTGGTAGTCAAGCATTGTCTGGAGGAACTGCTGGAGCTGGCAAAATGGAACAATGTTGAATTGATCTGGGTGCCGGGTCACAGTCGTTTTGAAGGAAACGAAAAAGCAGATACCTTAGCAAAGAAGGGAATCGGAATACCTTTCATAGGATCAGAGACTATTTTAGGAATCCAAGGATAGCATGTAAACAGGTGATCAACAAGTGGTCAAATTCTAAACACCGTGATCACTGGGGAAATGTACCGCAGCAAAATCTCGGGAAATACTACTTCGGAATTCAACCAAGAGGCTATCTCTCGATGCACTGAAGTTGAACAGGATGCAACTGCGAAAGGTTACCGGGATTATTAACGGGCATTATCCCCTGCCGAAGCATCTATACACAATGGGGCATAACGGGTCCATTGTGTGCAGATTGTGTGGCAAGAAGGAAGAAACATCTAGCCACATTATCTTTAACTGTGAACCTATGGGTTCGTAGGGGATAATGGAGGGAGATAGATTTTAGAGGCTATCCTGGACGAGACACACTTCGACCATAAGGTCCATTGTGATGTCTGAGGATGTGAGTGGAGGGCAAGGAATTTTGTGTGTAGACTAGGAATTGGTAGGATGTGCGGCTGCAGCCGACTTTGATAGGAACTATGCCGATACTCATCTGGAGTTCATTAAGGAAACTGCAGAAAACCTTCACAAGCATAGCCGGTTACTTCGTTCTTGTCCATACGCCGACAGTCAGTCAATTTATCGCCCCCTTTTTTCTTTTCTTTTTTTAAGTAATTAACAAACAGCCGATGTTGGGATTCGAACCCATAACCTCCCAGTTCTAAGTACACACAACGCCTTTACACGAGCGCAGCTACTTGGCTGGTAACCTCTGGGTTACAGCAGATACAAGATATTCGGTGCATCTCACCCCTAATATATGAACCTTCAGGAAGACCTTATTAGCAAGCTCCTGAAGTAAAAGGGGTCCGACTGAAGTAGAAGGGGGACACAATGGACCATAAGGTCGAAGTGCAATACTTTTTAGACCCCAAGATATATCTATCTATCTATTGTGTTTATGGAAAAAAACTTTCCAACTCTAGTGACTCAAACTCATATAGCAGATACAAATATCTAACCCATAAATATCAACATTGCAATTAAACCTGCGATACAGTACACATTATATTTAACACTGTACAATTCTAGAAAAAACCAAACAAGACAGAACGATATATTTATACGTGCGAATGTATACGCGCATATCTTTGTCTCTTTTTATATACTCACGTATAGAAACAGATTAACTTTATGTTCTGGAATGTAAAGAATATTTGATGCGATTCTCTTACTTTCTTAGAACTCGTGCATTTCAGATATATAAAGCAGAACAACAACAGCTCACGAGTTCAGTAATAATTAAACATTCATCACAAGTTAATACAATTCAAAAGTATAATCTAAAAGTTCTAATTGTTATCCAAAAAGTAGTAAAATAAAGTTTACAAAAATATACATTTCAAGTATTTTCTTTATCATACGCACCCTTTCGCTACAAATTGTTTACAAACCCCGGCGTTCGTTAAAAATTATATTAACGACAAATTAACGGATTACGACAAACAGCTACAACTCAACGAATAACGACAACCAGCTACGTATCAACGAAATTGGATATGCGACAATATGCCCGGGATCGAAAATCAAGTACCACCCCAACAAGTTGGACCTAATCAACAACAACAACCGGGGACTAATCAATAACAACAACCGAGGACTAATCAACAAGCTATTACCAATCACCAAGCTATGGGCAACCTCGAAGTGGCGGTCCGAGTGGCCGTACGTATTCCACCGGTTTGGAAACAAAATATTCGCATGTCGTTCCACCAGATCGAGTGCAATTTCGAAAACGCGGGTATAAAGACGGATAAAACCAAGTACAATTACGTTGTAAGTACCTTAGAGAGTGATGTGTTGGAACAAATATCCGACTTCTTTCAAAACATCCCCACTGTGGATCGCTACGAAAGACTCAAGGAACGGATCGTTAGCGAGTACAACGATTACGAACAAAAACGAGTCAAGAAAGTCCTAACAGAACTAGAGCTCGGCGACCAAAAACCATCCGCGCGACTACGTCAAATGCGTAATATAGCCGGAGATATGGTCTCAGAAGAATTTCAAAAAAACATGTTCCTGGATCGTCTTCCAGACTACGATCGCCAAATTTTGTCAACAAGCGACAGTGGAGTAAACAAATTAGCAGAAACGGCAGACCGACTCGTCGAATATGCCCCACCGACGCACGTAGCTGCAGTTTCCAATTCCAACATGGTCGATCCTACGATACACCTTATTCAAGAAAAATTCAAGCAACTCGAATGTAAAATCGACCAAATTAGCTCCTCACGCCGTCCGCGAGCTAAATACAATTCCCATATGAGACGCACCATCAAGAGGCAAATTCCTCATGTGCTGGTACCACTGTAAATTCAAGGAGCAAGCCCAGAAATGCGTCGAACCATGCAATTTCACCAAAACCACCGCGTTGGAAAACGAGCAAGCGCGTCGTTAGCCGCGGTGACTGACATCAGCATTTCGCAACGCAGCGTAATTCCTCTAGCTGACTGATCAAATTCAACTTCATCGTAGCAGACGTCGACACAGCGATTATTGGAGCCGATTTTCTTTCATTTCACAATCTAATCGTCGATATACGAAACAAACGATTGATAGATCAAGAGACACAAGTACACTCTACCATGTTTTCGAAACGAAAAATCTAGAGTACGGCGGACTCTCAACCATATATCGCAACTGCAATATAGCTCATATTTTGTAAAAATTTGCGGACATCACTAAATCACGAAACTTCAATAAATCGTCAAACAGCGGTGACGTTTTTCATCATATCGACACCAAAGGCACACCAGTCCAAGCCAAACCTCGACGACTTAACCTAGAAAAGCTCAAGTTCGCAAAGCAAGAACTCGAAGTTATACTCGAACTCGGCATTTGTCGACCATCAGAGAGTAACTGGGCAAGTCCACTTTATATGGTTCCCAAAAAAGGCGAATCATGGCGACCGACAGGAGACTATCGCGCTCTAAAGTATTCCGTACAAAGTATTCCTTATAAGTACCCAATACCACATGTGCAAGATTTCACGAGTTTTCTGGCGGGAAAATCCATATTCACGAAAATTGATTTAGTTCGCGCGTATCACAACTCTCATCCATCCAGACGATATCGCAAAGACAGCTATTACTACGCCTTTTGTGTTATATTAATTTCCATACATGCCATTCGGACTACGCAACGCTGCCCAAACATTTCAAATTTCTATCTGGATGACATCCTTATCGCAAGTGACACACAAACGAAACACATGCAGCACATCGAACAAGTTACTCAACGGCTCCAAACGAATGCAATTTCTATCAACTTGGCCAAGTGTCAATTCAGCAAAACCGAAGTACCATTTCTTGGATTTCACGTAACAGCGTCCGGTATCAAACCACTACCAGAACGTGCGACGGCAATAACAGAATTCCCCTTACCCAAAACTATCGCCGACCTAAGACGGTTTCTGGGTATGGCCACTTTTACCGCCGACTAATTCCAAAAGCATTTCAAATACAAGCACCACCAAACCAACTTACCGCCGGACCTAGGAAACGCGACAAACGAACAATCAAATGGACAGCGAAAAGATAGACGCGTTCAATAGAACCAAACAAACCTTACAAGCCTGCACACTTATCGCGCATCCAGACCCTTTGGTACCGTTAACACTTTTCTTCGATTGCTCAGATTCATGTATGGGAGCGGCAGTTCAACAGAAACAAGACAATTATCAGCCGCTGAGCATTTTTCTCAAGAATGCTCACTCCAGCGCACGCGTCTTCAATACATCAAAACTGAAATAGCGGATCAGACGATCCGCTCAACCTAAACCTAAAAGTCCCAACCTAAAATGGGACTGTAAATTATGGAGACGTTCATGTATCAATTGCCAACGAGCAAAAGTACAACATCACACTTACAGCCCGCTCATTGGATTCAAAATTCCTAACGAGAGATTTTCACACATTAACGTCGATATTATCGGACCACTTCCATCGTCTAGAGGACAACGTTATTGCGTAACGATGATTGACCGCACATCAAGATGGCCTGAAGCCACCCCTGTTCCGTATATAAACACAGAGACAATTGCGGAGGCTATATACTCCAACTGGATCTATCGTTTCGTCGGTCCAACAGCCATTACAACTGACCAAGGAAAACAAGTCGAATGCACATGGTTCAGCGAACTCATCAAACATCTAGGAACTTCGTTCAAACACACTCTCGCGTATCACCCTGCGAGCAATGAAAACATCGAACGCTGGAACTAGACTCTCAAAACAGTTCTCAAGCGTCACTTAACTGAAAATTGGACAGAGATTCTACCTTCGGTTTTACTCGGACTAAGATCGGCAGTTATTAAAGACTTAGGCCGGTATTCACAGTCCGGTCTTAAATGTAAGATCATCTTAAGCATGATCTTAAGACAGCGTTTAGATTCATAAACGAAATCTTGAGGCTTGCTTAAAAGTTTGATCTTAGCTAAGATTGTGTAGTTGTATAAATATTCACAGACATTGCTTAAGACGATCTTAAGAATTGAAAACTGTTTATGTATTCACAGTCAAATAAGACCATCTTATAATTGAAGTTAACCTTATTTTTTATTAAAAAAAGAGGTTTTTATTTAAGTCAACATTTTAGTCGACTTAAGACGATTTTAAATAGTTTTGTTGTAAAAAAAGTAGTGAAGATAATGGATTTTTTGGGTTAACATAATATCATTATTTATGATAATATTGGTATCGATTTTGATTCGAGATATACAAAATTATTTTGATTTTTATTCAGACATCGAATTTAAAGAAAGATGTAGATTCGACGAAATCAGTATTAAATTTGGAATATTACCACTAATAGAACAGAATCTAGCTAAAGTCAACCGTCGTGGATTATTTATTCACCCAATGTTTCAATTATTAATATGTTTGCGATTCTATTCAACTGGTTGTTTTCAGGTAATTATAAATAATTATTATAACTATAAATTTATTTTTAATAATAAACTTTTATTACTTTTAAATAATCTCGTTTATCTGCAGTACATATATTTTTTAATAAAAAGAAAATAAATATTTTTACAGCTTATTTTGGGTGATACTATGATATTATCACAACCAACAGTTTCTAGAATTTCGTGTAAGCGTTTTACTTGCAAGTTTGCTTAATGATTTAAACTCAAGAAGTTAGATCAGCAAATCAGAGGCTTTTTGGAATACCTGGTGTTGATGGGCAATTGATTGTACTCATATCCGATTAGTTCACACAAGGTTTCAAAATGTCGACAAAAGTTAATAACAAATATTCATCAGAGTCGTATCAAAATCTTGACTTTAAATCTAAAAAAAACCAAAAGATGATTTAAAACAGGTATTGCTCATATTTTATATAAATTTACGAAAGATTTCGTTTTGTTTGTATGAAATACAATATTTATATAATATACTTATTAAGTATTTTACGAAAATTTCAAATTTTTGTTTTATATTTATAGAATTTGAAAAACCACAAGAAGACAGATTGTTGAAATTAATATAAGATATTATTTTCATACATCTTTAAATTATTTATTTTTCTTTCATCTAAAAAGCCATTTCATTATTTTAAATGCGTTTCTAATACTACACTCTTTAATTTAAAAAAAAATTATATTGATAACTTTTTTTAATCTGTTTTAGGTTTTGCCTTACAGCAGGCTTCTTTAAAGGGGTGGAAAACTCGCAAAGAGTTCCTCAAACCAGAGAGATCTATGTCGCAGCGAGTTGGTGAATTAAAGCGAACTAATGAGCAAAATATTCAATAAGCAAAAAAATAATCAGCAATCATTATTAAAAGAAACAAAGAATAATATTAGAAAAAATTAAAATATTATGTAATTCGTTATGAAAATTACGTTTTTTTATATTTGTTATTGTAGTTATATAATAACAAATCAATAAATATTGAATTTTTAGAACTATGAAAAATACTTTTTTTTTAATGAATTACCTATTCCGATATACAGCTGACCATATATGATTAGAGATGATTATATATAATGAGATACAATTAGACCTGATTAATTTTTGGATCTGATAATAAATAAACATATCTGTTCATGTATGATCAGATCTAATTATGTATGACTAGGCCTGGCCAATTTTTGAATCTGATTATATATAAACATATCTGTTCATGTATGATCAGATCTAATTATGTATGACTAGACCTGGCCAATTTTTGGATCTGATTATATATAGATGATTATGCATAATCATATATAATTAGACAAATCTTTTTTCATCGTGTACGGTGTTTGGAAACGAAGATTTCCTTGTTTATCAAGAGGACTGACAACTAAACTTCTTTATTCAACCACAATTGTTGTAGCCTGTGTTGTATTACATAATATGTCTTTGATAATCTATCAAGATGAAGTGCCTGTACTTCAACCAAATTGGCAACCTGATGGTTTTGCATATCGTGAAGCATTAATTGAACGTATATTTAATGCATAAGGCTACATAAATTTTTTCATATTTAATACACATGTTTTTCTACTTTTTATTAAAAAGATATAATTTTAAGTGATGGAAAATTGTTAATTGAAATGGTTAATTTGTCTCTAATGAATTTATAAATATAATGTATTTAAAAAAAATAAATTGACCTTCTTAAACAGATTTAGTTTGATTTGGAATTGTAAATTAATAAATAAAAAAATTGTATAAACTATTTTTTATCTAAAGACAATTTTTTGAATTCCCTCCTTTTCTGTTTTATGAAGTATGATATGATTGTTTATTTATGACTGACAGGAATATGATTCATTTCTTAGCCAATCATATCATCGGTTACATGTGAATTATTACGAAAATAGACGAACACAATTTAAGACGATCTTAAGATTCGTCTTACGTAAGCTGATCTTAAACCATATAAGATCATGCTTGAAACCATCGTCTTACGAAAGATCTTAAGTTCTATCTATGAAATCATCGTGTCTTAAAACAAATAAGACGGTCTTTATGAAGATGATCTTAAGCAATTGCTCAAGACTGGACTGTGAATACGCGCCTTAGACGTATCAACAACGCACCTAACCTACGGAACAGCACTTCAACTACCAGGGCAATTCGTCGCGGAACAATCTCGTGAAAAAACTTCTTCCACGGAACTCATAGCAAAGTTTCAAGAACAAATGCGCAGTATTCGAGTCAAAAACCAATCACACAGCGCTCAAACCAAAGTCTACGTACCAAAAGAATTATATACCTGTACGCACGTTTTCCTACGGACAGGCGCTACGAGAAAGCCTTTACAACCACAATGCACTGGACCACATCAAGTCATTCAAAGGCCGTCATTGCAATAGACCATCTGAAGCCTGCACATATTCTTAACGATAACAAAACAGGCGAAGATCAACCTAACCAAGCCAAGTCTACAACACTTGACACAATGATATCGTCTCTAAGAAAACCACGAGATCGGGAAGAACTACCCGTCAACCTGTACGCTTCCTCGATACATTATCACTAGCAAGGGGGTGATATGCAATGACTCAAACCCATAGCAGATATACATATCTAACCCATCAATATCAACATTGCAATTAAACCTGCGATACAGTACACATTATATTTAACACTGTACAATTCTAGAAAAAACAAACAAGACAAAACGATACATTTACGTATACGCGCATATCTTGCTCTCTTTTTATATACTCACGTATAGAAAGATTTTAACTTTATAAGTATGTTCTGGAATGTAAAGAATATTCGATGCGAGTCTCTCACTTTCTTAGAAGTCGTGCAGATTTTTTGAAAAATTTCATCAAACTTCAAAGACCTGTAGGCAATGGGTTAAGATGATATAAAATTAATTTTGGCTAGTGCATTTTGTAGGAAATTTTGTCTACTTTAATTTTGGTAAGAGTAAAATTTTCTATAGCACATGTTGCTTTTGAGTTATAAGCAAAAAACCGAAATAAGTGCCAAAATTTCGTTGTTTTCCGCCTACCAGAAGTTTTAGCAGGGGCTTTCGACGTCTCGAACATAGTTTCAGACTCCCCTTACCATACCAAACAATCTATAAAAAAATATTTTGCCACCAATTAATGCACGTTCGACACTTCTCAGGTTACCCATATACTGGACTATATTGGATACAGAGGGTTTTCAAATGAACCCATATTGATGTACACTCCCGTTCAATAAAATTGTACTGATCTGGATTGAAAATTTATCCCATAATCTTGTTGACAGTAGTAAATCTTTAACACAAATATAACATATTTGTTAATTTTATATTTATGAGATAGACAGAATACTTTACATGTATTTTGTATCTATAGATTCGCTCTGTTTATCATCTTTATGACATTCATATGTTTACAATTTTTATATCATATATCAATATATATTATATATTATATACAATATTGCAAATATACATTAAAATTATTATTAAAATAATTTGTTAATATTAGTTATAAAACCTATTTTGACAAAATGGAAACCCGACTTCTAAAATCAAATATTCTATAACAAAAGATGCACTAAAAAGTAAAAAAGTAATTGCATATTCTTGTGACAATTTTAGTTCACCAAAGCAAAAATTTTTAAATATATATGTACAATTATTGTTATTTTTGGAGGCGGTGTCAGCATAGAGAAATTCACATAACTTTTGGACACCGCCTCCAAAAATAACAATAATTGTACATATATATTTAAAAATTTTTGCTTTGGTGAACTAAAATTGTCACAAGAATATGCAATTATTTTTTTACTTTTTAGTGCATCTGTTATAGAATATTTGATTTTAGAAGTCGGGTTTCCATTTTGTCAAAATAGGTTTTATTTCTTGCTTTTTAGTGAATTTGAAGTTCTATAACAGATTTTATTTGTCTAAATATGGGTAGACCTACTAAACGATCAACTAATTTGTAGTGAATTTTTTTATAACACTTTTTTTTTACCCGTTTTTTTTTTTTTTTTTATAATTTTTAGTACAATTTTTTATAACAGATTTTCAATTTTTTTTACAAGTATTTTGTTATTTTTTTGTAAAAATTTTTTTTTTTGGGTCGGCTTTTTTTGGTAAAAAATTTTTTCCAGTCGGTTTTTAAAAAAATTTTTTTATTTTCCCATTATGAATGAGTATACCCTTTCAAAAAATTCGCAGAAATCGGTTGTCACATATAAAATGAGGATTTTCCTCGATTTCCCGGAGATCCCCTCATCAGAATACGATTTGGTGACAATGGGACCAATGGGAAGCCAAACCCTTTAAAACAAAAAAAAATATTCAAAATCGGTTCATAAATGACGGAGTTATAAGGTGACACACATAAAAAAAAAAAAATACAGACGAATTGAGAACCATCCTCCTTTTTTGAAGCCGGGTTAAAAAGAGTTTTATGTTACATTAAAAAAAAGTATTCTAAATTAAAAATATGTTATTTTTAACTTATATATATTTTTATAAAATATATTATTTTTTATTTATATATTATTTTATAAAATATATCATTTTTATAATTATAAATAATAATAAGAATAATAAATAATGGGGCGTTTAACTACCGATTTGAACACCACGGTCTATAACAGAGGCCACCCACATCATTATTTATCAATCATTATTAATTATTAACTTTACATTTTTATGATGTGAGTGGAGGACAAGGAATTCATATGCAGACTATAATTTAGTAGGTTGTGCGGCTGCAGCCGACTTTGCAAAGAACTATGCCCGATATTCATCTGGAGTTCGTGAAGGGAAACTGCAGAAAACTTTCACAAACATAGCCGGTTACTTCGTTCTTATCCATACGCCGACATTTAAGTCAATCATCTGCCCCATAATTTTTTAATTGACAAACTGCCGATGTTGGGATTCGAACCCATAACCTCCCAGTTCCAAGTAGACAGAGCGCGTTAGTCCGTAAAAAAAAACACGATTTCAACAAAATAGGCCAGTTTTTCCAAAAATTGCAAATTTTAGTTTTAGACCATATTTGGACCGAAATTGCGTCGAAACCATTGGTCCTGCGAGTAGAACTTGCTGAATGTAACTTGTAGGTAATTTAATTAGCTTTAAATTAAGCGCAAAGCAAAGTCTATAACCTTTCCTATCTTTTGTTTTTAGCGAATTTCTTCCAAAGGAATTGCAGCTATTGTTTTTGCACCAATATTGGAATTTCGTAAAAATTTCTTCAAATGTCCACCGATCCTACCTATTAGATGTTAAAAATCACTTTCGCTAAAATTTGTACATATGTATATATATATACATATATACATATGTACTTTTTTTAAATGTCTGTGGACTCTCTAGCGGTCACAGTTTTATTCCGATTGGAATGAAATTGGGTATTTGGGTCGCTTTTGGTATTTTAAAGGTCAAGTTCGTTAATGGGTAAAATCGGACGAAGGTACTAAGTTTTACTGTAAGTTTGTTTCTTATCATTTTTCTGTTACACTAATATTTACAGAAATATTTACAATTAAAGATTGCAAGTTAAAATTCGAAATATTTCTAGTCACATTCGAGTTTGAGAAAAATGATCAAGTAATGAATTGTAGCAAACTTGATTTTCTACAACTTTACTGCTTATATATTTTTCGATTATTCTAATATTAAGAGAGATATTTAATATTTTGTGTTTGTTTGACACGAATACATAAAATATGTTTTATTGTTTAAAATTTTGATTGTCGTTTCCATAGTAACTATAAACTATAATCATTATACCGTTTTTTTTTTTTTTGCTATTAATAAATTTAATTTTTGCAAATACTAAAGTCATATCAGATATTATATTTCATTTTGATCACACTAAAATTATGACCGCTAGAGGGTGATTTATGTATTCTAAGGAAATTCGCTTAGTTGACGTAGCTCCTGCGTAACGAATTTTTTGGTTTGGTAATGAAAAAGAAGTTTAAAAAAACGTTGAAATATATTTTAATATAAACATAAATAATAAACATAAGTAATCAAAAGTTTAGTAAATTCAACAACTAATCAGTCAATCAAATTAGACACATAGTCAAATAGGCCTGTCAAAATCAACAATAAATTCGCAAAACATGATATATCTCTGATTTTTTAGTATGTTATTTGGACCCATTAGGGCTATGTATACTCAAGTTTGCAACTCCCAAAAAGTTGTGGAAAAATTTTTACACACGAAAAACCGCGAAATTTTCGGACTTGTTTCAGATTTTGCTCTGTATCTCCTAATCCATACATTTTTCATCGAAAGCTCTACACATTTTTTAAGAACATTAAATTTGTGACAAATTAAGCCCAACCGGAGCTTTGTAGGTCAATTGGTTACCAAAACAAAAGATAGGAAAGGTTATGGAACATTTCTGGAAAAATGCGATTTGACCTTTATGGGTTTTGAGATTTCGAGAGAACTACGAGAAAGGGGGTTTAGAGAGAGGGGAAAACACAAAATTTGACTATCTCCCTTAATATTTGAAAAATCGAAAAATTTATCAGGAGTTAAGTTGTAGGTACTAAGTTTTACTGTAATTTTGTTTTTTATCATTTTTCTGTTACACTAATATTTACAGAAATATTTACAATTATTGACAGTTAAAATTCTAAATATCTCTGTACACATTAAAGTTTGAGAAAAATGATCAAGTAATGAATTGTAGCAAACTTGATTTTCTACAACTTTACTCCTTATACATTTTTCGATTTATCTTATATTAAGAGATATATTTAATATTTTGTGTTTGTTTGACACGAATACACGAAATATATTTTATTGTAAAAAATTTTGATTGTCGTTTCCATAGTAACTATAAACTATAATCGTTATATATCGTTCTATTTTAGCTATTAATAAATTTTTGCAAATACTAAAGTCAGATATTATATTTCATTTTGATCACACTTAAATTATGACCACTAGAGAGTGACGCAACTCCTGCGTAACGAATTTTTTTTTTTAAACTTATTTTTCATTACCAAACCAAAAAACAAAAGATAGGAAAGGTTATAGAACATTTCTGGAAAAATGCGATTTTACTTTGTATGGGTTTTTGAGAAGACTACGAGGCTTATAGACTTTGCGCTTAATTTAAAGCTAATTAAATTGCCTACAAGTTACATTCAGCAAGTTCTACTCGCAGGACCAATGGTTTCGACGCAATTTCGGTCCAAATATGGTCTAAAACTAAAATTTGCAATTTTTGGAAAAACTGGCCTATTTTCAAAGTGCCGTAATTCGGTAACGAATTGACCTACAGAGTTCCGATTGAGCTTAATTTGTCAGAAATTTGATGCTCTTAAAAAACGTATAGAATAGCTTTCGAAGAAAAATGCATGGATTAGGAGATATATTGCAGAATCTGAAACAAGTCCAAAAATTTCGCGGTTTTTCGCGTGTAAAAATTTTTCCACAACTTTTTGAGAATTGCAAACTTGGATATACATAGCCCTAACGGGTCCAAACAAAATACTAAAAAATTAGAGATACATCATGTTTTGCGAATTTAGCGAGTTTTTGTGTTGATTTTGACTGGCGTATTATAATAGTAGACCATGATAAATAAGCACTGATTGTAGAAATGCATTTTTTTTCATGGTTCTCATTTTTTTAAATACTAATTTGTTTAAATTATCTCAAAAAAAACTAAAATAGAATTTAAAGACTCATATTTACGCTTAAAAATGTTGCCCATTCTTGAATAATTCAAAATTAATCGAAATATATGATGCAATAGTAGAACGATGGATTTTCAGATTCTAGATTATTTATATAACTGTAGAAAATGGTCAAATTTGAGATTTTTCAAACCAAAAAATGTATATCAATTTTTTTTAAAATTCACAATATCTTTTAAATTTGAATGTAGCCAAACAATATAAAAATAGTTTATTCCGTTCTAAAACAACAATGTTTTGGAATTATTTATACAATTTCGGTATAAAAAAATTGAAATCAAATTTGCAAATTCATGTGCCAATTATTTCTCGACTACGACATCACACATTTTTTTTTTTAAATAAAATTTGAAAAAGGGTACATATATTGGTGAATATAATAATAATTTAAAACTTTGTACACTCGCCAAAAGAATTGTGGACTTTTACAAAATATTCTTTGTGCAAGTTATTCTTTCTTTTGTTTCAAATATTTTAAAACTTGCTGCGTTATAAAATTTTAAAAACATACTAAGGGAAAACTTGCGAAATAAATTTCAACCAAATTTTCTCTTACATTTAATAAATTTACCCTTCATTAATTTTCTTGGTAAATAGTTTACTGAGCTATTTACTTTGTAATAGCTCTTTACTTTGTAAATGGTAAGGCTCTTTATGGGATATTATCACTTTTTAAGCAGCAACTATTATATGAAGTCTCTCCCCGAAAACTCGCCCCTTTTTTACATTTATGTTTTTGATCGGATATGACTACTTTTTGCAAGGCTTAAATGTACAAAGCCGAAGGCTTTGCACAAAACGCTATATTTGAATAAATGTACCCTTACTTACTGTGTTTCGCTCATCAAGCTCTTTCATTTTATACCCATATCATAGGGGTTAATCATATATTTATTACTTCTATATTGCTAGTTCCCATAAGTGGAAGTGTGGCCGATGCAGTGAGCCAGCAATTGTCTATTTCTGCATCTTTTGGTTATTTTTAACCGTTATGCGCAAGTGTATAAGTATGTAGATTCTCTCGTTCAATAAAATTGAACCGATCTGAATTTTTAATTTTGTTACATTTTGTAAAAGTCTACAATTGTTTTGGCGAGTGTACAAAGTTTTTTACTTTGAAATAATATATATGTATCCTATTTCAAATTATATTTTTGAAAAAAATGTGTGCAGTCTAGGTAGTCGAGAAATAATTGGCACATGATTGTACAAATTTGATCTCAATTTTTTATAGCGAAATTGTTTAAATAATTCCAAAACACTGTTGTTTTAGAATGGAATAAACTCTTTTCATATTGTTTGGATACATTCAAATTTAAAAGATATTGTGAATTTTTAAAATAAAATTGACATAAATTTTTCGGTTTAAAAAATCCCAAATTTGACCATTTTCTACCCATTAAAAATCTATCAAAATTTGATACTGAAACGAATAGTCACGAATATTTTTAATGTAAATAACCATTTTTAAATTATTTGGTACGTCAATATTTGGTTATTTTTTATTTAAAAATGGGTATTAACAAGAAAATTTCTCATTAGTGATTATGGTTATTTCATTATGATTATTATTTGATTATGGTTATTTCATTACAATTATATAATCTAGAATCTGAAAATCCTTCGTTCTACTATTGCATCCTATATTTCGATGAGTTTTGAATTATTCAAAAATGGTCAATATTTTTAAGAAAAAATATGAATCTTAGTTTTTTGAGATACAAAATACATGTAAAGTAAGTATTCTATCTCATAAATATAAAAATTAACAAATAGGTATTATTTGTGTTAAAGATTGGCTCAATTTTATTGAATGGGAGTGTATGTATTATATATAATCAAATATTTGTATTAGCATGAAGAATAGATATATTAGGAGAGCGAACGTAATGTTAAAAAAACGGTCAAGAATTGGTGTAACTATCTTTTATCAGTAGGGGTCACTGGTCTCAGTGCCGTACGGAATTTAAATGTTTAAATGTAGGCGCCAAGAAGTCACTTTCATTCAGTTAATAAGAAGTCTTAGTTTTATAGATAATAAAAAATTGTTTTCGATTATCAAGTAATAATTAAATAAATATTAATAATAGAGAATTCTTAATAATTGCAATAAATTAAAAGATGAAGAATCATAGTGATAATTTTGCAATTAATAATAATAATATACAATATATGTTTACAATAACTGACATATATTAGATAAAGAAAGAAGATCACAAAACCGGTAATTACAGACCATATTCCTTTCGTAAATGCAGACACGCATTCCTAACCTTAAACAACCTTTCACTCATAGATATATAGCAGTATATCTATGCTTTCCCTGTACAACATCGTCCCATTTTTTCACATTTATAAAATTAAACAATTTTTATACTTACAATTTTTATTTGTAAAATGTGATAACCGTTGATTTTAATATGTAATAATAATAATAATTCCGTACGGGCAGATTCGCACTGCCGCTAGTGGCGAAAATAATAACTATGATCTCTACACGTTTTTGAGGACACAAAAATAGACGAATTGCCTATGTCGTTCAATCTCCTAATATATCTATTCTTCATGTGTATTAGTCTCAGCGGGTATTAAATGAAGCAAGAGCATATATGTCTGCACCGTAGTGCTTAAGGCTCTCTCGCTATACCAACTAGCAATATAGGTAGTATTAAATATATGGGGTTAATGTGGAAATTATAATTCGCCATTTTGCGGCGGCCGCCATATTGGATATAGAATGACGTCCCTTTACTTACTATGTTTTGCTCATCAAGCCCTTTCATTTTATACCCATATCATAGGGGTTAATGTGGAAATTATAAATCGCCATTTTGCGGCGGCCATAAAATTTTAAAAACATAAGGGAAAACTTGCGAAATAAATACAACCAAATATTTTTTACATTTACTCAATTTACCATTTATTAATTTTCTTGATAAATAGTAGATTTTTTGGAGCCGAGTTTTGTTTTTTTGTAAAAAAATTTTTATTTACATTTATGTTTTTGATCGGATTTTAATCGGATTGCTATAAATGTTATCTATATAAATAAAATGATAGAGGTTTGTCGTTGTGCGCGCATCACACAAAAATTACTGGTTCAATTTTGATAAAATTTTTGTTTGTTTTACTCCTTAGATACTTTGTCCTTATCTAAAATTGTCATGATAACTTCATTCAATAAAAAGTTAATAATAATAATCATTAACAAGAGGGGTACCACAAATGGGTCCCTAGCACCTAGACCAAGGGGTCTAGGTCTCCTTGAGAACAACCTATCACCTCTTACCCGGAGACGTCTCCGCAGATTGTAAGCAGATGAAGCTATAGGATTCTGTGAGGCCAGACGCCGTACAGAAAGCCTACAGCATCTCCGCCGGGATTGCTACCAGGATTGATAGATCCAAGGTTTCGGACCTAAACATTCTATACCTGACATGACCCCTCAGGGTCATGTCAGGTATATGTCATGTATCAACCAGGGATTGAAAATAAACCTTGATAAGACCACACTAATTCCATTCATACGGAAAAGGAAGGTGGATAACATAAAACCACCCATCCTCTTCGGTGAAAGACTACAGATCACAAGGGAAACCAAATTTTTAGGAGTAATATTGACCTCTAAACTAACATGGAACCCTCATCTGGATTACATAACAAATAAGAGCAAATCTTATGCTTTAAAGAGAGCATGTGGAAAAGTCTGGGGTCTAAAACCCAAGATGATCCACTGGCTTTATACAATAGTAGTTAGGCCAATTATAACCTATGTTGATCTAGTGTGGTGGTCAAAAGTTAATCAGATAACAGCATGCAAAAAGCTATCCAGGGTCCAAAGACTGGACTGCTTGTGCATTACTGGATCCATCAGCAGTACACCTACGGTTGCCATGGAAGTCATACTGGGGCTGCATCCGCTAAGCATTGTAATAATAGCTAAAGTGACATCCAGCGCCTATAGATTGTCTTGCAATAATAACTGGATTCATAAAAATCAGTTTGGACATGCAAGGATCATGGGAACATCAATCATCTCAGATCCCGTTTTTGAAATGGGCACAGATATACTTCACAAGACATACTCCTTCTCAAAACCTTTCACTGTAGTATATGATAGGGCCATGTGGTCGGAAGGAAAACCACCCTACCTCAAGAAAGGAATCGTCTGGTATAAAGACGGATCCAAAACTGAAGAAGGGACCGGGGCGGGAATCTACGGTGAGAGACCTAATGCAAACATAAGTCTCAACTTGGGGAAATATGTTCAAGCAGAAGTCTACGCCATACTGGCTTGTGTCCGTGAGAACCTACCTAGAGGCTACATAAACCAGATCGTATGTACTCTTTCGGACAGTCAAGCTGCTTTAAAAGCCTTGTCTGGAGCTGAGGTCACGTCAAAGGTAGTCAAGGATTGTCTGGAGGAACTTATGAAACTGGTAAAACGGAACAATGTTAAGTTGATCTGCGTGCCGGGTCACAGTGGTTTCGAAGAAAACGAAAAAGCGGATACCTTAGCAAAGAAGGGAATCGGAATGCCCTTCATAGGCCCAGAGCCTATTTTAGGAATTCCAAGGACTGCATGTAAACAGGTGATCAACGAGTGGTCAAATGCTAAACACCGTGATCACTGGGAAAAAGTACCGCGGCAAGAGCTCGGGAAGGTACTGCTTCAGAGTGCAACAAAGAGGCTATCTCTCGATGCACTGAGGCTGAACAGGATGCAACTGCGGAGGGTTACCAGATTCATTACCGCGCATTATCCCCAGCGGAAGTATCTGCACACAATGGGACTCCATAACGGGTCCATTATGTGCAGATTGTGTGGCGAGGAGGAAGAAACATCCAGCCACATTATCTTTGACTGCGAACCTCTAGACTGCAGCAGATACAGGATATTCGATGCATCTCACCTCGAATATATGAACCTTCAGGAAGACCTGATAAGCAAGCTCCTGGCTATTGCCAACATATGGGAGAAGCTAATCTCGTCGGACTGAAGTAGAAGGGAGAGTACAATGGACCATAAGGTCGAAGTGCAATACTTTTTAGACAGCAAGATGTATCTATCTATCTACATGCATAGATAGATACACGCCAAGTTAATAAAACGTGTTAAAAACAAAATATGAATAACTGATAAACAAAACATTATATCTAGAGCAGTGCGACATACCAAGTTTAAGGGGTTTTTGCCTGTGTACGTCTCATTTAACATTATTGAAATTTCAGCAAATATGATAAAACTAGCATATTGCAAAAAAAAAATTGCAAACCATATTGCCAGGGTATCGAAGCTACTAATTCACACTGACGTGGTCCATCGTCCCCAACCCTTCTCGTACTGAATCGTACAAAGAACGTCCTTTCTTTTTTCTTAGAATTTGATCGACTAATATATTATTACATACTGTAGACTTATAAGTATAGACTTTTTTCTATAAGAATCTATTTTTGTTCGGCTAATATTATTATATACTAGCGACTTCATAAGTAGCACCCTTTTCTTCAAAATGTTACAGTTGATTTATGTTGAATCAATTCTGTTTTGGAAACAATGTTTAGAAAAAAGTTGTTGGTATTTTGATAACTAACAAGTTTTATTCGAAACATTTAATCAGCTGCAATAATGTACAAAGAAATTAAAAGCTGATTCACTCTAATGTAATACATTTAAACTAGCTAGTTATATTCAAGTGTACGGTTTATCGTATAAAATCGGAGACATGGAGAATACACATGGGTTGCTTTCCATTTAAACACACAGCCAATAAGTGTGTGACACACAGCAAAGCCCGCTGTGTGAGAAAGTGCGATAAATGGAACGTAATTTAATTCTTTACATGATTTACAAATGGTGTTCATAAACATTTTTCACTACACACAATTTTTTTGTGTTCTCTCTGTGTACGCACGCTGTAAAACGAAGTTGTTAATGGAACACACACTGTAGCACACTGTATCACACTCCGTTGCTGTGTGTTAAATGGAAAGCAACCATTATTTATTCACTTTCAATAAACCAAATTGACGTTTAATGATGATTACGGTCATTTTTTTTATAAAAGAGTGGAAATATTTACTTGAATGACACCGATACTATGGATGATAATTTCTCAAACACTTCATTTACGGCATTTATATTCTATCCGATCAAAAACAAATGTAAAAAAGGGCGGAGTTTTCGGGGACATACTTCATATAATAGTTGCTCCTTAAAAAGTGATGATATCCCAATTAAAGAGTCGAGCTATTAATAAATAGTTAAAACTAAAATGTAAGAATATAAGTGCAAAGTAAAATGAAAAAAAAAAATTTGTTGAAATGCGGCAAGTTTTAAAATATTTGAAATCAACAGAAAATATAACTGGCCGCGTTATAAAATTTTAAATTATAAAATATTAAAAACATACTAAAGAAAACTTACGAAATAAATTTCAATCAATTTTTTTTTTCATTTTACTTTGCACTTATATTCTTACATTTTAGTTTTAACTACTTACTTTATTAATAGCTTGGCTCTTTAATGGGGATATCATCACTTTTTAAGGAGCAACTATTATATGAAATATCTCCTCGAAAACTCGGCCCTTTTTTACTTTTCACAACATTTTGAAAGTTATATATATATATATATATATATATATATATATATATATATATATATATATATATATATATATATATATATATATATATATATTACTCATCAAGCCCTTTCATTTGATACCCATATCATATAGGTTATTGTGGGAATTATAAATCCTCATTTGCGGCGGCCGCCATATTGGATTAAAAATCACGCCACTTTAGTTATTGTGTTTCACTCATCAAGCCCTTTCATTTGATACCCATATCATAGGGGTTAATGTGGAAATTGTAAATCTCCATTTTCGGCGGCCGCCATTTTGGATTTAGAATGACATCGCTTTACTTATTGTGTTTTGCTCATCAATGTTGGTGTGAATAAAATCACAGTTGTCTATGGTTTATAATATTTTAATGTTTGACAAACTGACAGTTGAAGACTATGCGCTACAACTTCACATTCATTATTATTCTCATGTATTTTTTTGACCGCTAATACAAGTATTCAATTTATATACAGTTTTTCCGTCTAAATTAATTTATTGCACCCGTGTTTGTTTATTTCCCGTTTCCAACTCTGCTAATTTATATTATTACAACAATCAAGCCCTTTCATTTGATACTCATATCATAGTGGTTAATGTTGTTGTAATGAAAATTATTGAGAATAATTTTTTTGATCCAACACACATATTAATTATGAAATAGAAGAATATTAAGTAAGATGTTGCGAAAAATATTTAACAAAACATTATTTTTCTCCTTGCAAAAAGAAGGAGTTTTTTTTTTGAAAGAAGTACAAAAAGAAAATAGCTCGATTAATTTTTTTTTTCTTAAACTAAGTTTTTTTTTTGAGTCGAAAATTTAAAATAGATTAACAGATGCTTTTGATTTGGAGTTTTTCTATTCAGAAAAAAAATCAAAAATTGAAAAAAATTATTGCATATAATTTAATTTAAGAGAACCAAAAGTCATGCAAATTTGTATATAGATCATAAAATTTGTGTATAGATTTTGAATTCACACTGGCCGTGTTCATTAAGTCGCTGGTTAAATATCAACCAAGCGGGGTATGACTATGGGTCAAACCCAAGGAGAGGTATAGTTTTTAATTAATTTTATAAATAATCTGAACACTCCGACTACGTTCATGGTTGTTGATATACTAAAATATTCTAGCCTCCATGCGAAAATATATTGTCCAAAAAAAATATTTATTCAAAAAAAACAAACATACTCTAGAACGACCCATGGCGGGTATATAAACCGGTGACCAGTGTCGATTCAAATGAGTTTAATATCGACTATTGTCTGATTCCTTCAAAGTTGAAATTCGGCTATTGTCTGATTAGTTCAAAGTTTAAAATCAAGTATTGTCTGATTAGTTCAAAGTATATAATTGTTGTTCAATCCAGATCAAGTTAAAGTTGGAATTTGTACAAGTAATTTGATCAAGCAATTCAAAGTTTGACATTGTGTGAAAAAAATTAAAATAATTGTTGAAAAGAAATTGGATAATCATTTTTTTTTTTAAAGCAATAAAATCAGGTTTTTTTTTGCTTCGTAAAAACTTGTGTTTAATTTAATTTTTTTTTCTCTTTTCTTTAACAAAAAACGTGCGTGTCATTTCATTACAAAATATTTAGTAAAATACTTTACTAATATATTTCTTTTGTTTTTGTCGAGTATCGGAATCATTACAGGTTCGGGCAGCGCTCCTTTGAAGTAAAAAGAGAGCCAGGATACCGCGACAATGTGAAAATTGTAAATATCCACTTTATATACTATGTGTCGTTCATCAAGCCCTTTTATTTCATACCCATATCATAGGGATTAATGTGGAAATTAAAAATCGCTATTTGCGGCGGCCGCCATATTGGATTTAGAATGACGTCTACAAGCCCTTTTATTTGATACCTATATCATAGGAGTGAATTTGGAAATTTTAAATCGCCATTTGCGGCGGCCGCCATATTCGATTTAAGATGACATCGTACACTAATGTAGATACCTAAATAATTTTGAGTCGGCGCCAAAAAATCACCATCAAAATGGAAGAAGGGTGTATCTGATTTTCGGTTAATTGAATTCATATATATAAAAATTAAATCTGTAACATTTGTATGTTTATTGTACAGAATCTCGTACAACAATGTTAAAATGTTAAGATTATTCAATTAATTTATAATATTTATAATTTATCATATGTTACATATTAACCAATGGTATTATAGAAATTTCATAGATCAATGAACGGACAGCATTCATATATCATGAATGATCAAAAAATCATAAAAAATTTTATAAAAAATCATATAAAAAATATACAATCACAAAATATAAAATATCTCTCTTAATATTAGAACAATAGAAAAATACGTAAGGAATACAGTTGTAGGAAATCAAGTTTGCTACAATTTATCAGCTTATCATTTTTGCTCTAGCTCTAATGTGTACAGAGATATTAAAGAATTTAATTTTCAATCTTAAACACATAAATTTAATTTTTGATTTTCCATATTTTCCCAAAGATTCTTATTTAAAATATCAAAAATTCCGCGTCGAATACAAAAAACCGCACCCTTCTAGCATTTCTGGAAGTAGAGCAACAAAGTTTTAAAAAATCGCATACACCTCTCACTAATGGTATGTGCTAACATTTTACTATACATATAGAAATATGGACCAATCATAGAGCAGCAATTTTTCCTATGTTAATTTTATCAAAACAAAAATGCGACAGTTTTCCCATTTCCCGATATAAATTTCGTGATTTCATTATTTTCCCTGTGCCTTGGGTTGGGTACTAGACATAACGATATGCCAAATATAATCTCAATTTAAAATTATTTTTTAAATATCCCTTATTATTTGTATGTGGAATGTTTAAAATAAATGATAGTATTCTATTAACGCTATAACATAAAACAACAATCCACACAAATTAAAAGAAAAAAAATAAAACCCCAATAAGAAAAAAAAATAGAATTCCGACAAAAAAAAATGTTAATCCAACGGTTCGAATATTCCTCCAATATTTGCTAAACAATATCTGAGTCGGTTGTAGAAATCTACCCGGGTATTTTCTAGCACTTGAGGAAAATTATTCGCACAATTGTCAACAATTCTTTGCCTTAATTGTTGCAAATTTTTAGGCCTATTCCGCAATAGATCTGTGTTTTAAGAAAACCCCACAAAAAAAGTCGTTAGGAGATAGATCTGGCAATCTGGCTGGCCACTTGAAGGTTCCAAAACCACTCATAAGAGTTCCTGGAAAGTTTGCTTCAGTAACAGCCTTACATTCATGGCATTGTGTGCAGGGCAACCATGTTGTTGGAATTGAAATATTTTTGAGAATCTAAAGATTCGTCAATGAAGAATGGTCCTATAATATGGTCACTTAATATTCCAATCCAGACATTCACTTTCAGTATGTATGTGTATGTATGGTTTTATAGTAAATATTTTATTTATTTATTTAACATTCATTCTCTATTAGAAATGCTTTTAAAAACGGTCTGTATACTGGTTATAACAAGTAATGTAACAGTTAACTGAGTTAATTGTTTGAATACCCAGTATATACTGAGTTGTATATACTTTGAATTGTTAATATTTCTGCCTATTCAATGTTTATAAAATATGAATTATTTGTAAATGTTTGTTTTGTGTTAATAATTAATATTGAAACAGTAAAAATGTTCTTGGACTGTTAACGCAGAGCGTTGGTCAACGCGAGCCGTTAGGCCACGCGAAAAGTTAGTCAACGCGAAGCTTTAGTAAATCAATGGAAAGCGTTGGTAAACGTAAAGCGTTGGTAAATGCAAAGCGTTGGTAAGTCAGCCAACGCGAAGCGTTGGTCAATGAGAAGCGTTAGTTATTCAAAGAGAATCGTCAGTGATTCAACGCGAAGCTTGATTTCACGCGAATCGTTAATTCTTAAAGTAAGCGTGAAAATTCAAATCGTAGCGATAATTAACGCGAATCGTTACCCAACGTAAACGTTAGCTAAAGTGAACCGTAAGTCAGCTAACGCGAAGCGTTGGTCAATGAGAAGCGTTAGTTATTCAAAGAGAATCGTCAGTGATTCAACGCGAAGCTTGATTTCACGCGAATCGTTAATTCTTAAAGTAAGCGTGAAAATTCAAATCGTAGCGATAATTAACGCGAATCGTTACCCAACGTAAACGTTAGCTAAAGTGAACCGTAAGTCAGCTAACGCGAAGCGTTGGTCAATGAGAAGCGTTAGTCAAAAAGAAGTGTGAGGTCAACGCGAAACGTAAGCTACAGCGAACCGTAAGTCAGCCAACGCAAAGCGTTGGTTAATGACAAGCGTTAGTTATTCAAAGCGAAGCAAAGCGTTAACCAACGCGAAACGCAAGCTAAAGCAAACCGTTAGCCAACCAACGCGAAGCGTTGATCAAATGAGTTGCCCTAGTTAATCAATGCAAAGCGTTGGTAAACCCAAAGCGTTTACTAACGCCAAACATAAGCTAAAGCGAACCGTTAGTCAGCCAACGCGAAGCGTTGGTCAATGAGAAGCGTTAGCCAATAGGAAGTGTTAGGTCAACGCGAAGCGTTGCTAAATTCAAAGCGTATACCAACGCGAAACGTAAGCAAATCGTAATTCAGTAAATCGTAATTCCTGCCGGGGGGAAACACTTTCCGATTTTGCCCATTAACGAACTTGACCTTACTCTTTTGCTCTAGAAAACTCACAAAAATTTTCAACTCGTTATTTCTTTTCGTTCTTGAGTTATCGTGTTCACAGACGGACGGAAAGACGAATTAGGCCATTTTATGAATACCTTTATGAAGCATTTTTGTCAAGGATTAATATTTTCAAGCGTTACAAAGTCGGGACTAAACTTAATATACCTTGTATATTTACAAATATACTGGGTATAACAATACTATTTGATGTATGTTATGTGTGTACATGCGCCCGTCTTCGATCGACTCATTTTCAACTTAGGCACAAATTATGAAAAACCTGTTGAGTTTATGAAAAAAGTTGTCATACAAAAGTTGTTTATTTTAAAGAGAAGGAGATTTTTTGTTAACAATTTTTTTTTCTATCTCTTTCGGTTTGAAATATATAATTTTTCCTCCCTGGCGGGGGGAAACACTTTCCGATTTTACCCATTAACGAACTTGACCTTACTTTTTTGGTCTAAAACACACACACAAATTTTCAGCTCGTTATCTCTTTTCGTTTTTGAGTTATCGGCATCGCAGACGGACAGACGTATGTGAAAATGGCCGGATTAGGCCATTTTATAAATATCTTTGTGAAGCATTTTTGTCAAGGATTAATATTTTCAAGCTTACAAAGTCGGGACTAAACTTAATATACCTTGTATTTTTACAAATATAATGGGTATAAAAAGTAGTACTACACCACCTTTTGCATCTTGCAATACCTCTACTGACTGGCGTAATAGAAATTATGGCAAATCTACAAATTTTATGAACAAATTATTTATTATGTTAGAGTCGAAGCCATTAAAGATTGCAACTTGTTTAATGTGGTTTATTTCTTTAAAGTAATTTTTCTTGGACAATGGGACTTTCAGTAGCCTGTTTACCAAAAAATTGAAAACAGCCATTTTGTGTTGAGGTGGGCTGTTCGAATCGGCTGTAATGTATCGTTCCGTGTGTGTAGGTTTTCTGTAGATATAGAATTCTAATTTATCAGTGTCGTTATTTTTCATAATTTTTATATCTAAAAACGGAATCGAGCCTCCTTGTTCTATTTCGGGCAAAAACAATCGGGCATATATCGTGTCAGTTGTTAAAACTGTTCGAAAATTTATGTTGGTCAAAGTCGTCGCCAAATCGGAATTCGAATCAAAGAGCATCTGGCTCATGTGAAATTTGGGAGAACCGAAAAATCGTGTATAGCTGCGCACGTCATTGAGAACAACCACAAAATTGATAAATCGAATCTAAAACTACTGAAATCGGTACAAACCCCACAAAATTAGATGCATACGAAAGTATCTACATATACAAATTGAGAAAACAGATAATGAATTTAGACATTGTAGTCGAAATACTTATTTATAAAACCTAGAGTTCTCTTTGATTATTTTAATAATCTTTATGGGTAATTTCAGCCTAAAACTTATCTTACCTATACCAAATATCAACTTTATATGACAACTCGCTCTGCTCGCAAAGGGCTTCCCCCCTTGACCCGTTGGCTCCGCGTCACAGAAAATAACATTACATGATGTAAAAAAAGTTGAAAAAAATACTTACCAAAAAGTGCATACAATTAGAGAATAATGGGGGGGGGGGGTTTTTTTGGGAGCGGAATTTTTATGGGGGGAATTTTTAGGTTTTTTTTTGGGGGGTGGGTTTAGGATGGAGGGTTTGGGGGGACTGTGTATAGATAGGTCTCACATTACGATTTTCAAGGGGTAGCCATGGAAAAAATTCTTTTTTTCATGGTTTTTCGAATGGGTGATTTTGGGGGCGTTTTTTCCATTCTCAAGGGGGTGGCGATGAAAAATTAAAGTTTATCGAATGACCCCATTAGTTTTAAAAAATTCTCCACCAAATGCCATAAAACCCCATCTTTTTACCATGAATAGAAGTTAAAAGAGTAGTTTAAGGGGTTGTTTTCCCATTTTTTTAGGGAGTGGTGAGGAACAATTTTAAATTTTTCTTATTACCTTCTTAATTTGTGGCTATTAAGCGTCGAATGCAAAAAACCGCATCTTTCTAGTATGTATAAAAGAAAAAGGGTGGTTTTAGGGGTATTTTTTCCATTTGCGAATGGTTGCATGGAAAAATTTACTATTATAAAATAATCCTGTTAATTTAATCCTGTTCCACGTTGAAGAAAAAAAACCCGATCTGTCTATCATGAATAGAAGTGAAAAAGTCAGTTTTAGGGATGTTTTTCCCATTTTCGGTAGGGTTGCAATGTAGGTAATGAGATTTTTCAAAATATTCTGTTAAATTGACGTTATTTCGGGTCGATTAGTGAAAATCCCATCTTCATAGCATGTATAGAACAGAATAACGTAATTTTGGTGGATGTTTTTCCAATTTTCCCGGGGGTTGCAATCAAAAAATTGAAGTTTACCGATTTTTCTCGTCGGTTTGAAACAATTTCGCGTCGAATGCAAAAACCGCATCATTCTAGCATGAATAGAAGTGAAAGGGGCACTTTTAGGGGTGTTTTTCCCATTTTGGGGGGTTACAATGAAGGTTATGAAGTTTTCTGTTAATTTGACTTTATTTCGGGTCGATTGGTGAAAATTCCATCTTTCTAGCATGCATAGAACAGAAAACCGTAATTTTGGGGGATGTTTTTCCTATTTTTCGGGGGGTTGCAATGAAAAAATTGAAGTTTTCCGATTTTTCCCGTTGGTTTCAAGTAATTTCGCGTCGAATGCAAAAAAACGCATCTTTCTAGCATGTCTAGAAGTGGGTTAGGTTTTATATAGATGAGTGAGTGAGTCAGTCAGTCAGTCAGCTTCATCTTCAGCTTTATAGTACAGTCGGCCCCCGGTAATCCGACAAACGTTTTGCAGGGCAGTGTCGAACTATCGAATTTGTCGGATTATAGAATACTACCTAAGACCCCCTATAGTTCGGAATTTTTTACAAAAGAGTACCTTGTAATCCGACAAATTACAGATCCAATGATAAGATTCTATATGTTATACATACTCTGAAGTACAAATCATACTCCATTATGTAAATCGAATTTAGTAAATTAAACAACACAGACATGTCGGATTACAGGGGGCGCCGGATTAGACAGGGGCCAGATTACCGGGGGCCCACTGTATATTAGATTAGACTAGGAGTACCCTAGAATATTGATGATCAGTCAGTGAACGAGTTGAGTCACCTAAATGTCGATTTTTAGGATTAAATATCTTGGGAACTATTAAATACGTCTACGTTTTAATTTTAAGCTTCGTACCTTTTTCGGTTCCTGAGATTCGGAGGCTTAAAAATCGCCTCTATAGTAGAGTCAAGTGGAATATTGAGACTACTTTCTCCTCCATCTGTGAGCAGTATGCTTCATACATAATAAATCACTATTCTTCCAATTGTGCAGTTGTATTCGATGGGTACGAGGACATTAATTCCATAAAACGTGCCGAACAAAAGCGAAGAGAAGCATCCAAAACTTCAGTTTCTGGCAACATGGTAGCCAATGTTCAACAGGTAAGTAAGAAATATTTCTTACCAACGCCATAAACAAAACCAGGCTGATTGAGCTATTGGTGGATACGCTAACAAGAAAAGGGATAGAGACTTGCACAGCGACAGGAGACGCAGATGGGATGATCGTGAGATGTGCTAATTGAAAAAGCCACTTCTCACTCCGAAGTAGCAGTTATTGGTGAAGACATAGATCTTCTCATCCTGCTGGTGGCTCCGACACCATTAAACGAAAATATCCGTTTCATTAAACCAGGCAGAGGTAACACCGAAACGAAGACGTACTCAACCCTGCAACTTCAAGAAGACCTAACTTACTGCTCATCTATCTTCTTCATCCACAACTTTTCAGGGTGTGATACCACAAGTGCCCTCTTTGGGAAAATCAAACACTCCATCCTGAAGAGTTTTCAAAAACTGCCAGATGAGACCAAGGCAATATCGGAGGTATTCTACAATCCTTCATCTACCAATCAGCAAGTGGGCCAAGCAGGAGAAGCCATGTTTCTGATCCTCTACAACGCCCCACCTAACCAAAATGATTTAAATGAACACCGCTACAGCTGCTTCCTTAAATCGTCAACAAAGGTGAAAGCCAATTTGGCTTCTCTGCCACCAACGAAAGCAGCTGCTACCCAGCACGCTCATAGGGTGTTTCTTCAAACCCAAATTTGGTTGGGTAATACCACCATCGACCCACAAACATGGAATTGAGTTAGAGATGAACATGGAATCCTCAGCCCCGTCAAATCCACTGAACCTCCTACGCCAGACCACATTTTAAATTCAATATTCTGCCGCTGTGCTACGAGCTGCAACAAAAAGTGTGGTTGTAGGAAGGCACGCATCTACTGCTCTCCTGTTTGAGGATGTAAAGGTGACTGCCTAAACCGCCCGCCTGTTCTCGAGGAAGACATCGACGAGGATATTGACGACGAAATCCTTCAAACAGACTAATCTTTTGTGAACATATAATAATTATATAATATAATATCATTAGTACATATATAATATCTAGAGCACGGTAGTGCGACAGACCGAGTTTAAGGTGTTTTTTGCCTTCGCGCTTACAGTACTATTACTACACGTTAAATCAGAGCTCATTTGACCCCAAAATATCTTCTGAGCAGAGCTACAGTGCTGATTTTTCGAATATAAGCTATTTGGGGAATTATAAGAGACGTTTTTTTCAATTACCGTTAAGAAATAAACGGTTAAACAGTTATTCGCATTCAATAGTCGTTAAAAAGTGGGAACGCCTACAAATCTTAGCCATACATAATCATAATTCCAGGGCCTAGACCATAAGTCCTTAAAAGTTGATATTTGCCATACAGTTAGATATAGTGACCAAACCGAAATGAAAATTTTCAAACCACGAAATTGATATCGGGAAATGGAAAAACTTTTAAATTTTCGTTTTAATAAAATTAACATAGGAAATATTGCTGCTCTATGATTATGGACCAATCATAGAGCAGCAATATTTCCTATGTTAATTTTATTAAAACAAAAATGTAAATTTAATTAATTTTTTGTTAATTTTGTGTAAATTTTAGAGTATTCAGATAATAACCGTTCTTGAAATAAAATTACTTTTCAAGTTATGTAAAAAGAATATTTAATAATAAAAATAAACAACAATAAGTAACAAGTAATTTTTAAAAATCATAAACTTTTTATTAATTTAATTAATTCGACTATACTTGGACGAATATTTGGTATCTCTGACCAGCATATCTTATACATTTGAATAAAATCTATATTTTCAATATTTGACGTAATAGGTCGCAGATTATGTTTACAAACCTGTAAAATGGAAAATATTTTTTTTAAATTTTTATTTATATTATTTTTTAACATTATAAACACGAAGACATATAGCCTTCGTGATTATAAATACGAACATTATATATTACGTAATCGGGTGGAAAACCCTCATAAGGTAAATTCCGATTATGTATTTCCCAAAACGTTATTCCAAGTGAATAGATATCACATTTTTTAGTTGGTTTTTTGCCTAGAAATAATTCTGGTGCCGTATAACTGATTGTATTCTAAAAAATATTTTTTTAAAACAGAACTTTAAATAATTTTTTTTGTTTGTAAAATATTGTTATTTTTATATTAGGTTTAAAGGGATATACGCACAATTTTTTAAATTCAATAACTGATGTAGCACAAACTGTAAATAACTTATCACGGCCGTGGAAGGGCTTATTCCGTATGGTAACATCAATAAATTGTAAGTTGGCATCACTTAAAAAGGAGGGGTAGGGATGGATGGAGCTGTGTTCCACCATCATAAACATCATCAATCATAAATCTTCTGCTGTAAGAATCATGCAATGACTGAGAAACAAAAAATTAAATAAAATTGAATAAAAACAAAAAATTTTATTTTATTTTGTTTAATAACAGACTCGGTCTTGCGCACTACCGTGCTCTAGATAAGATTAACTAAGTATAATTTATAAATAAATAATAAAAATGATTCCTCTATCATTACAATAGCATACGTCATACGACTTTTGATGATGTTTATGATGGTGGAACACAGAACCATCCATCTCTACCTCTCCTTTTTAAGTAATGCCAACTTAAAGCTTAAAATGATAGCTTATTGATGCTATCATTACGGAATACATTCTAAGTCCTTAGTAAACTAAGGGTATGTTCCAAAATTTGCGTCCAGCGCTGTGAGTGTTAACGCCATAAATCACGCTGCGAACAACATTCCAAAATTGCAAGCGCACTGCTACTGCTACTGCAGCCCTGAAAATTGGAACGCGGTTTACAGCACGCCACCATGTTCATTGCTTTCACTGCTTCAACTTTTCAGCGGCAGCAGTCACGGCACAAAATTCATGACGTCATTTTTTTTCACAGTACTGCTGCAGCGTGCTAATTTTGGAACATACCCTAAGTAAGTTAGTCAGAGTACTGAGCTAAGTTGTTGGCCGGGACACTTTATAGATACTAGAAACTTTTCTTATGCCGCCATTTTTCTTAGTATGTCACGGGTAGTGTTGCCAGATCTACCGTTTAATGGTACGTTTTTTTAGTATTTCTACCGTTCTACTCGAATCAGCAACCTCCCAGTTCTGTGCTAAGCGTCTTTAGAAGCTTGACCACTCGGACTGGTAAAACAACATAATTTTATCTAAATTTATCTATGTTTTGATCGTTTTAATAGAATAAGAATTATTTTCAATTTAAAACGAAAGCTTTGTGATTTAATTGAATGATCTGATTTTAAAAAAGGTGCTTCGATTGTAAAATTCTAAATCAAACAGTTTACTTTTGCAATTTTCAAGCCCAAATTAATCTTTAAGCTGAATTTCATTAAAATGTATCACAAAATTTGTTTCTAAAATCTTCGATTTTATCCAAATGCCTTTATTTACAAAAAATTGAATTTGGCAGCCAATGCCTGAATTTCTCCAATTGCAATGGATACATGTGATAGAAAATGTTTTAATTTAATAACTTTTATTATGAATTACTGGTTATTTAAAAGGTTAACTATTCAATTAAAATAAATTTATAAGTATATCTCACGAATGCGTATATTCCCAATCATGGTAAGTTTTAGATTTAAAAATAATTAAATATTCATTTTGCTATTACCCCAAATAATGTATACGAATCCTCTTCTAGATCAAAAGATGAACCAAAATCACATATTTTTATATGCTTTTGATTATTTATTAATATATTCGGCGGTTTTAAATCCAGATGCACTATGTTTTCATTATGTATAGCTTCTACACCATAACAAATGTCTAAGACAATCCTGAAAAATCTTAAACTATTAAGCCAGTCAGTGATTAATTCCGTTCGAAAATATTTTCTGGTAAACTGATAATTAATTATTAAAAAATTTTCATAAATATATGTTTTATTTAATCGCCAACTTTTCGAAACAAAGTTGTTAGTTTAGCCCGGAATCTTATGGCTTTTACTTTGCAAAACATGATTGATTGCTTAGATATGTCTTAGATTGCTTAGAGATATTCTCAACATATCTCCACTACATTACACAAAAATTGGTTTTATAAAAATTTTCACTTCTAAAGCGAAGAATATATGGATTGTTGTTGGTATCGTCCATGTTAAAAATAAATATTATTTATTGGGTACTTGGACAATAAAATATTAAATGTTTGGTTTAAAAATTGCAACGTTTAATTGATTATTTTTCAATTTCGTCAATAATGTCATTGTTTTATAATTTGCCTGATGAAGTTGAAAAATAATCAATGAAACGTTGCAATTTTTAAACCAAACATCTAATTTTTTATTGTCCATGCACCCAGTACATAATATTAATATATGGATTATTTTGTTTATCAATCACTGTTATCAATAAAATAAAATTTTCACATAAACACACTAGTTACAATGAAATAAAAAATGAAATACCTATTCTTTGAAAGATTATCAACTTTTGCTCCTTGTTTTAAAAATGTATATAAATTTTTATACGATGAACAGTCCTCCATTAAAATAATACCAAAAGAATCAACATTTTTGAAAATGACTTCATACATTTGTATAAGATTTGGATGTGATATATTTAGTAAATTTTTCTCATTTTTTATCGATTTTTTATTATTCATTTGATTTTTAATTACTTTTACTGTTATAAATTGTCCTAAAAATTATTAAAGTATTTCATAGTAGGTACACAAAATTGATGCATTGAAGGACGAGTGGTATAATGGCAATATTTCACAATAGAGACTTAAGAGACTTTTTATAAATGAATAAGTCAGGAGATGATTCGTGTTTTATGACCTAGAAAATTTATTGTATCAGTTTGGTGTCGGCTGATAATCCTCAGTCTACAGTCTTCACCTAATCGAATATCGTCGAGGACCCGGTGAAAAATATATAAAACTCTCTTCCAGATAAAAATTTTCCACACTTTCAATATAAAAAAATATATATATTAAATATACATGGAAAATAAACTTATTTTTATGTGTATTTCTAGAAATACATCCATACTATAAAAAGTTTATAACTGTGAAAGTATGTTTAGGTTTGGGTTTGTATCTCATTTAATCACGGCTAAACCGCGGAAGTACATATCGAGCTAAGACTATAAGAGAAAGCATGGGCTAGTTTTTATCTCGAATTTATTGTTACTTAGCGATGTAACAAATCTTTGACTAATGTTAAAAAAAACAAATTTAGTCTGGAACATTTGTTCGAGCAAACCATAAGATTAGCTCAATTTGAGTGTACGATGGCTGTATAATTAGGTGATGGCTGTAATACTTTATGTAATTCTCAACACTTGGCTAATGTGTGCTTCAATTTTTAACACCTTGAGGAATATATAGAGGTCAGTGCATTTTTCGTGTATAAAAATTGACTAAACATGACATAACATTAGCTTTATATAAGTATGAAAAAAATTCAGGATCCGACGATACTTTGTTTTAATTGTTACTGAGATACGAAATCTTGAATAAGGGATGAATATATATTGGGGAAGGAAAAATATTGCACTTCTAACGTATGGTCATTGTGATCCCCCTTCTACTTCAATCTGACGAGGTTCGCTTCTCCCATATCTTGGCAATAGCCAGGAGCTTGCTTATCAGGTTTTTCTGAAGGTTCGTATATTTGGGGTGAAATGCACCGAATGTATTGTATCTGCTGTAATCGAGAGATATGCAGTTAAAGATGATGTGGCTGGATGTTTCTTCTTTCTCGCCGCACAGTCTGCACATAATGGATCCATTGTGGAGTCCTATTTTGTGTGTAGTTGTTTTCGTAGGTGGTAATATCCAGTGATAAATTCGGTAACTTTTCAAAGTTGAATCCTGTTCAGGTTGAGTGCATCGAGGGACAGCCTCTTGTTGAGCTATATTTTCCCAATGATCACGGTGTTTAAAGTCTATCCACTGTTTTGGAAAATAGGTTCTGGGCCTATGAAGAAATCCGAAATCATTGCTAAGGTATCTGCTTTTTCGACAAACAAAGTATTGTAGTATTCTAGTTCATATGAGCATTTTGCAGATTCTTAACAGGGTTGCCATATTACTTATAGCATTTTGACCGACACTTTGCATATAAGTATCTGCTATTAAATTAAATTTTTCTGCTACTAAATTATGGTGTGTTCTCTCATTAGCTGATGAAGAATAAACTGCAAACCAATAGAATTATTTTAAACTGCTAAGTGATTGGTCGACTTGTTAAAGAATTTTGTTATTTGGATAATAGATGCGGTCGTTTAATACACTTTTAGGGGCGAAAAAAGTATTTTTTACAACCACTTCCCGGAGATGTATCTCGAAAATAAAGTATTTCTAGATCCAAGTGTGTATAAAACTTTTTGAAGGTTGTAAAAATCTTTATAATTCGTCCTTTAACACTAATGTTACACTGGAATGTTTTTTATGTAATGATGGTTTTACATACCATTATATATTGCTTTTAAAATAACACCAAACTTTCCGCGACCCAAAATTGGAAATTGATTTGGAAAAATTATCCCTTGCAAGCAAACAGTTTTCTTAGTAGGTGAATCAAGATCTAATAATAATTTTAAAATTTATGTAATTTTTAAGCATATTTTGTATTTAATTGTATTACTTAATACTAAACAATTATGTTGAAGTTCAGAAACATCACGATTAGTTTGTTGAGAAAAATTATTTTGAACTTTATTTACATGAAAATTTGTTCCAAAATATAATTTCCTAGCTGCATTTGTTCTGTAAAATTTTGAATTTTTATAAAAATTTTAAATAATTCATATTATTAAAACTGTTTACTTACTTGGTATTTCTTGAAATTCTGCTGTGTACTTGTGGTGAAAAATATTTGATTTTTGTAGGTGATTTTCCTAATGTTTGTGGTGATAAAAATAATATTTTTTTTGGAATAGTAAGAAAATTTTTAGTAGACATAGTTTCAACTTATAATTGTTATTAAAAAACCATATTAATATTATGTCATGATGTTTTTAAATAACATTTGTTTGTGCATCTATTTACGTACAAACAATAAATATATCATAATTTTCAAAAGTAAACAAATATCTATTTTTTACGCGACATAGGTAATTTTTAAGGAATTTAATAAGTCAATATTTCGTTTTAATTGATATATAAAATAATAAATTTATGGAAATTAAATTTAAGGGTGATAAGGAGGTATATCGAAAATGCTACGAAACTAACGAAAACTACTATTCTACTTCGTAGAATGCTCCTCAGTTAATACTAAAGCTACTGTGAAAATTTCAAAATAATTTACTAAGCCGTATAAAAGTTATTGCAATTTAAAAGAAAAAAGGCGTTACGCAGGAGCTGCATCAACTTAGCGAATTTCCTTAGAATATATAAATCACTCTCTAGTCACAATTTAAGTCTGATCAAAATGAAATGTCGTATCTGATATCATTTTAGTATTTTCAAGGCTAATTTTATTAATAAATGGCATACGTCAAGGGAGGCATAAAAATAGAAGAAAACAAAATATAAAATATGTCTCTTAATATTGGAACAATCGAAAAATGTATAACGACTAAAGTTGTAGAAAATCAAGTTTGCTATAATTCATTACCTTATCATTTTTTCCAAACTCTAATGTGTACAGAGATATTTAGAATTTTCACTTTCAATCTTTAACTCTAAATATTAGTGTAACAGAAAAATGATAAGAAACAAAATTACAGTAAAACTAAGTACCTACAACTTAACTCCTGATAAATTTTTCAATTTTTCAAAAATAAAGGGAGATATGTCAAATTTGGACGAGTGTCTCGCGACAGTATGAAAAAGGCTGCCGAAAGCGTGGAATTACTATTAGGTTTAGTGAATACTCGTATAGATTTGACTAACCCAACCCAACCAGACCCAACCCAACACAAGTGTCTCACTTTTCTTTAACATTAAAATCAATCTCTTTTGAATTTATTACCTAATAGTAATTCAGTAATTCCACGCTTTCGGCAGCCAAGTTCATACTGTCGCGAGACACTCCAAAATTTGGTGTTTCCCCTCCCTCTAAACTCCCCGTTCCACTTGTTCAATTTTACAGATTAACGACCTCGACCTTTCGAATACCAAAAGTCCTCAAATACCAAATTTCATTCCAATCGGAATAAAACTGTGCACTAGAGAGTCCACAGACACATAACCTATATGTACATATATATGTTAATATACAGAGTGTCCCAGAAGTATTCGAGTTCCATAAGAGGGTAGGTAGAGGGTACAATTTTGGAACCAGAAGTTCTGAGACATTTTTTTATTAGACGTACCGCACCGTTCAATAATTATTAATTAAGAAAACTAGGTTGAAACCAGAGTTGCAAAAAATGCATTTTTTTGATAATTCATTTTTGATTTAATTATCAATTTTTAGAAAAACGTATTGCTTAAACTCATTGCTTAAATTTACTTAAGTCCTGAGAAATTTTTTTAGTAGACGCTTAATAACGCTTTATTATACGCTTAATGTTATTTCTTAATTAGTTATTTATTAATTAAGGAAACTAGGTTAAAACCAGAGTTGCAAAAAGTGCATTTTTTTGATAATTCATTTTTTATTTAATTATCAATTTTTGGAAAAATGTATTGCTTAAATTTTTCAAATTATTAATTCCTTGAAAAGTGCATTAATTAAATATTTTTATTTTTTGAAAAATGTAATAAATAAATTGTTTTAATAATAAAATTTTTTTTTAAATGCGCAAATTAGATTCGTTAAATTATAAAGATTTCTCAAAAGTGCATTAATAAAACTATTTTATTGAAGAATTTAATTATTGCATTATTAAAAAAATTAATCAATAAAATAATTTTATTGATGCACTTTTGAGAAAACTTTATAATTTAACGAATTTAATTAGCGCATTTTTTTTTATTTATTTATTAAAACAATTTATTTATTACATTTTTCAAAAAATAAAAAAATATAATTAATGCACTTTTCAAGGAATTAATAATTTGAAAAATTTAAGCAATACATTTTTCCAAAAATTGATAATTAAATAAAAAATGAATTATCAAAAAAATGCACTTTTTGCAACTCTGGTTTTAACCTAGTTTCCTTAATTAATAAATAACTAATTAAGAAATAACATTAAGCGTATAATAAAGCGTTATTAAGCGTCTACTAAAAAAATTTCTCAGGACTTTTCGTTCCAAAATCGTACCCTCTATCTACCCTCTTATGGAACTCGACTACTTCTGGAACACGCTGTATATATACATATATACAAATTTTAACGATATTGATTTTTGACATCTAGTAAGTAGGATCGGTGGACATTTGAAGAAATTTTTACGAAATTCCAACATTGGTACAAAAACAATAACTGATTTCCTTTGGAGGAAATTCCCTAAAAACTGTGTTCTTATCCAAATTTGTTCGGTCAATAGATTAAATTCATTCCAATTACCATTAAAAAAATTCACTACCAAAGTTGTTCATATTGTTATTTCTTATTTGTACTTTTGCATCCGATTGTTTCTCCTTAACATCCTTAAGGTAGTTCACTTGTAAACTCATTTTTCTTAACAGTTTGATGAAATTTAAATTGGACATAAGATTAGTGTCCTTTAATTAATTTAAAAACAAGAGAAAATAACAACTACTTAATTGAGTTAATTGCTTAAATATCATATATATACTGGGTCCATTATCAACGCGTGAATTGTTTTTTACACAAGCATAGATGTATAAAAATATAAACTATAGTGTCTAAAATTGTTATACATGCATATGCATAGTATTAAGTTACTGCAGTAATTACAGAAATTTGAACTGAAATTGGGCCATAAACTATTCAGTTTATTAAACAAAATTTCAAACAGAAGTTGTTTATTTTTTAAGAAAGGACATTTTCGTATACAAATTTTTCGTCTATCTCCTACAGTTTCAAAGATTCATACCCCCCGCTCCATTCACAAACTTGAAGTCTTTTAGAACACACAAATTTTAGTTCGTTATCTCTTTTCGGTTTTGATTTACCGTGTTTACGTACAGACATGAAAAAGATCAATAAAAAATTTTCTATCGCTAACCAATTAATGGGACTACCTGACCTTTTTTGACCAATTAGATGGTATAATTGGTTTTTCGAAATTCCATGGATGGGGTGCCAAGATCCTGGAGCCTTCCTTAGTCCTGACTTTGCAACGGTTCAAAATATTGTCGTAGAATAGAATCCTCGAAAACTACAATCTATTATTTTTAATGAATTCCAAAAAGATTGGGAGAGTAATTTTTATTAATATATATGGGTTATACGTGAAGTACAGAGTACAGCTGGAGCCTTCGAATTTCAAATTTACTGTTTTGTTTTCACTCTAAATCAGCAAGACTTTTAAGGATGTTTGGGAGATACAATCGAAATCAAAAGTACTGAAAATTAGAAATTTGTGAATATATAAGTTTTGTAGCATAATAAATAGTGTCAATACTAATAAAAGAAATATATTTTATTTAAAAAAAGGAAATACCTGTCCTATAAATGTTGAATTAAAACAAATGATATAAAATAATTTTAACAGTGAATATACCTTTATTTAAATTTAAAAAAACATCTACACTCTTTCTTTCTATACATATAAGTGACGAAGACAGATTTATTTTATTTCTATTTAAAAATTTTTTCTCAACAACCGTTTAGTGAATATTAATAAAATTGTTTCTATAGAATACAAGTTATATAATTTGAAAATTTGGGATGCTTCGTAGCTTTTTTAATGGTAATTGAAATGAATTTAATCTGTTGAGTGGACATATCTACATAAGAACACATGTAAAATTACATTTTTTTTTATTGCAATAACTTTAAACGGCTTTGTAAATCGTTTGGAAATTTTCACAGTGGCTTTAGTATTAAGTGTGAAAGATGAAATTAATCACTTGACTGTAGTAAAATTTTTATTAGTGGAATTAATGAATAAATAAGGAATTAATAAAATTATTCAAATTTATTTATTTAAGTTTGAAAATTTTATTTAAATTATATTTATTTAACCGTATCACTAATACACTGTTTACATGAACGTTGTAATTGTTTGAATTGGGATGTTCGAACTAATGACAATGCTTGTTCCAGACTTTCAGTCATGTGTTGTATATTTTGTATATCAGATTGTAATACAATTTTCTGTGTGCTATCTTGACTTTTTTTTGTAAAATCGAAACCATCGGATTTATCTTGTAATGTTAATTCCATTGTAATTAATGGATTAATTTGTTGTAAAAGTGAACGTGAGGAAACCTTTAAATAATATTTAATTAAGAAAAAAAAAAAAAATTTAAATAAAGAATTTGAATAAAATGTTCAAATATTTAATTAAGTAGTAAGCAGTTTTATTTTATTTTAAAAAATCAGTTGACAAACAATCTCAGTTATTACAGAAAATATACGCCTTTTGTCACCTACTATACTAATTGCTAACGTTATCAAACTCATGTCTATAGTTAGTTAGGCTTTATTAACGGGAAATTTCATTTAGAGAATTCCAGGTTGTAGTTTACCTACAAAAACAAAATTAGAGTTGCGATAGCCAATATTTTATATAACTGAAATCCAAATAATATTGAAACCATTAAATTTTCGAAAAAATGTGTCGAATAAAACTTGTTAGTATTTTAAAATGAATAACTTTTATTATAAGCATTTTCTCGAAAACCGCATGGATAAGGCACAACTCAACTATAAATATTAAAAAAGAACGCTATTGCTGTCGACAGTACAAATTTAATGGCACAAATGGATGCAATCAATTCGGTAATAACAAGATTGTTTATCAAATGATTTTCGAAAATAAAATATCATTTTCTTCTTAATCTTCTTAATGATAGAATTAATATTTTACCAAGTAGGAATTAATTTGATATAAAACCTATTTTGACAAAATGGAAACCCGAGTTCACAAAAGATGCACTAAAAAGTAAAAAAATAATTGCATATTCTTGTGCCAATTTTAGTTCACCAAAGCAAAAAATTTTAAATATATATGTACAATTATTGTTATTTTTGGAGGCGGTGTCAGCATAGAGAAATTCACATAACTTTTGGACACCGCCTCCAAAAATAACAATAATTGTACATATATATTTAAAAATTTTTGCTTTGGTGAACTAAAATTGGCACAAGAATATGCAATTATTTTTTTACTTTTTAGTGCATCTTTTGTGAAGTCGGGTTTCCATTTTGTCAAAATAGGTTTTATTTCTCGCTTTTTAGTGACTTTGAAGTTCTATAACTGATTTTATTTGTCTAAATATGGGTAGACCTACTAAACGACCAACTAATTTTTAGTGAATTTTTTTAGAACACTTTTTTTTTACCCGTTTTTTTTTTTTTTTATAATTTTAAGTGCATTTTTTTATAGCAGATTTTCAGTTTTCTTTACAAGGAATTTGGTTTTTTTTTGTAAAATTTTTTTTTTTTGGGGTCGGTTTTTTTTATGGAAAAATTTTTTTTGAAGTCGGTTTTTAAAAAAATTTTCTTATTTTCCCATTATGAATGAGTATACCCTTTCAAAAAAAAAAAAAAATTTCGCAGAAATCGGTTATCACATATAAAATGAGGATTTTCCTCGATTTTCCGGAGATCCCTTCATCAGAATGCGATTTGGTGACAATGGGACCAATCGGGAATCAAACCCTTTAAAACAAAAAAAAAAAATTCAAAATCGGTTCATAAATGACGGAGTTCTGAGGTAACAAACATTAAAAAAAAAAAAAAAAAAAAAAAATACAGACGAATTGAGAACCATCCTCCTTTTTTGAAGTCGGGTTAAAAATAACGATAATCAAACGACAAATGAAAGATTGAAAAGTGTACATGCCTGCCATTTTAGAAACTATGAACGTTTGTATAACGGATTTTTCGTTATATCATCTGATGTTGGTTTAACTTTATACTACTAAGATGTCTCAAACTATTATCGACATATGATTTTTCTTTAACCCTCCTAATACCGGATAGGGTCGTTGACGACCCCACGTCCTTACTTTTCTAATGTAAAAATGTAAAACAAATTTATTTCTCACCAAACAGGAGGGCAATTATCTCCGACCGTCTATATTACTTGGAGCAGAATATATATTAAGACACAACAATGAATTTATTACGACCCTTTGTTCTTCGAAAAATGTGGTATATGCAAATACCACCATTATATGCAAATAATGTTATCAAAAATTTTTTTTCAAAAGTGATTTTTGTATGTCAAATGTAAAGTTTTTTAATAAATAGAGTTTTTAATATCTTAGAATTTATTGAACTTGCTTCTCTTTATTCAATGCAATAATTTACATTACGTCTAATTTTTCACCCGGTATTAGGAAGGTTAAAAAAGACAAACAGACCAGACGCTCAAGGAAACGGAATTTAAGATGTTACTCTAATTTTTTTGTTCCTTTTATTAATTATTAGGTTCCAAAATTATAGTTTAGCAAACTTTACTGTTACATGCTGTATATCACGCTATCAAGATTTTACTGAACAAAACCCGTATCAGAAATTTAATGCGTAAATAATGAGAAAACTATTAAAAGGTTTCTAGTTTAGCAGACTTAACTGTTACATGCGCTATATCACGCTACGAAATATTTCGCTGAACAACCTCGTATCAGAAATTTAATGCGTAAATAATGAGAAAATTATTAAAAGGTACCTGAACTTCAAAACGCCAATCCAGATCTTGATAGTGTGGTGATACTACAGAAAACTTGGACAATGTTTTGTGAATATCATTACGTTTGCTTTTATAAAATCGTGTAAATATAAGAGCTTTCTCTTCATTAAATCCGAGTAAAAGAACAGAATCTCGCAAATCTTCCATACTTAGCTAAATAAAAAAACAAATAAACAATTTTTATACTTTTATTTCTTGCATACATATAAAATAAATATATAAGAGTATTACAAGTTTAGTCCTAACTTCGGCAGTTTGTCAATTATTAAAAAAAAAAAGAAAAAAAAAGGGGGCGGTTAATTGACTAAACTGTCGGCGAATGAACAAGAACGAAGTAACCGGCTACGCTTGAGAAGGTTTTCTGCAGTTTCCTTCACGAACTTCAGATGAATATCGGCATAGTTCCTATCATAGTCGGCTGCAGCCGCATATCCTACCAATTCCTAGTCTATACACAAAAATTCCTTCCACTCCACTCACATCCTCACATCCTTAGGCATCACAATGGTTTTATGGTCGAAGTGTAGCCCGTTCAAGGCAGCCTCCACAATTTATCTATCTTAGTCCTAACTTTGTAAAGGTTGGAAATTTTAATCTGATAAAACAATTTTAGCGAATTTCCTGAAAGGAAGTAGAGCTATTGGTCCCGTACCGAAGTCAAAATTTCGCAAAAATTTCTTCAAATGTCCATCGATCCTACCTAGTAGATGTCAAAAATCACCGTCTGTAAAATTTGTATATATATATCTATGGACATATATATATATATATATATATATATATATATATATATATATATATATATATACATATATATATACATATATGTGTCTGTAATCACTCTAGCGGTCACAGTTTTCATTTTATCGGAATGAAATTTGGTATTTGAGGCGCTTTTGGTATTCAAAAGGTCAAGTTCGGTAATGGGTAAAATCGGACAAGGAGGAAGCGGGGTTTAAAGGGAGGGGGAAACACAAAATTTGACATATCTCCCTTAATATTCGAATAATCGAAAAATTTATAAGAAGTTAAGTTTTAGGTATTAAATTTTACTGTAGATTTGTTTCTTATCATTTTTTATGTTACACTGATATTTACAGAAATATTGACGGTTTAAGATTGAAAACTAAATTCTTTAATATCAGTGTACACATTAGTGTTTGAGCAAAAATGATAAGGTGATGAATTGTAGCAAATTTGATTTTCTACAACTTTATTCCTTACGCGTTTTTCGATTGTTCTAATATCAAGAGAGATATTTTATATTTTGTGTTTTCTTCTTTCTTTATACTACCCCCCCCCCCCCCCCCGCCATTGCCCTCGACGTATGTCATTTATTAATAAAATTGGACTTGCAAATACTAAAATCATATACATTTCATTTTGATCAGACTAAAATTGTGACCACTAGAGAGTGATTTTTGTATTCTAAGGAAATTCGCTAAGTTGAAGCAGCTCCTGCGTAACGAATTTTTGATATAGGTGTTCATAAAATGATCTAATTAGTAAATTTCCGCATATCCGTGTGTCAAACGAACTCAAAAAGAAACAAAAATAACGAGCTCTTTGGGAACGAGAAATATCACAACACTTCGAGAGAGATTATAAGTTTGTGCAATTTCGCTACGTTGTCGCTGGTCTCAACGGCCGTGCACATAGCCAATACGATAAACAGAGATCTTAAAAAAAAAGTATTTTTCATAAAATAATAATTAAGTTTAAAAACTAAAACAGCACGCTTTTATTGTAATATGAACTAAAAAAATATTTTTTCTTCTTTTTGTTTATTGTATTAATACGCCTGCAAAATTTCAGATTATTCAGATACCCGGAAGTGGGTGAAAACTGAATTAAAAATTCTATTTAATGCATTCATCCCATATATGGGAGTATTACATATATGATAGATCCATACAATTGTCATGCTAATATAAACGTGTTAAAAATAGTAGATATCCTGTCATATCTATTCAAAAAAGTTTGCTAGGCATAGGACCGAACAAAAGTTACGTCCTATGCCTAGTAAACCAAACATCAGTAAGATTTAAAATAAAACGATGATAAAACATTGTTTACTGCTGAATTTTCTCTTATAGGGATTTTTTGTTTATGTGTGATCAAATATAACAATATCACAACACGCGCGACACTTAAGAGATTAAAGCATTCATTGGTGTTACCTTACCCTTCCAAATTCAGCCAACTATTAAATGTAAGTCATATCAAACTATTAAGTATTACTTTTCGCCTTTTCCGCCAAATCTCGGACCATCAACTTTGTATAAACTTTCGATCAATTTTCCCAGTTAATTTTCATTTACACGCCATACATTATGCTACTTAACAAGTAACATAAGTCGTAAAAATTCAAACCTCATCAGATTTTTATTATATGCGTGTTCAAGATTTTCATCTATGTTGATGTCACTAACATAAGAAGTAATAAGGTCGCTTTAGTAAAGCGACCCACAGAGAGATCACAATATGGTTATCTCCCTAAAGAGATAGGGAGATTAACATATTGTGAATGAATACAAATAACATAATACAGTATAATAATATAATATAAGTAATCTTACTTTGTTTCTACAACATTGTAACAACAAATTAACAATTCCTTCAACTGCATTTTGAATATCATCCATTTTAACTCCTAACTTTCCAGCTGCTGCATTATACCTTTTCTCATTTGGGCCATTTTGTAAATAATCCAAGGCTAATTTACAAAAATCTACAAAAACTAAAAGTAAAGAATTAAAATAAATTCTGAACCGTTGGGTTACTTGAATCAGAGTATGAGGTTTTAAAACTCAACAAAATGAGCAGTTTGTATGAAAAACGGTTTAAAACTGATTTGTTCTCGAGATATGTGCCTAGGAAAAACATGAAAATTAACTTCTTTAAATGAACTTATTGTATTTCGAATAGAAAGCATTTTTGACGTTAGTTATTATGAACAACTAAAAGATAAGATCCGTCAGCAACATCGGACACTTTTTATTGCCTGCATATAATATACTGTAAAAGTTAATTTATACCTTGATTTGATTGTGAAATTAATAAACTCAAATGTTGCTTATGAGTCTCTTTAAATGTTATTAACATTGTATACTAATTTTATTTGAAATTATCTGTACTTATCCTAAAGTTCAAAAATTAAGGTTAACTACTACTCCTGTGTATCTTTCATTTTTAGGATACGTTCACTTTATTTACGTTTCAAGGGTGAGTTCGTGAATCATAAACAAAGGCTTTTTGTTATTACCTCTATATCCATAGAGATAATATACACTATGGTGTGGTCGGCCGAACTAAGAAGTTAGTAATCTTAGTAAGATAGTCAGATTATCTTACTTAGTCGTCGGCCGGGACACTTTATGCTTACTAAGAAACTTTTCTTATGCCGCCATTTTTCTTAGTATCTACGTCACGGGTAGTGTTGCCAGATGTCCCATTTAACGGTAGATCTACCGCTTTTTTAGTATTTCTACCGTTCTACCGTTTTTTTGAAATTTTTTGAGTAAATAAAAAAATTTATGAATTTGTGTCATTTTTTTCAATTTTTTATAATAATAATTAATTTAAAACTCCCCAGTCGTACAAATACAAAATCAGTCATTACAGACCATATTCCATTATTTCAAATAATGAAATATGGTTCTGTAATTGCTTTAAGGTATTATTTTATAATGGGATTTTAAACAATAAGTAATGCAATAATGGATATATGATAAATACAAAGAATTAATATTATTTAATATTTGAAGAAAAAAATTTCTATAATATATTAAATACTAATGTAATATAATTTTAATTATTCTGAATAAAAGTATTTATTTCAAACTATTTAAATTGGAATTTTCACTTTTTGAATCTACCGCTTTTTTTCTAAATCTTCCGCTTTTTAAGAAATCGGCTGGATCATATAGAAGTTCGTCCATTAAAATACTCCTTATAAAATTATCCATTTTATTAAATTTTTATCTCACTTATTACAATAATAAAAATTGTCAACACATGAGAAATGTTCTAAATTTGATACATAAACAAATAGGTTATGATCAGTGTCGCCAGTCCGAATTCTTAAAAAGCGGTAGATCCACAAAAATACAGCGGTAGATTCAAAAAGTGGAATTTCCAATTTAAATAGTTTGAAATAAATACTTTTATTCAGAATAATTAAAATTATATTACATTAGTATTTAATATTTTATAGAATTTTTTTTCTTCAAATATTAAATAATATTAATTCTTTGTATTTGTCATATATTGCATTACTTATTGTTTAAAATCCCTTTATAAAATAATACCTTAAAGTAATTACAGAACCATATTCTATTATTTCAAATAATGGAATATGGTCTGTAATGACTGATTTTGTATTTGAACGACTTTAAATTTATTATTATAAAAAAATGACACAAATTCAAAAATTTTTTTCTTTATTCAAAAAAAAAGGTAGATATACAAACAAAGCAGTAGATCTACTGTTAAACGATATATCTGGCAACACTGATTAAGAAGCAAAAGAAAGTGTGTCCAGGCCGAAACTCGCTGACTCAGATGCTCAGAACAAAATTATATTTATTCTATCTTATTAAGATTTCTAACTTCTTAGTTCGGCCGAACACACACATTATTGTTTGCAGATTGGGTGTATTTTAAAATACAAGCTGTATACTTAAATTATAATAAAAACTTTTAAAATTTAGGATTTGTTTTTGTGAGGAATCAACAATATTTTTTGTTTGTCGTTTTGACTTTAGATCACATAAAAATCTATTTGACCTCTCCCAGTCCATATTTAATTTTATATTATAAATAAAAATAATTGTCCAGTCAAAATAGACATAAAAATAGTGATAAATAACAAAAACTCCGACAGAGCTGAATTTTGGTAGAGACTTTGGTAGAGAAAGAAGAAATCAAAGAAGACATGAATGTTGAAGTCGAATTTGAAGAGTATGAATTAAATGAAAATATTAACAGAAATCAGAACTACAGTTTAAATCAATCACCTATATCAGCGTTTCCCAAAGTGTGGGACGCGACCCGGCACGGAGTCGTAGAAAAACTTTGCCGGGTCGCAAAAAAAAATGTAAAAACACAAAAAAAAATTTTGTTGTACATATTTTTTTTTACATCATTTAGACACTAGGAATAGTGGCAAAGTCGGTATTTAGACTCTTTCCTATAGCTTTAATGCCCACGCCTGCGCGTTGTGCTGCTGACGTTGCTTTGCGGTCTTCCCCTTCCCAATTTTTAATGCCAACAATTTTTAATGCCTTTTGTCACCACTTATACGTGTGAAGCTGCATTCTCAGCCTTGGTGTACTTAAAAAATAATTATCGAAACAGATTGGATATCGAACCTAATTTGAGAATAAAATTAACATCATTACCTCCTAATTTGAAATTGTTATGTGATGACAAACAACATCATCCTTCGCACTAAGGACAAAATATGTGAAAACAAATTTTACTTCATTTACTAAAGTTTTAAATGAATATAATTGTTAATTTTTTAATTATATTTTTTTAAATAATTATTTTGCAATTTTTATGTATGAAATAAACAAACAAATAACTTGATTTTCATTAAAAAATTAAATTTTCATTAAACAACTTTACTTTGGCAGAACTAAGTACCAGTTCGCCGGATCACATCGAAGCGGGGATGTACTTCAAATTTATATTAAAAGAGAATCCCCCAATATTAATGAAATTTAGAATTAGTATGTCAAAATTTTTTAATTTTTGTTTACAAGCTGTATAAAATATTAATATTTTGTTATATTTAAAAAACTTATATTTAAAGCGTATTCTTTTTAAATAGCAACTGAAACTACAAAAACAAATATTAATATTTTATACCGCTTGTAAAAAAAAAATTAAAAAATTTTGACTAATTAATTCTAAAAATTCATAAAAATTTCATTAATATTGATGGATTCCCTTTTAATAGAAAATTTGAAGTACATCCCCGCTTCGATGTGATCCGGCCAACTGGTACTTAGTTCTGCCAAAGTACAGTTGGTTGTGCTGATAATTGCACTAAATACCGAAATCGAACAGCTATTGTCATCTAGAGTGGTCAGCATACACACTAAAAATTTTAAGGGACACAAACATCGTACTTAAGCCCATTACACAATGAAAAAAATAAGATATAAGAATAACATATAAGAAATAAAATATAAGATATAAGGAATAGTGGAATCCAGCAGATGGCAGAACCGTTGATCAATTCACAATGAAAAAATATGGAATAAGAAATAAGATATAGCAACAGAATTTCCGTCGCGTTGAATATCTATTCCTTATTTCTTATTCCCAGCCAATCACAATGTTATGCGCAGTCGACTCTCCGACTTATGTTTTTGACATTTGTGCACACACCAGCAGCTGGCATTCAACCGCTGTGATTGGTTGAATATTATATCTTATCGCCTATTGTGTTTTGGTCGCTGTGCTATATATTATATCTTATATTTTATTTCTTATATGTTATTCTTATATCTTATTTTTTTCATTGTGTAATGGGCTTTACACGCTTCTGGTAGTTTTCCAACTACAGAGCATAATGCGACTCAGTGGCGCACAAAGCCGAAGTGTGCTAATGCTTAATGGAACGTGCATTAGTTTTCAAGTGCACCAGCAGGGTGAAGTGTTGAAAGAAAAAAAACATGCATGGACTAAACCTCATTAATGTATAAATAAAGTGGTATACAATAACCATGAAGAATAGATATATTAGGAGAGCGAACGTAATGTTAAAAAAACGGTCAAGAATTGGTGTAACTATCTTTTATCAGTAGGGGTCACTGGTCTCAGTGCCGTACGGAATTTAAATGTTTAAATGTAGGCGCCAAGAAATCACTTTCATTCAGTTAATAAGAAGTCTTAGTTTTATAGATAATAAAAAATTGTTTTCGATTATCAAGTAATAATTAAATAAATATTAATAATAGAGAATTCTTAATAATCTGCAATCAATTAAAAGATGAAGAATCATAGTGATAATTGCAATTAATAATTACAAATATATGTTTACAATACTAACATATATTAGATAAAGAAAGATGACAACCGGTAATTACAGACCATATTCCTTTCGTAAATGCAGACACGCATTCCTAACCTTAAACAACCTTCCACTCATAGATATATAACAGTATATCTATGCTTTCCCTGTACAACATCGTCCCATTTTTTAACATTTATAAAATTAAACAGTTTTTATACTTACAATTTTTATTTGTAAGATGTGATAACCGTTGATTTTAATATGTAATAATAATAATAATTCCGTACGGGCAGATTCGCACTGCCGCTAGTGGCGAAAATAATAACTATGATCTCTACACGTTTTTGAGGACACAAAAACAGACGAATTGCCTATGTCGTTCAATCTCCTAATATATCTATTCTTCATGACAATAACAATTGGTCGAAATTTTTTTACGGTTATTTTAAGTAATTTCGATTTTTATTATTTCAGTAAAATTTTTGTGTGTTGACTAATAATAATTTTTTTAGATGAGTTCTGAAAACATTATATACTTTTCATCTTATCCAGATGATAGTGATGATAAAGATTTATCGACTACTCCAAGTTTAAATCAATCAATTAGTTCATCATCAATCAATTAGTGATATATTGAAAATATTAAATATTTTCTGCTACTGAGTTGGTATCCATTGCGCGCATCACGCGAAAGCAGTACTTTTCAAAGTGCTCGATTGTGCGAAGTGTTTCTGTAGTTTCTGTAATTGGAAAACGCACTCTATGTATATTGTATTCTTTGACTATGGTGAAAGTTACGGAAAAGAGAAAACTGCTCACAGTTAGTACTTCACCAGATTTCAGTTACAGAATCACTACCCTGTGTTCCTATCGGATGTAGGACTTTTTACTCTACGTAAAATATATAATAATATGAAAAAAAATTTGACTTGAATAGCCATATAACTTCTATATATAAACGTAGAATGTAATCCAGGTTGTTTTAGCCTCTGCATGCTTAATCTCTCTGCAATAACAAAAGCTGGATATATAGGGGCACTCGATGAGAGAATCTCATCTCTATTTTTGGCAGCAGAGTTTAAACGCATAGCTCCAGTGAACTCAATATCGATTTTGGATCTCGAAAACATAATCTATATAAAGACCACAACATATTTATATTTATCAGTCAAAAAATTGACGTTCGATGCCTAAGCAAGTAGAAGGTTGTCGCAGAGATTAGTCTACTAATTTCTGGTTGTAGCTTCTGGAATAGTTATGATCATCTATGGGTGCATTCGTCTTGGACGCTCATTGCGGCTGAGTTCATGAGGTAGATGTCGCGCTTACAGACGCTTACTCCACAGAGGTAGGGCAGCAAAAGCGTGAGGGCCAAATCTTACTATTTATCAAAACGAATGCTGCTTGAGCGTAAGCTAACCAAACTTTTGTCATATTTATTAAAGTACTTAAAATTAAAATTGCTTACAAATCAGTAAAATTGGCTAACTATTTACCCAGATTATTTTCGATCTATTTAAATGATTCAGAATCTGGTAAAACGTATTCAATTTCTGTTACTTCCGACGAAATAAAACGTCGCCATGTTGATACAAGCTGACGCTCACAACGTCCAAAACGAACGATATTTTCTGTCGACTCTAAGCTCTCGTAGGCCAACATGAATACCAATAATTTGTGTTTGTAAGCGTGAGCGCTCAAAGCGTGTGAGCGTCCAAGACGAATGAACCCTATATTTTACATATGTGTCTATAGAACAAACCTATATGTCTATTGGACATGTCTATTGGATTTGGAGCTGTCATTTTTATGAAAACAATTAGTATGGCGGGTAATTTGATGACATTAATTTAAGAATTTATTTTGGTTATACAAACATTACTTAATTAAAAATATGGATGACAGTACATTCGATGAATTCTTAACAAATGAAAGTGTAGAAGAGGAATTAACAGCTGGTGAAGTATTAAAAGAAATTGAGGAAGCATGGATTAATGAACGATTTGCGCCAGATATTTTACCAAATCGAACAGATTTAGTGGAATGTATGCTTGGTCAATTACATCATATGGAAAATAATTTAAAAAAGTTAAAAAAAACTGAATTTATTGCTGTTTTACATAAAATGGAAATTGATCGTATTCGTTTTATCATAGCAAGTTATATGCGTACTAGGTTAGAAAAAATTGAATTATTTACAAAACACATATTGGATGCTGAGAGGGATCGTATTGAATCAAATGTTCTGCAGTATCTATCACCTGAAGAGTATACGTTTGCACAAGAATTTTTAGTACACCAGGAAACATTGTTTCAAAATAATGGTATGAGACACATGTTGGGAAGTGCACAACAAATGGATTGGAAAGAAACTTTAATTAAACCAAATCTGAACACACATGTTTTTCTTAAAGTGAAAGAAGATGTTCAAGGCTTAGTAATTGGAAGTGAAATTATGGATTTAGATAAAGATTCACAGCATGTTATCAGTTATAATCCCGTAGCAAATTTATTAAAAAATGGGAAAGTTCGATTAATATAATTGTTTTAGAAATATGTATTTTAGATTTAACTATTTCCTTTGTTTTAATAGTTTGACACCCTATCAACAGTTCATCCGTTATATTTTCCCTTAAAGACAAAAAATCACAGTGGATTCATCCACAGTGGTTTCACAGTAGATTTATTGATTGAATTTGGTCCATTCTATTTCAATTGCAATATTGCACAAGTCACAATTTTATTATTCATTTAAACTTGGAAAACTACCAAATGTAATCCATATATGTGATTTCGTATTTTGAGAAATTCAACCTCTAAGAGTAACTAACTATACAGTAAATATGGTACTGTAACATTGAGATTTTTCAATTCACATTGGATCGGGTTTCAAAATAAATTCACTTGGCAAATGTTTGCACTTTGATTTTAAATAATTAAATAGAATTAAAACGGGATTAAAAATTAAATTATTATAAGAAATTTTTTCTTTTTCATCTATATTTCACAAGTGTAGTGCCATAATTTAAAATATCCGAGCGCGAAGGGCAGGAAATTTCAGCTAGTATATTATATATCGAAGAAATTTATTTTCCTATGAAAATATTTTACCCCATTTTGTATTGTAAAGCTCAAAAATCTATAATTACTTTTGAATATTTTGTATTTGTATACATCTGTCAGTATGTAAAATAAAGAGTTAACGCATTGATAATGAACTCAGTATATGCAGAGTATTTACCTCGGTTAAAAGCTAGACACTTACATATATTTACAAATATAGGTACCCGCCGGACTTTTTTCTTTTGATTTTTGAAACAACCGTATTTTTAACCCGACTTCAAAAAGGAGGTTGGTTCTCAATTCGTCTGTATTTTTTTTTTATGTGTGTCACCTTAGAACACCGTAATTTATGAACCGATTTTGAATTTTTTTTTTTGTTTTAAAGGGTTTGGTATCCCATTGGCACCAAATCGCATTCTGATGAGGGGATACCCGGGAAATCGAGGAAAATCCTCATTTTATATGTGATAACCGATTTCTGCGAATTTTTTTTTTTTTTTTGAAAGAGTATACTCATTCATAATGGGAAAATAAGAAAAATTTTTTAAAAACCGACTGCAAAAAAATTTTTACAAAAAAAAAAATGCTTTTAAAAAAAACTGAAAATCTGTTATGAAGAAATGCACAAAAAATTAAAAAAAAAAAAAACGGATAAAAATAATGTGTTATAAAGAAATGCACTAAAAGTTAGTAGGTCGTTTAGTTGGTCTACCCATATTTAGACAAATAAAACAAGTTACAGAACTTCAAAGTCACTAAAAAGCGAGAAATAAACCTATTTTGACAAAATGGAAACCCGACTTCAAAAATCAAATATTTTATAACAAAAAATGCACTAAAAAGTAAAAAAATAATTGCATATTCTTGTGCCAATTTTAGTTCACCTAAGCAAAAATTTTTAAATAAATATGTACAATTATTGTTATTTTTGGAGTCGGTGTAAGCATAGAGAAATTCACATAACTTTTGGACACCGCCTCCAAAAATAACAATAGTTGTACATATATATTTAAAAATTTTTGCTTAGGTGAACTAAAATTGGTACAAGAATATGCAATTATTTTTTTAATTATAAGTGCATTTTTTGTTATAGAATATTTGATTTTTGAAGTCGGGTTTCCATTTTGTCAAAATAGGTTTATTTCAGAATATTCTCAGCCATTCTTTAATGTGCTGGTTTTCATCAAATTTCCTCTTATGCTTGGTAAATAATTCCTCAAAAAAATGCTCTTCAAGTGTTATTAATGAATCCCATATATGGTATAAAAATAGCCGTTTTATAATAACTTACGTGACAACCGCAGGAGGTTTGAACTTTAAATTTGTGTTTTAGTTGATTCCTTGATATCTCAGTTGAATATTTGATTTAGTTAAACGCCTTTCCATCTTTTTCCAAAGAGTTCTAAAACTGCCTGCGCTCTGCATTATCTCGATTACGTTTGAAGTGTTTAATGAGAACAGTGATTTCATAGTTCGAGGCAAAAGTTTCTTATCAATTCCTCGAAGAAAATTGGTTCAGGTTATTGTATTGATGAATAATTAAAAGTCGAGGGAGGGGGGTACATCTTTTTGGCTTTCTCTCCGGGTGGCTATGTTTAGAAGTTTGCCTAATAACTATTATATTTCGCCGTGACTATTCGCCCGATCCACGGTTCCACAGGAAGCTTTATATAACAATTGAAAGATTATCCATAATTAAATATTATAAGAAATAGAGTGCTACTAATTATAATTTGTGAAACAATAATTTTATAATAAGATAATTATATGAAATAAAGATAAAAAGTATATTAGTTCAATATAATTATATTTATTGCAAATTTTATAATTATGAAAAATATTAATGGTACTTGTTATAACGATATTTTTTTATTTTAATACTTAATTGATTCTATTCTAAAGAAGAATAAAAATAGTATCGTATTTCACACCCGTGTCAATACAAGCACGCAATATGATTCATCCGATCCCGTGGATCGGGCGAATAGTCATGGCGATTATATTTACAAGCTTCTATTCCAATCAAAAAACTCTCCTTTTGAAGTCGATTTCAATTTGACAGTAGATCTACTGTCAAATTTTCATATGGGATCAAAATCGGTTCACATTTCCTTGACCTACACCGTATTACCATTGCTTAAACAGATAAATAGACCTTTTCATTTTAAATTACGATTCGTTTTTGTTTCGGACTGAATGTGAAAAACTTAATACATAGAAATCAGTAAGTTAAGGTGCGAATTCATGCTGATGCTTGACGCTGATTTCCAGCGTCAAATTTGGTCACGAAGTATAATTTCGACCGAAGCGCCATCTGGATAAAAAGCAGCGTCAAGTTTGAGCGTGGAATTGCAGCACCAAGCGACACTGGTGAAATAAGTTAGCGTCAAACAAGTAACAAGAATCGAAAGCCGAATTATCGATCTATGTTATTCCTTAAAATTTTTGGAGCAACAACTCATAGTTATTGTAATTGTATATAAAAATTTATAAAATAAAGAGATTGTTATCGAGCTCGATTTCACATTTTCAACGGCAAATATATGATACCCGCGTTAAAACTAAAATATTTTTACTTTTATCGCTGCTTTTTATCCAGATGGCACTTCGGTCGAAATTATACCACGTGACCAAATTTGACGCTAGAAATCAGCGTCATGAAATCGCATCTTTACATATAAATTATTCATTTCCTCACATTAAGTTTTTGATATTCAGTTCGAAAAAAACCAAATTTAAAATGAAAAGGTCTTTCGAGAACTGACCTGAGGGCGGGTATTAAAACATGACAACGTAAGAATAATCTATTTTTTATTGTCAAATAATTATTTGTTTCTAAATTTTGACAGTTTGAAATGTCAATTTTTTTATATTTGAAATTTATTAACAAATAATTTATTTCCAAAATTTTGTTAATGCAAGGATTTCTATAGAAACTATATTACATATCTATACCACCCGGCAATAACTTGCAACTCAAGCTGGTTCCTTTTTGATCACCAGACGTCGTTACCACGTGGTCAGTTTTAAGAACCTCTCCTATTTTGAAATCGATTAAAATACTAACTAATAACCATGAAGAATAGATATATTAGGAGATTGAACGACATAGGCAATTCGTCTGTTTTTGTGTCCTCAAAAACGTGTAGAGATCATAGTTATTATTTTCGCCACTAGCGGCAGTGCGAATCTGCCCGTACGGAATTATTATTATTATTACATATTAAAATCAACGGTTATCACATCTTACAAATAAAAATTGTAAGTATAAAAATTGTTTAATTTTATAAATGTGAAAAAATGGGACGATGTTGTACAGGGAAAGCATAGATATACTGTTATATATCTATGAGTGGAAGGTTGTTTAAAGTTAGGAATGCGTGTCTGCATTTACGAAAGGAATATGGTCTGTAATTACCGGTTGTCATCTTCTTTCTTTATCTAATATATGTTAGTATTGTAAACATATATTTGTAATTATTAATTGCAATTATCACTATGATTCTTCATCTTTTAATTTATTGCAGATTATTAAGAATTCTCTATTATTAATATTTATTTAATTATTACTTGATAATCGAAAACAATTTTTTATTATCTATAAAACTAAGACTTCTTATTAACTGAATGAAAGTGATTTCTTGGCGCCTACATTTAAACATTTAAATTCCGTACGGCACTGAGACCAGTGACCCCTACTGATAAAAGATAGTTACACCAATTCTTGACCGTTTTTTTAACATTACGTTCGCTCTCCTAATATATCTATTCTTCATGCTAATAACAAACCTAAAAGTATTTAATGAATTAACGTCAAATATAATTTTTTAACCACAAATTTTAGAATTGAATAGTGATAATAAAAAATGATATAAACTAAAAGAAATATACAGACATATTGATAAATGATCCCTAAAAATGGGTATTTGATTTTATGTTAACAAAAGTTATTTTTTATTAAATTATTAAAACATGAAGTTTTAACCTAAATTATCGAATACTAATTTTAAATTCAAGTACATATATATTATATAAATATTATAAAATTATAAATCACCGATGTGTTCTTAATTACAAAATAATTTTTTATTTATAAACAATAAATGTAAGTATTTTTGGCTCAGCAAGTATTTGAGATCACAAATTGATCATGTTGATTAAAAGGTTGAGTTTTTTCTAAATGTCTTAAACGTTAATTTATGTCACTAAGGTCATTTCGACTTTTATTATATACTGACTTCTAAATCAATTAAAAAATAATTTTATACAAGCTATTATATGCCATTATATACTAGCTTTGAAGACAAATTTTTTGGCATTGTGATGTTCAAATGAAAATAGATTCTTATATTTTTTAAAATTACAAATCGAAATGCATTGGTCATAATAAAGCGATCCTTACCTAGTTTTTTTAGCAAATTTCCTGAAAGGAAATAGAGCTGTTGGTCTCGTACCAAAGTCAAAATTTCGCAAAAATTTCTTCAAATGTCCATCGATCCTATCTAGTGGATATCGAAAATCACATATATATATGTATATATATATATATATATATATATATATATATATATATATATATATATATATATATATATGTGTGTGTGTCCATAATTGCTCCAACGGTCACAGTTTTAATCCGATTAAAGTAAAATTGGGTATGTGAGGCGCTTTTGGTATTTTAACGATCGAGTTCGTTAATGAGCAAAATCGGAGAAGGGAAAAGGGGGTTACGACGCAGGGGGAAACACAAAATTTGGTATATCTGTCTTAATGTTGAAAAATCGAAAAATGTCTAAGAAGTAAAGTTATGGATAATTAATTGTACTATAATTTTGGTGCTTAGCACTTTTTCTGTTTTCACCCTAATATTGACAGAAATATTTACAAATTAAAATTGAAAGTTAAATTTCTAAATATCTCTGTACACATTAGAGTTTGAGAAAAAATTATCAGGTAATGGATTATAGCAAACATAATGTTCTACAACTTTACTGCTTATATATTTTTCGATTTTTTTTAATATTTTTAATATTTGTGACCGCTAGATAGTGATTTATGTATTCTAGGGAAATTCGCTAAGTTGACGCAGCTCTTGCGTAAAGAATTTTTATATTTTATATTGCAATTTCAATTTATACTATTCAATTTCAATAAGAAATTTTCATATTAAAATATACTTGTCGTAATTTTAATGTACCTAAGGTTCAACAAATTTCTATAGTATTATAAAAATGGGCCGTGCTATTCGGACTCAGGCGGGGCTCCAGCGTGAATTAAAATTTAGATTAAACTAACGTTCAGAGATTGTGGCAAAAACTATTGAAATAAAATAAGGTAACTATTCCGACTGAGTACTTTATTTTTTGCCGCAATATGTGAAATATAGAAAACGCCTTTTATTGCGGGGGCCCAAAAACACGCAAACTCGACCAACTCGGGATATGACCGATGAAGTGAAAGATTTTAGTACTCGATTGAAATAGTTAACATAATGCTTAACTATTGAAACTAAATAAGGTAACTATTCCAACCTAGTACTTTAGTTTTTGCCACAATATGTGAAATATAGAACGCCTTTTAGTGTGGGGCCCAAAAACACGCAAACCCGACCAACTCGGGGTATGATCGATGAAAAATATGTTATAATGGCTTTAGACGCTTTACGCTGAAGATACGCAAGAGACCCGCGTGTGTCCGAATGGCCATATCGTATAAAAATTAGCTTGGAATTATACAGAAATGAAAAATTACACATTTGTGCGGGATTCGAACATCGGACTTATAGTGATTGCAACGAGGGAAAAAAAAGTTATTTTGAAATTGAAGGCTTTGGCAAAAAAAAAAGGTTCTTTTTTTATTTAATTTACTGTTCAGAAATTCAAAGCAGCAAATAGTGGAGTCAATGAAGCCTATAAATCGTTGAAATTTGGGAATCCTCAGAACCAGTACTGATTTTGATGAAACTTTTTTTTAAAAATATTTCTTATACTTTCGAAATCAGAAATATTCCAGCGGAATAAAATTTTTCGAATTGTAATTCCGAATTCCGAAAATTGTTAATTTTTCGCATCAATGAAGCAGAAAAACTTCATAATCCTCAGAAACAGAGGTGATTTTTATGATTTTGTATAAATGTGTGTTTTTATATATTATTTGAAATCAGAAACTTTTTCGTGGGTGGGGAGGGAGAGTTTTAAACAATAATTATTCATATATTTATTTGTGTATACTTAAGTGTATATATATGAATAATAATTTCGACAGAAATAATACTCTCAAAATAAAAATAAGAATGATATGAAAAAGTTGGCTCTTACGTCTGAGTCGTCTTTGGTGTAGCGGTTAGCACGCTGTACTAGATACCCAGAAGCCCGAGGTTCGATTCCTGATTGACGAGTTAATTTTTTCATATCAGTATTTAATTAATAATTATTCAACTTATGGATAAAATTCAATTTTTTCATTTATAGAAACTTGGAATGTAAAGAATAACATATTATTTTTGTGTATAGATAAACGTCACAACACTACAACATTCTCTAGTACAGTTACGAAGACACAAGTATGATAGAACTAACGTATAGTATATAGACTAACATGCCATTCAATTTATTAATTAATAGGAATATGAAAAAATTAACCCATTCGCCAGGAATCGAACCTTGTACCTTCGATTAAAGAGATCTAGGTTTTGATTCCTGGCGGGGATGAGTTAATCTTTTCAAATTAATATTAACTAAAAGTAAGCGGTATTTAAAGTATTTTTGTTCATTATCCATGTCTTAACAGCTAGTTATTTTAGTTTTTGAGCTGAAATTGTGGCAAAACTTTTCAGTTTATAAAAAAAAATTCCAAAAAATATTTGTTAATTTTTAAAAGGGGAAATGTTTTTAGTTCGATATCTTCTATTCACGATTTTGATTACTTTTTAGCTCTAGAGTACACAAAAAATTTAAATTCGTTATTTCGTTTTTGAATTATTGTGTCTACGGACATACCGACGGGCGGACATGCAAGAAACGGACGGGTGGACATGCAAGCTAATTAGGACATTTTATGAAAACCTATACCAAAAATCAATATTTTCAACCGTTACAAAGTCGGGACCAATAATAATATACCCTCGAATATATTATATAAATACTGGATAAAAAAATTGTTACTGTTCTTCGACCAAGTTCAATTTAGTTTTTCTTAAATTCTGGAATTTTCTTCAAAAAATTTGTATTTTTCAAAATAAGTCAAAACAGGAAACAGATACGCAAAAAAACAGAATAGAACAAAAATATTATTTATTAAAAAAAATTTTTTTTTAATCTCAAGGATGAAATCCAATTGAGATACTGCTATTACAATTTTGAATCGTGATGTCAGGACCTGCATGATAAAGCACTTTGAGCTCAAATATATCAAAAACTATTATTTCTACCGGATCTAACCTCTGGAAATGGTTTGTAGCTCTTAAAATTTCGAATATAACGGTTCTTTAAGCGACTTGATATATTGAAAAATTAAATGAAAGATACAATTCAAAAATCAATATATTTGCTTCAAACGTGCCAGTAATTAATTTTGTTTTGGTTGTAACATCGCCAACTCTTAAGCTTGAGAGCCGACCAAAAAAACATGTTGTAGTTCTCTTAACGTATTTCAAATAATGTTCAATCAGTTTTCCTGAATAAGTTTCTATTTTTCCGTTATTTATAAATGAAAGCGTGCACATTGATTTTCAATAAACAGAGAGCTACCTTTCGTAAGTCATAACTCGATTACTTCCCTCCAGCGGAAATATAAAAATACCGAATTGTTTGTTTATTTATAATTCAAATTTTTACTAATTACATTTTCTCTGATTAAATTTACTTTCTAATTATTTGCGAAAAATTGTTTCTAAGTCTGCTTTTTTCGACGAAAAATTGGCAAATTAAACTGCCAATAACTCGAAACACTATCAACTTTGCAGAAAAACTGTACAGAACAGTTTTTGCCTAAAATTATTTACTCTATCAATTTGTGGGGTCATGTTGAATGTAAATATTTTCACCAGCGAAATGGGGTGGCATCCACCCTAACGTAAGTACACCGACCAAAATATTTCTGATTTCATATAATATACAAAAACAATTTTAAAAAAATCATCAAAGTCGGTTCTGTTTCTGGGGATTACGATGTAAAAACCCTTATTGATTCGGCTACAAAAAATTTAACTTTCAGACAGTTCCTAAGTAATCAGTGGTTTGACCTTCGCAAACTCTTTATCATTGCTCCAAGATGATTGGAAATATATTTTATTAAATTTTAAAATTTGGACGCAGCTTTGAGGAATATTCTCATATTCCTCTCTTATAACTCTGAAAATTTACGAAAAAAACAAGTTTCAATTTTTCTAGTTTTCATATTTTTTTCCGAAAACATTCAATTTGATTTGGATGAAAGGCAGCTTACAATTAGTGTCAAGATAATCAACTCGATTGAGTTTTTTGAAGAGGTAGACTTTTTGTACTTTTTTTCATCACCTCAAAAAATAATTGGGTCAGGTGGTTAAGGAATTTGGATCAAGACTCTAATTTTAAGCTGCCTACAAATTTTCATTTAAATCGAACCGATAGTTTTTGAAGAAAATGGCCAGCATAAAGGTGGTAGAAAAAGAAGGGTCTAAAAATATGTCATCAAACAAGGTTTAAGCAAGAGGTCATTTGGAGGTTTGTTCACTGACCTCCATCCCTCTTATATGGACTAACTACTCTTATGGCTGTATGGCATAAAACTTAAAAAATAGGACAATTTATCGTACACTAGAGCCATTATTACGTTCATAGTTTATTAGCGAGAACTAAGCATATATAAAATAAATTTTATGTGAATAAATAAAAAATTGTATATAATTTAACGAAAATTTTTGATACGAAAGTTTTAAATTATAAAAAAATATATTAATATTACAAATTATGAATATAACCTTACAAAAAGTATTTTTTAAATACCACAAAAATACACATCGTCTCATTTTGAAAATTTTAATAATTATATCGATAAATGAAAAATACTATTACTGTTTAATCACGAAAATCAAACAACTGACCAACTTATTATGATACTCATTTGTTATACCCAGTATATTTGTAAATATACAAGGTATATTAAGTTTAGTCCCGACTTTGTAACGCTTGAAAATATTAATCTTTGACAAAAATGCTTCACAACGGTATTCATAAAATGGTCTAATTCGGCCATTTCTGTATGTCCGTCCGTCGGTCCGTGAAGCCGATAACTCAAAAACGAAAAGAAATAACGAGCTGAAAATTTTTTTCATAAACTCAATAGTTTTCTCATAATTTATGGATTAAATGTTCCTCGGAAAGCGAATTGTTAACAATTCGAATACGCAGAATTGTTAACAATTCAATCACTGATATACAACTCAGTATATACTGGGTATTCAAACAATTAACTCAGTTAGTTGTTACATTACTTGTTTTATTTTTAAATGCACTCACCTACACAATTAACTGAGCATTCATTTTTACTTGATTTTTGTGGATATTATACAATTTATAAGTTTTGTTTTAAGCAATACTTGAACAATGAAAATTATTGTTGAAAGATTTTGAAAAATTGCTTTATTCCTCTTTGTTATAAAAAAAAAACAACGTTTTTTCCAAGCTTTTGATAAAAAATTAAAGTTTTTTTAAACATGGCATTATTTAATTACAATTTATATAACGAGTATTACTTCCATGGGCTTTAATAACTTCCTGGAGCTTGTAGGTCAATTCATGGTATCTTGAATATTCGATTGAGAATATATTGTGCTATTCCTCTAATACAGCAATTTTTTGCTCTCTAATGGTTATTCTTGCTTAAATACGTCGCTTAAGGTTCTCTCATATCATTTTTTGACATCAAATGCTTGATATGAAAAATCATACACATCTAGGGATGGGGATCGAACCCACGACCTTTCTCATATGTGTGAGATTCTCCCTATGAGATTGAGGTCAGGTCTGTGTGCCATTCATAATCTGCGTCTGACGCATCTAGCGACTTGGCAGCGTACATCATCTTGAAAACGTCTAATGGTGTGACGTGATCTTGGAGAAATTTTATCACGTATCCCTGAGCAGTAATTATGTCACTTCACTACCATTTGTCACCTCAAAGACGCGAGTACGAGCTTCATCGGCTATTCAAATTCGATCCCGCAAATCAATGTTCACAAAAAACGGTAGTCTCTTGCTGAAGTAGATCGATTTCAATCTTGATCTGGCTTCCACGTGTAAGAGCCAATCTCGAAATATGGTAATTGCATCCTGGGCTGTGGTTTGAGGGACACCAATTGTCAGAGTGATCTTGTTTCGAGATCATAAACAATTAAACAACATTGAATGTATAGAGAAAACGAATTAAAATCACAGTAGTGAAATCGATATACATGTTAATTTACGACTAAATCACCAAAATTCAGCGGAAACAGAAATAAGAAAGTAAACAAGAATGTTAATTGTTGAATTCATTGCTAAATTCAACAATTAAGGAATTACTGACAAAAAACGTTCATAATAATCCGCAGTAATTAACGTAAACAAACGTAACTCTAAACATAGGTGGTCGGTTAATTGTGCCGGTGAGTGTATATTCATTATAGTTAATTTATTTCTGCTGAACGCTTAGATGGCTCTAGTATACCAAAAATTGGTCCATTTTTATAACATGAGATAGACTTTATATGAAATGGTGGAGGTCAGTGGGTTTGTTTTAACGGGTACGACCGTATCTGTGCGTACTCGCTGAATATCACCTCTGATTATACCATGCAGGAGGTATAAAGCTATTTCCAATTAAATTCCACCAAAAATTTGATGGATACATTTAGCGCATATACTTATACAACCAAAGTGCAAAGAATTTAAATACTCGTAAAATGTCAGCACTGTTGTCACAACGGGTTTAAACTATTCCCATAGTACATTCATACTAGAAAATCCATCATTGTCAACAAATATATTCACTGAGCACGTGAACATACGAACCGGCTTCGTTCTATCGTTTTCGTTTTTTATTCATATTATGTTGTTGTAAAAATGAAATATAACGAATGAAAGCAATAAAAATTATAATAATAATAAACACTCGACGAGAGTACTCGGGGAATGTTTCGGCGAGACATTTGTAAGTCGAAGAACCGCGAGTGGAGCTGTGTACACTCTGGTCGAGTACTCAGCCAACGAGGCTTGGCCAAAACTTATAGTTTGTATACCTGGAAAGTTACATTTTTAAATTAAAAGCTACGAATTAGTAATTTTTTATTGAACTATTTAAAAAAAATTATTCATAAATTTATACAGTTTTTATTTATTTTCGTGTTATACTATTAAGATTAATGGGTACAATTAAAGCGGTTAATAGTTGAATATTTAAAAAGGGCGGTTGAAACAAGTAGAATCGAACGTAGACGAGTGTGTACTGCTGAGGGTGCTCGTAGTCGCCACTCGCTACCTTTGATTTGTGTCAAAAAATCGACTTCGAATGGAGCGTATACGAGGCTCGTCTGGTCGATGAGGCAAAGTCGACACGAGGCAAACCGAGCGTTGTGTGTACACTCTCGTGCTCGTTATGTCTCGCCATGCCTCATCGAGAGTGTACTGCCGGCATCAGTAATCATTTCAAACACAATTGAAATGATTACCACAAAAAATGATAGCAGTAAACAAGCATAGGAATGAACTGAAACATGTATTAATTCAGATTTAAAGGTCCAAGTTATCAAAAGGGGCAATATAAATAATATTAAAGAGAACTCGATTTTTGCCCCAATTTCCTAGATCAAAATTTTTTGTATTTTATAAATACGTATTTCGACTACAAAGTAGTCATCATCAGTATGAATTAGCTAAATGTAATTATTCTCCGAGGAGATGTCACTTGTTGCTAATTTGGTGACGGTCTGCCGTCATTTGGCAAAATACAAAAAATTTTGATCTAGAAAATTGGGGCAAAAATCGAAATTTATTTTTAAAGGGGCAATCATATTGCACCATTTGCTATGATGATCACGCTGTTTATATGGATTGACTCTCTAGTTTGAGTTTACTATATTTTTTTATTATCAATATCTGTGCGTGCTAGATATAAATTAAACGGTTCACACGCTGGTAATAAACTCAGTACATACAGGGTATTTAAACAATTGAATTAGTTGTTCCATTTTTTGTCGACTAGTAATTTAATAAAAATGTAAATAACTTTGCTTGGAAACATTATTTTTTTAAATAAAAAATTTAAATTAATTTAATTATCAACTATTTTAGGTCAATATGATAACGCTGTCACAAAAATTGAAAAAAAATAGTCATACAAAAACTATTGATCATCCAAGATCACGTATTTCAATAAGAGATAAATTACTACCAAAAGAAGTTCAAGAAATGCAAGCAGTGTTGCCGAATGGTGCTACTGTGATATTTCCATCACCTGATAATTTACATGAATTTAAATTAATACTACGACCAAGTGAAGGATATTATAAAGGTGGCAATTATCATTTTAAAATTACAGTTACCGAAGAATACAATATGGTTCCTCCTATAGTAAAATGCTTAACTAGATTATGGCATCCTAATATTAATGAAAATGGTGAAATATGTTTGTCATTATTAAGACCACATAGTTTAGATGGATCTGGTTGGAGTCCCACACGTAAATTAAAAGATGTTGTGTGGGGATTGGATTCTCTTTTTACTGATTTACTAAATTTTGATGATCCCTTAAATACTGAAGCTGCTACAATGTTTCAAAGTGATAAAGTGGCCTTCCAAGAAAAGGTCACAAATTATATAGATTTGTTTTGTAATAAAGAAACGAATTAAATGTCTTCTAGTTTACGTATTTTCTATATGGGGCTGTCCACAGATTACGTCACACCTTTTTTGACAATATTTTACTACCCTGCCACACATGAATACTTATATAGAGTTTATGCCACAATGAAGGTCTAACCCCCTCCGTTTAGTATTATTTCTTACCCTTATCACACAACTGTCGAAATCGTGGTTGATCATATTTCATTTCCACCCCCATCCTTCACCAAACGTGTGACTTAATACATGTGGATATCCCCTATTAAATTGTTTTTCAGATTTCATTGTGTTTAACAAAATTTCAACATTATACAACATTGTTTCTCGATATTTTTGACTTGCGGGTCAACATATTTTAACGAATTTTCAAAGAAAATCATGTCGAAAATGACCATCATTAAAATATGTTCGTATAAAATATATGCATACAAGTTGACAATCAACTTTCCTTTAAACTGATCACGTGTGTTTATTGTTAGTGTTTCCTTCTCTGTTTATTATTTTTAGTTCTTTTAACATAGGGCTTATTCCGTAATGGTAACATCAATAAATTATAAGTTGGCATCACTTAAAAAGGAGGGGTAGGGATGGATGGATCTGTGTTCCGCCATCATAAACATCATCAATCATAAATCTTCTGCTGTAAGAATCATGCAATGACTGAGAAACAAAAAATTATATTTTATTTTGTTTAATAACAGACTCGGCCTTGCGCACTACCGTGCTCTAGATAAGATTAACTAAGTATAATTTATAAATAAATAGTAAAAATGATTCCTCTATCATTACAATAGCATACGTCATACGACTTTTGATGATGTTTATGATGGTGGACACAGCACCATCCATCTCTACCTCTCCTTTTTAAGTAATGCCAACTTAAAACTTATTGATGCTATCATTACGGAATACACTCATACTTTCGACGCATCTACATACCGGGACAGAGTATGGCTTATGGGTATAAACGTGAAATAACGGACCCAATGCAGCGCTGCTTAACCGCCTCAACTATCCAAGGTACTAAAACTTTATGTGTGTAGTGGAAATACATTACTACAAATTCTAATAAAATATACATGCCGCAAAAATGAATACCTTGGCTAGTTGAGCGCTTCAATTGGTGTTAATAGCGTAACATGGGATAATCTGCCCAGTTATATAGAGGTCAGTGTTTCGACGCTATTTCAACTGACAATGGGTTGATCAGTTTCTATTGAATTATGAAAGGTAGAGAGAAAGAGCACCGACCCTGTGTATCAAAAGTGTCGGTCAAAAACCTATAAATTAGGATAGCGCCACTACCAAAAAGTATGAATTTTAAAACAAGCGCTAATAGATATGATTAGGGTAGAAATAAACAGGAACAAAGGATTTTTTTATAAATAAATACATTATAAATTTATTTCATGTTATAGTAAATAAAATTAATATTTGAATCTTCTTTTTATTAAGTTCAAATCAAACTCCAATAGTACACTAGTGCCATTTTAATCACTTATTGAACATCTATTTAGTGCTTTGAGATTGCTCTTTCAGTTTGATCCACATATAAGATGAAACTTATATGACCCTCTATTATTTAGCACCCTATGTTAAGTTATTGCAATTTTTTTTCGCAATCGTTTGATGGACCTATGATGGCCTATTTTTATCGTTGGATCGTCCTTCGTTTATTAAAAAAAATTGGTTAATTAACACGGTTCTTTTTTTTTAAATAAACGATCAAACAATTGCGAAAAAAAATTGCAATAACTTAACATGGGGTGCTAAATATCTATAGATATAAAAATAGACCGTCGAAGGGCCATCAAACGATTGAGAAAAAAATTGCAATAACTTAACATGGGGTGCTAAATAATAGAGGGTACATATATCAAATAATAGAGGGTACATATATCAAGTTGAGTAACCACAACTTCGCGGTGACTAACGTCGCCTAACGCTTTCCATGCGCTAACGTTTCGCATTGACCAACGTTTCGCGTTTACAGACTTGCGGTTCGCTTAAGCTTACGCTACGCTTTAAGTTTAACAACGCTTAGCGTTGAGTTGCTTACGCTCCGCGTTAACTTTATCTTCTTTCTCGTTAACTAGTGCTTCGTGTTGATTGACGCTACACGTGAAATCACGCTTCGCGTTGAATCACTGACGCTTCGCTTTGATTAACTAACGCTTCGCGTTGACCTAACGCTTCCTATTGATCAACGCTTCTCATTGATCAACGCGTTGGGTGATTAACGGTTCGCTTTAGCTTGCGTTTCGAGTTGGTTAACGCTTTGCATTTACCAACGCTATGCGTTGATTTACTAATGCTTCGCGTTGGCTGACTTACGGTTCGCTTGTACAGTTCACTGACGCTTCGCTATGCATAACGAACGCTTCTCATTGGCCAACGCTTCGCGTTGCCTGACTTACGGCTCGCTTTAGCTTACGTTTCGCGTTGGTTTCAAAGAGTTTTTTCGGGTTTCACAGAGACCGGAACTGCTGGAGCCAATGCACTAAAATACTGCGTTTATTCGCTCCGAGCGCCACCGTTCTCAGCGCCATGCGTGGTCTAATATATTCTCTATGATATATAATGATTTTAATTATATCTATAGAGTATATATTATCTCTATGCTATATATTAGTCGTTAAAAAGAGATAGCTCAACCTACGCGATTCTCTTCCTTTTTCTATCTGAGGGGCAACTTTTGACTCGGCTTGCCTACTCTATATATATTATCTCTATGGTGAATTCAGGTAATTCTCTCAGCGAGAAATGGATGCACTAACGGGAGTGTGTAATAAAATATTATTGTTTTAGTAAAAATAATAGACCATCAATTACCGTCAAACGTCTTTTCGTCGATTGAAAGAAAAAAATCTCAAGAATTTTGTAATTGAGGGGCTAAAAAAAAAAAATTTAGGTCGATTAGAAAACAATTTTTTATAAATAAACTAATTACCGTCAAACGATTTAAATAAACCATCATTAACCATCAAACGACCGTCAAACGATTGAGATAAAAAATAATTAGATTTAGTGTTAATGAGGGGCTAAATGAATGGAGCTTGAGAACGCGTCTTTATAGACAGAATTACAGTGCGTTCCACTAAGCATTCACGACCACGGTTTTTCCCGTTCCACTTGCTTGCGAGCGTTACAATCATAAACCCAAAGAGTATAAGATAGAGGGGAAGGCTCCTATTAGTTGTAATGTTAAAAAGCGTACACGAGTTTCAGCGCCTCTAGTGAATGTGATGCATCGTAAAAACATAAAACGCGCGGGATATTCAGTTCAGTTCAAATTTAATTTTTAAAGATAAAATGTGAAAAAAATAATTTATAACGAAATAATTAAGAATTATTGAAATTTATTAGTAAGTCATAATAATCTGCAAATACATAGTAATAAAAAATTGATTAATGACAATTCTAAAATGGTAAACTGTTATTTTAACAATAGTGATATTGTAAAAATTAGCAAAAATCCCTTTTTTTTTTTTAAATTTTTTAAATTTTTTTTTTATATTACTCTATCTTTTCCTTAATTTCTATTTTATTGGTCCTCACTTTGGTTTGATTTTTTAATAGCACGCTATCCTCTATTTCTCCTTTTTGGTCGTCGCTTTGCTTTGATTTTTTTATTGGTATTTCTTCAGCAGCAGATTTTGCAAATTTAGACATTTTCCTTTTGTTGATTTTTTTAGAAGTTACGGTATCAGTCTTTTTGAGGTCACGTCTGATGAATCGCGCTTCCCAGAAGCATCTAGTTTTTATAAATATATTCAAAAATAATGTTGTAGCATCCAAGGAACATAATTGAAACGCTGGTAATTCTGAATTCAGTTTTGAGTATAGAAGAGCCGATACATTTTTTTCGTGAATACAACTACGGATAATTTCCTCAAACTTGGTATTCCATTTTTGAACAGCTGTAAATACCATTTCCGTAGAATATTGAAGCCCATTCTTATCAGCATAATCTTTCATGATTGTAAATAGTTTGTATTCTTGATAATTATTATCCGATTTAGGTAGTATTAGAAAATCTACACATTTTTGACAGTTTTTGTGAATCTTTAAAAATTTGCGGGTTAAATACCCACAAATATAATAAATTGCATTTTCATGGGTAAATGAAGCTGTTTCTGTCAGTGACATATCTTTCTCCAGTTGTTTGACTGGATTTGAAGCTTCTATTAAAACTTCTCGTAAGGATTGTTGAGTTTTTTGTGGCTTGGCGATTGCAGCACTAAGCTTGCTCAATTTTGCAAAAATCATGTTTTCGTCATCTTGACAGTTAGCCGATTCTGTAACTTTCGTTAATTGCGTGATATAATTTTGTTTAATAGCTGTTTCAAATGATCTAGTCGAAGGATTAACTGAACATCCATTTTGTTGACGAATAACGGCAAATAAATTTTCAAGAGGGTCTTGATTCAGACGCCTAGTTTTCAATGCTGGCATATTATACTCTTTTCTCAGTTCTTCAGATAATTTTAAGACACTGTTAATAGTTAGGATCATTCCTGTGATGCACGGTGGAATAGCCTTTTGTTTATCATTTCCTTTTTCAAATTTACTATTAGCAAATTGTAGCAGCATTTCATTTAAAAATTCAATGTGTCCAGATGTCTCGGTTATAGCAAAATTTAATTTTGAATTTACTGTTGGTTGAAGAAGATTTGAGTTAAGAGAATCAAATAATTTATCCATGTCCAATAAAAACTCTGCCGTTGTATCATTGTCGGGAAATTCGTTTGGTTTTATCATCCTGTAAGCTTGATAAGCTAAATACATAGAGTTGGAAAAAATTTGAGTAGCCAGTGAAACAGTCATTTTTGCTGCATTTTGTTGCATTCCAAAATGACGGTCATTGATTTTTGGAATAAAATTAATGTTCATTTGGTTACTCAACAAATAAACTTTGTAAATAAGCTTCCAATCTACGTATCCACCTCGGTATTTGAATCTTTTGTTGAATAGATTGTTGCGAAAAGATTTAATTAAATGAGGAGGATCAAAAATTATATAAATTTTGCGTTTTTCGTCACCAACTTCAAACTCGAAGAAAGGTTTATCTTTCGTTATTTTGTACTTCTTTATCAGCCCAGTATTTCTGGTTCCTTGATCACAAATTAAGCATTTGACGATAAGACCCGTATCATTTAAGCATTTAATAGTATTAACCATTATTTTGTGAGTTTTCGATGAATTGCCTTTTTTGCCTAAAAACCAGTATCCAATTGTTTGCTTCATTGGTTTATTAATCCAAGTTATCATTGCTACTAATGCACAATGCGCTATTTCATTCTTACGTTCTTCCCCATCATCAGCATAACCGTGGAACATGTCTTTAGCTGCATCGTAGTGAACTTCAGTGGCTAAACTTATTTCGTCGAATAAAACACTAACAAGACGATCTTCAGGAATGCTTTTGGCAAACGAATCTTTCAGTTGATTTAAAACCGCAAAATTTAAACCTGGAGTGGTAGGAAAATCTTTTTGGTATTCATTCAAAGTCCTTATAGTTGGTATATGTAGAAATTTCGCTAAAAGCTTATAAGTTCTGGGAGAGTGATATTTTATAGACAATGCAATATCTTTCACTTCATTACTGTAACGTTTTGCATATTTGTTCGTCGCAGATAAGCGTAATTGAGTTGCGAATAATACTAAAGCTTTTTTACCCAAGTAGTTTGACGACGCATTTATTATTGATTCAACGTCTTGCTTCATTTTTTTTTTTACAGAAAATTTTTTTCCCATTCTGTTAATTTGGCTTCGCAAGCGACCTATTGTTTTAGCTCCTTTGTACAGCCTTAAAGATTTAGGTGTTAACATTTGAATTTTTTTTACTTTAGAATATATTGTATTCTTAGGTGATCCATTAACTTGACACAGCGGTTTGTTTGAAAAAAGTTTAAGCTTTCGTATAAACTCATTATTCTTTTTAGGTGTACTACATTGCGCAGGAGTCTCAGGCGAAATATTCAAGTTAAACGTTCCCACGCAGTTATTAAATGGCAACACTTCTAATCCTGCATTAGATATTGGTTCTTCAGAATTAGTAAGCGATATGGGCATATCACTGTCATTTTGTAAGGCTGTCTCCACAGTGTTTGACAGCATTTCTGATGCTTTGAAAGTAGGTTCTTCACTATCCATCAATTGTATTAGTGCGTCTGGATTTCGTGGTCCCGTTGATTTATCAGTTTGTGGTTCGTCTTAAAATGAAAAAAAAAAAGAAAAAAAATAGTAATGAAGTAATAGAAGGTATTTTGTAACATTTATGAACTTATTGTGTTTGTGATTAGTAGAAAAAGTGGTGACAGAAAAAAATTAAACTTAGTAGGATAAGGATTGGTTTTACAATCAAAAATTTTTAATTGTAAATTTCGTCGAGTTTTATTTTGAAGTTTTTATCAAATTTTACACTGGTATTTATGCATATTAAGCTAGAATAAATTGCAATCATTGTATACTGTTCACTGTTGCTATGGTCAATTTGGAATGTCTATCATAACGTATTCGGGGATTGATTACAATGCTATGCGAATAATGTTAAGTTATTTACAATTTTCCTATTTTATCATCTCTAAGAAAAGAAAATGTTAATTTGAAATGTTCAAATTATTCTTCACTTTTTAGTAATAATTTCAAATTTGTATTTAATTTCATATAAGATAATTAAACGGAAATTCTACAAAAATATTTACAATTTGGATTCAGACATTTTTGAAACAATAGTAACAAAAATTCTAAAAATGATATTTACAGTTTAGATTTTGAAATTTTTGAAACAATAGTAACAGAAATTCTTCAAAATAGTATTTCCAATTTAGATTCGGAAATGTTTTGAACAATAGTTACTTTAATTATTAATTATTTACAATTATTAACAACAAAATATCACATTTTCTTTGGTATTAAAATAATAAAACTTTGGAAAAATTGTAAGGCAACTTGTTACAATAGTCATAATTTTCAAAAAGTTATCTCTCAATTGAACATCACTGAATTTTTTTTGAATTATATTTTCTACATTTAATCTCCTCATTTTTGGATTTATTTCATTTTCTATCGTCTCACCAGCTTCTTTTACTCGACACAAACGCAAAAAATTGTGAACTAGTATTAAATACAATTAATTGGTTTTTTTTGTCTGCTTTGAAGTCATAGCTTATGCAAGCAGTAGCACTTCTTACCTCTTAATGAAATTTTCACAAAGCTATTTGTTTGAATATTAATTATAGCTGGTTCATTATCAGTAGCCTTACGTACTTCAAAATTAATGCCTCTGTCATTATGCGAGCATTCATCTGTAATAACATTATATTAGTGATATTTTTATATTATACTACTGCAACAATCCTCAGTTGTCTTTAAAATTATTTTAAAAAAAATACCTTTCAACGCTGGACGTTCAAATATTACTTCGTCATTGTTGATGTTTACAAATGAATTTCTCAAAGGAGATTCAGTCGAATTTGGCAAAGGAGGTTTTGGCATATTCTTGGGCATTTTCAAAATACTATCAGGCGGTAGTAAAGTAGGAACAGCATCCCGGACCAATAGTCGTTTAGGTGGTGTACTTTTCTTGATGAAACGTTTTTCAAAATGATCGTTACAAATTCGTAAACTGTTTGAAGACCCTATATACTGACAAAAGTCCTTCCATTTTTGGCGTCTACAAAATTAAATTTATAAATCAATTCAAAGCACTAATTTTATCGAACAAAATTATTAAAATTATGGAATCAAATTTAAATAAAACAATTTAACAAAATTAAATTTACAGAATATAAATGTTTACAAGTAAAAAAAACTGATCGATAATCAATTACTTACTTTTGAGACGCTATAAATTTAAGGTCTATAATACTTACATTTGTTTATTCTTTGGCCATAAAAAAAAAGAATGCTCTTTATCTTTTCTTCGTTTTCTTAGACATCCTTTCACATTGCACCGAACCATATTTTTTTTAATTAATTTTAAAGAAATTTTTTTATTAAAATAAGAATGAAGTGTTGTTGACCGTTACAAGCTACTGTAGTATTTTCAGTATGACGCATTACTTTAAACCGCCATGACAGTACTTTAGTACTGCATCATAAACATCAGATGGCCCTCGTAACAGTATACGCGACCTTCCCCTCTATCTTATACTCTTTGCATAAACCCAAGTGGAATGAAATTTGGAGCGTTTTAACCATGGAGACTACACAAGGAGACCAAACGGGATAATTGACAAAATATGGCAACATAATGGTAGAAGTTATATTTACTTTTTGTGCCACTAGTTTCGCTAGTTGTTCATCCGTACCGAAGTGAATATAGTATAATAAATAAAAGTGAAGTATATATTTGTCATTTTAATAGACTTATTATTAATAAATAAAAGTTTAATTTAATATCTGATTCAATAATCTTCTCAATTAATTTTAATAATTTTAATATAATTTATTTTTACTTAATTTATTTTCATTTTTACAATTCCAACTTTACTATTTAAGGTTACTATTTAATTATTCGATGTTTTATAATTATTGTGTTTTTTCTTATGTAATTATTTTGCGAATTTTTAACTACCACTTACTTCAACTAATTACTTTATGTCATTTATTAAAAAAAGTATTTTATCGGAAAAATACTTTGGCTGCAAATAATTTTTATAATACTACATAAATGCGTCATGTTTTTCGATTCAAACTCGCGCCTTATACTCTCTCCACTGTTTCTGGTCTAGAAGGAACACTACTGATATCTTATTTTTGTCAATTATTTCTTTACATGGAGTTCGATCTCCTAGTGTAGTCTCCATGGTTTTAACCGTTGATGTACACATTAAAACATTAAAAATTGCGAGCTTGAAAATAAGTCAGAAGCTTAAAAAGGTTATGTTATAATTTGTAAGCCTTAGGGGTCTTTCACACCGAAGATGCAAGATGCATGCATCCTAGATTTTATTTCAGTTTTGGTTTTGCTTCTTATGTGTTCTTCTTATTGGTTTCAAGTGTTTTTCTCGGGAAAAAGAAAACAAATATACAAAGTAAATGTATGTAAATATGTAAAATTAATTTACAGAATGCATGCATCTTCGGTGTGAAAGACCCCTTAATAATAAACTTTAACAATTATTGATGAACTTGATTTATATTTATTTTAATTTTATTTTAGTGGAGTATTTAAATAATTTACGTTTAAATATAATCAAAATGTCTTTTGTGGCGACAGTTGGATTTGTTGGTGCATCGCAATAATGCTAAAATATCTCTTACCAAATCATACAAAGTAATTTTTTCTGTCGCCATCTTTAACTTTTAAAAATTGCGCCGAATATCTCAACGTCCACTTCGACCCACCTCTTCAGATAGGTCGTTGTGAATGAAAATAATGACGTCATTAGTGACGTTTTCGCCGCGACCTTAACGACCGTGGTCGTCATATGGAACGGCTGAAGAAATATTTTGATCGTTGTGAGCGTCTAGTGGAACGCACTATTAGTCAAGGAAAGGTGGGTTTATAAGGAGAGGGAAACAAAAAATTGAAATATTGCTCTTAAGTTAGTTCCAACTCTGTCTTATATAATCAGGACAAAAAACCGGTTTGCTTTTATTATAGAACAATTACATATAAACAACACATAGTTATATTCACTGTTTATATATACAACTTAATGTAATTTTGAAATAAAAAATAGTTTTAAACTTTTATATTTCGAAAACAAAACGGTAAAACGCGATTTAAAAAAAAAATTTATTTAATAAATATTTTATCCTAGTTTTTTTTTAAATTTTGTCGAGTTTTTTTTTTTAATACAACAGATAATAGTTGGGCGGGCATGAAATTTTACATGCTTCTAATGAGAGAGAATGATTACTTTGCTATTAATTATCTCGTGTTCTAAACATTAAGTTGATTTTCTAATATGGTGTCACACTTCAATTATTATTAATTCCTGATGAAGAAGTCAGAAATAGGAGCCCTTTAAGTAGACTTTTTTTCTGTCTTCATAAAAATTCTGAAATAGGAGCCCTTTAAGAGTCTATTTTTTCTGACTTCGCAAGAAGTCAGAAATAGGTGCGCTTTAAGAGTCTATTTTTTCTGACTTCACAATAAGTCAGAAATAGGAGCCCTTTAAGAGTCTATTTTTTTTGACTTCGCAAGAAGTCTTTTTCCCAAGTTTTTTATATTTTTACTCAATTTAGCGCACGCGCATTTTTGTTATAGTTTTTATTTCTGTATAACCTAGAATTTAATATTCTCATTATGCTTTTATTTGGAGAACTTGTAAAGGTATTATTTTAATTTATTTATTTAGTGTTATCAAGTATTTAAAACCAGTTTAAGTGCGTTATTTTTAACGTGGATTATTTTTAATTGGTTTTATCTGTAAGTATCTTAAAGATTAACGCATTAAAATGAATATCATGATTTTTTATTAAGATTTAAAACCAAGATGTCTGCCAAGGTGATGATCATCCCATCTTCGAAACTATTCCCAAGAATATCAAAAAATTAAGTCAAAAGTTAGCTCAATGGAAATGTGAGTTTAACATTACTCAAACTGCATCTAAATATTCTTCGGAATGTAGAGTCGATAGAAGACTTAAAAAATCATCCAAAAGATTGCCGTACATTATTAAATTCTCCTAAAAATACCACTATTCGTACTGTTGCACCAGGAGAATATTTTCATTATGGTCTCTACAAAGGATTAATTGACCAACTGAAAGCTATCGATTTGGGCCAGTTTAAAGAAACTATTCAAATCAACGTGCATATGGACAGTTTGCCAATTTCAAAGAGTTCGAAGAGTCAACTCTGTCCAATACTAATCGAAATTTACCCAAAAGCTGCTGTACCTTTTGCTGTTGGAATATATCATGGACTTAGCAAACCAAATGATTGTAATGATTATTAATATAAATTTAAATGTAAATATAAATATAAATTAAATGAATAAATGTTGTGAAAATTGTTTATATTTTTTTAGCCTCTATTTTTAGGAATCTCAAATATTAATTTAGTCTTAAAGAACTCTTAAAAAAGAGCTCCTGAAGAGGCCAGAATCAAGAACTCTTAAGATCTCATTAAAAAAAGCTCTTGAAGAGGTCAGAATCAAGAACTCTTAAGATCTCTTCAAAAGAAGTTCTTGGAGAGGTCAGCATCAAGAACTCTTAAGATCTCTTTTTTTCGAAGTCAGAAAAAAAGTTCATAAAGACTTATTAATGAAGTCTTCAGTAGTTCTTGAGGTGGCGCATTGGACATCCTCATGAAGTCCTGAAAACCCCATTTGACGAAAAATTTAAGACGTCCAAATCTTTAATAAGAGCTTTTAAAGACGTCATATTGTTTACTGGGTGTATATACATATATATACATATATATACATATATATATATATATATATATATATATATATATATATATATATATATATATATATATATAAAGTATTCATAAGTACATACATACAAACATATTCAATTTATATCCCAATTATTCCCAATAATCGGGTGCATGCACGCAAAGTCGCGAGTGACAGCTAACAATATATATATATATATATATATATATACGATTCTACCTATTAGATGTCGAAAATCGCCGTCTCTAATATATATATATATATACATGTATGTATATATATATATATATATATATATATATATATATATATATATATATATATATATATTGTTAGCTGTCACTCGCGACTTTGCGTGCATGTACCCGATTATTGGGAATAATTGGGATATAAATTGAATATGTTTGTATGTATGTACCATGAAGAATAGATATATTAGGAGATTGAACGACATAGGCAATTCGTCTGTTTTTGTGTCCTCAAAAACGTGTAGAGATCATAGTTATTATTTTTGCCACTAGCGGCAGTGCGAATCTGCCCGTACGGAATTATTATTATTATTACATATTAAAATCAACGGTTATCACATCTTACAAATAAAAATTGTAAGTATAAAAATTGTTTAATTTTATAAATGTGAAAAAATGGGACGATGTTGTACAGGGAAAGCATAGATTACTGCTATATATCTATGAGTGAAAGGTTGTTTAAGGTTAGGAATGCGTGTCTGCATTTACGAAAGGAATATGGTCTGTAATTACCGGTTTTATCATCTTTGTTTATCTAATATATGTCAGTTATTGTAAACATATATTGTATATTATTATTATTAATTGCAAAATTATCACTATGATTCTTCATCTTTTAATTTATTGCAATTATTAAGAATTCTCTATTATTAATATTTATTTAATTATTACTTGATAATCGAAATCAATTTTTTATTATCTATAAAACTAAGACTTTTTATTAACTGAATGAAAGTGATTTCTTGGTGCCTACATTTAAACATTTAAATTCCGTACGGCACTGACACCAGTGACCCCTACTGATAAAAGATAGTTACACCAATTCTTGACCGTTTTTTTAACATTACGTTCGCTCTCCTAATATATCTATTCTTCATGGTATGTACTTATGAATACTTTATCACGAAATTATAACCCCAAAATAATTTAAATAAAAAATAAGTTCAAAAACTAAAACCCGACTACTGAAAAATCGCGCTCAAAAAAATATGAAACAAGAAAATATTCTCATTTGAAATTGTTATGTACAATCTATTCAATATTTATCGTCAATTAAATAAACAACTTACACGTAATATATTTTAATGTATTTAATACATATATTCATAGTGATGTCCAGAAGATAGCCGTGGTCATATGCCACATTGCCCTAACAAAACAATATATTCTAACAGTAAGCGATCTTAAGCTTTAGAGCATATAGTGGCATATGACCACGGCTATTCTGTGAATATCACTATGAATAAGTATTACATGCATTAAAATATATTACGTGTAATAATAATAATAATAAGAAAGAGGGGTACCGCATACGGGTCCCTAGCACCTAGACCAAGGGGTCCTCTGTGCCCTCCTTGAGAACAACCTGTCACCCGAAGGCGAGACGCCTCCGGATAAGAGGTGCTATTTTAAGCAGATGAAGCTATAGGATTCTGTCAAGGCCAGACGCCACGCAAAAGGCCCACAACTTCTCCGCCGGGATTGCTCCCAGGATTGATGGATCCAAAGTTTCGGACCCAAACATTCTATATCTGACACCTTGCAGGCTTCTGCAGGTGCATATAACATGTATGGAGGTTTCATCGTCCTCCATACAGGCCCTGCAAGTGGGATCATCAGAGATCCCCAAGTTATGAAGGTGGTAATTCAATCGACAGTGTCCTGTCAAAAGCCCCACCACCCTTCTCAACTGCATTCTATTGAGTTTCAACCGAGCACAGTCGAATGGCCTAGCTGTGTTTATGCACAACTTGGCCTGTCGCATGCCCTGCGCAAAGTCCCAGTAGTCGAGGTGAGCTTGTTTAAGCCACCCCTTGATTTGGTAAATTACGGAGCATCTTGCTATGGGAATGATAGGCTCAGGTGAAAGGGGCGCTTGAGATGACCCCTCTCGTGCCAACGAGTCCGCTACTTCATTCCCCTTAACGCCAGAGTGACCCGGTACCCAGATCAGCCTGACTGTGTTACTCAGTGCCAGGTGGTTCAGCTCCTCGAAGCATTCATAGACTATCCTCGATTGGAATCTTGACGCCTCAAGAGCCCGAAGTGCTGCCTGGCTATCTGAGAAGATGCTGATATGTGCCCCATTGTAACCTTTCGTGTTACAAATCTGGGCACCTCTCAGCATAGCGAAGATTTCCGAATGAAAAACTGTCGCATATTGACCCAGAGGAATCGATTCCTTTATCCTAGGTCCATAAACCCCCGCACCAGATAAATCTCCGGCCCTTGACCCATCCGTATAAAGATATGGTCCGGGAGGGGGTGAAAAGTTAGGTACATCTCGATCCCATTCCTCACGGGAGGGAACGATTTCCCGAAATTTGCGGTCAAAACGATGAGTCGGAACAGTGGAATCCTGTGCCATTTCCACAAGTGGAGTCACCGTCTCCAACCTGTTCATTATATACGCGTGACCTGTGTTTGTCCTACAGTGCCACTGTCTGCAACTCCTAAGTCGATAGGCCGCTGTCATGGCCTCCGCCTCAATCATTAAATGAATCGGCGGAATACCTAGAAGCGCGCCCAGCGCAGCAGTAGGGGTCGTTCGCATGGCTCCAGTGACACTAAGGCATACGACTCTGAGCAGGTGATCCAATTTTTTCCTGGCTACAGCCAGAGAGGTTCTTGTCCACCATACTACACAGCCAAATGTGAGCATTGGCTTTACAATCATTGTGAATAACCAGTGCACCATGTGAGGTTGGAGTCCCCAAGACTGTCCAAATGCTCTCCTGCACATCCAGAAGACACTATTTGCCTTGGTTAGTCTCCAATCCAAATGATCACTCCAGTTCAGTTTTGCATCCAGGATGACTCCCAGATGCTTAACCGTTCCGGTTTGTGTAATTTGAATGCCAGATATGCTGATCATCCGTTGAGCAACTCTTCGTCTCCTAGTAAACAGTACACAGCCCGTTTTTTCCGGTTTGACAGAGAGTTCTTTGTCAATGCACCAGTGCTCCACGTACGAGAGCGCTTGTTGCATCAGATCATAGATAGTGCCCTCGTCTCGGCCTTTGACAAGTATGGATATGTCATCAGCGTAGCCTTGAGCAAATATCCCTAATTCCTTGAGACCGGTTAGTAAGCTATCCACGACGAGGCACCACAGTAATGGCGAAAGAACTCCACCCTGCGGACACCCTCTACCCACAAAGCCTCTAACCGATTGTCCCCCTAAAGTTGTGGTAATACACCTCACTTCGAGCATGTTGCAGATCCATCTTACCAAGATGTCTTCCACCCCGCGCTCAATTAGTGCAGTGCGAATCGCCCCAACCGTTGTATTGCTGAAGGCTCCCTCGATATCGAGGAAAACCCCTAAGGCTATTGCCTTTTCTGAGAGCGCACCTTCTATCGACCCTACTAGTCGGTGGAGTGCAGCATCCACAGAAAGGCCGGCTTGGTAAACAAACTGGCACTCTGATAGCGGTCTCTCTACAAGACTCGTATCACGAATATGCCTGTCTATTAGCCGCTCAAGAGTTTTGAGCAAAAATGACATCAGGCTATCGGCCTGAAGTCTTTTGCGTCGCCATAGCTTGGGCGTCCAGGTTTAGGAATGAATACCGCGCGGGATTCTTCCCATTTCCTGGGTATGTAGCCTAAAGCTATGCATGTTTTAAAGATCTCCTTGAGCCTTCCAACAATTATATCCAAGCCCTGTTGTAGCAGTGCCGGGAAGATGCCGTCGGTACCCGGAGACTTGTAAGGAGCAAATCTAGCCACAGTCCTCCCTGTTTGCCCTTCCACCATCACGCCTCTGATCGTCCGGTTCTACCATGGTAAAGCCAGGGAAATGCGTGGACAGTAAATGCGTCATGGTCTCAGACACTGTAAGTGATTGACCTGCTAGTTCGAGGCAACCCAACTTTGCAGTATTATCCTTGGATATTACCTTTTGCACTCTAAAGAGAGCGGGCATCATGTTAATGTTGCCACAAAGCTCTCTCCAGGAGTCTTTTTTCGAATTTTTCACTGACCTTCTATACTCTCGCTGCTTCTCCCTAAAGATTAGCCAGTCCGAGTCCAGACCGGTCATTTTCGCTTTGTTGAAGGATGTTCTAGTGTCATGGCGTAGTCTATCAAGATTTCTATTCCACCACGGAACATCCCTAGAGCCGGTAGTAACACTTGCAGGACAGTTGTTTTCATACGATGAAATCATGGCATCCTGAAGTTCACTAACCGCAGATTCTACATCTTCCTTCGTGTGCAACCTATTCGCACCGCCGGCAAGTAGCCCAGAGAGCTCCCGCCTGTAAGCCTCCCAGTCAGTGCGTCTGGGATTGCGATACGAGGTTACGGTACACGGTTTGGTGAGCATATTAAACACAATGTGTCTATGATCAGATAGGGAAGGCTCATTTGAAACTTTCCACCCCGACAGAAACTGTAGCAGTCTCGGGGAGCAGAGAGTAATGTCAATGACCTCTGACCTAATTCTGTTTATAAAGGTTGGAGACATGCCTCTATTGACAATCTCCAGACCGTTGGCCGAAATGAATTCCAGGAGAGCCCGACCCCTAGCATTTATGTCGGAACTGCCCCATTGCGTGTGGTGCGAGTTTGCGTCACAGCCAAGGACCAATAGCAAACCCCGAGATTCACAATATTCGACCACAGTTTCCACCTCTATTGGAGGAGGAGGTGATTCTGAGTCGTACGGAAAATACGCTGAGCACAGAATCACCTCCCTCTCTTGTCCCCAGAGATTAACCTGCACCGAGGCCACTGCAATATCTCTACCACACAGGTGCGGAATAGGTACTGCGTCAAGACCCCTGTACACCAGGCAAGCTCTGGGATTATTAGTCGCGGAAATAACTTTAATCCCCGACCCATTTAGACCTCTGATGCCGTTCGCATATATATATGGTTCTTGCACCAGAGCAATGTTGATATTGTCGGAAGCTAGCCTTTTGCTCAAAATTGCTGCGGCTGCTCCGCTGTGGTGTAAATTAATTTGGATTAGTTTACCTTTAATGTTAAGTTGATGGTGGTTTGGGCCCGCTTTTCTTCTTTCTCCTTTTCTTCGCGGACCTCCATCCATCTTTACGTGCGGACTCTGATGGCAGTGAGTCCGCCACTACGGAAAGTGTGGCAGAAGGATTAGTAGCAGATGCTTCAGATTCCTGAGCACCAGACACCGCCTCACCAGCCACAGCTTTCTTCTCCTTGAGATCTGAGAAGGTGACTCTGGCAACCGCCCCAAGTGTTGCGGCTGCTATCGGTCTCACCCCCTCTAGAACCTGTGTTGCAACGGCACCTTTGTCATTGCCAAAAGTCTTTGGCTTTGCCGGGCGCCGTGCTTCCGGTTTAGGTGCCTCCTCACTCTTGCTGGGCGCCTTCCCTGTTTGAGACAGGGAGGCACGGAGCAGACCAAAGTGGAGAAACCCTCTTCCGGCTAGTTCCGCATGCGATCGGGCTGGCACCCCGAGTACCAGTCTGGTGCCCTTTGGGTGTTCAGTCCGATCGTACACTTTCCAATCCCGGGTGTCAATACCCTGGTTTTGGCGGGTTATCCTCTTCAGGATAATTCCGTCCTCCACCCTGGATGTCGGCACCCCTGGGATCCAGAGGAACATCTTCTTAAGGACGATGCGAGGAGGAGGGATGGATGCACTCAACCTCGCACCCTCCCAAGCGACTATTTCCGGTACTGTCTTTATAAGCCAGTCCCTGGAAACAGCGTCCGTGGCTATCACTTCGAGCCCATTTGGACCTGAGGTGAAGCTTTCAAAGCGGGGAACGATGGTCATGTCCCTGTCTAGAGACTCGTCTATCGCCCGCTCAAGGACACCGCGGAGCATTCCGACCTGTTCTGTCGTCCACTCGGTCGTCGAGGCCTCGTCCCGAATGACGGCACGAGGTAGGTTCCTCGCAATCGAAGCGAAGGCATGATCAGCCGTCCTGCTCCGTTTCTGTGCCTGTGTAACAGATGGTGGTATGTCCCCTACTATCCTACCACGTTTCTGCGGACGGACAGGGGTCGACTCCACCATAGTCTTGCCAGCTGCAGTTTGGAGTGAGCTTTGAACTTCATCCCTTCCTGCAGCTGCTTGTTGAGCCGTGGCTCTCTGCTGGGCTACCCGCTTTCGCTTTGCGCCTCCAGGACGTTTAGCTTTCAGCTGTAGCGCTTGCAGATTCACCGAGATCTCGGTGTCTGTTTGGGAACCTGGGTCCACTAATGTGAATCCTAGGTTCTTCGGTGAAACTTCACCTTCCCCTCCAAGTCGGCCTTGCGGCGTCCCTGCGGGTCGAGTTACCGTTTCAGTAGTTTTTAGATTTACCGAGATCTCGGTGTCTGTTTGTGAACCTGGGTCCACTAATGTGAACCCTAGGTTCCTCGGTGAAACTTCACCTTCCCCTCCAAGTCGGCCTTGCGGCGTCCCTGCGGGTCGAGTTACCGTTTCAGATTCAGTTGATGGAGGTGTACTGTTTCCAGTTCCTTCCAACTTGGGATTATTTATTTCGTTCATCATTTCGGACCCACGAGTAAATAAATAATATATGAAAATGGCCTTATACACACCCTGAGGCGGCCCGGTGTCAGGGCGGGGATCGCTTACTACTAACTTCCCTTAGTCATGCATCCCGTCGGCACATTACCAGACCTTAGGATTGGGGAGGTTTTTTATAGAGGTCCCCATCCTCGCGTGCCACGCAGTTAAGCCAAGCACCCCGATTCTCTTGAACACCCGCAAAGACATGACTGCTACAATGCCAAGAGGTTGCGGTGTGATAAAGGTTTTCCGCCAGTTCGGACGCCATAGCCTCGATTTGTTTTGAACAGGGGCACCACGAGAAGGTTCGAGGCCAGACTGTTTGCCATGCAGAGGTTTATTTACTTCACATGCATGACCATTCCGCCCCCATATTACGTGTAAGTTGTTTATTTAATAGACGATAAATATTGAAAAGTTTGTACATAACAATTTCAGATGAGAATATTTTCTTGTTTTATATTTTTTAGAGAGCGATTTTTCAGTAGTCGGGTTTTAGTTTTTGAACTAATTTTTTATTGTAACTGTACTCAACATTTTAAAAATGTAATTGCTTATATCGGAGAGCTGTGGTGACACACTTGGGGTATAATGTATTTTAGACATTAAAAAAAGACTATTTCAATGTTAGTGAATCTGGAAGGGCTTTTAGAGTTATTTCCTTACTGCGCAGCATATTAATTTTGCAGAAAACAGTCTTTAGACACTTTGAAATCGATAAAATTTTTTATTTCAGCATTTTTAGAATCTAGAAATAACAATCCCAGACCTTTTAGACGTTTTTGAAGTATGACCCGACTGCCCCGAATTTTTTTTAGAAATACAGTAATATCTCGACTTACGCATACCCGGAGCAATGCGAATCTACGAGATTTTTCAAATCTCGTAGATTCGTCTTTTGTTTGAGCGCTACACAACTCGACTACTCACTCCCCCATACTATTGTTCAGCTAATGTACATGTTCGGACGTGTTCCGCGGAATCGACGCATAACTACCATTTATTTTGTGTTATTTATTTCTTATCTACTAGTCCAGTAAAGTTAAACATGAAAAGGGGGTCGGGCTTGCAAAAGGTCGGGTCGTTCTGAATTTTTTTATGTTGTTAGGACCTAAACCAATATTAAAAAACCAGATTTGCAATTTCCAAAGTGCTGTGCGAGCGGGCGGTGTACCCAAAAAAGCTATGAAATTTTTGGACTTTTTTCAGTTTTTGCTCAATATCTCAGTAAAGGAAGGGTTTGACCGATATAGTTACTCTATATACTTTTAAAGTAGACTAAATTTGCTACAATTTGAGACCAGAGCGAGCTCTATACAGCCTTTGATTCCCAAGATACAGTCTATCGAAATCAGGCCAGTTTTTCCAAAAAGTGAAATTTTTTCGAAATGGCCACTTATTTTGTAAAATATCTTCTAAAATAATCCCACGTCAAATATTATATGAAATGAAATTGTAGTAAATTTAATTAAATTTCATTTGAGACACAAAATTTTATGGCCGGGTTTGAAGCAGACGAGTGTTCCTTTGTTGGAGCCCATCTCCACTATGACTATGGCATCGTCAAAACGTTTTTGGAGGTGAGTTTTCGCTGTTCTGACATCAGGGATACAATCACCCTTAATTTTCTGCAGAAAGTGTGATAAAGAAAACTGGCATTCATCACTGTTTTCCAATAGGTAATCGCACGCACACTCCTTCGCTTCTTCAGTATTACTGGCTGGACGATTCCGTCTCTTAATCCCAGTAGCAGGTGGTAATCTAAACAGGCTCCTATAGCACAATCTGTGGTACGTCCCGTCTGCAGTAACCAGCTCGTCAATGGCGAGGAGGCGCTCGTCAATGTCCCTTGCCCAATCGTCACCTCGTCGTTTAGCTGCATCTATAACAGTTTGCCTCATGCCCAACTTCTCAACTGTATGGACCACATTCCTTCTTGCCAAGGACAGTTTGCTTTGTTGCTGGAGAAATTTTTCAGTGATAGCATCACCACACAAAAAAAAATCCCTCTCAAGGTAGGAACCAGTTTACTTGATAATCTTGTCGATGAAGTCTTCGGTTGGGAAGCAGAATCCTCTTCTCGACGAACTGAGGCATCAACGTTACACACAGCTGTATATCTCTTCCTGCATGCATCATGAACGCTGACTTGGTTGCAATTTTGGCGGAAATTGTTATTTTCTGTGAGACTCACTTCAATTAGTGTTCGAATTCCTCGTTCTTTGATGATCACAACAGGACCTGTGTTGAGGTCCTCACTGAGAGCTGCCCTTGAAGGGCTGAGTGTGGGTATGGAGGTCAAGGGAGGGGACAACGAAAACACTTGGGGAATTTTCATTGAGGCGGGAACACCTGCGATGGGATATATCCTCTCTCTGTCGCTTGTCTGTCTTTCTCACACCCGTACGAACGATTAAGACTGGTTCTACTACGCGTCCTAAAATAGCCTTCCTTGCAAGATTAGCAGATCTTCACGATCCAAGTTATTGCCTCCAAAAATGTTTTGGCGATGCCATAGTCATAGTGGAGATGGACTCTAACAAAGGGACACTCGTCTGCTTCAAAACCGGCCATAAAATTTTCTGTGATCATTGGTACAAGGAACAAAAAGGCGATGCGCAGTAAGAGCGGTTGAGAGTTGTGAAGGCAGCAGCAAAAATCATCCTGGAAGATATCCGCACACCAGTCAGTATTCCCCCTCGGGCGATTTTTTCAACAATGTTGATTCTGTCATCCCTGAGTCAGTACAGCTATTTTTTGAGGCTGTTGTTCTCAAAACCAAGCGTGGCCTCCTTGAAGCATGGAAGAAGAAGTGTGAGTCATTTTCTCATGCTCTGATAGCTGCTGTACGACATCGATCTTTTGTTTCCTTCCTTCTGATTGGAATTGGTACCTACTTTTACCGAAAATATGGATCCAAACATCTAGTAAATATGTGCGCTGCGCTATCTACCATTTTTCAGAGAACCGTTGGGCCTACAGATACCAATCTGGTCTCAAATAAAAGTAAATTAAATTTACTACAACTTCATTTCATATAATATTTGACGTGGGATGCGTATTTTAGAAGATATTTCACAAAATAAGTGACCATTTCGAAAAAATTTTATTTTTTGGAAAAAATGGCCTAATTTCGATAGACTGTATCTTGGGAATCAATGGCTGTATAGAGCTCGCTCTGGTCTCAAATTGTAGCAAATTTTAGTCTACTTTAAAAGTATACAGAGTAACTATAACGGTCAAACCCTTCCTTTACTGAGATGTTGAGCAAAAACTGAAAAAAGTACGAAAATTTCATGGTTTTTTGGGTACACCGCCGCTCGCACGGCACTTTGGACATTGAAAATCTGGTTTTTTAATATTGGTTTAGGTTCTAACAACATATAACAAATTCAGAACGACCCGACCTTTTACATGCATGGATGTACATCTTGACTGGACTATACGTAGTGTATTGAAGAACTAGTCTTTGGACCCAGTTAGGGATGGTCGATCCAGAAAAATACATCGACATCGTAACATCGATTGTTAAAATTTTTAACCATTGAATAATCGATAGTCTTCCGAAAACATCGAAACATCGGTTATTAACATCAATGCTAGAAGCTAGCGTGAAAATTTTAAAAGTTATAGATACAATTATAAAAAATTACAAAAGAGCGCGAAAAATTCAAATTTTCAATTACTATCACTGTTAAAAGAGGCATGAAATATGATAATTAAATAATCTTATTAACAGCGAGTAATAATTATAATAAAATATGATAATTAAATAATCTTATTAACAGCGAGAGATAATTAAGTAATCTTATTATCAAACTAAGTAATTTTTAAATCTAGAGCACGGTAGTGCGACAGGCTGAGTTTAAGGGGTTTTTTGATTTCGCGCTTACAGTACTATTACTACACGAAATATCAGAGCCGATTTGACCTCAAAATATCTCCTGAACGAAAAGTGCTACAGTGCTGGTTTTTCGAATATAAGCTATTTAGGGAATTATAAGAGAACAAGTTTTTGCTTTTCGTTAAGAAATAAACGGTTAAAAAGTTATTTCGGTTCAAAAACCGTAAAATAGCGGGTAGGCCCACAATTTTCATTAGACAGGATAAAAACCTAGGGCCTACACCAAATATCCTTTAAAGATTATATTTGGCGTATAGTTAGGTCTAGTACCCAAGGCACAGGGAAAATTATGAAATCACGAAATGTATATCGGGAAATGGGAAAACTATCACATTTTTGTTTTGATAAAATTAACATAGGAAATATTGCTGCTCTATGATTGGTCCATATTTCTATATTTATAGTAAAATGTTAGCACATACCATTAGTAAGAGGTGTGTGCGATTTTTTAAAACTTTGTTGCTCCACTTCCAGAAATGCTAGAAGAGTGCGGTTTTTTGCATTCGACGTGGAATTTTTGATACTTTAAATAAGAATTTTTGGGAAAATTTAATTTTCCCAACGGAACACATGGAAAATCAAAAATTAAATTTATGTGTTTAAGATTGAAAATTAAATTCCTTAATATCTTTGTACACATTAGAGCTAGAGCAAAAATGATAAGCTAATGAATTGTAGCAAACTTAATTTCCTACAACTGTATTCCTTACGTATTTTTCGATTGTTCTAATATTAAGAGAGATATTTTATATTTTGTGATTGTATATTTTTTATATGATTTTTTATAAGAAAACCGATCTTACATGATATATATGAATGCGTCCGCTCATTGGTCTATGACATTTCTATAATACCATTGATTAATATCTAACATATGATAAATTATAAATATTTTAAATTAATTGAATAATCTTAACATTTTAACATTGTTGTACGAGATTCTGTACAATAAACATACAAGTGTTACAGATTTAATTTATATATATATGAATTCATTTAACCGAAAATCAGATCCACCATTCTTCCATTTCGATGGTGATTTTTTGGCGCCGACTCAAAATTATTTAGGTATCTACATTAGTGTAGGATGTCATCTTAAATCGAATATGGCAGCCGTCGCAAATGACGATTTAAAATTTCCAAATTCACCCCTATGATATGGGTATCAAATAAAAGGGCTTGATGACGTCATTTTAAATCCAATATGGCGGCTGCCGCAAATAGCGATTTTAATTTCCTCATTAACCCCTATGATATGGGTATCAAATAAAAGGGCTTGATGAACGAAACACAGTATATAAAGTGACGTTATTCGAAATCCAATATAGCGGCCGCCGCAAATGGATATTTACAATTTCCACATTAACCACTATGATATGGGTATCAATTGAAAGGGCTTGATGAGTGAAACACAATAACTAAAGTGGCGTCATTCTAAATCCAATATGGCGGCCGCTGCAAATGGCGATTTATAATTTCCACAATAACCTATATGATATGGATATCAAATGAATGGGCTTGATGAGTGATATATATGTATATATATATATATATATATATATATATATATATATATATATATATATATTAGGGTGTTTCAAAAAAATTTTTTTTTTTAATTTTCTTCCAAACAGGTTTAAAAGTTTCATTTAGGTATCCAAAGACGCCAGTTAAAATTTAAGATTTTAATATTGACATTAAGGGGTGGCGCATCGCACCTTTCAATTTCCCATAAGAATAACATAGGAAACTTTTTTTTTGCTGCTTCTGATTTTTATAACTAGCTAACAAAGCTTTGCACCAAAAATCTCAATACATATTTTTGTAGGAAATTGAACGCTCTACAAAAAAAGTCTCTTGTCAAAATTTTGTAAAACTAATTTTCTTCCAAACATGTTTAAAAGTTTCATTTAGGTATTCAAAGACGCCAGTTAAAATGTAAGAATTTAATATTGACATTAAGGGGTGGCGCATCGCACCTTTCGATTTCCCATAAGAATAACATATAGTGGAGCGCCATTCAATTGTTCATTTTTCCCCCTTTGATGTCTCAGCCTCGCGATGATTATCGAGAACTACCGGTGCCATGCATCATGCTCGATGGATGTCAAAAGCCATCTACAGCTTAAAAATGTTTTTATTTCAAGACGAATTTAGTCTTACGGTCCACGAAAAAAAAAGCTTGAGACAAGTTTGTATTTTTGTTATTTTATTTTATATAAAAGCTTTGTATACTTCGACTTCTGCTATTTCAACGCCAAACAATGATTTGGAATTCATGAAAAAATTGATTCTGTATAAAAAAGTTAATCCAACGGACTCACGCCAAGCTTGTAAAAAAATGATGGAGCATTTGTGGTACCTCAATGAAGAATTAGCTACGATCTCATTATTTGACACGATGTTCCCATGAATATAAAAAAAATAGTAGTCGCAATTTCGAGTCGAGAAGGATTTACGGAAACTAATTTGCGGTACAATATAACCGATAACGAATTGGACTCATTATTAGAAAAAGATCAAATTTACCATATCCAATTTACCGTTTAAAAAATTCGATTAACCATACGATTTTTTGGAAAAAGATATCTCAATATGGTCCAGGGATGATAGCTATAAAGAAAATGTCAAATTCAAAAAAAAAAAAAGCGTCACTAACGATGTAGCGGAACGAGGTATTGCATTAATCGGAGAATATTCAAGCTGCCTGACTAAGGATGAAGAACTACTACAATACCTACTACAAGTAGTCCGCAAGCATCAGCGATGTTATCCAAATTGTTGTAAAAAAATCTCATATAACAAATTAATGTAAATTTGCATAAATATTTGAGGGCATATAGCAATTCAAATAAATAAAATTAATAGATTTATAAAAGAAAATCACTTGTCTCTTTATTATGTCTTCCGTTAATTACAGTTTAAAAAAAATTTACCATAAAAATAAATAAATAAAACGATAAAAACATTTTCCGACCAAATTTCTATTGAAAAATTGTTTTATTGTTGCTGTAATTATTAGTTATCATCTAGTTATAGTTAAATGCATACTTTACAAAAAAAAATCATGTCCACTTTATTTATAAGACCTGCATGCGCTGTAATATTCAAAAAAAGGTCAAATTATAGGTAACTAAACTTTTGACAGGCTGTAACTTTGATACAGTAAGTTTTACAAAATTTTGACAAGAGACTTTTTTTGTAGAGCGTTCAATTTCCTACAAAAATATGTATTCAGATTTTTGGTGCAAAGCTTTGTTAGCTAGTTATAAAAATCAGAAGCAGCAAAAAAAAAGTTTCCTATGTTATTCTTATGGGAAATCGAAAGGTGTGATGCGCCACCCCTTAATGTCAATATTAAAATCTTAAATTTTAACTGGCGTCTTTGGATACCTAAATGAAACTTTTAAACCTGTTTGGAAGAAAATTAAAAATTATTTTTTTTGAAACACCCTAATATATATATATATATATATATATATACATATATATCACTCATCAAGCCCATTCATTTGATATCCATATCATATAGGTTATTGTGGAAATTATAAATCGCAAAACATGAGGAACATGAGGATTTTTTGTCGCACTTATTTAAAATTTTTATTCGTGTCAGGTAATAATTTAAAAATTTCGCATTCATCTGGCATTTTGCACATATTTTTAATATTGATTAAAGAAAGAATATGCTACGGAAATTTCTAAACAAAATTCGGGACAGTCTCTCCATACTACCAAACTGTCTAAAAGATCTGGGATTGTTATTTCTAGATAATACAAATGCTAAAATAAAAAATTGAATCGATTCCAAAGTGCCTAAATAATATTTTTTGGGATTAATTTTTAGCAAAACTCATATGCTCCTCACCGCAAAAGCCTATTTAAAGGTAAACGAACCAATCATAGAGCACCATGTGCTTCGATCACGCGTTTCGTCTGTTTATATGGATAGACTTTGTAGGTTGATTTTACTGTAAAAAAAATTGCATTTGCATTACTGTGAAGTAAAAATTTCAATTCAACTAAATACATAAATTAAATGGTAAAGTGAGATATAATAGCAGTAGCAGATTTTTTATATTGTTGCAAATGAATAAATAATAATTTCTTTCGTTTGCATGGTACTACAAGCTAATGTAAGACTGTGCAATGAAGATAAAACATAAAATCTTTAAGATTGCTACTTTACTGTAATTTTCTCATGGTGTGCCTTCATTGTAGAATTTCTACGGAACAAAAGAGGGAAATTCGTTCCGTATTAAAATTTTTATTTAGATTAATTGCCTTCAAGAATTGTGTAAAGTATGCGTTCGTTCTGTAATTTGTTTAAGTCTGCAGGTTTAATGTGTATTTTGTCGGAGTCTATCAAAATTTGGTTAGATGAATTTCCGTAATTTGGCAAATTAGCTATTTTTTTCACAAACAAGGCCAGCATTCACTTGGAGAAAACCCTCTGAGAAAAACAATGTCTATACAATCTTAATTGTCGATATTTTCGAAGAGTGTATGATATAAAACTGTAGACTTAATCACCGGGCATTATTACCTACGAAAGTAGGTAAGAGGAAGAATCTCACTCCAAATGTATGAAGCTTCAGAAAAACCTGATAAGCAAGCTCCTGACTATTGCCAAGATTTGGTAGAAGCAAACCCCACTCTGAAGTACAAGGGAGAGGAGGACAATGGGCCATAAAGTCGAAGTACGATACTTTTCATATCCCAAGATTTATCTATCTAGTGCACTGTTAAAGTAGCCTAATGAGAGTACGATCTGGTTATATAATAATTCTAAATAACTGTGCAATATTGAATGACACAGTCCGATGGGGGTACGTGTAAATAACTACAGTACTGGACAATAAAGTTCGACATTTCAATTTCGTTTAAAATCTACTACAGATAATGAAGGTTTAAAATGGAGACTGTTTTTCCTCACAAGATTACCGGATAGTGAATGGAGTATTCAAACCAAATCTGGATTCCTCTGAAGAAAAACTGAACAGCCTTGACTTTCGAGAATGCCTGTAGGTGTAAGGGGGGGTCTAAAGATTACCTTAATTTTGTTAAATCTATGATCAAATAACATTATATAAAAGTCATACCGTTTCAGAGATATTCCAAAATAGAAAAAAATATCTTTTCATGCTTGAGATATTTCTAATTTAGTTTTAAAACAAAATATCTAAGGTGCAAATATAAAAAATGACATTCCATGGCCTGCTATTCTTAGGGGGTATGGAAGTGCAGTCCCCCATTTGTACAATGTAATTTACGCTATAAAATCAGATTTATCAATTGATGATAATACTAGTTCTTTTTTTAGACGGATTTTGATTAATCCAGATTCCAGTTAGTTTTAATTTAAAAATTTAAATTGAACAGTTGTAGATTGTTGTCTGAAATTCAATATGAATAAATGCTTATCAAATGTAGGTATTGTCTAGGAAATATTTTATTGATAGTTTTGACACCATACAACAGGAAAAAAAGGCGAAACAACCATATATTTTATCTATCTATGGAAACAACATAAATTACATGGGATAAATTCAGAATTTGAACCATTCTGTATTCAAGATAATCAAAAGAATAGTTTTCAATATTATTTTAGTTAAATTAAGTTAATTCGTGAGATTCCACTGACAGTTCGGTGGTTTCATTAATATTTCAAAATAAATGTTTTCATTTTGGAACGATGAGTCCGGTTCTGTCTAGTTTTTTAATAATAAATTAAAATATGACATTTTTATTAGTACGCGTATAATATGTTGTTTATATCACCAATTTTGTGGAAAAAAAACTTCATTCGAATGACATGAACTGAAGATCTTTTTGTCAACAATAAGGTTATGTGATATGGGTTATTACCAGAAGCCATTTTTAACTTATATTTCATATTGTCTTTGTACTGTTTATATTTTTTTTATAGATTTGTGTCTGCAACATTTTTATATTTGTGATCAAATAAAATTGTCTTTAGTTTAACATAAGTATGTAATTGATAAAAAACTGTTAATAAATTACTAATGTGTTTCAATCAAAAAATTTCAAAGTAATTCTTCTAAGTGCTAATATATATACATATGAACTCCTCGGAAAATCTTAATTTACAGGCCGACGCTTCTGAGTAAGTTCTAAATATTTGATTTATTTATCATTAATACAAAAATTGTTCATATCTTATTGAAATATTTGATAATTTGTTTTGAATAACTATTCGAGGTTATGTTTTGGTTGTCAAAATTCAATGTCATGCTTATAGAAAATACTTCATTACTTTTCTAAAGAATTTTGTTTTATAGAAATTTATCTGAAGCTTCTGGCAGTCAATCTCCGAATAATAATTCCGATAGTTCATTGCATTTAGTGCCTGAATGTGACAGCATGAAACGAGCTGCAGCAAAAAAATTAATCGAACGTTATTTTTATCAATTAATCGATGGTTGCGGTAATCCCAGTTGTAACAATGAATTTTGTGCTTCAAGTGGTGAAGTAAGTTGTTGAAATTTTTATTTTTAAGCCGTTTATATCCTTCGATACTAATTTACTATACTTTAGTTTTTAAACAACTAATATTTATTTACTAATATTGTATGGTATTATATTAATTTTATGGTTAGTCGAAGGTAGAATCTATTTATATTCTACCAACTTTAAATTCTAGTTAAAATTTAATTTCTGATCAATGAAATAATTGGACTCCAAATGACAAAAGGAATGGTTGGAAAATAATGTTAATCATAGTGACGCAGCGCTTTTAAAATTTAAAAATTTGAGCATATGATTATATACTTTACGTCTATCCTTAACTTCAAAGCAGTTTTTCTCTTATATTTAATAGATATTTTTATTTTAAATTACGATTCGTCTTTGTTTCCAATTGAATGACAAAAACTTAATGTGAAAAAAGTAAGAGTAAGCTACATATAGCTTTCTCATTTCTCTTTCAAAAACGAATCGTAATTTAAAATGAAAAGTTCTATAATGAATAGCTCTATTTCTGTAGGATATATAATAACGAAAGTATGTCGTGTTAGAAGATGGTAAAAATTTTATCCGCTAATAACTTGGTGTAAGCTTGAAATATAAAGCATTGTATAAACTGCCTAATTAGTATTATTACCGAATGTCAGTCTATATCTCCTAACATCTACCTGGCAGCAATATTACTCACAAATGAAATTAGATAAAATAGTGTAATTCCGTAAGCGTATTGCATGACTAAAACATAATTTGAAATTCGTAAGATCAGATTTACAGTTTAAGAGAAATGCTGAAAAAACCATCTGAAACAATTTTTTTATGAGCAGGTTGTTCATTCATTGTCATCGAACTAATTACGACGATCACACGACAAAACTGTATTTTTGTATAAGTTGCTTGTCACGGTGGTATGATGTGTTACTATTAATTAGCCCAAGGAGATGTAACTTTCAGAAAATATAGTACATATAGTGGCTTCAATCACTTGCTTAGACAACCCTGCGAGATCTAATCCGATAGGGGGTTGTCCCACCTTCAAATCTTTTTCCACACATAACTTATAAATTTTAAATAAATTTTATTTTCTACAACTTTTGTATGCATATTCTATATCTATTATCTTTATATATTTATTTTCTCAGAAACTTTAATTCCTATCTCGCACAATTAAAAGAGGAGTGGCACAGCTATAACGAGAACACGAATACGTGGAATAAAATTTTTTTTGTATATATAAAAAAAATATATATTTTTGTATATAATTTCTATCCAATCAAAAACATAAATGTAAAAATGGGGCCAAGTTCTCGGGGAAATACTTCATTTAATTGCTTAATACTTCATTGCTGCTAAAAAAGTAGTGATACTAGTGACAGGACCAAGTTATTTATATAGCGTATAAAAATGAATATAAATTTAGTATGTATTTAATATTTTATCTTGGCGTCACGGATGCATTATCAACTATCCGATGAAAACCAAATAAAAATTGGTTCAGCCGTTAAGGATGTTAATTTCATGATGTATGGTATATAGCGTGTGTTTATTTGTAAATTTTCCACCTAAATATTTTTTTAAATATGCGCATTTTAGAAAAAAATGTTTAAAACAAAAGTTGCTTAGTTTAAACGGACACATAATACCATAATTATATTTTAGTTTCATGCATATGTGCCGCGTGGTATAACTTATATTTTAAACGGTTCAAGATAGGGAAATTCTTTACACACAAAAAATGTTTATCTCATAAACACAAACAACTTTTGTTTGAAACTTTTTTTCATACATCCCATAGTTTTAGGTAGAAAGATAGGTCTGAAGCTGAAACCACCTAGAAAAATCTTATAACTGGAAATTAACCAAAAAAATTTCCTTTTCTAAAAAGAAACAACTTTTGTTTGAAACTTTTTTTGCATAAAATTTATAAACTTGTCATAATTTCTGTTTGAACATGGTCAATTATTATTAGCTATGTGTCTGTAGCCACTCTAGTGATCAGTTTTAATCAGATCAGAATGAAATTTGGTAGCTGAAGTCCTTTTGATCTTTGAAAGGCTAACTTTGTTAATGAGCAAAATCAGATAAGGAAAAAAGGGGTTCAGAGGGGGGAACAAAAAATTTGGTGTATATCTGTTAATATTGAATAAATCTAAAAATATATAAGAAAAAAAGTTATAGAAAAGTAATTTACGAGATTTACAAGAGTGTCATAGGCTAGATAAATTTTATGTTTTATGCATTAATCGCGTAGTTTTATCTATCTTTCAAATAGTGTAGGTAGATGTAGTCGGAGGTCTTATGTACTGACTTATGGAATGTTGTGTACACAATTTTGATTTAGTTTTACTTTTAGATGCTTATGATAAATCAGATATGATAAATAGAATCTTAAGCAATAAATTTATAAGAAACTTAGAAGAGAGAGAGAACAAACTAAAACTTTTTTCTTCCAAATTTTTGTATTTGCTGGGATATTAATTCTTATTTTGCGAAAACTTGCTCATTTCACATTTTGGTTTTTGGTGGATATATATAAATAAATATATATATATATATATATATATATTTAAATATTATGAAATATTATATATATTATATATTATATATTATTATATATAATATATATATATATATTTACATATATATATAAATATATATATATATATATATACATATATATATATATATATATATATATATATATATATATATATATATATAAGGCGGTCCTACGTCCCCCATGAGAAAACAGGAACTAATATAAATATATATATATATCCACTAAAAAGCAAAATGTGCAAAGAAAAATGTTTTACAAAAAAAAAGAAACCAAAAGTTTCTTATAAATTTATTGCTTAAGATTCGAGTGGGTCAAAAAAATTTTTATTTTATTTTTATTTGGTATATAAAAAAATTGATTCCTGGGCACTTCTTCAATGAACTCTTAATATTAATATCAAAGGCCCCCTCATCGCATTTTTCTATTTTCACTTCAGTCACATGGGAAAAATTTTATATCTCCCTAATAATAAACATATGGCAAATCCCAATACATATTTTTGTTGTACCCACAATAGTATATTAGCATATTATTGAAATTTTCTCTAAAAGTACAGATAAGAAAGAGAAAAAAGTAATTATCAACAGATTTGGCTTGAATAATTGAACTATTTTAACGTTTTCTTAGGCTAAAATAAAAAATTTAACACCCGATCAAGCTGCAGCGCAAGCTATTCAACTTTTTTCACAAGAAGCACGATTATGCGATCGTGCACCAAATAAAGTTGCTAGAACGCATGATGGACATTCTAGTAAAGATACAGATGTAAATAGTTCCAGTTCAGTGGACAATCTCCAATCAAGTAGTAAAACAAATGTCGAAGATAATGAAATGCCTGGTAATTAATGACAAAAGTTTCATAATATTTCATAAATTTTCTTACAAACTCATTTTCTTTACATTCTAGAAAGAATGTGAAGTGTTCAAAATAGTTGTACAAAAAAAAAATTTCCATCGATATAGGTCTGCCAAAAAACATTTTCTGAACTCTAAAGATATCTGAAAATGGGGTTCGAAATAAAATATATTGTTTTCACAGGTCTATTTCTAGAATAAAGGTAGATATCCCGTTTCAAATTTTTGGGCGTTTTGTTCAGCTAAAATGTGATTTGAAGTTAATTAGATCGAAGAAAACAAAATTAAATAACAAAGTTGTTCCTTATATAAATAATTACAACTTTTGTTTAAATCGTTTTTTAGAAAATCGAATAAATTTGGCACAAATAAACTAGAAAAAAAATTACTACATATACACAATATGCAGGCTTCTCCATTAAAATTTTGCTGAATTTATTTGATGTACTAAAAATGCATCGAAGTTATTAGGTTTTGTATAAGGAGCATTTATATAAGTTAAGTTTTCGTCATCTTTTATCGTTTTCAAAATGAAGATATGGGTAGAGAATTTTAAATAAAGAATGGTTAATAACTTCTAGAAACCAGATTTCAGCTTAGTCGTAAGCTAATAAATTTTGAACGCAATATTTCCTTTCGTTTTAAAAATAAACATTTTCACAATTCTTTAATAGTCGGAAATGAAAATGTTTTTCTGAAAATCTATATCTATGCGCAAATATTTCGTACAACAATATTTGACTACTATTTCTCTAGAATGCATAAAAAAGGAGACAAATATTAAACGACGTGCTCTGAGATTTATTTTGAATTATGCATATGTAAGCCATATGAATTCTAGGCTTTATACTTTCATTCGGAATGGACTGTAATTTTAGCTAAGAGTTAGCACTCTTATATGTTGTTAAAAATATTTTGTATTTTGTTTCAGATAATGATTTAGTTCGAAATTCATCAAGTAATGCAAACAGTATGATATTATCGGATACAAAAGATTTAACAGAAGCATTAAATTTTAATAAAGCTCCTGTAGAACCACTAACAGAGGATAAGTTAAATAGTATTATTACACAGTGTAAAGAAGAAAATTGTTATTATACATTATTAAGAACAATCACAGAAGTATTCAGTGATCTAAAAGTACTTGCGAGAAGTTTTCCTACACAAATATCTCATTCTGACCCGAATTCACCTATTGATGTTTTACTAAATAAAGCACCAGGTAGTACGTATATATTTATTAATTACTAATTATTCTCGCGCTTTTGGTCGCATTCATTTTTACACATTCATCCACATACAGATACTCACCAACCACAACGTATGTTATGGAGCGTATCTATACTATCAGTTTCGTTCAGTCTTCGGCCTCATAATGCTTCAATATTATTAAATTAAAAATATTTTATCGGGACGAGATTGAAATGACATTATATGCAATTTTTCTTTATCGTCTGTTAAATGATTACACACTGAATATTCACTTCGTTTCGGGCTTGTCAACTAGGTTGTGCCCACATCCTTTACCTCATAGCTCGATGGCTTTTGTTTCATCATTTATAAGAATAGTTACGATAACTAACCATTTTAGTCACGACGCCTGGTGGCAAAAAATAAACCAAATTTAGTGTGCAGTATTACCCTCTTTACATGTAAAAGAGAATATGTTGAATTGTTTGGAGAAAACTATAGGAGATAGCGAAATAATAATAAGAGAAGACCCTGAGTAAATTTTCTTTACGGTTCCAGAAAAAGTATCAGAAGTTCAAAATTCCAAACCGTTCAAAAGTTATAGCCGGCCCAGATCATTAATATAGTTTATTAGGTATTTCTTTAAATTCTATAGAAAAATATACATTAAAAACAGTTTTGAAATCAATTATTTGTCAATAAATTTAAAATATACAAAAATTGACATTTCAAACTGTCAAAATTGAGAAAAAAATAATTATTTGACATTAAAATATATTTATTATTTTGTTACACACAATAAACAGCCATTTTTGTTATGCCCCGCCCTCATGTTAGTTCTCAAAAAACGTATATGTAATTAGCCTTTTTCCTCTGAAGTTTTTTAAAAAATCCACCAGATGCAGCACTAGTAGAGAGTACACATGTTTTGATTTTCTTATTGACAGCAACGTCATAACTCGGCAAAAAATTAATTTTTTTTTTTAATTCAAAAAGCATTTTTTTGGCTTGCTTTGGGCTTCATTTCTGTGGATTATTAGACATTTTTATGAAAATCTCGAATTTGTGAAGCAAAAACAAGAAATCGCGATTTTTGTGGGTTTTTTCGATTTTTCAAAACACGTCAATCAATAGGTTTTTTTGATAACTATCTTAAAATAAATACTGCTGGGGATCAACACCCTTGAGTAATTTTTGGATAAAAACCAGTTGTTGGCATATACCAACACCAGAATATATTGAAAAAATGATATTTTGCGAATAAAAAAAAACTTGAACTCCGATCAGGAAAAGTTAAATAAGATAGTTATAGGTATCTAAAAAACCTATCGATTGACTATTTCTTGTTTTTGCTTCACAAATTCGAGTTTTTTATGTCTAATAATCCACAGAAATGAAGCCCAAAGCAAGCCAAAAAAGATGCTTTTTGAACAAATTAATAAAATTAATTTTTTGCCGAGTTATGACGTTGCTTAACGTTGCTATCAATGAGAAAATCAAAACCAGTGCACCCCTCACTAGTGCTGCCTCGGGTGGAGTTTTTTAAAATCTACAGAGCAAAAAGGCTAATTATGTAATTTCACAGTATTTACATCTGGATCAACTCATTTGAAATCAACAATTTTCAGATTTACTGACTTGTTTTCAGCATTCATTCACTTTTTAGAAGCTTGGTTTTTTTAAGCGACCTTTTTGTGTAGCTTTACAAGGGTTTAGGCTAAAGGTTCTAGTTTCTTTATTTCTGAAGATATGGCTTTCCAACTAAAATCATTTTAAATAACATTTAATGGAATACAATTTATGTTCAGTTAAGTAAGTATAGTTAAAAATAACGATAATCGAAAATTTTGAAACTGAAAGAATGAGACTCAGGAGTCAAACTTTATGTATATCTAGGCAAAAATTAAAGGTGAATCATAGTTTATTCTTCCTGTAAAAAAATAAGCAGTTCACGCATTGATAATTAGTCAGTATATACAGTATTTTTCATCAATTATCTCTGTTAGTCATTTTTTAGTCTTTAGTCAATATATACAGAATATTTAATCAATCATCTCTGTTAGTCATTTTTAATTGTTATTAATTATAAATTTACACTATTTTTTAAGATTTTTAAATAATGCAATTGACTAAAATGTTCACTGAAGCGTTAGTAAGAACATGTTATAGAACAATAAATATTATGTACGTTCTTTAAAATGATTTTAATTTGAAATCAATATCTTCAGAAATATAGAAGGTAGAGCGTTTACCGATAACCGTTGTAAAGCTCGAAAATAGCATAAAAACGCATACAAAATGGTCGCGAATATGATTAAAAAAATTTTTTCTTAATAAATTTTATCGGCAGCCATTATTATTTGTCGATTTAAAACGGATTGATCAATCTTCCTCAAATCATGACAAAAGCTACCTCATCGTTCATGGCAAAAGATAACCGAATTCAGAATCGTATTATTAATGTGGATACGAATCAACAAGTGTTTCTCAAAACATTTCTAATATTAGTTTTGCTAAAAAATATTTCTAATAAAATATACGTTTTCTCAGGTGATTTGTCATCATTAAAAAAAGAAGATGTCCGAATTTTAGAAGGAGAAAATGAAAAAGATGAAGACAGCTGTTGTTCCGAAAATGATCCAACGAAAGCTGGTGGTGATTCACTACCTCGCCCACCGGTTGATTTAGAATCAATTCGAAGAGCTTTTAAAAATTTATTTGAATTATCAGCATCAATTTTCGAACAAACATTAGTTACGGCAATTACAGCGAGTACTACATATATGCACATGGTAATGCAAATGCATGGTACCAAACCAGATTGTTTGAATGATATGGTGAATGCAGTATTAATATTATGTGAAATACCAATATTAGGTAATCAGTTTTATTTAATCAAGAAATCCAACTACGATGTATATTGGCATAAACAAAGCCGTAGAAAATACTGCGCGTATTCTGTATGGTCGCGTTTTTTCGATTTTTGAATTAAAAAAATCTTTAAAACTATTTATTCTTTAACGATGCGATTGAAAACTGTGTTAAATTGATGTAATCTTTCTATATTTGAAAACTCTGTAGATATTTTGATTTAAAAGTTACAGGGGGTTATTTTTGACGTAATATTTCCTGTATATAGTTCACATGTACTTCCGTGCTATATGATCATTTTTACTAGCTGTTCTCGCGTGGAAATTAATGAGCTTATAGGATCCTTAACCAAATCACCTATATCATACTTTAAATTCGTTAAAATTTGACAATTATGTGTGTGTAAATTTCATGAACAGAAGGTCGTAGGCAAAACTACGTCAATTTTCAAATTTCCGCAAATATTTCTTTTATAGTACGCAACCCTTAAAATAAAATAAATAAAATAAAAAGAAACAAACAGTAAAATTAGTTTAAAAAAAAATTATTTTTTGCAATATATTTCTGTATACAATATTTATAAGATTTATTGTTCTCAACAAGTACATACCCGATACTCTCGAGCAGCCCTCATACAGTTGACCATTTGAGAAACATGAAGTACCCAAATTTATTCCCACTACTCTACTTTCAGTGTTTGGCTTTGTGACTTATTAATTGCCATTAAAAACGTTAGCTTCAAAGGATATTGTAACCTTTTAAATTAGAATGGGAGGTTATTTAGAATTATGGGGATGCGAGGAATTAAAACGTCTTCTCCTTTAGCTGCATCAGTTAGAATATTAGTCGTAATAAAATAATTATAAATACAAGTATCTTTTACTTATCAGATAAATGTAATAGAAAACAAAAGAATAACTTCTCATGATTATTAAATGCCGCCCTAGGCTCATTTCGATTTAACGCCCCTAAATACTTGTTTTATAATGATAATTATATTTAAGAATTAACAAAAAAACGATGTTTTGCTGATTATTATTATTTTTTTTTAAATATAAAACTGAGGACTACTAAGCTAATAATTAGTCTTCTTGATGTTAATAGTGAACTTATTGGAGCTTAATCAAACTTTTCTATAGTAACTGAATTTTGATTTTTCATATCAAGCATTTTATGTCAAATAATGTTATCAATGTTCAGACATATTACTTAAGTGTCAAATTAAGTAAACGCTAGTCACATCCCTTATTATAATATAACCGAAAGGCAACCACCCTAACAATGGATAAATAGACGCTCGTTTACACAAAAAAGTTAATTTTTTCAATTATACATATGCACACATGGCCAAAAAAGTAACGCTCATTCAAAAAAAATTTATAATTGATTTATTTGCGCCTTATTCATTCAATGTTTAGTTATAAAATTTGCCACTTCTACCAAATATTATTTAAATCCGTTCAACCCTTTGAGCGTGATTGATCCATAAACATCGAAACATACAAATTTTCACATTTAGAATATTAGTAAGAGCAAGATTTTTTTGATAAAAAATTTATCTTATGCTACTCTAACGGTTAACACATCAATCTACTGATATTTTTAATTTAAAAAAATAATTTGTTAATATTATTGAATGCTTAGGTTCTGGTGAATTTTTGGAAACTGCTTTACCATCTTTGTGCAGAGCTGCAGCTCAACTTCCAACATCTGCACAAGCAACACTAGCTCGTCGATGGGCAAAAGATGGAAAACCTATGTTAAAAACTTTATTAGAAAGTTTACAGCAATTAATTACTCTACGAGTTATTGTAACACATTTTAATCCAGATTTTTTTGTGCAAGATGAACCAATTATTACCTCAGCGACTAAATTGATGAAGGTATAATTTTTCGTGTGTTTCCCTAGATTCTGTATAAATATTTAGAACAATACTCAATATCTAGATGAGTCTTCAAGAACGTCATTTTGTAAACTTAAGTTTAAACAATGAATATCTTCTGGTTTTGTTGTATACGACAAAATATATTCTTAAAACCATTGCATAAATGTCCTTAAGAATCGATTTTACATATAAACGCCCGGTTTTGAAAAAATATGGAGACTAAAATATAGTGATAGAATGACCTCGTTACGAAAAATCAGTCAGGTTCATGTCTCGCTTTATAAGAGTCGTACACAGGTTATGCTGTGTACGTCTGTCACTGCACTCAGTCAGTCAGTTTTTATATTGTATATATTGTATACATAATATAACATGTGATTTCTATTCATAAGACATTTAATTATTACTGTAGTTTATTTATATAAATATTTTAAAGTTTTGATAATTAATATTATTACTGTGGATTATTAATATTGATAATTATATTCACATAAAGTGAAGTGAAAATTATATAAACTATACCTATAATTAAATATTTAATTTAGAATGGACAATATATATGGGGAAAAGATAATCGTTCTAAAGGAGTAAACTCTAGCGTGCGTCGGAGCTGACACACACACTTTTTTTTACTCTTCATCTGGTCTAGTCTTTTATCGTTTTAAAGATAATTCTTATAATTTTCTATTTGAACAATTATAATTAGGTTTACTCGGAATTAATTATTAAAATTTTTTTATTTTCAGATTGTATATTATGCAAATATATTAGCTGGTAAATTAGATCCACCTGAACTACGTAAAGAAGATTTACCTCCTGTAGGTATTGAAGATTCAATTTTAATGAGCTTTAACCATAAACAGCCAAAACCTGTTACACCAGATCCATTAGGTAAATCGTAAAATTTTATCTTGTTGATATATTTATTTAAAATAATATAATATATGATTTTATAGCCCAGTAAAATGAGTATATAATGTTTTTAAATTTTGGAATAATTATCAGAAAGCTAAATTTTTTATAAACCATAGTTTTAGTATTTTCAGTGTAAGCTCCATTTATATGTAAGCACGGTAGCCCGTTAAGGGAGTTGGGGTGTAATTCGTTTACGATAAAAAATTTCGAAAAAAATATATGATGGAAATAAACCCTTTAGTAATGTACGTGCAGAGACAATTGCGTATACAGTTATCTAGAAAAAAAATTAACAAATTTAGCACTTTTAAGGATGTACCAGCATAGTGTACACATACATACACATATTATCGGCACACAGATTCTTACACATACTATCAAATATTTCCGGTACGGTGATCTGGCAACGTTGCTCTGTGTAAATACTTATTTATTATTATTGCATATGTCAATAGCATATATTCCCACTCTTTACATGATGCAACTTGAGAGAGATTGGCACACGACGTTGTCAGACCACTATTTACCATAAACGGAATGTATTATAATTGGACAAAAATAATATTTTAAATTATATTTCGAAAACAAAACGGTAACACGATTTTTTTTAAAAATTTATATAAGAAATATTAAGGAATCCTCTCCTAGTTTTTTTTTAAATTCTGTCGATTATTTTTTCTAATACAACAGATGATAAGTTTTACACGCTTCTAATGAGAGAGAGTGAGAGAGAATGATAACTTTGATATTAATTATTTCGCGTTCTAAACGGTCAAAAATTCTGAAACTTCGGGATTTATTAGAAAACGCTTAAATCTGTCGAAATGTGATTTCATGCTGGAACTACCTTAAATACTTTTAAAAAATGGTTGTTTTCGAACGGAAATATTTCTTTTCATATTCTTTACAATAGAAATATTCAGGTTTATGGGTTTATCTTTATAAATGATGAATCTGAAAACCCTTCGTTTTAAAAACGCTATTTTTAACCTGTAAAAAAAATGAGCAAAATCTGGCGAAAAGTGATAGTATGCTGGTACATCCTTAACATTGGCTTACTTACATGGAGATATACCAAATAGTCATGAGTAATTATTTTTTATTATTTATTCGCTCCGAACGCAACCGTACTCAGCGCCATGCGTGATCAAAAAAACAACTTCATGATCAATCACAGTGTATAAAAACCATAGGCGTTTACTGTAACTATTTGTTAAATGCCATGTTTTTAATACACTGCCATTGGTCATGAAGTTGTTTTTTGACCACGTATGGCGCTAAGTACGGTTACGCTCGGAGCGAAGACAGCGATCAGAAAATTACAAAATTTTACTTACACATAGACGTAACGTTAGTGGTGACATGTTCCAAAAGTCATCAAAATCACGTATACAGTTTTTTTAAATTTATGAATATGCACGAAATATAGCATTTGTGAATATGCATATCACTGTTTTTAAAATATGACCTGCGCATGACATTCAAATGAGCGCGAAAGTAGGATAAAAATACATAAACATTAATACACCAATACAAACACACTTCTCAACTTGTCACTTTATCAGTTAACAGTTGTAACAACTGTAAATTCTATAAGTGTATATTACAACATTGCCAGTCAGAATAGAAAATGATATTAGTAAAATCAAATAAAATATAAATTATAATCGAACGATATTTATTAATTATTTTTTTAATTTCCAATGCGTTTGACCCTTTATTAGCAATACATATCAAATTTTGTTTTTGTAAAGTTTGTGATAACCAATATGCTATATGAAACGTATGTAATAACTAATATGCTAATATGAAAATATGGGAGATGCGAATCTCGTCAGACTGAAATAGAAAGGGAAGCACAATTACATTAACATGAGACGTTTCCCTTCGCACCTAAGGCGTCTCTATAAATCCCAACTTTCTTAAACCAAATTTACACATCTCATGTATGTATGCTTAAATTGAATATTATGTACGCATGTGGTATTGCCAATGTCTGTGCAATACCGTGATTACATTTTTAGAACATATTTATCCCTCTTTTCTTAGCAATATAGGTATTGAGTTCAATATACAAGGAGATCGACGATTTAACGAACTATACTAAATTTTATTGTTACCATTTGACGAAACATTCTTAATTTTATTGCTACCACTTCATTAGTTTTTAAGGTATCAACTTCTAAAAATCGATATTTTAGGGATAAACTCAATGAATCAAAATTTTAAGGTTTTTAAAATTTGTCCTAGAGACTTGAAATTTAGTAGAAATGTACGTGTTAGGGCATAAGTTAAGGAAAAAATATTGGAATTTTTATTGGTAAATAATTAAATGCATAACATATCCGCGGAATACTTCTTCTCAATAAATAAAGCATTTCTTACGACATTTTGGCAATATTAATTTGACGGATGTAAATTTTATAACTGACCGCTGATGGCGCCTGAAAACCTCACGTGCGTTTAATTACCAATAACATTACGCATTCCTTCCAATTTTTGTTCTTATGAAATAATCTTATATGGTTTCGAGTATTACGTGTTAAGTGTTAAACATACCGACGTCTAAATTCTAGAGAAAACAAGTTTGCAGGAATAATACTTAATTCACAAGTTAGTCTTTGTTTTATAAATTAAACTTTAATCAAATTCGTGTATTCGCATGGCATTAGGCCTAAATACTTTCGTAAATATAATTTTTTTCCTTTTTAAAAGAAGCAAGGTGTTCTGCTTAAATTCCAGGATTCTCAAATTGTTCCATTGTATGAAGTACATTAAAGTGAAAAAAAAAATTGTCTAAAATCTCTGTTTATTCATACATTTGATGTAGATTGTAAGCAGAAACTTTATTAAACGACGATTACTACAACGCATTTATCTTATTGGCAATGTTTATAATAGGCTTCATAGATTTCGGCTGTACATTTGACAAAAAAGAAATTTCATTCCATTACACTTAAAAAAACGGTAATCTCTATGAATCTGAAGTTTGTTAGGTGTTGCTGAAAACATTAAAATTATGGTGTACACTAAAATTTAATTTGCTGCTTATTATTTTGAAATAATACTTTTCATTCCACCTAAAACTGAAAATATTCCTGAAAAAATCGATCAATGATTAGTCATTTAGCGACCAATGAGTCAGCTGAATGTCTAATTTTTAATAGGGAATATGCATGAAAATTTTTTTTCACATTTATTTTCAGAATACGAAAATACTGTTAATACTGTAATAATATTTAAAAACGAAATTAAAATCCGACAAATATCAAGGAAGCTATAAGCTTTTAAAGATTATTATCTGTCTCTTGCAAAAATACTAAAAACGGAGTTTTACGTGTATTTTAAATGGTCAAAGTGTAATATGACGTCACATAACATATCAAGAGGGCTCTCACCCTCTTTGTCTAATCGGGAATTTCAATCATTCATATCTCGCTTATTTTTAATATTATTTAAAAAGTAAGTTTACCTTGATATTTTTCAAGTAAACACCGATTAATGATCATATGATCATCACTATTTTATGTATCATTCAGCAGAAAATTAAACAAACCGATCACATCCTTTAATTGCAAGCAATGAAACTCGTATCATAAAACTTCCCATAAAAGAATAATTTCGAAACATTTATCGAAAAACACAATAAATAATGTACCAATAAAAGGGAAAATTAAACCGAGTCTCATACTGATATATTTTTTGGTCATGGATTTTGTAAATTTTATCTATGTATTACTAATAACTAATTAGTAATTAATTAATAATTAGTTCTTGCATGATAAGTAAATCATTAAAGTTTTAATCAGTTATTTCAATCATAAAATGTAAATCGAATATTCGAAATGTTACAGCGCAAGAACTGAATATCAACATTTTAGATAGTCGAAAACCATTTATACCATTTACTGAATTTTATAACGAACCTCTTAGTGACGCTGTAGAAATGGATAGAGATTTCGCAAACTACAAAGGTGAGAGTACAGGTCTGTATTTAGGACTTTGTATGTTGTATACATTATAAGTGTATTTTTAAATTAAATAAGTCCACAATAGTATGATTAGTTTATCGAATTAAATATAACTAATGAATTAGTGTTGTGCTGACTGTGGTTTAAGAACTTATTCATTTTATTGATTTCATCAAACTGAGCCATAACTTTAATTATTTTGAAATATTGTATTCCTTTGTATTCTTCATTGAATAAGTTAATGAACATGATGTAAAAAGCATTATTAAAGTCATCAAAGCAATGGCCCAGTTTAATGAATTCAATCAAATGAATCAATTCTTGAAACAAAGCTAAACGGAACAGATCATAAAAATATAGTGTCACACTACCTCTAAAAATTAAAAACTCCAATTGTTTAAATAATTAAAAATAATAAACATGTTTGGCATAAATAACAACGAAATGTGTATACTTACATACTGTACTTAACAACAGAAATTATTCGGAATTTGGACTCAAATAAATATCTCAAGAACGGAAAGAGCTGCTATCAAAATGCAACACCAGGCTTTTGATAGAAATCGTCAAATCAAAATAAACACTAAAATTTTCTGAAGGTGGCCCTAATGTAGATCTACAAAAAACAAATCAAATGAGATACATTTAAAAAAAATCTAGTAGCTATTGAGAAAACTTGGTAAAATCATTCTTGTAATTTCTTTTCGGTGGGGCCGCTTTCGCCCACACACACACATACACACCAATAGCCAAAAAAGGTATTTTTCTATATCAGAAAACCTCAAGTCATAGAGACCTGATGAGCATAACCTCCTTATTATATACTATGTTACTGTAGTCTGTATAATTCGTCTATCTTATTTTAAATAATGCACCTACATATTTCTTGAAAGGAAGCGTTTAAAAAAAATGTCCCGAATAAAAGTTGTTTTGTTCGGAGGGGGCCATCTTATAGCGATCTTAATTTTCACCTTGAACATTGTCTTTAGTGTAATATATCTTCAAAGTTATTTATAAATTAACTTGCATTTTTCAAATAGAAACCAAAATTTTTTCGCACAATCGGATAGTTGAGGCAAAAAGAACATTAAAACTGAAGTGAAAAAATATGGGTTTCCATTTGAAAAACGCAAGTTGATTTTCTGATAACCTTGAAGGCCATGGTTAAGGTAAAAATTTAGATCACCATCAGATGACCCTCTCCTAACACAACAAATTTTATTCGGGATATTTCTTCCAAAAATAAGTACTCTGTAGACTGAAAATAAGTTTTAAACATTTTTTTATATTATTTATCATGAAAAAAGTCGCATCTTTGAAAATGCTCCTCGATTTGATATTTTTATATATATTTTTAGGTATGTCATCGAAATCAACAGGAAAATTTAGTTTTATGAGACATGCGTTTATTTTAACCCCAGCTACTAAAACTATGGGATTGTACTTTGATAATCGTATTCGCATGTATTCTGAACGACGTATGAGTTTCTTTCAAAGTATGGCAGGTCAACCGTCAACACCTTATTTAAAATTAAAAGTTAGAAGAGATCATATTATTGATGATACTTTAGTAGAAGTAAGTACGTAGAAATATTTCGTATATATTTCTCTTTTTGTATTTAAAGTTTCACAAAATTTCTTATATTGAAATTTAAATAATTAATTTTCAAATTGTCTTTCAAGTACAGTAGAACATCGATAACGTAAAAACCTCTATAAATTAACAATTGTTTTTATCCCCCCCCCCCCCTCAGAACCCAAAACCTCTTTTACTTAAAATACGAAGCCTCTATAACTTAAACGAATAATTTGGGTATTGGACCTTTGTAGCCAATAAAAAAGTATGGTTGACTGCAGAACTTTTTAAAAAATGGCTTATAAAAATAGAAAAACAAATGGCTTCTGAAAAAAACCTCAATAAGTAAAATTATGAACCATTAAAACCTCTCTAACTCAAACCCCTAGTAAGTTAAAAACTCGATAACTCAAATTATTTAACATTTTCCTTAGTCTTTAAGTTATCGAGGTTCTACTATATTAGCGATGATCACAGAAATGCAAAGTTTTAAAGTTATTTATGGTTGGCGTCTACTTGAGACAATTACTTTTGAGATTAGACTAAATAGTTCCGAGACTAATATCTGAAACTCAATTCGTAAGTATACACAGCAATAAAAATAGTATCAGAAATAGTATTCAATATGAGTCTCAAGAGCTAATAACGAGATAGCAAAAGATAGCAATTCTAATATCATGATCAACAGATACATTTTTGTATCTAAATACAGAACCAGATCTCTAGCAACAAAAATATCCCTTAATAAAGATATGCATGTTGATACTCACATAATTTTAAAAGCACAATATACGAGCTTCTATGATTTATTTGAGTGACGACGTCGCATTTTTACTATATAATATTTAGGGTGTCTTGAAAAAAAGACATTGAAATACTAAAATTGCAACACTGTAAATTATATAATATATAAGTTTAGCAAAGATATACATTTATTCAAACTATAATATATAAGTTTAGCAAAGACATGCATTTATTTGTAAAGGACAAAAAGAGGCATTGATATTTATTATTTACTAACTGAAATGCCCGGCGTTGCCCGGTCTTAAAATTTATTTTAGAAAGAATGCAATTTAATTCTGCTTTAAGTATTACGAAAACCAGATGATTTATTTACAGTTCTTCTTTATTAAACAAGGTGTTTCTCAACGAGATCTCACACAGTTGGTAGGGACACATTTTCTTCGCACCCTTCCTTTCACATGAATAGGCACGCCCATTAATTATAATTGTTTAAGCTACCACTGCCTTTTATCGTGGTATTAATAACACCCCCCCACCCATTCATTTTCTATTTTGTATTGAAGGGTCGTTACTTGACGAAAATCCATTATAATTATTAAATAAAACAAATATTTGAAATTTTCGTAAAATCACTTTATTTGACTAGTTTCGGAACACAGTTCCTTCTTCAGGAACAAAAATGAAATGGACACATTTCTGAAACTAGTCAAATTAATTTATGAAAGTTTCAAAAATTTGTTTTATTTGATAATCATTTATAAATGTAGTTTTATAATTAGACACGATTTTCAACAGTTATATAATTAGGTATTCTTTTTTTTCTGCACCTTATTAACGCCAAAACTATTCGATATAATATGTAAAAATGTTTCAAACAGAAGTTGTTTGTTTTTATAATATCAATATTTGTTGTATTTAAAGATTTTACCTATTTCGCATTGTCTGAAAGATAGATTATATAACGGGGTACGCATACATGGAACAAAAAATTTATTTAGCCTATATGTTATTCGATAAAATTATCAACTATCCGGTGAAAACCGCATCAAAATCTATTAAGCCGTTTTAATGTGATGCGGTAACAAACATCTTCACACTCTTTTCACATTTACAATATTAGTATATATAATTTAGCTAGGGACCCGTTTGCGGTACCTCTCTTTCTAATAATTATTATTATATATAATTTAAAGAATCATAACCCATAAACAATTTTTTGTTATTTAATATCGTTAAAACGGCTTAACCGATTCTGATGCGTTTTTCGCCAAAAGGTTCAAAACTTAGCCGGAAGTAACATAAGCCTATAAATTCTTTGGTCCCATGTTTTACTAAATTCATCCGTGCCGCGTGGTATAATTATTCTTTTATGCGGTGCTAGATAAGGAAAATCTCTAAATACAAAAAATGTTTATCTCATAAAAACAAAACAACTTTTTACCAAACATCCGTGCCGCGTGGTATAATTATTCTTTTATGCGGTGCTAGATAAGGAAAATCTCTAAATACAAAAAATGTTTATCTCATAAAAACAAAACAACTTTTGTACCAAACTTTTTTTCATGTAGTCAATATTTCAGGCGTAATTTCAAAACTTTTGCTAAATTTACGCCCCGCTCCGTATCTACACTAGAACTATTGGATATATGAAAAAAAGTTTCAAACAAAAGTTGTATTTTTTTAGGATATAAATATTTATTTATTTATAATTTTTTCTAACTCGCACTGTTTAAAAGATAGGTTTTAACACGCAGACACAGATGCATGGAAGAAAAATTTTATATATCCTATATGTTAGGATAAATACATCACTTCGCTTTTGGAAATAAATCTTAATTATTTTTTATTTTATTCATGTCCATATCGACTTTTTTTAATATCACCAATGTTTGGCAGCAAATACAAATCAGCAAGTTTTCGTGCCGTACCTTATAAAGACGACGTTTTTCTCAGTAAAACAGTATATCCTCTTGAAAAATATCATATAGCTGGGTAGTGCGTCAGGTCAAGTATATACTTAGAACAGAGATTTGTATGCATAATACGGAATATGTTGCATCACCTATTTTATATTATTATCCAAACTTGTTTGATTCTCAAATTTACAGCTTTTTAACTCTGCTAGTTTTGTAGATTTAAAAAAAAATTCACTATATATTTTATTATTAAAATTGCATAATTTCTTTACTGTATTATTTATGATTCACATTTATTATTCTAGTTAGAAGTGATTGCCATGGAAAATCCGAATGATTTAAAAAAGCAATTAGTTGTTGAATTTGCTGGTGAACAAGGTGTTGATGAAGGCGGTATATCAAAAGAATTCTTTCAACTTATTATAGATGAGTTATTTAATCCTGATTATAGTATGTTCACACATCAAATTGAATCTCAAACAGTTTGGTTTAATCCAACGAGTTTTGAAAGTGATGCTCAATTTACATTGGTAGGAATAGTATTAGGACTAGCCATATATAATAACATTATTTTATCTGTGAATTTTCCTATGGTTGTGTACTCAAAATTGATGGGTAAACAAGGATGCTTTGATGATTTAGAAGATTGGAATCCTGTAAGAATAATGAAAAAATTTATACAAAAAATATATAATTGAAGTGTTTGTAATTTTACAACAAAAAATTCTTCTTATTGAGCATCTAACTTATTTGAGTTGTTTTGACATCGTAGTGATAGTAATTCTGCTCGAACAAAATTTTGAACATTCGCTGTAAATGTTCCAAATTAACTTTATAAGAAGTGTTGCCAAAATGAAATCCGCGATTCAGGGGTAAACGTTGCCAATATTTTGGGGTGCTTAGCGGGGACTACATAAATTTAGTGGATTTAATAAAGCCTAGTAGAAAATCTAGGAGATTCATTCTTGAGATAGTCGTTTTTAAAATTTGTGTATTCAAGTTGAATATAAATAATCTGAACACAAAATGTTTATTTATACTCCATACATGATGGCATGTATTATTTCATATTAATACTCTAAATTATGGGAAAATCTCCAAAATTGGCAGCACTGTTAGTATGTCCTTTTTGCCTTCTTCCTCCTATCTCCAGTCAATCACGGTTGCTATTTTGAGAACATTTCTTGAAAGTTACCTTGGATAACAGAATTAAATAATTAGTTGAAAAATACTGTATATTATAAATCTTTTATCAATAAGAAGCGTATATGGATCAAACAGGCACTTCATTTTTATTTCTTAGGTTTGAGCCAAGTAATATTTATGATGGTTTAAATGATTCTAGGTTTTACATAAAGGATTGACAGAATTGTTAGAATATGAATGTGATGATATCGAAGAAGTATTTATGCAAACATTCAAAGTTAGTTATCAAGACGTTTTTGGTGCTACAATTACACATGAATTAAAAGCCAATGGTGGTGATGTACTTGTAAATCAAAGTAATAAACATGTATGTAATTATATAACAGTTTTTTTTGTAATAAATAATTCTAACATAACTGAAATTTTTGTATAGGAATTTGTAGACTTATATGCAGATTTTCTATTAAATAAATCAGTTGAAAAACAATATCGTGCATTTCATCGTGGATTTCAGATGGTCACCGATGAATCACCATTACAACTCTTGTTCCGTCCAGAGGAAATTGAATTACTTGTTTGTGGTAGCAAGGTAATAATTTAGCGATTTATTATTTTTTAGTAGATGCAAAAATTGCAAAAGATTGCTGTAGTGGTAGTAGCAAAATTACCCAACCAACACCTATTTCTATTTTTAGAAAGATGTATGCTCCTTTTCAAAAACCAGCAAATTTCAGAAAAAAAAAATAGAAAAATATGTTAACAAAAGTTGCTTAGTTTTAAGGAGTAAATATAATGCAATAATTGTATTTATGTTCTATGCATCCGGGCCCCGCGTGGTATAACTTATCGTTTAAACGGTGCAAGATAGGGGACATCTTTAAATTCAAAAATGTTTATCTCATAAAAACAAACAACTTTTGTTTGAAACTTTTTTTCATACATTCCATCGTTTTAGTGTAAATATTGGTGTTCGTTGATTAATAAACTATACCTGTGGATCTTAATCAAAATGATCGAAACTTTTTTTATTGGAAGTATTTCTATAAATTCCATTGCTTAAAAACTTACACCGATCAAGAACTCGTGGAATCTGGGTTTTGTACTAGAACTTTATCTACAAGTTAGTTTTTTTAGTGAGTGATCTTATAAATGAACAAAAAAACTTTTATTTTCAGCGAAAAAAGGGACTGAGTTTTCCTGTTATAGATCTGTGTTTTCTACTAACGCTGATAATATTGAAATTTCATCTTTAGAAATCTAGAATTTCGGGATGTATGATCGATGTTTTTAAGCTATATCTATTTTTAAAAACAATTTACCAAAAATATACCTAATTTTAAAAAAAATATTGGCCTCTTTAAAAGTAGCTCTTTCAAATGATTAAGACGTTAAGACATAACGTTATATCAAATTTTAAATTCTTAGATCACTTCCTTTTTCAGAAAAACGTTAGTGTGAGGTAGACGGGCGAACGTAAGAAAGATATTTTATTTTAGGTGCTTTTCTTTTTCTTGAGAAGCCGTTCACTAGAAATTAAAAACTATATAATACTTAAAAAACATGTTTAACCATTAATTGAATTCGAATTTACTAAAGTTATGACACATCATCAAAGTGGTGATAATTCATTATATAACCCCACTACCTTTATGTTAAAATGAGTCGTTCGCGTAAAAAATCATGAAAAATTATAATGCTGCATTTGATCGGATCTTTTAAAGTAAGAAGTTGCTTTTTGTGAGTATGGTTTAGATAGACATTAAGATAATTATCTTGCAGTAATCGTGTTAAAAATTTGCAGCTCAGAACACACATCCATTATATAAATAGACTGAAATTGTATACTTTTACTATACTTTTTTACTTGAAAGTATACTTGGCGTCAAAAGTCGCGCTATCATTTCAAAATTATATAATTGATTTGCGCCTTATTTATTCGATTTTCGAAAAAACGATTTGAATAAAAGTTGTTTATTATAACTATACTAACAACTTTTATTCGAAACATTTTTCCGAAATCCGAATTAATAAGGCACAAATCAATTATAAAATTTTGAAATGATAGCTCAACTTTCGACGCCATTCGTACCTTGAATACTTGTTCGCTTGGATTATATTAAAATGTCAATTTTTTTTTTCAAAATATAAATATAACATCATTTTACATTGACCTAGTTATTATTTTAGCCAAATCGTTCGACGCGTTATTTAAATAAAATTTAAAGTATTGTGAAATTACTACTTTTGTATAAACCTGTAATGTTAATCGTACAATTTTTGAGAGCGATTATTATCAAACCTTAACGATAAATAATTTTGAAATTATAAACGAAGTTAGATACTTATATTTTGAATAATTTATTTAACATTCAGCCAATTTTGTCCACAACTATCTTAACAAATTAAAAAATTTTTTTCTTTAAAACGATTTATATTTTTAATTTTTTAGAATTTCGATTTAAATGAATTGGAACAAGCAACACAGTATGATGCTGGATATACCAAGCATACACAAATAATAAAAGATTTTTGGTCAATTGTTCATGCATTTCCAGTAACAGAACAACGTAAATTTTTACAATTTACAACAGGATCGGATCGTGTACCTGTTGGTGGATTTTCAAAACTTAAGTTACTTATATCACGTAATGGACCAGATTCAGATAGATTACCGACAGCACATACATGTTTTAATGTTTTGTTACTTCCCGAATACAGTTCAAAAGAAAAATTGTATGATAGACTAGTCAAAGCAATTAATTATTCTAAAGGATTTGGTATGATGTAAATAATATTCACTTGATACAATAAAAAAAAATTAAAATAGTATTATTAATCTTTATTTGAAAAAATATTTATTTTTACTACGTAACCAAAACAAATTTTCACGTATCCTTAAAAAATATATATTAATTTTTACCATTTTAAATTACAATACTAAAATTTTTTTTTAATTTTGGAAGAATACTGTATTAAACAAAACTTATGTAAGAAATTTCACATTATTTTCTGTTTATATTTGTTAAGGTAATGTCCTTATGAGAGCAATTTCAAGATTAACTTAATCTAATACATTCAAATCAATTTTTCAAATTTTTCTATCTGGTAAAAAAAAAAATTATTCTTTAACACGTGATGGATAGGAAATCACTATAATTATAATCTAGTCAAGTTAAGATTTAGATCTATAAAAATTCGCATACAGCTGGAAATTGGTATATATATTAAGTACACCATTACTAATAAAATATTAAAAGTCCCCATCGATCCGACTTCTGCTAAAATTTTTATTCAAGGTTAAATGCCAAGAATATCGGTTTATCGCATATATCATAAACGGTAAGTTTTATCACAAAAATTTTAGATCGTAAAATTGTCTACAAAAAATGTTCACATACTTTTTTCCTCGATCCACCGTTTTTGAGATATCACAATTTCAACATCGAATAGTACTAATATGCACTCGTACGCCATAATAAACAGCAATAGAAAAATGCAATGGAACAAATACAACTGTCGTTGTTGGTGAAGATATTGATTTATTAATACTATTGACTGCACGAACACCAATTGATAAGATTATTTACTTATTTAAACCTGGAAAATCTCAAGTACAATCAAAAATATATTCGTCTTGAAGTTTGACTGCATATCCCAAATGTCGAGATCATATTTTATTTTTACATGCTATAACGGGCTGTGATACCACGTCTGCAATTTTCAAAAGGGGTAAAACAGCAGTTTTTAAATTATTTGAAAAACGAAATGATCTACTGGAATGTGCACAAGTGTTTAAAAACATCGACTCTTCTCCAGAGCTCATCATAAGAAATGGAATTAACTTCTTCTTGCTATATACAATGCTCCAAACAAGTTAATTGTATTGATAAGTATAGATACTTATGTTTTGTAAATACACGAAATAATAAAAGAGTACAGTTAGTTTGTCTTCCACCAACATCTGCTTCTGTTAACCAACATTTATATCGTGTGTATTATCAAATTCAAGCATGGTTAGGCAAAGAACTGGATCCAGAAGACGGGTTGGAAATTGATAGATAATAGCCTAGAACCAATTAAAAGATTACTTCCAACTGTTGTGGTTGTAGAAAATTTGGATTGTTTTGTTCCCTAATATGTACCAATTATCAAGGCCAGTCTTGCTCGAATGTTGAACCGTATGCAACAGATGATGATACTTATAACATCAATGACGAAATAAGTGATACATCTTTGACTCGTGACTCGTAGGAAAAAAAGTATTAAAACATTTTTTGCAGACAATTTCACGATCTAAAATTTTTGTCTGATCTATTTTTGTGATAAAACTTACCGTTTATGAGATTTATGCGAAAAACAGATATTTTTGACCTTGAATAAAATTTTTAGCTTTTTTTTTTTAAATTTTTATTTTTGACCTTGAATAAAGTCAGATCGATGGGGACTTTTGATATTTTATTAGTAATGGTGTACTTAAAATATATACCAATTTCGTGGGCTCAAAAATCTATGAAGAATAAATTTAAAGTCATTGTTGAGGGAATCAGAGACAGGTGAAGACGTATGTAAGGGCATCATAAGAAGCATCTCCCCTCTCTATTTACTTAAAATGATACAAAACATTTTGCTTTATTAACTGACTCATTAAAAAAAATAATTATTCATAACAAATCAGTATATGGTTCCCTTCATTTTCGATATAATACCGTCTTTTCATCGTGTTACACCGTATTAATATGCATGACCACGGCATATATTTCAAAAAACCAGTTTGAATAAATCGCTTGTGATCATTGATTACTCGTACACTAGTAGTTAAGGTTTATCACGACAAACAAAATAATAATCGTAGCATTCTAGACTAGCCAAAAAATAAACATATGATGGTAAGTAAAACATTAATCAATGCCGCACTTTCAACTTTCTTTCATTTAGTTATAAAAATAATGGAAACTTCACAGTGTTTTATGGACAGGCAGATGAATAGATATATTCCGTTGTTCGAATCTGGTGACTGGTGGCAATAAACGCAACGATCGACCCATCGTATAAATTAATAATTAGGTAAAAATAATTTTTTATTTAAATTATTTCAAAAAAATAGTTATGACCATGTATATAATAACACTTATAGTAAGTACATTACTGTGCTATTTTCGTTTCATCAAAAAGTTGCTAACGTAACAAGCTCATGCATGCATAATTAATTGAATATATGCCCGGAATATATATAATTCCGGGCATGAGGTTGTTATGCCTTCGATAACTTGTAGTTAGCTCGAGTGTTATGGTTGGCCTTCTGGGCCGTAAGTTAATTTCAACAAGTCTTCTTCAGCTAACAGTCTCAGAAGCAGTAGAAAAACGTTTTGGATTGGAAGGGTGTACATTAGAACAAAAAGATCGAAATTCAGATTGTGAGATGGCCACCATGTAGCTCAGAGTGAAATCCAATAGAACTCTGGGATGAATTTGTCCGGCGTATAAAAAGATGAATTAACCCTCTTGATAGTTCAAAGGAGCTCATAATAGTATTAGTGCAGGAATGGGAGGTAATTACCCACGACGTCGTAGCAAACTTTATAAAATGTATACCTTAAGGAGGCTTGAGACAGTCATTAGAGCAAGAGGAGGTAGTGTCTACTGTTAATAGATTATTTCCTAAAATCCTTGAAATAAAATCCTTTTTTACAAGCTTTTATTTAACTTGCAATGCATGTATGTATACTCCCGTTCAATAAAATTGAACAGACCTGAAATGTTAATTTTCTTACATTTCATAAAACTCCTCACTTTTGTGACTCTCTGTATAATTATTCATTTATAAACAAAAATAAGTAGTATATATTTGAAGTGTGAAAAAAGAAATGGAAGTATAGTAAAAAACAACGAGTTCAAGAATAATTGTGAGAGACTGATTCGGTTCAGATCTGTTCAATTTTATTGAACGGGAGTGTATGTTCGGGTCAAATCTTGCAAGCTGAATTAGAACCACTTCCTCTTATCCTACGGAGTTGAATTTTTACATTTTGGTTCAGTTCCGATGACAATGCATTTTTATGGTAAGAATGACAAGAATCGACAAGAGGAAAGGGGTGTTTAGAGGGAGGGGTAAACACAAAATTTGGTATATCTCTCTTAATATTGAAAAAAATCGAAAAACACATAAGAAGTAAAGTTGTAGAAAATTAGTTTTACTATAAAAAGCTTGTTTTTAAAAATGTTTTTTTAATAGAAACTTATTAAATTATAAAATTTATGTAAATTTTTTTTTTTTTTAAATAAATTATTTTTCCCGTAAAATATAAGGTTTTTTTAAATCAATTTCACCCTCAAATTATCAAAAACATACACAAATTTATAAAAATGTAGTTAATATAAAAAAAATAGCAAAAATAATTTAAATGAATTTTTCAATGTGCGTCACATTTTTTGCTGTGCAGTGAATGGCCAGTTTTCGAGATATTAACGTTGAGATCCACTGATTAACGCGTTTCTATCGAAACCATTAAAGCATTTAAATGGAGTTTTCAAGCTATTCACTCCCACGATAAAAAAATATATAATCCTATTAAGAAAATCCTACAGATTTTCCGAACTACTGAGTTACGACTTATTTATTCAAAGTTTTTGTCACTCAAAAAAAAGAAATCATATTTTCAAAATTTACAAAAATGAATATCAATCATTTAAATGTTAATCTTAACGTTTTTTTCGAAAGCTAACTGACCGATTTGAATGATTCAGGTTGCATTCGTTAGGTATTTTTTAACACCTACAACTTGAACTTTAAAAGTTTTTCCAATTGGTTTTTTTTTTAAATCTTAAAACCTTTATGATGACAATTTATAATCATTTCTCTACCTATTTATTGGACTAGTTAGATTAAATAGTAATTTTAAGTTCATGAAATTTTTTTTATTTCATTTACATTTTTTAGTTACACTTTTTTTTTCAGAATTTATTTTCCAATATGAACTCCTCTTCTAATTAGCTAATATTGAAAACAATTATCAAACCAATCACGTTCGTTTTTTATCAATTATTTGTTTGAATTCATATTTTTATGTTTATACATAGATTAAATGTTTTATCACAAATATCACGTCCAGCGTGTATTCGTTTGTCATCAAATTGCTTCTATTATTAAAATCATGAAGAATAGATATATTAGGAGAGCGAACGTAATGTTAAAAAAACGGTCAAGAATTGGTGTAACTATCTTTTATCAGTAGGGGTCACTGGTCTCAGTCCCGTACGGAATTTAAATATTTAAATGTAGGCGCTAAGAAATCACTTTCACATTCAGTTTATAAGAAATCATAGTTTTATATATAATAAAAAATTGTTTTCGATTATCAAGTAATAATTAAATAAATATTAATAATAGAGAATTCTTAATAATCTGCAATAAATAAAAAGATAAAGAATCATAGTGATAATTTTGCAATTAATAATAATAATATACAATATATGTTTACAATAACTGACATATTAGATAAAGAAAGAAAATGCAAAACCGGTAATTACAGACCATATTCCTTTCGTAAATGCAGACACGCATTCCTAACCTTAAACAACCTTTCATTCATAGATATATAAGAGTATATCTATGCTTTCACTGTACAACATCGTCCCATTTTTTCACATTTATAAAATTAAACAATTTTTATACTTACAATTTTTATTTGTAAGATGTGATAACCGTTGATTTGATATGTAATAATAATAATAATAATTCCGTACGGGTAGATTCGCACTACCGCTAGTGGCGAAAATAATAACTATGATCTCTACACGTTTTTGAGGACAAAAAAACAGACGAATTGCCTATGACGTTCAATCTCCTATTTATCTATTCTTCATGATTAAATGCTTTATCACAAATATCCACTCATAGACCCTAAACAAGGACACATAACTCCATGTAAACACATAATTGGCAAAAATAAGATGTCAGTAGCGTTCCTTCGGCACCGGAAACAAAACAGAGAGTATAAGGCGCGAGTTTTAATTGAATAACATTACGTATTTATAGTATTATAAAAATTATTTCCAGCCAAAGTATTTTTTCAATAAAATATTTTTTTAAATTAATGATAAGTAATTTCAATTTTTCAATAAGGATTTAGTTGAAGTTGAAGTGATAGTTAAAATTCGCAAAATAATTACATAAAAATAAAAAAAAAAAACATTAAATAATTAAATAGTAACCTGTAATGTTGGAATTGTAAAAATGAAAGAAATTATTGAATCAGATATTAAATTAAACTTTTATTTATTAATAATAATGCTGAAAATTAATATTTAATATAATGTCATACAATTTAATTAATTTTGGAATATTTATACTAGCTTTTGGTACTTTAAAAGTCCTGGTTTTTTAAACCCAATTGATCCCGTTGCTTATTGTCACAAGCACTACCACTTTTACAATTGTCTACTGCACATACTTTTCCCATTTTAAATGTTTTTTAAACAGTTTTTTATTCAATAAATTTTTTTAACCAAATCGTGTACTTCAAAATGATCACTTCAAAATAAAAATAGTTACTTGACTTACTTCACTTCTATTTATTATACTATATTCACTTTGGTAAGGATGAGTATCTATCAAAAACTTGCGACCCTAGCGGCATAAAAAGTAAATATAACTTCTCCCATTTCGTTGCCATATTTTGTCAATTTTCCCGTATGACTTATATCTCCTTTATATAGCCTCCATGTATCCACTGGTCATATGGACCATGAAGAATAGATAAATATATCTATTCTTCATGATATGGACTAACTATTCTATGCATAGACATAGGGCTTATTCCGTAATGGTAACATCAATAAATTATAAGTTGGCATCACTTAAAAAGGAGGGGTAGGGATGGATGGATCTGTGTTCCACCATCATAAACATCATCAAAAGTCGTATGACGTATGCTATTGTAATGATAGAGGAATCATTTTTATTATTTATTTATAAATTATACTTAGTTAATCTTATCTAGAGCACGGTAGTGTGCAAGGCCGAGTCTGTAGTTAAACAAAATAAAATATAATTTTTTGTTTTCAATTTTATTTAATTTTTTGTTTCTCAGTCATTGCATGATTCTTACAGCAGAAGATTTATGATTGATGATGTTTATGATGGTGGAACACAGATCCATCCATCCCTTCCCCTCCTTTTTAAGTGATGCCAACTTATAATTTATTGATGTTACCATTACGGAATAAGCCCATAGTATTACTAGACTGCGCGATTCATATACTTTCTGTATTGAAAAGTTGTGCCAACTTTAGAAACAGACAGCCTATGATGTGCAGTGTTTCTATCTTTGTTCCACTGTGAATGAATGATAGAGATAGCTCTACTGTAACTGTCTTTGTATCTCTTTCTAATATTGGAACATGAATTTCATCGAATGCGCAGTCTAGTATTATACTATGTCTATGATTCTATGGCATAAAACTTAAAAAATGTCCCAATTTATTCGTACACTAGAGCAATGTGTGTGTTCGGCCGAACTCAGAAGTAAGAAATCTTAGTAAGATGTTCTGAGCATCTGAGTCAGCCAGTTTCGGCCAGGACACACTTTCTTTTGCTTCTTAATCAGTGTTGCCAGATATCTCGTTTAACAGTAGATCTACTGCTTTGTTAGTATATCTACCTTTTTTTTTTGAATAAATAAAAAAGTTTTTGAAGTTGTGTCATTTTTTTCAATTTTTTATAATAATAATAAATTTAAAACTCCCCAGTCGTGCAAGTACAAAATCAGTCATTACAGAACATATTCCATTATTTGAAATAATAGAATATGGTTCTGTAATTACTTTAAGGTATTATTTTATAATGGGATTTTAAACAATAAGTAATGCAATATATGACAAATAAAAAGAATTAATATTATTTAATATTTGAAGAAAAAATTCTATAATATATTAAATACTAATGTAATATAATTTTAATTATTCTGAATAAAAGTATTTATTTCAAACTATTTAAATTGGAATTTTCACTTTTTGAATCTACCGCTTTTTAAGAAGCATAAAGTGTCCCGGCCGACGACTAAGTAAGATAATCTGACTATCTTACTAAGATTACTTCGGCCGAACACGACCAATGTATATGTACAGAGTTTATTAGCCAGAACTAATCATATATCAAACTGGCGCGAAGATTTAACAAAAATAAATCTTAATTTTTCAATGAGTTTTTTTAAAATAATATTTATTATGATTATCAATAAAATATTTTAGTTATATTATAAACTGTTTTCACTTATGAAAAAAATTTTATGAGGATAAATAAAAAATAGGATTTATTTAATAAAAATTTCTGATTAATAAAAAACATAATATATTTGTTATTAGTGTTTTAAATTATAAAAAACTGAATTCATATTAGAAATTATGAACATAACTTTACAAAAAGACTTTTTAAATACCAATTTTTACAGAAAATAAAAGTTTCAATCTTAAATATTTATATAAACGTTTCATATTTAGCGCCTAATAAATATGACTCACATATAATTTAGAGTGTATGCCGTAATGATAGCATCAATACTTATATAGCTTATTATTATTAATACTTATATATAATTACTGATAGCATCAATAGCTTAGTAAGATAGTCAGAATAAATATAATTTTGTTCTGTGCATCTGAGTCAGCCAGTTTCGGCCAGGACACACTTTCTTTTGCTTCTTAATCAGTGTTGCCAGATATCTCGTTTAACAGTAGATCTACTGCTTTGTTAGTATATCTACCTTTTTTTTTGAATAAATAAAAAAGTTTTTGAATTTGAGTCAATTTTTTATAATAATAATAAATTTAAAACTCCCCGGCCATCTCACTCATTACAGACCATATTCCATTATTTGAAATAATAGAATATAGTTCTGTAATTACTTTAAGGTATTATTTTATAATGGGATTTTAAACAATAAGTAATGCAATATGTGACAAATAAAAAGAATTAATATTATTTAATATTTGAAGAAAAAAAATTCTATAATGTAATATAATTTTAATTATTCTGAATAAGAGTATTTATTTCAAACTATTTAAATTGGAATTTTCACTTTTTGAATCTACCTCTGTATTTTGGTAGATCTACCGTTTTTCAAGAAATCGGACTCGCGACACTGATCATAACCTATTTGTTTATGTATCAAATTCAGAACATTTCTCATGTGTTGACAATTTTTATTATTGTAATAAGTGAGATAAAAATTTAATAAAATGGATAATTTTATAAGGAGTATTTTAATTTGAGGAACTTCTATATGACCCAGCCGATTTCTTAAAAAGCGGAAGATTAAGAAAAAAAGCGGTAGATTCAAAAAGTGAAAATTCCAATTTAAATAGTTTGAAATAAATACTTTTATTCAGAATAATTAAAATTATATTACATTAGTATTTAACATATTATAGAATATTTTTTCTTCAAATATTAAATAATATTAATTTTTTGTATTTATCATTACTTATTGTTTAAAATCCCATTATAAAATAATACCTTAAAGTAATGACACAAATTCAAAATTTTTTTATTTATTACAAAATTTAAAAAAAACGGTAGAACGGTAGAAATACTAAAAAAGCGGTAGATCTATCGTTAAACGGGATATCTGGCAACACTGCCCGTGACGTAGAAACTAAGAAAAATGGCGGCATAAGAAAAGTTTCTTAGTAAGCATAAAGTGTCCCGGCCGGCGACTAAGTAAGATAATCTGACTATCTTACTAAGATTACTAAATTCTTAGTTCGGCCGAACACGACCATTGTAATGATAGAGGAATCATTTTTATTATTTATTTATAAATTATACTTAGTTAAAAATTATCTGTTATTAAACAAAATCTTATTAAATCAATCGCTATATTTTATTAAAATATAATTTTTTGTTTTTATTCAATTTTTTGTTCCCCAGTCATTGCATGATTCTTACAGCAGAAGATTTATGATTGATGATTAGAGTTGGGTAGTTCCGGACCTGTATAGTTTAATGAACTATATCTTTTGTCGGATACGTATCCGATCGTTCCACGAAATTCATTTTAGTATACTCAATCGTTCTTTTTTCTATGTCACTACCGTCAATACCAACAAACGAATATATAAAAAAAATTCAACCAATGAACCATGGATACTACACAAGGATACCGAACTCCATGTAAACAAATAATTGGCAAAAAAAGATGTCAGTAATGTCGCTTTTATGCCGGAAACAGTGGTGAGAGTATAAGGCGCGAGTTTTAATTGAAAAACATTACGCATTTATAGTATTATAAAAATTATTTGCAGCCAAAGTATTTTTTCAATAAAATACTTTTTTTAATAAATGATTTAGTAATTCAAGTAATTTCAATTTTTCAATAAGGAATTAGTTGAAACAAATTGCATACTTCAGAATAATCACTACGAAATAAAACTGGTTACTTGCTGACATCACTCCTATTTATTATACTATATTCACTTCGGTACGGATTGTAGTACGGATGAACAACTAGCGACGCTAGTGGCATGAAAAGCAAATAATACTATTACCATTTCGTTGCCATATTTTGTCAATTTTCCCATTTGAGTTCGGTATCCTTGTGTAGTATCCATGCAATGAACTCTGCATTTTACTCAATAAAGTATGTGAATACACCACTACTCATTAGAATGCGCACCAGTTAATGAATATTTATATAATAATTTTTGATTTGTGATTTTCTATGGTTCTGATATTTAAATTCAATTTAATTTTCATTAATGTTGGTAAAACTAAATAGTTCCGCGGATACGTTTCCGGGAACTACTTCTTTTGAGCTCTGGAATCGTTCCATGTTCAATCCGAAATTTAGCCGGAACTACCCAACTCTATTGATGATGTTTATGATGGTGGGACACAGCTCCATCCATCCCTACCACTCCTTTTTAAGTGATGCCAACTTACAATTTATTGATGCTATCTAATATATATATTCATAGTTCATTTATTTCTGCTGTACACATAGATGGTTCTAGTATACCAAAAATTGGGTCATTTTTATAACATGGGATAGTTCATATATGAAATGAAATATTGGAGGTCAGTGCAAATATCACATGAAAAATGCTTATGCTTTTCTCCAGTGTGAATTCGTATAAATTGAACTAGATTGCTTTGAATACTAATTCTTTTATCATAAATCTCACACGAGAGATTTTTTCCCCAATGTGAATTCGTTTATGACTAATTAAAGTGCTTCGATCAATATATGTTTGTTCACATATATTGAACATACCCTTAATAGTATCATAACCAGTGTTGCCATCCCGATTTCTAAGCGGTAGATCCATCAAAATAAAGCGGTAGATTCAAAAAGAGAAAATTCCAATTAAGTAGTTTGAAATAAATACTTTTATTCAGAATAATTAAAATTATATTACACTAGCTGACCTGACAGACTTTGTCTGTCTTAACATGACTATTGAATTCGAATTGGTATAATTAATAAAAAATAATAATTATTGCAAAAACATATTGTTTATTATTCTAATGCTTTATGAAACACAACATTCTTAGTTTTAATTTCTAGCACCTTTATCAATTGTTGGCGCATTAAAACGTTTTGCGTGTTGTCCTGCAGGCGTCTTATCGGCTTTGATGACATGCGGCCTAATGCGGTCGTGAATAATGAAACCAATTCGTTGTGCTGATGGAAAAACATTTGTAGCTGTTCCACAATTGGTCTTTTCACCGAAGTGTTGTGTGCACAACGCTGATCGACTTGTCTTGCTGAATCGCCCACAAAATAAATCTGCAAAAATTTGTAGTCACTATCCCGCGTCCGCAATAAGGAACCTGTTAGATGATATATTTGACCCTGAATCTGCAAAGGTAAACAGATATTAAATAGATGTAATATAGGATATTATGTGGCTCTCCCATGTTGCTCTCAAAATACTTTCTCAGCACTCCCATTCCACCATCAACTTTTTTAAACATACTTCATTCTGCTTTTGGCAATTTACCGAGCTACAAATGTACTTTAAGCCATTTCAATTGATACACTCAACTGATAACGTATTTTGCGTCAGGCACGTGGTGGTAAAAGTTTATTGTTTTTCAATATACTTACCTTGAAACTTGGCTTAAATTTTTCTCGAAAACTTTTGTTGCGCCAAATGACGTCATTTGAAACCAATTATTTTATTGCTCGATATGAGTAAGAAAATGATTAGAATCTGGCCCATTTCCCGAAACCAATGAATGTAGTGGTCTTCTGGCGGTACCAATCGCGCCAATTTGACTTGACCGCTCACGCAACACAATCCAGTGGCTTCATTTTTAAACTTAAATGCCTTTCAATGTTGACACACAACGTTCATTGGTCCAATAGCCACGATTTGCTGTGAACTGTAATCGATTTCCATATTATAATTAAATGCAGCTCGATATTGGTTAAACGCAACATTTCTATGTTGTTGATTTCGATTCCATCGATTCCGTTCAACTTCATTCCGCGTTTCGCGGTATATCTTTCACTTCTAGCTTTTCGAGTTCTGCGAATTACTTAGATCTTTATACGTCTAAGTGCTGACATTTTTAAAAACAAATTTTCATTTGAAAAAAAAAATCGTTACGCAGGGCCTGCTTTAAATTAGCGAATTTCCTAAGAATACATAAATCACTCTCTATAATATCTGATATGATTTTAGTATTTGCAAAAATTAAATTTATGAATAGCCAAAATAGAACGATTTATTACTATGGAAACGACAATCAAAATTGACATTTCAAAATTAAAACAAAATTTTATAGAATTAATAAAATTTTTTTTTATAGAATTTCAACCAAATCGGTTCAGCCGTTTAGGACCGGGTCCAATTGTGAATCTAAACCATTCTCGAATCCACTGGAACACACACACAAAAATTCATTCAAATCGGAGGAGTTCAGTGACATACACACGTGCAGTAGAATTATATATATATATATATATATATATATATATATATATATATATATATATATATATATATATATATATATATATATATATATATATATAAAGATTAGTATTTAATATATTATAGAATTTTTTTTCTTCAAATATTAAATAATATTAATTCTTTGTATTTATCATATATTGCATTACTTATTGTTTAAAATCCCATTGTAAAATAATACCTTACAGAACCATACAAGTAATTACAGATATTGTATTATTTCAAATAATGGAATATGGTCTGCAATTACTGATTTTGTATTTGTACGACTGGGGAGTTTTAAATCTAGAGCACGGTGTGCGACAGGTAGAATTTAAGGGGTTTTTTGCCTTCGTGCTTACAGTACTATTACTACAGGAAATATCAGAGCAGATTTAACCCCGAAATATCTTCTGAACGAAAAGAGCTACAGTGCTGGTTTTTCGAATATAAGCTATTTAGAGAACAAGTGTTTGCTTTTTGCTAAGAAATAAACGGTTAAACAGTTATTTCGGTTCAAAAACCGTAAAATAGCGAGAACGCCCACAAATCTTGGCCATACATAATAATAATTTCAGGGCCTAGACCATAAGTCCTTAAAAGTTGATATTTGCCATACAGTTAGATAAAGTGACCAAACCGAAAGGAAAATTATCAAACCACAAAATTTATATCGGGAAATGGGAAAATTTTCGCATTTTTGTTTTGATAAAATTAACATAGGAAATATTGCTGCTCTATGATTGGTCCATATTTCTATATTTATAGTAAAATGTTAGCACATACCATTAGTGGTAGAGGTGTGTGCGATTTTTTAAAACTTTGTTGCTTCACTTCCAAAAATGCTAGAAGGGTGCCGTTTTTTGCATTCGACGCGAAATTTTCGATACTTTAAATAAGAATTTTTGGGAAAATTTAATTTTCCCAACGTAACATATGGAAAATCACAAAAATTAAATTTATGTGTTTAAGATTGAAAATTAAATTCCTTAATATCTCTGTACACATTAGAGCTAGAGTAAAAATGATAAGGTGATGAATTGTAGCAAACTTGATTTCCTACAACTGTATTCCTTACGTATTTTTTGAATGTTCTAATATTAAGAGAGATATTTTATATTTTGTGATTGTATATTTTTTATATGATTTTTTATAAGAAAACCGATCTTACATGATATATGAATGCTGTCCGCTCATTGGTCTATGACATTTCTATAATACCATTGGTTAATATCTAACATATGATAAATTATAAATATTTATTATAAATTAATTGAATAATCTTAACATTTTAACATTGTTGTACGAAATTCTGTACAATAAACATACAAATGTTACAGATTTAATTTTTATATATATGAATTCATTTAACCGAAAATCAGATCCACCTTTCTTTCATTTCGATGGTGATTTTTTGGCGCCGACTCAAAATTATTTAGGTATCTAAAAAAAAGGTAAATATACTAACAAAGCAGTAGGTCTACTGTTAAACGATATATCTGGCAACACTGATTAAGAAGCAAAAGAAAGTGTTGAAACTCAGATGCTCAGAACATCTTACTAAGATTACTTCGGCCGAACACGACCATTTATGTTTTTGATCGAATTAATAATTATTATAAAAAATTGAAGAAAATGACACAAATTCAACCTAACCCAGTATACTGGCCAATGCTCATGGAGACTATATAAAGAAGATCTAACTCAAACGCATGAAGAATAGATATATTAGGAGAGCGAACGTAATGTTAAAAAAACGGTCAAGAATTGGTGTAACTATCTTTTATCAGTAGGGGTCACTGGTCTCAGTGCCGTACGGAATTTAAATATTTAAATGTAGGCGCCAAGAAATCACTTTCATTCAGTTAATAAGAAGTCTTAGTTTTATAGATAATAAAAAATTGTTTTCGATTATCAAGTAATAATTAAATAAATATTAATAATAGAGAATTCTTAATAATTGCAATAAATTAAAAGATGAAGAATCATAGTGATAATTTTGCAATTAATAATAATAATAATATACAATATATGTTTACAATAACTGACATATATTAGATAAAGAAAGAAGATAACAAAACCGGTAATTACAGGACATATTCCTTTCGTAAATGCAGACACGCATTCCTAACCTTAAACAACCTTTCACTCATAGATATATAGCAGTATATCTATGCTTTCCCTGTACAACATCGTCCCATTTTTTCACATTTATAAAATTAAACAATTTTTATACTTACAATTTTTATTTGTAAGATGTGATAACCGTTGATTTTAATATGTAATAATAATTCCGTACGGGCAGATTCGCTCTGCCGCTAGTGGCGAAAATAATAACTATGATCTCTACACGTTTTTGAGGACACAAAAACAGACGAATTGCCTATGTCGTTCAATCTCCTAATATATCTATTCTTCATGCTCAAACGGGAAAATTGACAAAATATGGCAACGAAATGGTAGAAGTTATATTTACTTTTTATGCCGCTAGGGTCGCTAGTTTTTGATAGGAACTCATCCGTACCGAAGTGAAATACCGTACGTTTAGTTTACATCTTCGCATAGCAGATCTCCCACGAGTATGAGACAGTACATATGTAAACATTAAGCAATGTGTATGAGAAGGAGGTCTTAACGTATACATATGTACTCTCTCATACTCGTGGGAGATCTGCTATGCGAAGATGTAAACTAAACGTACGGTATAGTATAATAAATAAAAATGAAATAGCCAAATGTAACTAGTTTTATTTCGAAGTAATTATTTTGCGAATTTTTAATATCACTTCAACTTCAACTAATTCCTTATTGAAAAATTGAAATTATTTATCATTTATTTAAAGAAATATTTTATTGGAAAAATACTTTGGCTGGAAATAATTTTTATAATATTATAAATGCGTAATGTTTTTCAATTAAAACTCGCGCCTTATACTCTCTGTTCTGTTTCGGTGCCGAAGGAACACTACTGACATCTTATTTTTGCCAATTATTTGTTTACATGGAGTTATGTATCCTTGTTTAGTATCTATGGCTCATGGCTTCATGAATCCGACGCCATATTGTATTTGTGTGCCACCATATTGTACTGATGAGACAAGCAAACATGAAGAATAGATAACTAGGAGATTGAACGACATAGGCAATTCGTCTGTTTTTTCGTCCTCAAAAACGTGTTCATAGTTAGAGATCATAGTTATTATTTTCGCCACTAGCGGCAGTGCGAATATACCCGTACGGAATTATTATTATTATTACATATTAAAATCAACGGTTATCGCATCTTACAAATAAAAATTGTAAGTATAAAAATTGTTTAATTTTATAAATGTGAAAAAATGGGACGATGTTGTACAGGGAAAGCATAGATATACTGTTATATATCTATGAGTGGAAGGTTGTTTAAGGTTAGGAATGCGTGTCTGCATTTACGAAAGGAATATGGTCTGTAATTACCGGTTGTCATCTTCTTTCTTTATCTAATATATGTTAGTATTGTAAACATATATTTGTAATTATTAATTGCAATTATCACTATGATTCTTCATCTTTTAATTTATTGCAGATTATTAAGAATTCTCTATTATTAATATTTATTTAATTATTACTTGATAATCGAAAACAATTTTTTATTATCTATAAAACTATGATTCTTTATAAGCTGAATGTGAAAGTGATTTCTTGGCGCCTACATTTAAACATTTAAATTCCGTACGGCACTGAGACCAGTGACCCCTACTGATAAAAGATAGTTACACCAATTCTTGACGGTTTTTTTAACATTACGTTCGCTCTCCTAATATATCTATTCTTCATGCAAGCAAATAAAAAGTATAGCTAGTATATTATATAGGTCGTCAAGAATTCTGTTAGTTATATGCAGTATATGATATTAAATGAAAAGACAAAATTGTGCTACGTTGTAATGATATTTGTTGTGGTTTACACAACTCAATCCGGTTTTTATTTTATCACCAATGCTAAATTAATTCTCGCACTAATATTTCTTCTTGAAAATCGAAAGCGTTAGACTAATTTTAACAACAATTAAAATATTTGTTTACATTTTATTTTAGTTGATTTGATTCATTTTTTACAGTATCGTAATGATTGTTTTTACGCCTCAAGAAAAAGTTCAGGTCATTAAATGGTTTTACGGTGGAAACTCTCTAGCAGAATTTGTGGCAATGTTTGGACTCAATTTCCTGAACCAATCTATATCTATCCTTCAGACAATTCTCAACATCGTTGACACATTTGACAGTTGCTGTTGTGTAAATGTCTGTAGAAAATGGGGAGAAAATTGAGGAATTAGAAAGGTGGGATTTAGAGATCTGCAGTATGTTGGAAATAAAAGATACCCAATCAGTACAAGATGTGGCTGAGATAGTGGGTATTAGCCATGAAACCGTTCGCAAAGTTTGGCGAAAAATGGTCTTAAACCATATAAATATTCCAAATGTCAGGAGGTATTACCCGCAGACCATGCTCGTAGATTGGAATTTTGTGAAGTGGTGATGGAAAGGTCTAATCAGGATGAGAATTGTGTAAAAGATATTCTCTTTACTGACGAGTCAATATTTTCATTACATGGAAAACACAATCATTCTATTGCACGTTATTGGGTTCGGAAAAAACAACAGCGATATTTTAATGTCCGTACTCAGTATCCTCAAAAACTGAACGTTTGGGAGGGTATCTTAGGTGATCACTTAATAGTATATGATCACTTAATAGGCCCATTTTTTATTGATGGATCCTTCAACAGTGAAAAATATCTCCAATTGCTGCAGACCTCTATTTTCCCTGCCGTTCGAAACCTATCTGGAGTAAATATGGAAACGATATGCTTCCAACAGGATGGCTGTCCGGCTCATATTGCGGTCAGGGTGAATGCGTTTTTAACAAAGATTTTCCCTGGCCGAATTATGAGTACACAGGGTGACATTCGTTGGCCTCCAAGATCTCCAGATTTGTCTCCCAGAATTTTTGTTTTTTGAATTTTTATTTTGATATATCGTTAGTTCGTCTTTTGTTCTTGATTGTTCGCTGTAAACAATTGATTGTTCTTAATTTGTTTATTTTAAAAAAAATTGATTAAAAATATACCCTCAAATTGGCCCTCCCATTGCAATTTTTAATATCTTTTTGTCATTTGATTGGACTTTAAATATCCATTCATGATTGTTCATGCTTAAATAACGTTTGTTCTTTCTTCAAATTGCCTATTTTTTGTTTAATTAACAACTTTAATTAGCTGAATACTTGTATTCAAAATATATGTGTATTTCGCATGCGTCAACTTTACGTTTAAAGCTGTCTTTATGAAAATTACAGTGATAAACATAGTGCGATTACAGTGAGTGTTAGTTACTAATGTGGCTAATTATTCTTACAATTTTATGAATAGAAATCACAGAATAGATGTTTATCCCTTTATTGTTATTAATAATTATTATTCATAAATTAAAAATAATTATTCGTTTATGGAATAAATTGAAATGATATTTTCGAATCGAATATTGAGGATAAAAGAAATTGTTTTTAATTTAAAAAAAAAAATGCTCTATTAGAATCCATAATTGCTCCACGTCTATTATTATCAGTTAATTTATTATTAATTTTTGAAAAATTGCAATACTGAAAAATTAGTTTTGCTAAAAAGACCGCTTTCAAGGTAAAGTTGACGCATGAGCAATACACATACATTTTGAATACAAGTATTCAGCTAATTAAAGTTGTTAATTAAACAATAAATAGACAATTTGAAGAAAGAACAAACGTTATTTAAGCATGAACAATCATGAATGGATATTTAAAGTCCAATCAAATGACAAAAAGATATTAAAAATTGCAATGGGAGGGCCAATTTGAGGGTATATTTTTAATCAATTTTTTTTAAAATAAACAAATTAAGAACAATCAATTGTTTATAGCGAACAATCAAGAACAAAAGACGAACTAACGATATATCAAAATAAAAATTCAAAAATTTAAAAAAATAAAAATCTGGGGGGCTAAATTTGGTGACCCAAAGAATACATATATACATAGAAGCATATTTGTCCACTTTTTCTGTCCCCACAACTAGGTTAGTTGGAACCGGAACTAACCAGAGGGCAATAGTATGTACTTACCCTACTAGCAACACAATTCGTCGCATTTGCTGGCCAGTTGTCGGCTGAATCATATCGAAGTGGATTAGCAGCTAATTGTTTCTTTTTTTAAATATAGTTTATTATTTAAAAAAAAAGATTGTATATACAATTTTTCAAGATTAAAAATAAATAATTATTTTTATGATTTAAGTTATTTAATTTTATTATTACCTGAAAGTAAATAAATAATTGCAGTTTTTATATTACTTTAGATATATTGTTGTAAGTTACACAACAATATATCTAAACACATTTTTAATTTTTTATTAAAATGATATTTTTGCAAAATCAACAAAACGGGACTAAACTTAATATACATTGTATAGTTACATATACTGGGTATAAAAAGTTTAAAAGACTTCGGAGTATACGCTAAAGTCTTTTACAGTTTGTCATACGTAACCGAAAGGAATTTGGACAAACATCGTTATGTTGACGCGAAAGTATACACAAATAAACAAATATTAAATAAATAACTTCAACAGAAGTAATACTGTCTAAATAAATAAAAAAATAAGAATAATATGAAAAAGTTGGCTATTACGTCACAGACGTCTTTGGTGTAGCGGAAGCATACTGGACTAGATATCCAGAGGCCCGAGGTTCGATTCCTGGTTTCGAGTTAATTTTTTCATATCAGTATTTAATTTAATTAAAAAAATTTTAATTATTATTATTTTCTTTTTTTAATTAAAACATTTTCTGAAAAAAATATAATAATACCAACTCTTTTTTATGGTCACTATTATTCAAAGTATACAATACATACAATACATTGAATACATACTCTGGAATTTTGGGCTGGTAATTTGGGGCATAAAATGTACCTTTTTAATATATTTGGGTATGAATAAAATATAAATGTTATATAAATTATAAAATATAAATCTTATACATTTACCGCTTGTAAATTATTTGATGATTTTGCTTTAGTTTAGATTTTAGAATTAGATTTTTGGAAATTCCGAATAATTTGCCTAAACTATTCATATCGGAGAACTCATAAACAATTATTTACTTGATTTAATTATTTTTTCTTAGTAGAGGGTATAGTGTCATGGGAATTTAATGACACTGGATACAAAAAAGATGCCAATGATAAAGCTGGTGAGGGGGGGGAGGTTGGTAATTTGTTACTAATTTCTAAATGGTTAAATTTTGCATAAAGTGGGAATACATATAGTTGTTGTTGTAATTATTGTTATTGCTAACATCATAATTGTTGTTATTATTGTTATTATTATTATGTTTTTTGGTGTATCTCTCCATATTGTAAAAGATATTTTTTAAACAATAAATATTTTATAAAACTAATTCTAAATTGATTGAATAAAATATTGGGCAATAATCGGTAGGCAACCTGTATTGAAACATCGTTCATTCTTACTTCAAAACATACCTTTTTTACTTTATCCCAGCTTATGGACAGTCGTTCGACTCCGGCGAGCGTCTGCGCCCATCTCTGTCTTAAATCATAAAAATAATTATTTATTTTTAATCTTGAAAAATTGTATATATAATCTTTGTTTTTAAATAATAAACTATATTTAAAAAAAGAAACAATTAGCTGCACCCCCACTTCGATATGATTCAGCCGACAACTGGCCAGCGAATGCAACGAATTGGGTTGCTACTAGAGTAAGTACATACTATTGCCCTCTGGTTAGTTCCGGTTCCAACTAACCTAGTTGTGGGAACAGACTGTGTTGGAGTGCTTTTCCAATATAGAATCAATGTTAAATATTATTTATTACTGGCAGCCCGTCTGGTTGCTGTGCGGAGTCAGTCTGTACACATGTAATGAGTACACACTCTTAAATGACTCAGTACACACAATACACACAGTCAATGATTCAGTACACACTCTTAAATGACAAACAAACTACCATACGTATATGAGATGATTCTCATTACATGTGTACTGACTGACTCCGCACAGTAACCAGGTGGCCTGGCAGTAATAAAAAATATTTAACATTCATTCTCTATTGGAAAAGCATTCTTACACAGTCTGTATATGTATTCTTTGATTAAATGAATTAGCATTTTCCTCTGAAGATTTAAAAAAAATCCACCAGAGGCAGCACTAGTGGGGGTACACATGTTTTGATTTTCTCATTGACAGCATCGTTAAGCAACGTCATAACTCGGCAAAAAATTAATTTTTTTAAATTGTTCAAAAAGCATCTTTTGTGGCTTGCTTTGGGCTTCATTTCTGTGGATTATTAGACATTTTTATGAAAACTCGATTTTTTGAAGCAAAAACAAGAAATTGCGATTTTTGACGGTTTTTCCAATTTTTCTCCAAAACTACCGATCCAATTTCAATTCAAAACACCTCAATCGATAGGTTTTTTTTGATATCTATAACTTTCTCATTTAACTTTTCCTGATTGGAGTTCAAGTTTTTTTCTTATTCACCTTTTTTTAAATATATTCTGGTATTGGTATATGCCAACAACTAGGGTTCTGATCAAAAAATTACTCAAGAGGGGGGTGATCCCCTTCAGTATTTATTTTAATAAGAATTTTCCGAGAAGATTCTTACCCTGCCTGAGTCGAATTTTCTGGAATTTCCACCATAGCGGGAGTCTTTTAGTATGTCTCCTTTCTGATCTCGCGATAGAAGTAATTCCTCAGTATACAAAAAGACCCCGACGCTCCGAGGAAGACAATATTTTATAACCTGCCTATTTCAAAATGATGAATCGAAAATCGGACATCCTTCTTTAAAATGACTGTTGTTGGAATAAGAATTGAGAGATAACGTCTAATTTTTGACGTAAAACATAATTGATTATGGCTTTTATTTCTGTGATATACTTTTATGAGTAACATGCGTTAAGAATATTAAAACAATTAAAATATTAAGAAAAATTCCTTTTATTATTTTTGTTTTTTTGGAAATAAGGCATGCTTTTTACATCTTCATAGAAAAATTTACCGCTATTCAATGATTTTTAAATCTATGTGTTTTTTAGAATCTTATAAAGGCCAATAAAAAATAACAATCACTTAAATTGGTAATATGTAAAATAGCCTTTATGTATACTTAAGTGTCAAATTTAAATGAATTTTTCAAGTGAGTTTCATCAGGCAAAATAATAAATGTGAAAAGTTTGTGTTACTAATTTATAAATAAAACTAGCCAACAATTCATAAAAATGAATAATGAGTATGATTATTGCAGACTATGCGCTAAATTAATTTTAAAAACACAACTTTTAAATTTTAAATCAAATGACTTAAATTTAGAAAGTAAATTTTTGCGTTTTCAATTACACATTAATATAAACGATAATTTTCCAAAAACGGTATGTACTAGTTGCGAAGAAAAAATAAATAGTTTTTACGAATTTTGTAAACAGATATTACAAGCAGAATGTTTCTTTGAAAATGATTTCTATCACTTAACAGACATCAAGCCAGAGATTGTTTTCAAAAATGAAGTAGAAATTAATTATAATATTGAAGAAGACTCACATACCAATGACTTTTCTAACGGTAAAACTTTTAATTATTTGTATGCTTTTGGTTTTTATTTATAGTTTTACGGTTTTAGGTGGTACAAATATTAAATCCGATTTACCAAATAATTGTAAAATAGAAGATGTAAGTGATATAATTTCGAAAAATTATTATATGTTGGAAACTTTGGAAAAAGAGGTATATTTGGGCTTCTGGATCAATAAAAACCGCGGGGAGAGCGACATATTGTTTATTTATAAAAATGGTGGAAAAACTGCAAAAAAGTTCTATATTATCAGGATATTCTTTTTATATTATAGTACTACAATCTTTCACATCATCGGTCATACTCTGAGTTAGTCGGGTTTGGGTGTTTTTGGGCCCTCGCCCTAAAAGAAATTCTTTATATTTTAGATATTGTGGCAAAAACTTTTGAAATTTAATACTCGGGGTATGACCGGGGTATAATGAAGTGAAAGATTGTAGTACTCGGTTGGAATAATCATAGACCATAATATCATAATATAAAAAATAATAAAATGATAATTTCGACCATTTTGGCTTAGTTTTTCACCTTTTTTATAAATAAACAATTGAAATGTCGTCCTCTCCTCTGGTTTTATAGATCCAGATGCCCAAATCCTACCCCTTTTTGTAACAATTTTTTTAGCTCTAAAATTAGCAAAAGCCGCTAAACCGCAATTTTACTGAAACTTTTCTTGATAAAACCTCAACACAAAGTAAAGAATGGAAACTTTCAATAACTTATCTTGAAAACGAAACAAAATCGAAAGTGCAAAAAACCAATGTTAAATTTAAAGTAATATCTATCATTCTATTAATATAGACGAGATATCGTAAACTTTTATTCTATGTTTTTTATTTTTTTGTTTATCTCGTCGAATGTTAATAAATTCCACGTTAAAACCTCCAAGATATATATATTTTTGGGTTTATTTAACAATATTCAATCTGTTTGTTATTTTTTTACAGGATGAAGAAAACACAATATTATCTGAACGGTTATTTAATATTGATAAAATTAGGCATAAGTATAAACGTAAACATTTAATAATGTAATATTTCGAAAGTTAAATAATTTTTGTAATAATGATGATTTACTCTTTTAGAATTTATGACGGAATGGCTATGTCAAGATTGTACAGAAACATTTCAATCTGAAGATGAATTATCGAAACATTATACTTTTACTCACACAAAATCTATACAATACAAATGTATTGAGTGCAATAAATGTTTAAATTCTGAAATTAAATTTTGGAGACATGTAGAAAATCATATGAAAAACAATAATCATAGGTAACTAATATTCAAACTATATACAAAAATATCTGGAAAAAGTCGTATATATTTGATACTGAAACTAAGAAATCTAGATAGGGCGAAAAAAAAAATTTTATTCGGAATAATTAAATCGAGACGTAGTTTGGTGAACTAGTGAATTTAGAAAATATTAGCGAATAAAATTAGTGAATATTCTTCCTTTGTAGGTGTGATATTTGTCAAATATACTATTCAAGTGCTACTAAATTAAAAAATCATATTGAAATACATCATCATTCATCTAGAAAAAAATATCAATGTAATATATGTGATCAGATTTTTTTAAAAGAAACTATTTTAAAAGTACATCAAGATACACATGCAGAGAATCCTAATAAAGTTAAGGATAAACAGTATAAATGTGACGAATGTGATAAGTTATTTTTGTCGGTTTATACATTGAGAAATCATAAAAAGTCTCATATAGGTAGGTTCTAATTACATTTAAAAAATATTTTGTGAAAATTATTTCTTTATTCTATTTATCGGTAGAATAATCTCGACTAGGAAAAATTAAAATTTATCGTTAGGTTCTAGCGGATGTTGCTGGCTCATTTGGAATAATTTTTTAAATTTTAGCCCAATACTCAAAAAGTAAACTAAATAAAAATTAATTCAGAAAAAAAAATTGAAAAAGCAAACAATACATGCGTTTTTCGGTGGTTTAACTAAGATGTTTAAAATTGGCCAAGTAAAGCTTTTTAAATTAAAAATGTTTTCAAAAAGGGATTTTAAATAAAATACTTTCGACCACAATCTGTCAACTAATTTTTCTCGGCTTAATACTAATTTTTCTAAATTTATTATTTTTACTGAATAATAATAATAAAGACCAATTATTTAAATAGTTGGACAAAGGCCTCTCCTAGAAGTTTTCAATCATTTCTACTTTAAGCATTTCTCATTTAGTGGCCACCAGCAAACAAAATGAGTCGTCGTTCCACCTTTTTTTCAGGCGTCCTCTTCTTATTTGGTGAAACGATGTTCAAGTTTTTAAAATAAATTTGTTGCCATTCAGTCTAGCGGCATGTTATGCCCATCTCCAATTAAGCCTCTTTACACTGACTACCAAGATTCTGAGTCTGGATCACTCTTTGGTTTTTACATGTCAAAAAGCATGGAACGGTCGGTGTCAATATACGCCTCGTACACAAAATTTAGATCTACAAAAACCAAAGAGTGAAATTTTGGTAGTTAAGATAATAGAATGAAAATGTCAAATATTTTTGATTTCAATATGAGTGAGAAAATGCTTTAAAAAAATTATTTGAGAGATTGAGTTCTCCTTCAAGCATTACATGTTCTGGATAGTACATCAGCTATTTGCACTGTACTTATTTAATAAATTAAATAAGTAAATAAATAAATAAATTATTTATTTAATAAATTTGAAAAAAATTGAAATGAAAAGCCCTTATTCTTTCAAAACAGAGAATAGAAATTTCGTTGCATCTTTGCAAGTCTTCCAGTTCGACCAATTTTAAATTATTGTCTTGAGATTTGTTCATAACTTATTTACCCACACTTTGACACTTAAAGCGAAATTTTTTTTATCTTGTTAAGATGTGATCATACGGATTAAATATTTTAATTCTCTTTTTATCGTCAAGTTTGATTCATTTAAATGCGTTATGCTTTTAATTTTTGAAAAATGCTGATTGATTGATTGGATATTTGATTACTGTTTTAGGAATTCGAGAACACATTTGTGAACATTGTGGAAAACGATTTTGGCTTAAAAAATATTTAGTTGATCATGTTAAATCGCACAATGAGGATAGACCATACAAATGTGATTTATGCTCAGCTAGGTACTAAACGACATATAAAGTTGTAATTTAAATGAATTAATTTTCATTGCATTTTTTCAGTTTTAAAGTGAAAATGTATTTAAGAAAACATCGATTTTTACATACTGGTATAAAAAAATTTCAATGTGATATTTGTGGTAAAAAATTTCCCAGGAAACATGGTTTGGATCAACATTCTGTAACACATTCAGAATCATATCCATTTGAATGTGATGTTTGTAATAGACGATTTAAAACGAAACGAAATTATTTGGTAAGAATTTTAATTCTTTCTAAAATGAACGTCTGTCTACACTTTTTCATGATTGAATTCATTCAATGAAAATTTATTTCCTTAGTTTAAATTAGTTAGTAGGTGACTTTTGAACTATTTTCGTACTAATATTTTTATTTTGACTATAGTTTTGGAAACACAGTTCCTTCTTCAGAAAATATATGATAATGACAAAAATTAAAAATTTTAACTAAAAGGTAAACATATTTAGATACTTATACTACTTAGGTATAAATTACATAATAATACATTGTATGATTGAAAACAAAAAGGCCCGGGTAAAACATAAAAAATTCAATAGAGTTAAAAAATAGAAAAATAAAAATTGAATTTGCAAAAATTATTGTCTTAACTATGCAAATAGGTAATTAATACAAACTAAAAGTGTATGAATTTTTACATCAATACATTGAATAAAAAATTATAAATATTATGAAAAGGGGTGAGATGGATGGTTCATACTAGGGATGTTGCAGATATTCGCATCCACATTCTATATTTCAAAATTATATATTAATTTTTACTTCAACTAACGTTTAATTTAATTTTTACTTTTTAGGTTAATACCCGGAATTTTTTGTTTTAATTCATACCATGAAGAATAGATATATTAGGAGAGCGAACGTAATGTTAAAAAAACGGTCAAGAATTGGTGTAACTATCTTTTATCAGTAGGGGTCACTGGTGTCAGTGCCGTACGGAATTTAAATGTTTAAATTTAGGCGCCAAGAAATCACTTTCATTCAGTTAATAAGAAGTCTTAGTTTTATAGATAATAAAAAATTGTTTTCGATTATCAAGTAATAATTAAATAAATATTAATAATAGAGAATTCTTAATAATTGCAATAAATTAAAAGATGAAGAATCATATTGATAATTTTGCAATTAATAATAATAATATACAATATATGTTTACAATAACTGACATATATTAGATAAAGAAAGAAGATCACAAAACCGGTAATTACAGACCATATTCCTTTCGTAAATGCAGACACGCATTCCTAACCTTAAACAACCTTTCACTCATAGATATATAGCAGTATATCTATGCTTTCCCTGTACAACATCGTCCCATTTTTTCACATTTATAAAATTAAACAATTTTTATACTTACAATTTTTATTTGCAAGATGTGATAACCGTTGATTTTAATATGTAATAATAATAATAATTTCGTACGGGCAAATTCGCACTGCCGCTAGTGGCGAAAATAATAACTATGATCTCTACACGTTTTTGAGGACACAAAAACAGACGAATTGCCTATGTCGTTCAATCTCCTAATATATCTATTCTTCATGATTCATACAATGTTTTATTATGTAATTTATATTTATACAAGCACGCTCCCGTTAAAAGAATGAAACAGTCTGAACCATATTAGTAGTCCACAATTTTTATTATTCTTGTAGTAAATGTAGTGGACAGATACAACATATTATTTAATTTTTACGTGTAAAAGGCAGAACAATTTACATGTATTATAGTCCATCGGTATTGGACAGCCAAGTAAGAGGGGTGTGTTGTACTTGGCTACTACACTTGCGTAGGACTATATATACACGAAATATTAGAACCGAAATTAACTCCAATGTAACTTTTTAACAAAAAGAGCTACAGTGGTGAGTAGCAAGATTACGGAATTATAAGATAACGATTTTTCGCTCATCGTTAAGGAATAAACAGTTAAAAAGTTATTTTAATTCAAAAATAGAAAAAAGGCTGATTTTTGGGTACTCAGGACATAATTCCAGGGCCTACACCATAAGTCCTTTAAAGTTGATATTTGGCATACAGTTAGATCTAGTGCCCAAACCGAAAGGAAATTTATGAAACCCCGAAATACAAAATTTTTGCATATTTTGTTTTGATAAATTTAACATTATAAATGCATATAGGAATATTCTGCCTTGTGATTGTTTCTTAGTAAACTTCTATTGGTGGAGCTTATAGTCGTCTTAGCATAAATACAAAACTCAACTTTATTGAAATGTCATTTGAATTTAGTATTTGATCGAGGTAAGAACAAACAAATTTTTATTATTTGGTAAAAAAAACTTTTTGTAAATTAATTTCGGGATCATTTCGTTGGATTGAATAAATTAACATCAACTTTAATAATGAGTTTCAAACATAAAAGATTTATTTGAAAATTTAGTTTTTTCTTTGGAATTTTTGAAAACAAAATAAAATTTTTTCTTGAACCAAAAATTTAAATATCTCGGAAACCAATAGAGATATCGAAATAATAATCGCAAATTCTTTCGTTTTGAGTCAAAATAAACCATAAAACTTATATACCATATCTCAATAAAGAATTTTCCAGGCCATGTAAATTTTATAACCATGCCAAATTAACATAGAATTTTACATAAAAGTTAAATAACTCCGAAACGGTGTGTTTTATTAAATTTATATGAAGTCCAACTATGCACATTAGTCTAAAATGTGGTCCATCTATGCGCTGTAGTATAATATGAGGCCAATCTATGCGCAGAAGTGTAATTTGAGGTAAATCTATGCGTAGTAGAGCAATTTGAGATAGCGTGAAATGAAGTCAGTGTATATACAGTAGGGTAAAATTACATCAATCTATGTGCAGTATATTTAAATAAGGTTATTCTATGTGCAGTAGTGTAAAATGAAGTTAATCTATGCGCAGTAGTTAAAATGAGGCCCAACTATCCTCAATAGTGTAAAATGAGGTCTATGCGCTGTAGTATAAAAGGAAGCCAAACTATGCGCAGTAGTGTAATTTGAGGAAAATCTATGTGCAGTAGCATAGGGCAAAATGTGGTCTATCTATGAACATAGATATGTGAAATGAGGTCAGTGTATGGGTAATAACGTAATATGAGGCCAATATATGCACAGTAGTGCAATTTGAGGTTGATGATCTATAACTTGTGCAAATTTAATTTTGCTCTAGGTACATCCTCTTCCGTTAATTCCATTTTTATTAAGTACGTTTAAATGTGCTAGAGTAAAAGTCCGTGATCGCCAGACCTTCGTTATTTTATAAAAGCTGAAAGTTTTTCTGCGCATGTCTCCAAAAGAGTTAGGAACGATCGGCGACTATGAAGTTTAGATCATCGTGGCTTTGGCAGGTAGCAAGTTGCAAAGGTGCATAAAATTGCTCCTTACTTTCGTCAAATTATAAAGGATAATTTTTTTATATTTTCTTCGGGATAATATTAGAAATCACATCATTCATTGCCAGACACTTTGTATAGTTGCCGATCGTTCCTAACTCTGTTGGGGACATGCGTAGAAAAACTTTCAGCTTTTATAAAATAACGAAGATCTGGCGATCACGGGTTCTTCCTGTCAATGTGAAAATAAAAACATGTGTACCCCCCCCTCCAGAGCTAGCACTAGTGGGGAGGATACACATGTTTTAATCTATGCGCAGTATATTTAAATGAGGTTATTTATGCGCAGTAGTGTAAAATGAGGTTAATCTATGCGCAGTAGTGAAAATGAGGACCAACTCAGTAATTGTCCACCAGAGGCAGCACTGGTGGGGGTACACATGTTTTGATTTTCCCATTGACAGCAACGTTAAACGTACTTAATAAAAATTGAATTAACGGAAAGATTAAATTAAAGATCATTTTACCCGGGATTTATAATGATGGCTTGCATGTCGTGGTTTACTTCTTACCTGTAAAATTAGATAAATCTATACGCAGTAGTGAAAATGAGGTCCAACTATGCACAGTATAGTAAAATGCGGTTTATGCCATTTATGCACTGAAGTGAAATATGAGGGCAATCTAAGCGCAGTAGTGTAATTTGAGGTAAATATATACGCAGTAGAGCAAAATGTGGTCTATCCATGAACATAGTGTGAAATGAGCTCAGTATATGCGCAATAATGTAAAATTAAATCAACCTATGCGCAGTATAGTAAAATGTTGTCATCTATGCGCAGTAGTGTAAATTGAGGTCAATCTATGCGCAGTTATGTGTAATTGGGTCCACCTATGAGGATTAATGTAAAATGAGGTCAATCTATGAGCAATAACGTAATATGAGGTACAATAGAGTAAACTGAGGCCCATTAAAAACTAAATCTATTATACTACTACAATATTTTGCCTCACAAGCAGGAGTGATATCCAATCAAAAACATAAATGTAAAAATGGACCAAGTTCTCGGGGAAATACTTCATATAATAGTTGGTGCTCAAAAAGTAATGATATGGAAGACAGGACCAAGTTATTTACATAGTGTATGACAATGACTATATATTTAGTATGTATTTAATATTTTATCTTGACAAGTTTTTTTTTTTTTTTTGTTTCAAATATTTTAAAATCTTTGAACTTGCCAAGATAAAATATTAATCACTATGTAAATAACTTGGTCCTGTCTTCCACCATATCATTACTTTTTGAGCAGCAACTATTATATTTCCCCGGAAATACTTAGTATTTCCCCGATAACTTGGCCATTTTTTCATTTATGTTTTTGAAAGGATTTATTTTACATATATTTTTTAAAAGCCTACTTTGTTTTTCACTCCTACGGATATAAAATGCTTGTTATTTAAAAAAATATAAATATAATTTTAGAAATATATTTCTTTTTACACAATAAAAACTATATATCTATCTTTGTTATAATATTTATACACAAAAAAAAAACTAAATTAATATTGTATACAATCATTTTACTTGAAACTGGACATCGAAATTTTAATTTATATTTCATATTTATTCAGATTTTGAGATTTATATAGAATGTTCATTTTAAAAAAGGCACCTAAATATTTCTTCAAGGAAATTTTGTTTTTGTTATAAATGATGAAAATTATTTTTGCGGAGGGGCACATCTTATGGTTATTTTGATTGTCAACTTAAGCATGACTTTTAAGATAATTTGAAGATTAACCTGTGCTTTTCAAAGAGAAACCCTTTTTTACAAAATGGGATAGCTGACGAAAACAGAACATTAAAACTGAGTAATTAGGTATATTTTGGCTAAGATTTCTTTTTTTGAGAAACATAGTCTTTAGAAAAAAATAATCAAGAATAAAAATGTGTTATTGGTGGTCAATCAATAGAGATCGATTTTTTTAATAACCTGGAAGGTCATGGTCAGGGTGAAAAATAAGATCACCATAAGAAACCGCTCTAAGAACAAAACAACTGTTATTCGGGTAATTTTGTCCAAAAACGCTAAAATCTATTGATTAAAAAAATGTAAAAAATATGTTTCGAGTCATTAAAACAATACCCTACACGTATCCCGTTAAAAATTGATAACAAAAAAATTTTAGAATTTTTAAATTTTGACGAAATATGCCCTTGTCAGGAAGATCAATGTTTGCATTGCTTTAGTATGCGTATAGTATACCAAGGGACTGGAGTGACTGATATAATAATAAATAAAAGTTATTCAATTTAATAATACACTCACAAATGAGATGTATCATACAGCTTATATATAGCTAAACATAGAAAACATCATGTATACCTATTTTGTTTATATATATATAACAGGTTTTTAAATATTAATTTATAATATTAATGATAACTTATAGTCTAGGCTAATACCGACAGATTCTATCAAAAACTATTCTGATACGATTTTTATACCCTGGTATAGAATATATAACAGGGTATATTAAGTTTAGCACCGACGAAACTATAGTTACAATAAATGTGTTAAATCAGACCATGTTTAGGCAAAATGGGCATAACTACCTATCTTTGAAAGTGTAAGAGATAGAACAAGTGTAAAAGACAAAAAAATTTTTAAAACTAAACAACTTTTGTTTGAAACTATTTTCATAAATTCAGTATATACCGGCTATTTAAGCAATTAACTCACTTAGTTTTTATTTTTACTTTTTGATATTGAATTTTTTATGTTCCGTACATTAATTGTAAAAATGCAATTTTTGCACAGTGAAATTTGATCCCATTTTTTTAAAGCGAAATTGTTTAAAGTAGTTCCATCATTGTCTTGTATAATCAGGACAAAAAAACGGGTTGCTTCAATTATAGAACAAATACAAATACACACACACATATATATATATATATATATATATATATATATATATATATATATATATATATATATATATATATATATATATATATATATATATTATGTACATATATTTATATACAAATTAATGTAATTTTGAAAGAAAAACAAGTTTTTAATTATCATATTTCGAAAACAAAACGGTAAAACGCGATATAAAAAAAAATTATTTAAGAAATATTTATCTTTACTGTCCTTTTTTTTTAATTCTGTCGAGTTTTTTTTCAATACAACAGATAATAGTTGGGCGGACATGAAGTTTTATATGCTTCTAATGAGAGAGAATTACTTTTTTATTAATTTGTTATTAATTATCTCGCGTTCTAAACGGTCAAAAATTCTGAAACTTCGGGATTTATTAGAAAACGCTTAAATCTGTCGAAAAATGATTTCATGCTGGAACTACCTTATATACTTTTAAAAAATGGTTGTTTTCGAACGGAAATATTTCTTTTCATATTCTTTACAATAGAAATATTTTGGTTTATGGGTTTATCTTTATAAATGATGAATCTGAAAACCCTTCGTTTTAAAAACGCATTTTGGTGGATGTTTAATAGGTAGAAAATGGTCAAACTTGTAATTTTTTTAAACTTAAAAACTTTTACATTCTAAAATATCAATTTTATTTTAAAAAGTCACAAAATCTTTTCTATTTGAATGTAGCCAACCAATACGGAAAAAGTTTATTCCGTTCGAAAACAACAATGTTTTCAAACTATTTAAAATATTGGGACCAAAGTTTTGCTTGGAAAAATGCGTATCTTCAATCAGTGCAGCATGTAGAAAGGATTGATAAAAAAAAAATTGCGACAGAACAGTTTTTAATACTCATCTGCCAATTATTTCTATACTAAACTCTATTTTTAACCCGACTTCAAAAAGGAGGATGGTTCTCAATTCGTCTGTATTTTTTTTTTTTTTTAATGTTTGTTACCTCAGAACTCCGTCATTAAAAAATTGCGACAGAACAGTTTTTAATACTCATCTGCCATTTATTTCTTTACTAAACTCTATTTTTAACCCGACTTCAAAAAGGAGGATGGTTCTCAATTCGTCTGTATTTTTTTTTTTTAATATTTGTTACCTCAGAACTCCGTCATTTATTAACCGATTTTTAATTTTTTGTTTTTGTTTTAAAGAGTTTGATTTCCGATTGGTCCCATTGTCACCAAATTGCATTCTGATGAAGGGATCCCCTGGAAATCGTGGGAAACCCTCATTTTATGTCATGACCGATTTCTGCGAATTTTTTTTTTTGAAAGGATATACTCATTCATAATGGGAAAATAAGAAAAATTTTTAAAAACCGACTTCAAAAAAATTTTTTACAAAAAAAAACCGACCCAAAAAAAAAAAATTTTTACAAAAAAAACAAAATGCTTGTAAAAAAAAATTGAAAAATTGCATTAAAAATTTCCGTAAAAAAACGGATAAAAAAAAATGTTATAAAAAAATGCACTACAAATTAGTTTCCCATATTTTGACAAATAAAATCAGTTATAGAACTTCAAAGTCACTAAAAAGCGAGAAATAAAACCTATTTTGACAAAATGGAAACCCGACTTCAAAAATCAAATATTCTAAAACAAAAAATGCACTAAAAAGTAAAAAAATAATTCCATATTCTTGTTCCAATTTTAGTTCACCTAAGCAAAAAATTTTAAAAATATATGTACAATTATTGTTATTTTTGGAGGCGGTGTCCAAATTTTATGTGAATTTCTCTATGCTCACATCGACTCCAAATATAACAATAATTGTACATATATATTTAAAATTTTTTGCTTAGGTGAACTAAAATTGGAACAAGAATATGGAATTATTTTTTTTACTTTTTAGTGCATTTTTTGTTATAGAATATTTGATTTTTGAAGTCAGGTTTCCCATTTTGTCAAAATAGGTTTTATTTTATATTCAAAATTAAAAAAGGATGTATACATTATATATACATACAATGGATATATATATATATATATATTATATATATATATATATATATATATATATATATATGAATAAAAAAATTATACATTATATTCATTATACAGAGAGTAATAAAAGTGAGTTTTTTTGAATTGTAAGAAAATTAAAAATCCAGATTGGTTCTTTTTTTGAACGGGAGTGTACCTAAATTTGTACATTTTTGTCATTATTATATATTTTCTGAAGAAGGAACTGTGTTTCCGAAACTATAGTTAAAATAAAAATATTGGTACGAAAATCTCAAATATTTGTATTTATATCTCAATTATAATAGATTTTCTTCGTCAAGTAACGACCCATTCAATACAAAAATTTACTATACGATCGGACACTGTGCTGCATATACATGACATACATAAATGTTTCTTGATATTTATTTTAATTTATAGATAAACGATTTTCTAAGATATTTACAATTAATTATTAAATATTAAATTTATATTAACTATTAAAATAAAACAATTATAGATTAAAAAAATTGAAAGCAAAAATTTAAGGGCGGGTGTCCATCTAAGACCAAATAGACTAGAGATCAGTCTCCGATACTCATATCACAAGTGGACATAATGAGTCTCACATTCATAGTCTTCGATACTGCTCTTAATACTGTGTCTACTTGTAAGTGAATCTCGAATATTTGCTCGATAATTTTAGTCTCAATGCTCGTAGTTATATTTTATTGTTAAGATTTAATATTTACTGGACAGGTCCACCAATAAAATCCTAGTCAATAGTATGAAAAAATTGACACATCAAGCACGGATAGCTCCATTCAATTAATTTAAAACATATTACTAACTCCCAGTTCTAGTTTCTTCTCTCTCATATTTCACCATTACGACAGAATATTTCTTATTGAACAATTTCACGTGGAGGATCTAACATTTCTACTGAATCAATACCTATGCATATAAGCATCTCACTTTTGATATTTTCAGACATCTGAGTTAGAGGATCGATCCCTGTAACAAAAAAAAAAAAAATTTATTGATTTCTGACAATTTTTAAAATATCACGATTCACTCCACCTGTAAATTTCCAAACAATTTCTGAAGTAAAAACATTTTTCTTCAATAGATCCCTGTAACAATACAAATGCATTTTTAATTTGAATATTTTTATTTGTTATTTTGTAGGGACACAAAAGGACTCATACTGGTGAAAAGCCTTATTCATGTGTTGATTGCAATAAACATTTTGCATGTACAGTAAGTTATGATGCACATATGGAAAAAAATCATGGCGTTATAAAAGTTAAAAAAACGTTTATAGAAATTAAAAGTGATAATAATAGTACTATTTAAAAGTGTTTTTGTTTATTTAATGGCTTTTAACTTTTCAGTTCTTATGAAAACGATTTCCAAATTTGTTCATATTGAGGTAGTTCACGCGTAATTCCCTTTTTCTTAAGAATTTGATGAAATTGAAATGTGACATTAAGCTCAGTGTTTTATTTAATTTAAAAAAATCAAATTATTTTGCCGATTGTGGAGTGAGATATTCTACGACACCAAAAATAATGAATAATTACAGTCAACACAAGTCTTGTATGTTAAACTTTTTATGTTCAATTGGCATAGCTATTAAGTAAGGTTATTATACTGTATTTTATAGCTTTTGTTTTGACTCTCACGTCAAATCTTTCTGCGCTTTCATCGTCAAAAGAACATACACTAAACATGTAAGAGGCAAAAATATATAGTTTTTCATATCTAGCCTAATACAGTGGAACCTCAATAATTCGAACTTCAAGGAAGACGCGAAAAAATTCGATTTATAGAGGTTTCGACTTAGAAGGATATGATGTCGGCAGCATTTGATATTAAGAACCGAAATTCTCAGAAAAAATGTTTATGATATGCAGTAAATATTTTTTCTTCAAGTTAATTAAAGATGGGGTTATTAATTTTCAAATTTCGACATAAAGAGATAGTAAAACCAAATATGGATTTCTTCGAGATACGCGAGTCAAATAAAATTTATTAATAATTACTATACTACTGTGTAAACGATTTTTGAGTTGGATTTCTTGGTACAAAATCACTTTTGATTAAAAAATTTAGACTGTTAGTTCAATTAAAACCTAGTAATCTGGATTAAATTACCTTAAATTGACTGAACTTGTAGCTGCAATGGGAACGTAGTGTATTTTAATAGCTACAACCGATATCTTGTACAGTTGTATTCAATAAGTTGTATTCAATCAATCCTGCTAAAGCCAATTGTTCAAAATTGAAATGTAATTATCGATCGAGTTTTTAAATGGTAATTAATTGACATTGATTTATAGTGCGAAATGATGACGCATCGTGTGACTCTGTCAATTCTTAATTCAGTAACTTCTGTAGCTGAATATTTCATAACCGGTGTTAAATAAACTTATGTGCCAGATTATATTTGTTAAATTTTCACCTCGTTCGAACTTGCTTCTCATAGATTCTCAATACCCCAAAAATAAATTAGTACCCATTTCCACACCACCCATCTGAGGTAGAGTACATTGGCGCGTTTTTTTTAACGTGGTTTCCCCTGTAGGCCTAAATCCACATTACGGACAAAACAGACTTTTGTTTGTCCTGTGGAAAAGATCTGATAAAATCTACTAAAAAATTAAGCTATGAGAGAATGCTTTGTATTTTTCGATAAAAAAACTTACAAAATCTCATAAAATTTATTTTCTCATAAAGAGAAAATAAAATCATTAGCAGAATCTATAAGAAATTGAGATTAAACTTCTTAGTTTTGTTAAGTTCTCATAAAATATTTGGTTTGCAATTCCTATGAGTATTCACATGGAAATTGTAGGACAATCAAACGTATTTACGAGATTAAATCAATTAATAAAACGGTTTTAAAAGTGGATATCGGCTCATCATAGCAGAGTGCAATGGATGCACGGCCAGAATTTTCCAATTCACGAACTTGTTTAATTTACTTTTATGATTTTAATCTTTTATTATTATTATTATTATTATATGTAAACTATGTCTAATTAACCAACTTTAAAATGCACCAAAACCAACATTAACTTGAGAACAATACAATGGTATCACAAATGCTTGTACAAATGGAGTCAAAAGTAGAGCTATCATTTCAAAATTTTATAATTGATTTGTGCCAATTTTATTCGGTTTTCGATAAAATGCTTCAGATAAAAGTTGTTCATTATATAATTATACTAACAACTTTTATTCGAAACATTTTTCCGTAATCCGAATAAATATGGCATAAATCAATTATAAAATTTTGTAATGATAGCTCGATATTTGACACCATTTGTACAATCATATTACGTCATCATTACCCCTTCAATCAGAAAACCAATGAAATAATTAATTATTAATTAATTACTTATTAATTATCATTATTAAAATATATTAAAAAAATTATAAATGATAAGGTTCAATTATTAATTGGCGGAGCGATACGCAATACTTTGAAACTATGACATCAGTGAATCTACGACTTGTACAATCGTAAAACACCATATTACGTAATCATTACCCCTTCGATCAGAAGATCAGTCAACCAATTAAATATTTACTTATTAATTATAATTATTAAAATAAATATATTTCAAAAATTATAAATGATATGATTCAATTATTAATTGGTGGAACGATACGCAATACTTTAGAACTGTGACATCATTGAACCTCGCGAATAGAGATTTATGTTCATCAAAGCAATACTAGACAATTGGTGATAAGCCAGTAGTAGGTAAAACTATTTACTAATATATATAATGTTTTATAAAAGAAAAAATTCATAAATTTAGTCTGTTAATTTCTGATAGAAACATAATCTGATAAATTCTTATAAAAACCTGTATCATAAATTTTTTTAATCTCAAATATTTAGGAGAACTTATAGAATCTGAATTTTTCGATATTTTATCAGTTTTTATTAGAAATTTTCCACAGGGTGATGGGAATTTTTGGATATATTCCCGAACATAAATGGACATAACAAAGATAAGTATAACTAGCTATCCTGTTTAAAATTTTTTATTCGTTTATCAATAAAGTATTCGTTAAGTGTTCAACTCAGAAAAAGTGACCGATCCCATTATCTGAGAATAGGACAAACTTTTTAAGTCCAAGTGCTGTCGTCATTTGAGCATTATATCAGTCTGTTCTTGCTAGCACCAGCCAACCTTAGACTGTCGAGGTTTAATATATACGGGGGAATATCTAGACATTCAAAACTTTATTGTGATGGAATTAATTATTAAATTTTTTTTGGAAAATGATTTAAAAAAATCTATTTTTGAACGAAAATGATTAGCAAAGTAAGCTTACATGATTATAATGACGAATTAAAATCAGAAAATTTTGAATTATGTAAGAATCGATAATTGGAATTCAATATTCATATTTTAGACCCAAAATTTGGATATAAATTTAACATATGTAAAGATAATTATTTTCTAAAACGTTTGATGTCATGATTGTTAGATGTACTATTGAAATCGACATACGATTCCTATATTGAGTATCTATTCCTGGTACTAATAACTACAACCGATAACTTGTACAGTATTCAATAAGTTCCTTCGAAGAAGAAGAATTTAAAAGACATGTTCCTTCGAAGGCGCTTCAGAGCTCCAAGAATGGATGATCGATAATGATTCATCGATGAGGTGAAACAATGAGGTTAGAACATTGGTGGTGAAACAATTTCTAATTAGAATAGAAAACCACATTTGCATACAATGTCATTTCAAAAGAGGGATTTTCACGTAGCTTTTGTAGTTTTCTTGGGTAAATACCGTGAAGAAAATTATCAGTACGTAATTGTCAAATAAGTAACGCTGTTCTTTTTGTATGATTCTAATTAATATGTAATTTTATTACATGCAGTGGAATAAAATATGGTTTTGACTCGGAGAAAATCTGTTTTCGTTGAAAACAGATTTATTTTGGTCGATGAATAATAAATAATTAAGTACATAATTACATAGTAATAAATAGCATATAAAAAGCAGAGGCGCCCACAGAAATAACTTCGGACGATATTTTCGAAAAGAAAATTGTAAAAATAAATATTCTATTATGATAATGTATTTTCTGAACAAAAAATTTTAGAATATTTGCTAGTTAAATCGCGGAGAAAAACTTCGGGGAGTATTGAAATATTTAAATCACATTCCTACAAATCGAAAATGTTCCTAATATTTTCAAAAAACTGGTTTTATCAAAAACTCCTGCAATCATTACCAAATTTTCTTAAGATTGGTTTTATTTATACATTCTATTAAAAATACCCTTTGTCTAATAAATTTTTGTAATAGGTATTTCTAAGAAATTCCAAAGTTTTTTGAATGTAACTTAGTGGAAAATTATGTCTAACTTTGGAGTAAATTCTAGAGTTTCTTGAATAAATTTTATTGTATTCGTTCGTTCGTCTTCTATGCATTCCTATATCATGCATTAGATTAGATGCATTAGATGGTGAGTTGTGTGCGCGCCCGCAAAAGAAATTTCTGTCGAATAAACGGTAAGAGATAGAAGGAAAGTTGGAAGACCTCAAATTTTTCGTTTCTAAAAAGATACTTTTTAATAAAATTTGCGATAATTACCGGTCAAACATTAACGCGAAGCGTTATTTTACGCGGGCCGTTTTTTAATGCGAAGCGTTATTTTACGCGGGCCGTTTTTTAATGCAAAGCGTTACTTTATGTGGAGCGTTTCTTAATGCGAAGCGTTACTTTTTGCGAAGCGTTCTTAATGCGAAGCATTACTTAACACGGAGCGTTACTTAACATGAAGCGTAATTTAACTCGATGCATTACTCAGCGAAGTTTTACTTAACGTGAAGCATGACTTAAAGCGAAGCGTGACTTAAAGCAGAACGTAATTCAACGCGAAGCATTACTTAACGCGAAGCGTTATTTAACGCTAAGCGATACTATAATTCGTATTATACTTAAGCGTTACTATAAATCGTACATACTTAACGCGAAGCCTTACTTAATTCAAAGCATTACTTAACGCGAAGCCTTACTTAATTCAAAGCATTACTCAAAGCGATGTTTTACTTGACGCGAAGCATAACAAAGCGAAGCGTAACTTAGTGAAGCGTGACTTAAAGCGGAACGTAATTCAACGCGAAGCATTTATTAACGCGAAGCGTTATTATAATACGTATATACTTAAGCGTTACTATAAATCGTACATACATAACGCGAAGCCTAACTTAATTCGAAGCATTACTGCATGCGAAGCGTTATCTAACACAATGCAAAAGCGAAGCGTAACTTAAAGCGGAATGTAATTCAACGCGAAGCATTTATTATCACAAAGCGTTACTATAATTCGTATATACTTAAGCGTTACTATAAATCGTACATACTTAACGCGAAGCCTTACTTAATTCAAAGCATTACTCAAGGCGATGTTTTACTTAACGCGAAGCGTAACTTAGTGACGCGTAACTTAAAGCGGAACGTAATTCAACGCGAAGCATTTATTAACGCGAAGCGTTACTATAATTCGTATATACTTAAGCGTTACTATAAATCGTACATACATAACACGTAGCCCTACTTAATTCGAAGCATTACTGCATGCGAAGCATTATCTAACACGATGTATAACTTACAGCGAAGCTTGACTTAAAGTGAATAAAAAGACAAAACCTTAGGATATAAACATTATAATTAATTAATATTATAATTAAAATTATATTCAGTGGCGGATTTAGATTAGACGCCGTCCCAGACCCTATCCGATATGGCGCTCTAATCATCATTTTTTTTATAATACTTAATATATTGGACTAAGAGCTGGCTACACAAAAGTGAACTGATAAAACATATTCGTGATTTTTTCTCATAAGTTTCCCATGATATCGTCAAAGCAAGAGCCGCATAAGTCTCAGGTGAGGCGGAGAGTGTGGATGAGGGGTCAAACATGTAGAGTTTTGATAAAAAAAAACCGATCGAACATAGTTCTGAAAATTGGTGTAGTATTACATATTGAAAATAGAAATTGAAAGAAAATGTTTCCAGAAGTGTAGGGTGAGGCCCAACCGCTACCAGAAGCGGTAAAGTGGTTAACTTTGAGTTGAAATTGGACCCATAAAACATAGTTCTGCAAATTTGTTTACTGCAAGTTTACGATACAATTCGACTTTTCCACAAATTTGCAGAAGTTAACAGTGAGGCTAAATGACCTTATGGGAACATTTTCTTTCAGTTTATATTTTCAATATGTAATACTACACCAATTTTCAGAACTATGTTCGATCGGTTTTTTTTATCAAAACTCTACACGTTTGACCCCTCACCCACACTTTTCGCCTCACGATATCATGGAAAACTTATGAGAAAAAATCACGAATATGTTTTATCAGTTCACTTTTATGTAGCCAGCTCTTAGTCTATATTATTTATTCCTATATTTTAAAATTAGATCGTCTCTATTTGAAGATACGAAACTCTATTCATTCACCAGATTACTGAAGCTCTAAATTTTTACATATGTAGGTACATAATAATATTAAAAAACTTACATGAATATGAAAAAAGAAATTATTCATTGATGCACTAATCACAAAATATATTAACTTGCTGAGTGACTTTAAGCGCGGGCCTACCTCTAAATCCGGCACAGATTACATGCACTGAAATGGAAAAATTATAACATAATAAATATTTAATAAATGACAAACAATATCTGTATATAGGTACAGATATATATTCTATCTGTATATAGGTACAGATAGGTATTAGATGTATATTTTTATTCTTGCATAATAAAAAAAAAAAAATTTTAAGGTTTTTCAAAAATTAATTGTTACATATGTTTTGGTCACTGCAACTATTTTCAAGCAATAATTATTAATATCAATATAGATATTGTTGTAATTTATAACAATTAATTTAACTGGCCAGTAAAACATCAATTGATAATTAAATTTTAAAATATTTACAATGACAAATATTATAATATCAATAGATGTAGGTAACGTCCGTTACCTAGGCACTCTTGAAATATATTTTTCAACAGCCACGTAGATCGCTTTTGATTTATTCATTGAAAATATTTTTTTAGATTTTTGGAATTACATTAACACGTGCCGATCTTGGCTCAAACTTTGTAACGTTGATAGTTTTATCCATGCAAATCTTATCTACTAGAACTTTTGTTTATTTTTGTTTCTCCAGAAATACTTTTTTGGGAGTAGCAATGCTCCCTTGTTGGATTAGAAATGCTCCAATTTTTTTCAAAATAACACCAAAAGATGCAGTTGTGGTTTAAATGACATATTAACAGCGGGCACTCAAAGAAAATTAGAAACTTAGCTTAAAATAAAAAATATATATTTAATTATAAAAATTCCTCATAGGTAAAGAATAATTTATTATTTTAAATTATTGCATTATAAATTACAAGTCCTTGTTAAATTAAAAACTACAATTATTTTAAACAATCCAATAATAAAAAGGGAACTAAAAAGAATTCTTAAGAATGTTCAATGTTGGTGTCGTTAGATATTCCTGGCGGTAGTCTTGAATGGTCCAAAATAAAATAAAAAACAAATTTATAACTGTAATAAAATCATGTTTGTAATAGGAATTGTTTTTGTTCTTCAGCTTTAGTTATTTTTTGCTCAAATTCCTCAATTAGTTCTATTCCTCTCACTTCAAGATAGTTTACAACATAATTTTTGTATGATTTCTTTACCATGGTTAAAATCAACTGAGCTATTCCAAGAACCTGGATGAGTTTTTAAATATAGAGTTATATTTATAGAGTTTTTATTTTAAATCTGTCAAACACTTTTTGCTATTTTCTTTGAATTAGCTTTAGCAAAATCGCGTTGTTATATTCATTTAAAAATGTTGAAACTTTATTTGTATGTAAATTTAATTTTTTAGGCGTTTTAATTACATTTTCACTTTCATCTTCTTTAATATTTTCTAGAACATATTGAACGATTTGTAACTTTGTCTCATTATTTACTCTCTGATCAAATAATGCAAAAATTCTCAAAAACTGAATATCATTTAAAGGAGCTATTTCACAATTGGAAGCCGAAATCTAATAAATGGTATAACATTTTATCATGAAGCAATTAAGTTCTACGAGTAATTTTTCCTCTAGACTTGCAAGCTTGAATTCATTTCTGAATAAAAATATTTCGAAACTATACATTCCTTTAGCCATCCATTTAGCCAAATAGTATGCTCCTGGTTTCTTGAATTAGTTACCTCCGGGGGGGGGGAGGTTTACCCAAAAAAATATGATTAAGTCCAGAAATTCTTTATAGTCATCTCTAGGAAATGTTTCATTAATTCTATCATAACAATATGTCAAAACTGTTTCAATGCCATCTTTTAAAATTTGTAGGACGCCAGTATGAGATAATCCTATGGTGAAATTATCTGTATTTATTTTATTCCAATGACTTAAATTTTTTTAAACAATGGAATATCGGGTCCAGACATAGGACTTACTTTACATTTTCCAAAAACTGTGGATAGAATTATTTCATAAATATGGTGTCGACAACCCAAAAATAAAATATCACGTTCATATTTTCTTTCTAATAAAGAACATGCACCATTGAATCTACCTGTATTTGAAGCTGTCGTATCAAAAACTATTACAACTGCTACAACATTATTTGTTAATCTCCAGTTTTCAATAACTTCATTAACTGCTGAAGCTATTTCTATACCAGTACCTGCAGTTATCTCTGGGCCTCCTATAATTTATCAACAATGTGTGATGTAGCCAATATAGCGATTATTGCTAACCTATCGATTTTCTTTCCCGTTACATTTTTCAACAATTTTGTGTCCCAGTGTAATGTTACTGTTGTTACTGTTGGTTTGGGGATCATCAGTGGTCCCCATAATATACGTTATAAGAAGTCATTGCCATCGACTATGTCTTAATAGATGGTTATTTATCAAACCTATTAAATTGTGGTGTTATAAAATAATTGTGTTATAATATGATGTCCTAATGCATTAGGATATTCATATGAAAATAATATGTCAGATAGAATTTAAGCATAGAAAAAACTATCAAAAATTAAAGTTATTCAAATATTTTCAAAAATTATGTTGAAGCCTATAGAAACATAATTTTAGACGGCATTCATAAAAAAAACGAAAAAATAATTCGTTACGCAGGAGCTGCTTCAATTTAGCGAATTTCCTTAGAATACATAACTCACTCTCTAGTGGTTATAATTTTAGTGTGATCAAAATTAAATATCATATCTGATATGATTTTGATTCATAGGTTAAGGGGAAACGAAATTTAGATGAATGTTGTTTAATACAAAAATGGTATTTTTTATAAAAGCCGATTACTACAGTGGCGTAACTACAGGGAAGCAACGCTTTCGGGTCTCCGGCTCTAGGGGGCCCCTTTAAAAATGTATTTATTAATTATTTATAAATTGAAAAATCATATTAAATTAACTTTTTTTTTTGTTTATAAATATCGTTTTATCGTTTAGAAATATTAAACTATCAAATACCTACATTTATTTGTTTTAAATTAAATTATAACTACAAAATAACATTATTAGGGACTTTGCAAATATTATACTTGAAAATATTTACTTGCTTGGAAAGTGATTTATCTGAAGTATACACAATGTTTATTATATTTTTTACTTTGCCAGTGACTGTTGGTTGCTATAGTAGAAAGAACATTCAGCAAATTAAAAATTATAAAACATTTAAAAAAAATCAATTGAACAATCTCGTCTGAAATATTTAGCATTGATTGCTATTGAGAATAAAGAAGCAAGTCAATTAAACACGAAGACTCTAATTGACAAATTTGCGGCTGCAAAATCTAGACGAAAATTCATTTAAATAACTTTTTATACTTTTTTAGCAAATTTCCTCCAAAGGAAATGCAGCTATTGTTTTTGTACCAATGTTGGAATTTCGTAAAAATTCCTTCAAATGTCCATCGATCCTACCTACTAGATGTTAAAAATCACTATCGCTAAATTTTATATATATATATATATATATATATATATATATATATATATACGTACTTTTTAAAATGTCTATGGACTCTCTAGCGGTCACAGTTTTATTCCGATTGGAATGAAATTTGGTATTTGAGGCGCTTTTGGTATTCTAAAGGTCAAGTTCGTTAATGGGTAAAATCGGACGAAGGGAAAGGGGGTTTAGAGGGAGGGGGAACACAAAATTTGGTATATCTCCCTTAATATTTGAAAAATCGAAAAATTTATCAGGAGTTAAGTTGTAGGTACTAAGTTTTACTGTAATTTTGTTTCTTATCATTTTTCTGTTACACTAATATTTACAGAAATATTTACAATTAAAGACTGAAAGTTAAAATTCTAAATATTATCTCTGTTCACATTAGAGTTTGAGAAAAATGATCAGGTAATGATTTGTAGCAAACTTGATTTTCTAAAATTTTACTCCTTATACATTTTTCGATTATTCTAATATTAAGAGAGATATTTTATATTTTGTGTTTGTTTGACACGAATACATGAAATATATTTTATTTTAAAAAACTTTAAAAAAAAAAATTCAACCAACTTCAAAAAACGCAAAAAGTCACTATATTAAAAAGCTAAAAATAACAATTTACAGATTTAACCCAAAAGACAATTCTTTTCCAAACCTATTACGTATAATTTAGTATATGTAAATAGTAAATATACAAGGTATATTAAGTTTGATCACGACTGTAACGCTTAAAAATATTGATCGAAGGCATGAATGTTTGGTATATGTGTTCATAAAATTTGGCCATTTCCGCATGTCCGTCTGTCTGTCTGTGGACACGATAAGCCAAGGACGAAAAGAGATAACGAGCTGAAATGTGTTCTAGAGCAAAAAAGTAAGGTCAAGTTCGTTAATGGGCAAAATCGGAATATATTTCGGCAAAACTGCTTATTTTTGAAACCTTTGGAACGTGTATCCCTTCGCTCGGGGCAGGGGGGGGGTCATATATACATCTTTGAAACAGTAAGAGATAGAAAAAAAAGTTTACAAAAAACTTCTTTTTAAAATAAACAAGTTTTTAAATAGTTTTTTTTTTTTGTGAACTAGCGTCTATTTATTTCCACTGTTAGTATGGTTGCCTTTCGGTTATATTATACCAACGGAAGCGACTAGCGTTTACTTACTTTTAAGTAATTTAAGTAATATGTCTGAACATTGATACCATTTTTTTTTTGACATCAAAATTCTTGATATGAAAAATCATACACATCTAGGGATGGGGTTCGTAAATGTGCAAAATTGGACCATGTTTTATCAAAATGGGCAAAACTGCCTATCTTTGAAACCGTAAAGGATATAACAAAAGTTTAATAGTAAAAATCTTCTTATGTTTAAAATAAACAACGTTTGTTTGAAAAAGATTTTCATAAACTCAATAGTTTTCTCATAATTTGTGATTATATGTTAACAATTGTAACATTGCAACATTTCGAATACGCAGAATTGTTAACAATTTAATCATTGATATACAACTCAGTATATACTGGGTATTAAAACATTTAACTCAGTTAGTTGTTACATTACTTTACAGTTGAACATAGAATCTCCTTCTTTTTATGGAGTTGATTAAAATTTGTGTTGATTTTGTCCAAACATAATTATATATAGTCAGAGACGTTCCCGTCTTTGCCATGTATAATCGGATCCAATTATATACAGATCTATGTATAATCATATATGATTTCAGATCCAACTATATATGACCATATATGAATCATTTCCACAGAAACTCTACTCCAGAGGTGGGCGCAGACATCTCGTCTGAGCCTTACGGGCTCTCCATAAGCTGGGTGAGAGTAAGTAAAGAAGGTATGTTTTGAAGCAAGACGGAACGATGTTTCAATACAGGTTGTCCCTACCGATTATTGCCCAATAATTTATTCAATAATTTATTACTTTTATTTTTTTTGAAAAACAAATTATGCGAAAAATAATTTCCACTACTACAAATAGTACTTTTCACTTTTTTAATTCAAAGTAGACTAACTCGAAGAACTCAAATTCCCACTTTATGTAAAATTTAACTTAATTCATCAAATTCCCATGACACTATACTGAGCATACTCCATTCGAAGAAAAAATAATTAAATCAGGTAAATAATTCTTTATTAGTTCTCGGATATGAATAGTAAAATATTTAGACAAATTATTTGGAATTTCCAAAACTATAATTCTATTTAAATTATCCTTTGCAAAAATTTCCCTCTTTTATTACAATGGTCCAGCGGTAAACTTAAAGGTTCAAAAGATTTATATATATATTTTTTGTATATTTTTATTTTATTCATACACAAATATGATATATACTAAAAAGGTACATTTTATGACCCAAATTACCAGCCCAAAATTCCAGAGTATGTATTGAATGATTGTATGTATTATTTACTTTGTATAATAGTGACCATAAAAAAGATTTGGTATTATTATATTTTTTCAGAAAATGTTTTAATTAAAAAAAGAAAATATTAATAATTGGTAGGTTACCCTGTATTAACTCTATCTCTCTTCCCTACCTCTCACTCAGAGCTTGGCCGAGTCAACTCTTGCCCACCTCTGCTCTACTCTACTATAAGATAACTATAAAATTATTTTATTAAAATTTTGTTTTAATTTTGAAAACTATAATCGTATATAATATATTTTTATTTTGGCTATTAATAAATTTAATTTTTGCAAATACTAAATTCATATCAGATATTATATTTCATTTTGATCACACTAAAATTATTCTAAGGAAATTCGCTAGTTGACGCAGCTCCTGCGTAACGAATTTTTTAATTTATATTCAAATATGTTTTGTTTTTTATTCATAATCAGTTTTCTTTTAAACTCTGTATTTTAAAATCCTTAAATATATATATAAAGTTAAAAAATAATTTTCTTTTATATAACAGTTGAAAAAAAAATAAAAATATTAGTAGGGGCCCCGTAGTTAGAATTTGCTTATGGTCCTAAAAAATCTAGTTTCGCCACTGGTCAGATCTGATCAGGTTTGACTATATATGGTTATATCTAGGTCCATACATAATTATATATAGTCAGAGACGTGCCATGTATGATCAGATCCAATTATATACAGATCTATGTATAATCATATATGATTATATATGACCATATATGAGTCTATATATAATCATAAATGAACCCATATATAATTATGCATGATTGTACACAATCTTATATATAATCATATATAAGATTGTCATATATAAGAGTTATTTGTGGAGATAGGATATTTAAGACAATTATATATATAAAATATTATGGTATAAAATCGACAATCATTAACGAGTTTTTATGATTTAGGATTTTACTAATTATCTATACAATTTTCTTACGGTTTTTTACGGTTCCCAACGGTTTTGTATAAAAATTTTTATGTATAACCATCGAATACAAATGAAACAAGTAAAATTGAATCCAACATTTCCATGATACGTGTAAATTACTCTCTGTATTGGCCAATATATTTTACCCTTTATATATGTAATATATAAGAAGAGTGTCCACTTTCTGTAAAGCCAGGGAAGCATAAAGTGGTCAGAGAAAGTCAATGAAATCGAAGAATCACCTGTTAAGTCAGAGTAAATGAGATTTTATATTCCAATGATTGTGAAAACTAATCTTAACATACGCTATAATTGCAAATCGGAACATCGATGTCATATTTAAACATTTGGTTTCACTTAATAGAGCGAAGTCTTTACGAGGAATTTACGTATTGGGCCTACCTAAAGGCTTTAAAAAATACCTCAAATATAAAGAAAAACATTTAGTATGAAATGATTCATTAAATTATCTTATTTTTCGGTACTTTTTGAAAAACTTACTTTAAAATAATGGTCTGATCTTGATAAGGGTATTACAACTTTATTCTCAAGTTTGTATATTAGTGTATAAACTTACCTGAAGAATGGTACTACTTACCTCTAGTACTACGGTCGTATTAAATGTGGTTTTACACTGGGAGAACAGCCTAGATCAAGCGAATTCATGGGTTTGCAGGAGTAATGGTTTAAAAAAAAAATATATAAACTCAAAACCATGTTGATAATATCGGCATTCAAAATTAACTAGAAAAATGGTTTTAGTTACGGCGGCTTTAATAAAATATCCCAATTTAGTTGATATTTCACCAAGTATGTGTCTAAATGAGTTGCTTTAAAGATACCCAAGAGTAAATAACTTGTTATAAATTATTTATTAACTAAATTTAACATTAACACATATTTTACAATTAGATAATTTAAATAACAAAATAATTGTTGGAATAATTCTAATGAGATTATTTACTGCAATACTTGACAGTTCTGTTGGCAGTACTTTCTAGTCGTTCTCATAAATCTGAAAATAAAAATTAGATTATGAAATTTGTATTAAGTGCCAAGTCTTATTGCAAAAAACAACTTAAATATGTATCGTATCGAGTCTCAATTCCACTTTTCGACAGATTTTGCTCATTTTTTTTTCACAGGCTAAAAATAACGTTTTCTAATAAATCCTGAAGTTTCAGAATTGTTAACCGTTTAGAACACGAGATAATTAATAGGAAAGTTATCATTCTCTCTCACTCTTTTTCATTAGAAGCATGCAAAACTTCATGCCCGCCCAACTATTATCTGTTGTATTAAAAAAAGTCCTCTACAGAATTAAAAAAAAAAAAAACTAGAATAGTAAAGATAAATATTTATTAAATAATTTTTTTTTTTTAATAATCGCATTTTATTTTTTTGTTTTCGAAATATAAAAGTTTAAAATTTTTTAAACTTAAAAGCCTAGGTAAACTTAGCTTCAAATATAACTAAAATTTTGTTTACTTAAAGTTAAAACCCCACTTTTAACAAAATATAGAGTTATTAGACAACTATTTATAATAAAAGTTTAAAATTTTAATAAATTAAAATAAAATCAACTCTCCCCTTCGTCTTCATCTAAATCAAAACACTCTCTTATGTTTGTACAGTCCTTTTCACTACATTTTTTACAAACTACTGAACACGAGAGTCCATATCGGCGACATGTACATTTCATGGTGTTACATGGTTCTTCAACTGTAGTTTGGCAGGCGCATTTAATCATGTTTAGGAGTTTGTCTGGTGCTGGTCTGTTAAAATCGGCTGAAATTCTCCATTAACCAACTGCCAACTCCATAGTGTAGGATTAGAAGCTGGTATATAAATATTTTTCCAAATAAAACAATGCAAGTGCACTCGAAGTAGATGGTATTGTGATGCATTTTGTGTTGGAGGAAAACAAGCTATGTCAAATTCTGTTTTAGCTGAAGTTATTTTCCTAACGTATTGTTCATAACGAAGCACACTTAGCTTGCTTGTGTCTATATTACCTCTATATATATTGTCACAATAGCGTTACAGCCAATTTCAATCAAACCTTCCTTGGTAACATCTTCCGATGATCGAAAATATGAAGCCCAACAGTATGGATGTATATTTTTAGTATGTTGATTAGGAACATGTTACTTACCATTTACAATAAGAATCATTTTTGTTGCAATTAGTTCGACCTCTAACGCTATTTCTATTAGACTAATTTGTATTTGTTCTAATAAAATCAAACCGGCTTTTTCTCCTGATTTATAACACAGTGCTGGAACGTTCTTAAGGATTGTGAAATAAAATTTCTTAAATTAAATATCGGAAAATCGTTAGAAACAGGACGGAAACGTCTTAATAACGTGCGTTGTGGTTTAAGTAATGACGTTTGTATTAATACGTGATTGTATTCAATGGGATCAAATTAACAGCGAATCTAAGCGAAACTGGTTCACATTCTTAACTTGGTCGTTTCTATATAATTGGGATATATAATCCCATGTTACGCCATTAGCGCGAATTGAAGAGAGATACTAATTTTTGCTTCAGCGCGCCTGCGTGGCATGTATGTGTAATACGTATGTGTGTTAATTTATATGTGGCTGTCACATGTATTTCGACTACACACATAAAGTTATTGGTCACGCAAACGCACTGAAGCAAAATTTTGCACCTTGGCTAGTTGGGATGGTTAGACAGCGCTTCAATTGTGTTTCTCATTATGGGCTAACTGATTATCTATGATATAGTTATAGCTTGCAGAAAAAGCGTTCGCAATGAGGGGGAGGCGAGGGGTAATTGCCTATCATGCAATCACTGAAGAATAATATAATTTTTATATTAATCAATTTTATATCATTAGGGCTATTCATAAATTACGTAAGCACATTTTAAGGAATTTTGCTATCCCCTCCTCTGGAAAAAGCTATAATAAAATTTTTTATGCTAGCCCCTCCCCCTCCATTATAAATAATGCTAAGAAAGCTAAAAATTCTCAACTTACTCATTGTTTCTTGTTGTGATTCTATTTTATATGTTGGATTATCGTAAGATGCTTGTGAAACTCTCATTGTTGCTGTTGGTGATGAAATGGCTGCTTTGTTTTGTGTATGTCGTTTCATTAATATTGAAGATAATATCAAAGTTGATAGAATAGCAATTGCAGCTACAATTGCAACTACAATTAATGATTCATAATAATCCCCATCATGATCAGCTAGTGCTTCTTTTGCAACGGAAAGTTTCCCTAAAATTTTATATAAAATATTTACTATAAACTCCATATTGCCGAATAAACTCCGTTCATTTTTTAAACTTTTGCAGTCAATTTGTGCCGAATTCAATTTTTTGAAAATAAAATGAATTCGGCAAAGATCAATAGGGAATATGCATGAAAATTTTTTTTCACATTTATTTTCAGAATATGAAAATACTGTTAATACTGTAATAATATTTAAAAACGAAATTAAAATCCGACAAATATCAAGGAAGCTATAAGCTTTTAAAGATTATTATCTGTCTCTTTCTTGCAAAAATACTAAAAACGGAGTTTTACGTGTATTTTAAATGGTGTAATATGACGTCACATATCATATCAAGAGGGCTATCACCCTCTTTGTCTAATCGGGAATTTCAATCATTCATATGTCGCTTATTTTTAAAGTTATTTAAAAAGTACTTTTACCTTGATATTTGTCAAGTAAACATTGTTTACTTTTAGTTTCATGCATATTCCCTATTGTATGTTAATTTTTAATCAATCTAAGCTTTAAAGGTGAATTAATTTTAAAATTTTGGATATCGTAATCGAAGATGATGCGCATTTTTTCTCTCTCTGGATTTCATCTACCAAAATTACTCCTTCAAAACCTAAATTCAATGTTGAAACTGCCACGTTTGTAATTGAACCACCGCTTTCTATCTTTTAGTCAAATTTCAATTTTCTACATTAAATAGTTTCGGAAAACACCATCTTGACTGATGAACGATAAGGTGGTGCTTCCAAAATTGGTCTGATTTTAAATTGTTTTACGGAAATCTGAAAAAGAAACTAAATAAGTTTTTGTAATTACCTTTTTGTATTTCGTGTTGTGGCACAATATCCTCTCGTGTTTTAAAATTCAAAACATTACTAGTTTTCACTTTTCCATTTGATAAATACATTTCTAAAATTAATTGATACTCGGTATTTGGTTTTAAATCTGTAATAATGGTTTTTGTTGTTGCATCTCTTTTTGCTAGTTTAAATTTATTGTAATTCTCTTTATCTTTATCACTTTCATATATTGCTCGATATATATTTACATATTTTTCTTGTGGATATGGTATTCCAGACCATGTTATTTCGACACTTCGTGATTTTATTTGGCTTGCCTCTATGGTCACATTGAAATTGAACACGTCTAAAAAAATTGAAAAATTAATACTGGATAATTGTTCTGTGTTCTTTATGAATATAGTGAGATGACTATTGTCGGTCGACCATTCAATAGGGTCTGGTCGAGGTGCGACATAATTGACCGTTACACAATTTCAGCGTCCTGTACTTTGGTGATTACCTCATCCATCTAATTATAACTGTACCAAATTGGAATATACAAGAAGTATTTCGAAGAAAATTAGTACTTACCGATTTTTGAAAGTGTTGTTGCATGAAGAATAATTTCTGATTTCAGTTCAGCTTGTTGTCCTTCAAATGGTATAAATAATAATTCAATTTCATATTCTGTACTTGGTTTTAAATCGTTCAACGTATAACTGGTAATTGTACGATGTATTAGTGGCGTCGCTGCATATATTTTACTATCCATTGTTTTGTAACGTATTTGTACTCCATCTATATATTGTAGTTCGAATTCAGTAAATTTACGCCACGATAATGTTATCCAAGTATCATTCATTTCAATAATTTTTAAATCAGGTGCTATTGGTATTATCGATGGTGTTATTAAATATGGATTTGCAATCGTTTGTAATGTACGTACTTTGTACACTTTACTGCTTAGCGTATTGTGTAAATCACGTAAGAATATATTGATTTTAATTTGATATTCTGTATCTGGTTTTAGACCAGGTAATTCAAATTCTAATTGTGGGGTTGCAATTAAATCATTTGGTGGTGCAAATATTTGTGTATCCCATGTTGTTGGATTATTATTATCCCTAAAACATTTACAATGTGTTTTTAAATATATGGGAGGAATAATGGATGATTACGTGGATCATTTTATGATGATATTAGCTCCTTTAGCTAGCCAACACACAATGGTTTCTGTCCGCTGTTGCCACCTAAAGATTGTTTATAAACCGAAACGGCACATCATATGTTATTACGTAATAACATATTTATTACCCAAGCAGGACTCTCTTAGATAGATAGATTGTATTGGCTGCCCTGGGCGGGCCACACTTCGACCATAAGGTCCATTGTGATGCCTAAGGATGTGAGGATGTGAGTGGAGTGGAAAGAATTTGTGAGTAGGTAAACTAGGAATTGGTAGGATGTGCGGCTGCAGCCGACTCTGATATGAACTATCCCGATATTCATCTGGAGTTCGTGAAGGAAACTGTAGAAAACCTTCTCAAGCGTAGCCGGTTACTTCGTTCTTGTCCATACGCCGACAGTTTTTTTTAGTCAATTAACCGTCCCTTTTTTTCTAATAATTGACAAACTGCCGATGTCGGGATTCGAACCCCTAACCTCCTAGCTTCCAAGTATGCATACTGCGCAGACATAATGCCTTAGACCGCTCGGCTACTTGGACTGGTAGAACTCTCTTAGGCCATATATGGATCCTTAGGCACATAGAATTCGGGGGCTTTTTTAGAAAGCAAAAAAAAACATCAAAATATACTTTCGATTTACCTCGTGCGCAGCGAGCTAGACAGGTTTCAGAGAGCTACTCCAGAACTTTATTTGCATCTAAACATTCTGTCGAATTCTATCGATTATTCAAACCCGAGAAATACTAAACAATTTTTAAATAAATTGATGTACAAGCTTCAAAAATATGATTGTAAACATTATGCGTAGCGTTTACAGCATCAGCGCGTACAGATTATCTGGTTTCAGGGAGAGAGTTTAGAGCTTTATTTGTATCTAATCATTCTGTCAATATTTTTCATCGATTTCTCAAACCCGAGAAAAAATTGTACAATTTTTGGAGGAATTTGAAGTATGCTACTACTCTGAAACACATTTAACCGCTTGAACATCTGTCAAAGTAATTGAGCTGTCGAAAAGGATAACCTCCAGCTATCGTTTTCGACAGCTCATAAAATTACACACCCCAAATAAAATATCCTTGAAACTTTTTGCATCTATAGTATATAGTATATTAAGCATTCGTCGATATCGAATGCCTATTATCATCCCGGGAGCAAATGTTCAACTGTCTATATAATTGAAAAACGTTTTTGCTTCAACATTCAGAGCCCAAGTGTAATAAATTAATTTTTGTTAACGAATGTATCTCTAGCTTGTTCGATTCTTGATTTTATTTGTTTTTTCGGGTCACATTTAATATTAGTTTGCGTGACTTATTATATCGACAAGAACGGTTGTATTGCAACATAATTTATAAGTTATATCAATTTATATCAGATATAATTTTGAACTTTTTGGAAAATCTATATATTCCAATACAGAATTGTCGCGGGCAAAATTATGATAATGCAGCAAATATAGCTGAAAAATATACTGGTCTTCAGAAAAGAATAAAAGAACACAGTTAATTTGCTATTTTTGTCCCATGTGCTGCACTAAATTCGTAGCTTAATGATCTGAGATAATGATTCGTGTATTCGTTCTTATTCCGGGCAGTAGATTTGTTTTAATGGTCAGTGAGAAGTGTTAAGTCGCCGAAATTTGGAAGGATCTGGCGGCTTGAGAAGGAGTAATTTTGGAAATCAAAACTTACATTACACTTGTGTATCGTAGTTCAACACGACCATGTAATCCAACTAGTATTGCAGGAACTGTTAATATTAATCGTACCGTGTATGCATCTATGGCTTTCAGTTCCAAAATATTAATGTCATCTGAAAAAAGTTTATAATTTGAACATATAAATATTGTATTGAAAATAATGAATTTAATTCGAATCACAAATAAATGAATAGAAATTTAGATTTGTTTAAAATAATAAAAATCCAAAGTCTAAAACTATTTTTCTGTACGGCCATTTATTGGATTTTGTAATATTTTGGTTTGAAAGGCCAGTAATAGTTAAGTAAACATCTGTGGTGACGTTTGAACGTGAAATCTTATTTTTCAATTACGCATAGACAAGCATGCTGATAGAAGACACTTTTAAAATTGAATTTTGGTTTGTCATTAAAATTGTTCATGCTGACGCTACTATTTTACCTAGAGTACCAAAGGTACGGTGTTGTGAGTAGGTTTATGCTTACCTTGCATTTGACCTTGACCTTGGCCAAATGTAGGAGGATACGGTTGATGTGGAATTCCATTTTGGATCGCAGGAGCAAAATCTGAAATCAAATATTAGCATAACTCACTTAAATAAATTTTGAAAATTGTGAATAGAAACACAAATAGTAGATCTAGATATAGATTTTATAGTGGATATAAGTTTTTCTAAGAAAAAAATAACGTACTGGGTGCGTTAGGAACAGCTGCACACATCCAATAAAGACAACAATCATCATCTTGTAAATGAGTTAAAATAGCATGATGAGGTGGGCAGGGAAGACTTGTTGGTGGCTGAGCAGTGACCGGCGGACAAGCATCTTGACATTCAATTTTCCCCAATTCACAATAACATCGTCTATGACATCCAGTTAAATTTGTTGGTATTTCAGCGAAATTATTGTAACGAATCCCTTCGTGTAAACATGATCCATTATTCTTACATCGTACACGTTCAGCACAACATTTTGGCGGCGTTGGTACAAAATTTGGTGGAATTGTTTCCCATTCCAAACAATGTGGATCCAATACATCAAGTCCAAATCTTGTTGGACAATTAATTTTATCACATATAACACCTTTGGCTGTACATATACAGAAACTTGTACAATTGTCATGAAATTCTTCACCTGTGTCAATAAAATAATAATTTTTATTACGAATCTAATTTGAATATTTATGATTACTTACTTATTGAATATTTATTTCCTTTATATTCACATTTATTTGAAATAATTTTCTTATCATTCGTAGCAGCTGGTGAAGTCTTTGGGTCAGGCAATGTATTGACTTTATAAACTGTCGAATTTTCATTAGTTCTTATAAAGTATTTACTATTTGATTTTAAATTTGTTATTAAAAAATCTGAGGTCAGTTCAATGGGTTTCCAATTTTTTTCATCATCACTTATTTGAATAGTTATAACTGAATAGTTATCTGATAACAATTCAATATTCACTTTTATGGTCGTACTATTGATTGGTTGAGCTGATAGTATTTTATATATTGAATATTCTGGAGGTATGGAATCTTTTTCATTTAAAGATACATCGCAACGCAATACCGGACAGCACTTATCTTGGGGATCTGTGATCACAACGCATTTGTCTGGTTGATTATTTACAATTGTTTCGCATCTGTAATTTAATATTTTACTTTATTAAATATGGCTTACATATCATGTGAGTAACGTAACTAGGGTTTGAAGAAGTTTATCTATGCCTAGGATGTTGTAATTTGATGAAAATTGAGAATCTGATGAGAAGATCAATGAGAATTAATATTTCTAGAAAGTTTTTTATATTTAGTTAGTGTAAATGGTACATGCCATAATGTTTAAAAATATGTACACAAGTAGTTGCGAATAAAAATCAGAAACTTAGGAATAAGCGCGGCATTGTCAATTGTGCCCGAGAGGGGGGAGAGGCAATACTGCTATCACTTGACTATTTAAATAGCTTAATTATTAAAAAAACAACAAAAAACACGAATAAAGTTCTCTGTACATTTCCAATACACTCATCTTTACCTTCTTATTTACCCATTTAGAGGAATCACAGCAACGGAATTACGGTTTCAGGTCACGGCCAAATTTTCTACACAAAGTAAAAATGTTTCCAAATAGCATCGTCATATTTATTTTACGAAAATATGCTAAGGCTACGGCTTCTACATATTTTGATAATACGAAGCGGTTTTATTAAACTATGCTGAGCCTCGAAAATTTAATAAGAATTAAATATTATGAATTGAAATTTATCCCAGGCGATATTTTTACTTTAAAAAATCATAACAAGTGTCCGGGAAATGTGATAAACGCTGTCTGTTCTCACAGCGCATTTCGCAGTACACTTTTTACATAAGCATAGTGACTATTTTTCGGAAGGGTATAATTTTATCCTCAAAGTTGTGTTTGAACGGTTTTATTGTTATCCGCGTGGAATGCGGATAACAATAATGAATGCGGATATGCCCAAGTTTAAAGTCAAGCGTATAGCCTTCTATCAACCTAAAAAAAGTAAAATGTGTTCCACATAAATTTTACAGCTTGTTAGTAATATCAATGTATTTTGGGACCCAGTAATTTTCTTTAAATGTATCATGAAAAAGTGTTATCAAGTCTGCAATTTTGCTAAAACTCGATCATTGTCTAGCTAAATCAATAAAATTTACTTAGCAAATTAAAATCATTTTGAATTTATCTACCTTGGTTTACATAGCACTTTTCCATTTTGTTGACATGTACAATTTTGACATTCTTCCATAAATTCATCTTCAAATTGATATGTGTTATTTTTATATATACACGTATTTTGACTATCTTCTTGTGCTTAAAATGAAATGAAAATAATATATTGTATATACTGAGTTCATTATCAATGCGAGAACTGTTTATATTAAATTATATTACACACGCACAAATGTATAAAAATACAAAGTAGTGTATATAGGAGCTATATACATATATGCTTTTGTAATCAAGAGTAATTATAAATGAACTAAAATTGTGGCAAAACTATTAAATATACGCAAAAACAAGTTTAAAATAAAAGTTTCATGTTTAAAGAAAAGGAACATTTTTTGCCTGAACTCTAAATTTTTCCTCTACCTCGTTATAGTCTTTACAGACAGACGGATATATGAAAATGTACTAATTAAGTAATTTTATGTATTTATTAGGGGCCTCAAAAAGTAGCGCTAAAAATTTAATTTTCCCAACGCAACAGCCCCTCCCCTGAAAATTGAAAAAACCCCGAAATACCATCTTCACTTCTCTATATATATATATATATATATATATATATATATATATATATATGTGCTAGAATTATGCGTTTTTTTGCATTCGACGTGGAATAATTTGAAACTTATGGAAAAAACCCCTCCTGAAAATGAGAAAAACCCCCGAAATACCATCTTTACTTCTATATATGCTAGAATTGTGGGTTTTTTTGCATTCGACGTAGAATACTTTGAAACTAAATATTTTCCCGTTATACCCCACTTGAGCTTAGGATCCGCGCTTGTTCCTCCTTCTTTGACCCCTCCCTTGATTGATTGATTTCGTGTGTTCTTTACTTTACCAAATTTACACTACCAAAGGTATAAATAATATTAAAGAGAACTCTAGGATTTTTCGAAATAAATTTCGATTTTTTGCCCCAATTTCCTAGATCCAAATTTTTTGTATTTTATAAATACGTATTTCGACTACAAAGTAGTCATCATCAGTATGAATTAGCTAATTGTAATTATTCTCCAAGGAGATGTTACTTGTTGCTAATTTGGTGACGGTTTATAAAATACAAAAAATTTTGATCTAGGAAATTGGGGTAAAAAATCGAAATTTATTACCAAAGGTATGTTTTCGTTCTAGAACGCGAAGCTAAGGTCGAAGGAGGCCTCGTCCGAATGTCCAAGAGGGTGGAGCGTCCTTGCGAGATGAGCGAATCCTATGTTATATACAGCCCTATGTGCAACTCCCTGACTCACTGGTGTATACAAATACTAACCCACTTCTAGACATGCTAGAAGGATGCGGTTTTTCGCATTCGATGCGGAATCGGTTATACTTATGGGATAAATAGGAAAACTTTAATTTTTCCAACGCAAATCTTCCCGAAAATGGGAAAAACTCCATAAAAATACCTTCTTTACTTCTATGCATGCTGGAAGGGTGCGGTTATTTGTATTCTGTCTAAGACGTGACGCCAAGGCCGAAGGCCAAATTGGGGAGTCAAAGGGCGGAGCCCTCTTGCGAGCAGAGCGAGTAGTAAATATACACACATTGTATTATGGGACGTATAAAATAAATACCAGTTTTTAAGTCTAATCATAAGGTTTTAAACAAAAAAGTTTCATCAAAATCGGTCCCGTGTTTTTGCGTGATGCTCGAACAAACAAACATATAAACAGACATTTATAATTTTATAATAGTAGGATAGTAGGGAAGACAAATAATTGATCTAGGATTTGGGGAAAATTTTATAGTTTAATTTCAAAAATCTAGAGTTCTCTATGAGTAAATTTGATAATGTTTATAATAAAAATGTAGGTTTGATCAAAATATAAAAGATCTTCACATGCTAGGTCTTCGCTATGACAACGTATAATTTATTAGTAAGTGGAAAAATTGCAGTCTCCTTTTTTATTATCCGGAATTATTTCGGAGTCACGTTTTTTTTCTTCCTATTTACTGACCTATATTATAAAGTGAAATTTTCTCAGAGTGAAATATTATAGCAGGTATGTAATCAAAGAAATATTATTGAGGGGAGGGGGAGTAGCTTAGGAATTATACTTTGTGATAACGATGACCTAGCAAGTGGAGATCTTTTATATTTTCATCAAACCTACCTTTTTATTATAAACAATATCAAAGTTAATCATAGAGAACTCTAGGTTTTTGAAATTAAACTTTAGAATTTTCCAGGAATACCATCCCTGCAGCATTCCGAAAGCGAATATCAGTAAACTGTAACTGATGCAGTTTCCTGATAGTCATCCTCAGTTTGTTAAACTTACCTTCATTTGAACATACAACAAGTACACAACATGAATCATGTTCAATAGTACGATCAAAGCATTGATTATCATTGTTATGACGGCCTTTACGAAAATATGGTGCATTACATATTTTTGGCGCACACATAACTTGTCCACTCGCTTCGCACACACATGTCTCATCACAACCCTTATTTAATTTTTCACCAATTTTCATTTGAATTCCATTATGCATACAATGTAATATTGATGTAATTGTTGTTGTATCGTTATTGTTGTTTTGTTGAGTTTTTGTTGTTGTTCCATTCATCAATAATGATATTTTACCACCAAATAATGGATCAAATATTTTTGGTTTATCAGTTTTAAATATTAATGGTGCGGTATTATCATCAACATTTGTATCATCAACATCATCATCATCGTCCATACTAACATCACTTATATCTTTGGTTGATAATTTCGGTGTTGTTACATCTAAATAGAAATAATTATGAATTTGTGAATAGCAGTACCTCTTACGAGTATACTTATATACTAGTACTAGTAGTAGTAAAGGGGAAGCCGAAGCCTGGCAAGTAGACCTTTCTACGACCCCTAACCCATCCCCTCAACGACCTCTATGCTTTACCATGCCTTGATCATTACCTCTAGCACTGTGTTCGTTGTCGAATCTGTCCGCCTTCTTTACGAATGACAGTACAGAGATCCAATTTACTTATTTTACCTCAGATTCCCCTATTTCTGCCAGATCGAAGGCTAGATACCAAATCTAGTTCTGTAAGGACATTCTATCAGAAGGTAGAAGGGCGTAGCATCTGCCCCGTCACAGCCCGGACAGATCGCACTGTCCTCTAACCTCATGAAGGCACTAACTAGAAGGTTTACCACTTTCCGGTTTTTGCTACAAAGCTAGGTTGACTGGCTGCAGCCGGCTGTGTTTTTCCATTACCTGTTTATAGACTTATCACCCATTCGATTAGGGCAGAGATAATCTGTCTCCTAGTTATTCCTAAATATGGTTTGGGCCCTTGACATGGGAGTGTGACAAATCGGAAATCTTTGACATTTGTGTTTTAAATGGGAATTTTGCATTATATAAATATGAACATAACGTTTTCTAACGGCTAAATCTTTAATATAGTTTGTAGTTTCTATAGAAATATCTGTCTAAATTTTTGGAAAACAATTATTTCTCAATAAATTTAAAATAAAAATTGACGTTTTAAAATGTCAAAATTTAGAAAAAAATAATTATTTGATATAAATTTCCGATAATAAGTCCCTGAAGCTCGGGCAATGCCCGCTTTTTCAGCTAGTATGATATGTTGTCACATCATGCCTGAGGCTCGGGCTCAAAACTTTTTTTTCTTAACTCTAGACGAGCAAATTTCGAATTGTCACTCTGAACAATCAAATTGCCCCCATGTGGGGCGTGGAACCCACGATTGGAAAACACCGATTTAGACAGTAATTAGGTAGTTTGAAACTATTCAAATTATATAGCTTGTTTCAAAACTAATTTCATTGACAATTAAAAGATAAAATAATATGCTTACATATCGTTGGATCAGCTGAATATTGTTTTAATAAAGGCGATTGGAAACTTGTTGAATTTGTTGTAATAATATTTGATGTGCCAGGATTTAATGAGAAATTGATTGCGCGGCTCTTTGGTTCTTGTGTTGTTAATGATTGTACATCCATTGAAATATTTTTATTATCGACATCATCATGATGTGATTCTTCTGTCATCATATTTAATGCATGCAAACTATTTTTTGGTGGCAACGTAACATAGTTTACTCCTGAAAAAAGTAGAATTAAATTTTGTTAAAATGTGATTTATAAAATAATGTGGAAAGGATTTTACTTTTTTAGGAAATTTATTCTTAATAATTTTCCAACTATATTTTTAAAGAGTAACAGTTATAGAAGTAAATATGAATTTCAAAATTTCGATATTTCACCTTCGGTGTTTAAGGTGCGCATTGCGAACTCATTCCAATATTTCATGTTGCATATTTTCAATATCGACCTTGTTAATAGGTCACTAGAAAAATAATGAAGGAGAATAACTATCATGAATTACATTTACTATCATGGTTTACTATCATGGTTTACTATCATGTACAATCAACAGCAAAAAATTTGAACCAGTTGAAACATTCTAAATGCTACTGTATAATATTATGATAATATCATAATATTATACGCATATTCAATAATATTTACGCTTCGAATGACAAATAGACTTACTATTTCCACCTAACAATAAAACGGTTCCACCATGTTTGCCGTAACAAGAGAAGAATGCAAAAAGAACTTGAATTACATAGGTACAAAAAATATTTATAACGACCATTTGTAGTAAAATGATTTTGCAAAGCCTATAAATGAAAAATCAGTATTTTCGGCAATAATTGTTTCGTAACAAAAAATATAAAAAAAAAAAAAACAAGTGAAAATAACAACTAACTGAGTTAATTACTTAAATACCCGGTATATACTGAATTTATGAAAAAAGTTTCAAACAAAAGTTGTTTGTTTTTAAAAAAGGGAGATTTTTATGTCTATAAATTTTTGTTCTATCTCTTACGGTTTCAAATTTCAATTTTTTATGTATATTTTAGAGCTAAAAAGTGAGATCAAGTTCGTTAATGGGCAAAATCGGAACATGTTTCCCCCTGCTGGGAAGGGGGAAATATACATCTTTGAAACCATAAGAGATAGAAAAAAAATTTCAAAATTTCAATATATATCAAAAAGTCTCCTTCTATTTATTAAAATAAACAACTTTTGTTTGAAAAATTTTTTCATATAGCTCAATAGTTTTCTCATAATTTGTGATTAAATATTCCTCGGATAGCGAATTATTCACAACTCGAATACGCAGAATTGTTAACAATTCAATCATTGATATACAACTCAGTATAAACTGGGTATTCAAATAATTAACTCTGTTAGTTGCTACATTACTTGTTTAAATTAAATTGTTTATAACAATTTTTTGTGCTAGAGTTTTTCAATTCTGACAAATTTTCCTTCAATCTATACCTTATTATCTTTAACCGTGATTTTATCCAAAAAAAAAGAATTATACATTCTTGAAATGGTGCTTCAAAAAGCTTTTAATTGACACTTCACGCAATAATCTTTAATTAAAGTATGAATAAATTTAAACATTTTTTGGGAAAAATTGCTGTTCCACACTCTTATCTCCAAAAGTATCGCTGAGGAAATTAATAATAGAAAATAATTTTTGTATACTTTTTTTTCACGGAATACTTATTGTGTAAGCATATAGCTTATGCACTTGACCGATTTTTTCAAGTACGAGTAAATGTATTTGTGGTATCTTAACTACCAAACGGATAGACCGATTTCAAGACGGTTTCTTTAAAGGTTGATTTAATCGGGATGGTGCATAGTCACGTTTGATGAAAATCTGTTCTGTCGTTTTAAAAATTTCCTTGTTGGTGATTTTTAATGAGTGGAAGCGCAAGGAATTCAAAAATTCTGTGTAAAATTATACAATAAATTATCTTCCCAGCGCTTCCTGGCACAAAATTAGCTTGAAGTCATTGTCTGTCTGTTTGTGATATCGTAGCTCTGAACAAATGAATCGATTTCTATTAGCTGCTTTAATTGAAAAGACGTGCATGGTTTTGTGCAAAAAATCAACTACATTTCCTCACGAGACAATGCACACTTAAAGCCATTCTGCGGAGGTTAATACTTTATAATAATAGTATTAACCTCCCCTAAACCACCACCCGCTCAACCGCATAACCGGTTAATACGGACGTGATTTGTACTATATAATTAATATTTTGAATTTTATCACAAAAATACATCAGCTTGTTGGTTAAAAATATTGATCTCGAATACAGTATTTATTAAAACTACAATTAATATATTTATTATTTGTGTATACTTAGGTTACTTTCCATTTACGTAAGACAAATATGAGAGAACTAATCTATACTTTATAAACAAATGTCACTGAATTTTTAATTAAATATTGATAAGAAAAAATTAAATCGTCAACCAGGAATCGAACCTCGGCCCTCTGGATATCTAGCCCAGCGTGCATCATAATAAATCGACCTACTAGCTGCAGTTTATTAACCCACCAAAGAGCATATCCCAGTGCTAGAGTTTCCAATACACATACCTTCACATATACAAATGATAACGCGCTGGTGCCACATCAAACCGTCTGGGTCAAAAATAACGAAGTCATTTCATTGCTTTATTTATTAAATAAATAACAATTGTGTGTAAGCCTGTTATATTATAAGAAATTAAAATAATTAATTTTCATTGTTATTAGAAGAATTAAGTAAACAAAAAAATTTAAACACTACTTTTAATACTGTTTGAATAATTTAATCGCTTCATGAAATAGCCAAACCTCTAAAAATTGTACACTTCATGAAACTAAATTATTGTTATTTCGAAAATAAAAATACTTTTGACAAAATATGAATTTAAATAAGGGAAGGTAGTAAATGTTGCAATCATACATTTAATACTCAAATCATATTCAAGCGCGGATCCAGGGGAGTGGTCATGGGGGTAATGCCCCCCCCCCCCAACTAAATACTCGTATAATTTCTTTTTTAATTATAATTTTGCTTCTTGTTCCTACTCAAATCTTACACTGCGATAATTATTAATATTATTATTTATTATTAATTATTTTATTGTTGGAATGAAATCTAGTGTTACGTAATTTATTACTACTGAAAAAATGGTTTTGTTTTAATCAATCTTTATCAATTCATGAGTAACAAATATTTTCCAATTGGTTATTGATAATCATGGTTGATTTGATATAAGTTTAATTAATTATTCAAAATAATTTTCAATGATATTTAAAAAAAAATTAAGAATAAAAATAACTATCTGAACAAAATTAATTCAATTATCAATTGAATAAAATTATCTTTAGCAATTATTCGAATAATTAACAATTTATATGTTAAAGGTTTTTATAAACTTTTGTTTTCATTATATTTATTTACTTTTTAAACTCAAATAATACTTTATTTCCAGTTGTAAAAATTGATCATTCAAATATTTAATTAGTTTAAAAAACCTAGTTTTCTTTAATTCTAATTCTTAACTTGAAAGTTTTTCAAGAATAATTATAAAAATTATTTTCCCAAGATTAATAAATAATTAATTAATACTATTTTCTAGTGCTCTAGTAATTGAAATACAAATTTCATAATCGAAAATTTTTAATGGATAATTTATTACAATTTTTAAGAAAATACGATTTTTTACTTATTCTAATTAATTTTTTTTTAGTCTATGATTTAGTCTTGATCTAGTTTATAATTTAGTTTACCCCCCCCCCCCCCCCCAACTTTAAGTCTAGATCCACGCCTGATCATTTTGTTGCGAATCGTGTTCTTAACCGCACACTAATGATAAAATTGTGGAGCAGCTAATCGTAAGAGACCAAAAGATACAAAATGAAATAATTGAGGCGCGCAATAGTCAAGAAAAGGTATTAAAGGCAAAAGTACATGATGAGTGTGTAAGATATAAAAAATTTAGTATCAAGTAATCAAAGATTGGTTTGGTTGAGACGGAGCCTATAGGAGACTTTGTAAATAAAATAAATATGTCTTAAACCCGAACGAAATCAAAAGTCGAAATTTAAATCCTTGCGTTAAATGTAATATCCTTTAAATCGTTCTCCGTCTAAAACTTACTTAGTGCGATACTGAGGTACTTATGGAAATAAATAAACTATAGGAAAATCTAGCACTTTTTTAGAACTTTACATTTTTAGCGAATTTCGTCCAAAGGAAATGCAGCTATTGTTTTTGCACCAATGCTGGAATTTCGTAAAAATTTCTTCAAATGTCCATCGATCCTACCAATTAGATGTTAAAAATCAATATATATATATATATATATATATATATATATATATATATATATATACAACATATGTACTTTTCTTAAATGTCTGTGGACTCTCTAGCGGTCACAATTTTATTCCCATTGTAATGAAATTTGGTATTTGAGTAGCTTTTGGTATTCTAAAGGTCAAGTTCGTTAATGGGTAAAATTGGACAAGGGTAAAGGGTGGTTTAGAGGGAGGAGGAAACACAAAATTTGATTATTTCCCTTAATATTTGAAAAATCGAAAAATTTATCAGGAGTTAAGTTGTAGGTACTAAGTTTTACTGTAATTTTGTTTCTTATCATTTGTCTGTTACACTAATATTTACAGAAATATTTACAATTAAAGATTGAAAGTTAAAATTCTAAATATCTCTGTTTACATTAGAGTTTGAGAAAAATGATAAGGTAATGAATTGTAGCAAACTTGATTTTCTACAACTTTACTTCTTATACATTTTTCGATTATTCTAATATTAAGAGAGATATTTAATATTTTGTGTTTGACACGAATACATAAAATATATTTTAATGTAAAAAATTTTGATTGTCGTTCCATAGTAACTATAAACTATAATCGTTATACATCGGTTTATTTTGGCTATTAATAAATTTAATTTTTGAAAATACTAAAGTCATATCAGATATTATATTTCATTTTGATCACACTAAAATTATGACCGCTAGGGAGTGATTTATGTATTGTTTCTGCTCTAATATGTTCAAGTTTAATCGTTACATAAAATGCAAAATTTTGACGATTGGTTTTTGACGATTTCATAAAAATAATAAACTATTCATTCTCACAATGAAATAATAACAGATTTCAGTAAGAGCACAATAAAGTAACTACTCTTCATGAAATGGACAACTATTTTATGCAGATTTCCTAAATGGACATCCTGTTTATGAAATGCACAATTTCACTAAGAGAGCACGACATATATAAAATAAACTAAAATGATAGTCTCTTGGGCTATAAAACTCAAGTTCATATCACACCTATTAAAAAGATTGGTGATGTTTATTTGTTTCAAATGACATCCGCCATTCATAAAATCATTGAACAGTGTCGGACATTGTTGACTTGATAATGTATTATTTTTGAATGACGTAATTTTATTTTATATTTAACTCTAGTTGCTTCTCGAACATAAATTTAGATTGACTTATTTCACAATTGGAAATTTTATTTAATTATTACGTTAATTATACTATTGGTGTCTCATACAAGGATTTACCTAAATGATTCACTTAAAATAACTTTCTCTGTTTTGATATTTATGTAGAGACAAATTACCATTTTTCAGGCAGGTTGTTGGGAAGCGCAATTTTTTTTTCTAATCGACGCGTTTTGACGTCCTGAATATGATCCTAAGTTTTTACGGTCCGACTACTGACACTGAGAACAGGGTCGAAACTGAATTTGTTTATAACAAAAAAATGGTTTTTCTTAATATCATTTTTAAAACTAAAAATTTAAAAAATGACAAAGAATGTTATTAAATTCTATATAAAAAAACAAAATAAACGAGCCCATAAACATCAAAATCGGTTTATTAGAACTCGAGAAAAAAAATTCATTTTATTTTAACTATGGCAAAGTATGCTTTTTATATGTTAAAAATAATGTGCCAAATTTTAGCCCTTAAAAAAATTTAGGTCCCCGAAAACTAATAAAATACCATATCGCCTATTTTTAACACGCTTTTATTAGCTTCACTTGTAACTAACTACCTAACTAATTAACAAACAATGTAATAAAATCTTTGAAGTCAATTTTAACCTACTTCTAATTGCCGTATCGAAATGCAACTTTTTATGTATATGTAGTTCGGATGACAATGCGTTTTTATGGTAAGCATGACCGGAATCGACAAGGGGGAAGGGGGTTTAGACTTTAGAGGAAGCCCTTTGACCTTGACAGAACACTATTTTGTTAGGCAAAGATAGTAGATAAGCAAAGTTCTAGATTTATTTTTATTTCTTTACAGCCACATTAAATGAATAGATAATATGTACGAAGGGGAAAAACTCGACCTGTCGCACTATCGTGCTCTAGATAATATAATCAACAAAATTAACTCTTTTAGCATTCACAGGTTAGTGCTTAAAAATATATGTTGATTGAAGAGGTACCCTTCTAGGTTTGACATTGGAAAAATCGGTATTCACTTCTTCAAAATTTATGCTTTTCAGCGTATCACATTCTATGGACATCAGCGACAAACTGGTTAATCTCTCTTGAAGCATTGGACTTCTTAATTCATTTTTTATTCTTTTCAATTTGGAGAAGGAGCGTTGATCCCCACTGCAGTTAGTTACCATCATGCTTAAAAAGATTCTCCATGCGATTTCTACATTTGGAAATGTGTCTTCAATTTTGTTCTCTTTCAAAAGATGATATATTTCCTATGCTGAAATTGGAAAGCCTGATTTTCGGGCGAGAGTAGAGTAGCTTCGCGCATGCAAAAGCTAATAAGCAAGTAGGTATTGTAGTTATTAGTAGTCATTATCGTTTGATTGTAGTCATTATCGTTTGATTTTTTCGAAATAAATATGTTTTTCGGTAATAAACATCGGTTATCGTTTGGTGATCTGTCAGGAACTAGGAGGCCCCTATCGTTCGCGGGGCCTTGGGCACGTACCCAGTGGGAAAGAGGGGCCTGATCGTAATCCAGTTTAGATGCTGTACCTGCTTCAATACAGAAAACTGCCAAAGATGAAAATATTTGCTGATCCATTGTACTTCTTAAATAATTTTTTATTAGTTTTAATTTTGAAAAGCTCTTTCAGCGGAGCCTGTACTTACTGGTACTGTTAACAAAATTCGAATGACAACATAAATATTTGGGTAAATTTCTTTGTAGTTATTTTCTGTTATGTATTGGAGCAACTGTTTCACATCTTGAATGATGTCGGATTAATTTGGCATCATTGTTTGTAATTTTTCATATGATTCGTAAGGTTGGAAGTCACTGCTCTCACAAATCTCACAAATCTTGACAGTTTTTTTTAATATATGCTCTTTTGGAATATTTTAAACTCGCTTAGAGAAAACCCAAATTTTCAAAATATTGATTTACAGACATAAGTTTTGAACCCTATATTGCTCACTCTGGAATCAATCTTGGTGTTAAAAAAAATGTTTCGTACAGGCTTTTGGGAGACTATGCTATACTATAGAACTCTATGAACTCATCCTTTTCTTTATGGCTACTCTTTTATTTTTAAAGTCTTTTGGCAGATCATAACTGCTTTTTTCAATAAATTGACGAGCGTTAGACCAAACATTTTTTGCTGATATTTTTTGATCAAGTCACAAAATGTACGCAAATATTCAAGAGAAATGCTTGAATGGACTTGTACAGATTGCTATAATTTCAGTCACCTCAACGCACAGCAAATATTATTAGACTAGATTTAAAAAAAACGAATGTGGTAGGTTAGTATTTCCAGATACTAACCTAGTACCAGGGTTACTATTGCTAGTTAATCTTAGATTACTATTGTTAACCGGTGGAATTTATCGTTTTATGTGGAGTAAAATCTTTACTCGCGGTCATGGCTTTTGACGGGTCGTGAGGTCCCGTGGCTGCGAGGCTGTGTAACAATAACCCACGTCATCCACGCCTTACGCCGCTTCTGAATTTGGGTATTATAGCATCTGGGTAACTCAATTATAAAATATTAATAATTTAAAAATAATAGATAAAACTCAAATAAATAGCATCTGTGGTTGAATTGGAAGGCACTTACTGTGTGTGTCCGTGGTTTGATTCTCGGCAGATATGCAATTTTTTCACTTCAGTATTATTCTGAATAATTCTAAATTATTTCTTGTAGACAAGGTGAATACCTCGCTATCGAAAAAAAAAATTTCCCATTCAATTTTTTGCATATTTTTGTTTGGGACATTTCCCTGAATAAGGATCAAGATTTTGTTTGTCATGCGAAAATCTGGTCCCAACTTTTTTAAACTAATTTTTTAGTTTACCAACCCTTATGAGAGAGTATTTTCATCCGAATAGAATTTTTTTAGGAATTTCAAACTTTTTTATTTCGCACAAAAGTTTGCGAAAAAAAGACAAGAAACTTTTTTATTTAAAGTAACTCAAAATACGTAAAAAAACACCTCCGTTAAGCTAGCAGAGCAAAGTATCGAAAATGAATTTACTACCTACCAGAATTAAGTGCTAATTACGTGCTGCAATTAAAATTTTTGCGCTTTTTTAGTTTCGGGAGAAATTGAAAATTAAGAGTGCTCGGCTAGCTTAACATCAAGACAGCAGAGCATCGGTTATAAAGTGTCTCGAAAATGAGTTTACTACCTACCAAAATAAAGTGCTAATTATGTGCTGCAATTAAAAATTTATTTTCGGGACTTTACAACCGATGCTCTGCTGTCTTGATGTTAAGCTAGCACTTTTAATTTTCATATTCTGCCGAAACGAAAAAAGGACAAAAATTTTCAATGCAGCACATAATTAGCACATAATTCTGGTACGTAGTAAATTCATTTTCGATACTTCGCTCTGCTAGCTTAACGGAGGTAAAAAAAACTCTATTTGGATCAAAATATTCGGTTAATCGAGTTAGACAATTAGAAAAGAAAGATGATAAGAGACTTTTTTTGTCTAAAATGACCCAAATTTCAATCAGTCATTCGCGTTGGGAAAAAAATAATCAAATTTGCACCAGATTTTCGTACGAGAAAATTTTGATCCTTATTCAGGGTCATGTTCTATACGTGAAGATGCAAAAAAATCGAATGGGATAGTTTTTTTTATGAATGCGTCGTTTTCACCTTGTCTATTGGAAATGAAAAATATTTCGCAAACCGTGTAAGAAGTATTTTTGAGTGATGTTCATTAATTGAAAATTTGAGATTCACATTATTATTATGTAATGAGGGTAATCATTGTATTTTCTTACAAAATAGTGATCTCATTTTTTATTACCTTTACATAATAATGATTGAATTTCACGATTGCTATTTAATACCTATACAAAAATATTTATTTACATTCTTGGTCGACCTTAAAAATAATATTTTATTCACGTTTTTAAACTTAAAGATGGAGAGAGTACTGTAGGCACATGCTGTTTTAAAAAAACCATGATATTATTTATTCTGTTGCACTGCACTACTCAATGATGGGTTTGTTGTTTGTAAAATAAAATAAAAAATAGTTGTTTACAAATTAGTCATACATCATAACTTTCTAATAATCATTTATTGATGAGTACTACTATAAAAAATTCAGTATTTCCGTCATATATTGTCATTCACGTAGATACTGCAACTCGAGTGTTAGATGAATTAATTTAGAAAAATGAGATAATTTCACTGTCAAATTATCTCTCAGCGCTATATCTTGGATGCCCAAAACAAGTACTGACGTTAGAAAAAAAGGACGCTCGGGTGGCAAATTGAATTACGTAACTCTATCGACACTGGCGTCGAAAACGCTCCCAGAAATTGTAACTTTTCTCACTTAGTTTCTTGAATATATAGGTAATGTGCATTTTAGGGGTATATAAAATTGAAGGGTATATAAGATAAAAGAACAGGCTTGTACGCTTTCAAATTAAAAGTTCTCATTTCGATAACCCAAGTAGCGTAATATCTAGTGTAAACGAATACAATTTTCCGCCCTTGAACATTTGCCGCCTTAGGCAGCTACCTTACCCTACCTTACCTATCCTTACCTTAGCCTACATTTACTTACCTATCGCCTACCTTACCTATCCGGTAGATCCGCCACTGATTGTAACTATTAAAATGAAACGAATATTTTAAATTTTCGTAAAAATTTTAAATTTCAAACTATAGTTTCGGAAACAGTTCCTGACTTAGACAAAATGATAATGAAATGAAGTCGGGTTAATAATTGAAAAAATTTTACAAAAAAGGTAACAAAACTATCTATAACAATAAATAGTTTGTCATTATAAACAATGTATGATTTAAATGAAAACAATTATTTTGGATTAAATTTCAAAATTCGCCCCAATTCCTAGATCAATTATTTGTATTTTATAAATACGTATTTCGACAGCAAAGTAGTCATCATCAGGATGAATTAGCTAATAGTAATTATCTCCGGGATATGGAATCAAACATATGTTACGATCCTTGCTAATTTGGTGCGTGTCTCACAATGATTTAAAAAATGTTTTATCTTTTATATGATCGGTCAGTTAACTGAATTAACGATCAGCTGCATCGATTAGCAGTATTCAGTGTTAACCATATGGCCTGGTTTTGGGCTAATAGCGTTATAGTGTTTTATCAGTTGATTTTGACGTTTAGGTTTCAATTTTGGAAGTGGTTTAATTGTATTAAATCTAAATTTGGGATATTACCTTAAAACATTTTTAGTTAAGACACAATTTGAGTACGAAGCGGGTACGGGCCAGCTAGTATAACATATAACGTTATAAATTTCTCACATAAGTGAGTGAACGGTCTATTTCTGAAGGTAGTCAGTCTGGCCACGGATACATTTACGGTTAAATGATAATAGATTTCATGGCTATTAATACTTAGATGATTTCTATTGACAATGGTGGATAAAAAAGCTTCTTACCGAGTTAAAATTTATGTAGTTATGTTTTTAAAGCTCAACAGTTAACACGTTACCTTATGGGAACATATATTTCATCGTAGATAATAAATGAAATTTGACGGTGAACTTAAACAGTATTATTCAAAAAATTGGAACATTAACGTTTGACATTTAGATTTGTATGTTTTGTCGGTTTTTATATGTACGAGTATTTCTGTGATTTTGTGGGTGCTTTCGTATTGCTCAATAACTATTGATTAAAGGATCCCTCACACCAAAGCGGAAATAATCGCAAAGTGAATTCCCGGCGAATAAATTCGCAGCGAAAAAGATCGCTCTGCTCTATTTACATGGCGACTAGTGGGGATACACAGACCGATGCGATGTTTCGTCGTTTTGTGCAACGTTTTTTTCCGCCACAACTCCAGTTCGCTTCAGACCGCGTTTTAATTCGCATTGCCTTAAGTTAGCTTCCTTTGCTTACTTTGTTTCTCTTATCAAGGTATGAAATTATCCATATTGTCGTCTTTCCAAATTGATTTCATGCACCCATCTTTTTTTCTGAAAGTATTGCAACATCATGAAATATTTTCTACCGGTGTTTTAAAAAAAAAAAGGTTAAAGGTTTCTTTAATAATATTAATTTTATTTAATTGCTGATTTGATTATAGTCAACGGACTACCTTAAAATCAGGCTACTTTACAAATAAGTAAACTTCAAGACTAACACTGACTGATTTACAAACTTATTAGATAGTGTAGGCTAGGTAGTGTTTTGCTTTAAAATAATTTTAACGCCGACCTAAATAAGTTATTGACGCTATGAAAAAATGGTTTAAACAAAAACTCTGAGAATTTTGATTTCCTACAAAGTTGTTCTGAACAAATTTTTTAATTAACTGAACGGTTGGGGATATATAAAGAAAACAAAAATATTAACCACCGTAAAAATGCGACGGGGGCGGTTGTCTCACAGTGGTTTTCGCAGTAGGGGATTAATCGCTCTTACGACCCCACAAGGTACGATCGACGTTAAAATTTTTAGATGAATTAAATTTCATTCTAAGTACTCTGTACTAAGGCAAATCCTATAATATATAATTGAGTAATATTTATCCATTAATTATTAAATAACCAAATATTTGAAATTTTCGTAGAATCACTTTATTTGACTAGTTTCGGAACACAGTTCCTTCTTCAGAAATAAAAAATGAAATGAATAAATTATACATACTGTAGCAACAAAGTAAACGATTACTCAATTATATAGTATAGGATTTTTTTTTTGCATTTGGAATGATTTCATACTAACGAAAAACTTTAATTTTCCAACGCAATTCCCTTGAAAATGGAGAATAACCCAAAAATAGCTTCTTTACTTCTATACATGCTAGAAGGGTGCGGTTTTTTGTATTCTTTCTAAGACGCGAAACCATGCCGAAATCAAGCCCCTTTGCGAATAGAGCGGATCTTACAATATAAACTTGTTTGAGCTGTTTTTAAATCATTATTATTAGTCTAAATATATAATTAGGTTTTACTAAAATCGGTTATGACAGTACGTATAAAATTTTTTATTTGTAGTATTTACTGTTGCTTTATTGAATAAGTAATTACATTGAATTACGTAGTTGCAATAATCAAACGGTCTTAAATAATCAAACGGTCTTTGATATTCATTTGAAAATTTCAATTTTCATTGGATAATAAATAAAAAATAATATTCATAAAAAAGGTTATTTACTTCAAATTTGCATATTTAAATAATTCAATTATAACTGAAAAAAGGGAAATCCAAAATAGTTTTAAGTCTCTAATTTTATTTTTATATGAAGAGGAAATCACTTAAGGTAGTTCATTCGTAACTTAATTTTTTATAAGAATTTGATGCAATTAAAATATACTATCAAGTGTGTCCTTTAGTTAATACAATCCGACGAAAAACATAAATGTAAGAAAGGGCCGAGTTTTCGGGAAAATCCTTAATGTAATAGTTCCTTCGTAAAAAGTGATGATATGAGAGTAAGGACCGAGCTATTTACATAGTAAATAGCTCTAGACTTCATATAATAGTTGCTTCTTAAAAAGTGATGATATGGAAGAAAGGACCGAGCTATTTACAAAGTAAATAGCTCGGTAAACTATTTACTAAAAAAATTAATGAGAGGTAAATTGATTAAATGTAAGAAAAAATTTGGTTGAAATTTATTTCGTAAGTTTTCCTTTAGTATGTTTTTAAAATTTTATATAACGCGGCAAGTTATTTTTTCTGATGATTTCAAATATTTTAAAACTTGAAACCCGCAAACTCGGGCCTTTCCTACATGTTTTTGATGGGATATTCTACCATTGCATTTTTTTGTAATAGTACTTGGCTTGGATCAAAATTAATAAAATGAACTCCGGCAAGATTTTTAACTCTAGATAGCGCAACATATGCTTGTCCACAGGAGAATATACCTATATCCAAAAGTGCACTATCCAAACTTAACCCTTGACTTTTGTGAATAGTGATAGCGTAAGCAAGACAAATTGGAAATTGCTCACGATACACAAACGCGTGATAGAAAACTTAAAATTTATTTTTAACTGGTTCCAAATCGTGTACCAAACCATGTGTAAATTTTATGCGAAATTTCTTAATTTTGTTTATGTCGTCAATATCTCAAAAGATTTGCTCCACATTACCAATTGAACCATTAACAAGTCCTAAACTGAGAACGACAATTCTTCGAAGCATTACACGTGCTCCTATTTTTATATTAATTTTTTTCTCTAAACCTGCTGTCATAGATGAATCATCTTCATATTTATCTAATATTTCACGAACTTTTTTAGAAAATGACTTTCGACATTCGACCTCATCAATAGCAATTAGTTCTATGACCGGCTGTTCAATACGTTTTAACATTGCTTCATTAAGTTGAGCACACATATTTCTTGTTGGCAGTAAGCAAACTGTGTTTTCAGGTAATGATGAGAGGTGAACTGTCAATTCTTGAAGTCTATCATTAACAGAAGTGGAATTAAATTTCAGCAATCTGGTAAATAATAATTTAGAATCTTCTAACGTTATAACTCCTAATCGTAATCGACTCAACAGATTCATAAAACCATTATCAGTTTTTTGTCGCATGTTAATACAAAGTTCTTCATAAGTAAATGATTTTTTCCACAAATTTGTAACACCTAATGAACCTATCAGTTTATTTAAATCTTTAGCTGATATGTCTTCCAAAGGTGATTGTTCTCTGACAGGTGGTAGTTGTAACAAATCTCCAAATACAAAAATATATTTTCCTCCAAACCAGCCATTTTCATTGTCAGAGGTATCAAATATTACTATGAAACGTCAATTAATATACAGATTAATATAAGAGTTATGTATATTATTAATATACATCATGTTCGATAAATCAGCTCGTAAAACTTTTAAAACTTGATCTGAAAGAGGTTTATATTTAGGTGTAAATCCATGTTCAACTGGTAGTTCTAATAACCTATGGACAGTTAGCCCGTTAACATTAAACGCTGCAATCCCAGTGGGCGCAGTGACAGTCACAGTCTTTTTGAAATTTTTCGACACCCATTGTTTAATTGTATTTATCAGGTAACTTTTACCCGTACCCCCTGTACCACTCACGAAAAGCCTAAGAGTGTTCGAATTTTTGTCCAACGTTTCATGAATTTTATCAAATATACGTTTTTGGTCTGTATTTAAATTATCAATCGTTTCGTTCATTTCTTGATCCGATATATTTTTAATTAATCGAAAATCATCCATTGCATTAATTGCTTGTACTAGTTAAAATTCTATTGGATTATGTAGGAAAGGCCCGAGTTTGCAGGGTTTCAAGTTTTAAAATATTTGATATCATCAGAAAAAATAACTTGCCGCGTTATATAAAATTTTAAAAACATACTAAGGGAAAACTTACGAAATAAATTTCAACCAAATTTTTTCTTACATTTAATCAATTTACCCCTCATTAATTTTTTTAGAAAATAGTTTACCGAGCTATTTACTTTGTAAATAGCTCGGTCCTTTCTTCCATATCATCACTTTTTACGAAGCAACTATTATATGAAGTCTAGGGCTATTTACTATGTAAATAGCGCGGTCCTTACTCTCATATCATCACCTTTTAAGAAGGAACTATTACATTAAGGATTTTCCCGAAAACTCGGCCCTTTCTTACATTTATGTTTTTGGTCGGATATCACTACTTTTTGAAAGGCTTAAATATACGAAGCCGAAGGCTTCGCACAAAACGCTACATTTATGTTTTTTGGAGGCGGTGCCAGCATAGAGAATTTGAAAAAATTTTGTCGTTTTTATTTCGAAAAAATATTGTACTTATTTAAATTTTAATGTTCCACATAAAATTTATCCTTCACATAAAATTTGGACACCGCCTTCAAAAATAACAATAATTGTACATATATATTTAAAAATTTTTGCTTAGGTGAACTAAATTTGACACAAGAATATGCAATTATTTTTTACTTTTTACTGCATTATGGTTTTAGAATATTTGGCTCGCTCTGCTCGCAAGGGGGTTCCCCTTGACCCGTTTGATCCGCGTCACAGAAAATAACCATTAGAGAATTAGGGGGGGAGGGAATTTGTTTTAAGTGGAATTTTTATGTGGGGAATTTTGAGGATTTTTCTGGGGGGGGGGATTTTTTTGGGGAGGTGGGTTTAGGATGAGGGGTTTGGGTAGAATGCGCATAGATAGGTCTCACATTACTTTTTTCAAGGGGTAAGTTTTTCGAATTAACTGATTAATTTGCAGTTATTCTGCGTTGAAGTAAAAAAAACCCATCATTATAGCATGTAAAGTCGTAAATGGGTGTTTTTTGGGGGCGTTTTTTCCATTTTCAAGGGGGTGGCGATGAAAAAATTAAATTTTATTGAATAAACCCATTAGTTTGAAGAAATTCTCCACCAAATGCAAAAAATACCATCTTTCTACCATGAATAGAAGTTAAAAGTGTAGTTTAGGAGGTTGTTTTCCCATTTTTTTAGGGAGTGGTGAGGAAAAATTATAAGTTTTTCTAATTACCTTCTTAATTTGTAGCTATTAAGCGTCGAATGGAAAAAACAGCATCTTTCTAGCATGTATAGAAGAAAAAGGGTGGTTTTAGGGGTGTTTTTTCCATTTGTGAATGGTTGCGATGGGAAAATTTACTATTATAAAATAATCCTGTTAATTTAATCCTGTTCCACGTTGAAGAAAAATACCCGGTCTTTCTAACATGAAAAGAAGTGAAAAGCGCAGTTTTAGGGGTGTTTTTCCTCTTTTTGGGGATTGCGATGTAGGTTATGAAATTTTCGAGGTTTTCGGTTAATTTGACTTTATTTCGGGTCGATTGGTGAAAAACCCATCTTTCTACCATGAATAGAAGTTAAAAAGATAGAGAAGCTTTTCCCATTTTTTGGGAGGAAGCGATGAAAGTTTTTAAGTTTTTTGAATTACTTTCTTAATTTGTAGCTATTTAGCGTTGAATACAAACACTGCATCTTTCTAGCATGTACACAAGAAAAGGGGTAGTTTTAGGGGTGTTTATCCCATTTGCGAAGGGTAACGATGGAAAAATTTACGTTTTTAAAATAATCCTGTTATTTTAAACCCGTTCCACGTTGAATGAAAAAAACCTGATCTTTCTAACATGAATAGAAGTGAAAAAGGCAGTTTAAGGGGTGTTTTTCCCATTTTTAGAGGTTTGCGATGTAGATAATGAAATTTTTCAAAGTTATCTGTTAATTTGACTTTAAAAAGAAAATCGCATCTCTCTAACATGAATTGAAGTGAAATGGCAATTTTATGGGTGTTTTTCCTATTTTCAAGGGGTGGGGGGAGGTGCGATGTAGGTAATGGAATTTTTCAAAGTATTCTATTAACTTAACTTTATTTCGGGTCGATTGGTAAAAATTCCATCATTTCAGCATGTATAGAACTGAAAAACGTAATTTTAGGGGGTGTTTTTCCGATTTTCGATGAGGTTGTGATGTAGGAATGAAATTTTTTTTAAATATTCTGTTAATTTGACGTTATTTCGGGTCGATTAGTGAAAATCCCATCTTTCTAGCATGTATAGAACAGAAAAACGTAATTTTGGAGGATGTTTTTCCGATTTTCCGGGGAAAATTTTTTATTTTTTTTTGAAAAAAATTTTTTTGAAGTCGGTTTAAAAAAAATTTTCTTATTTTCCCATTATGAATGAGTATATCCTTTTAAAAATTTTTAAATATATATGTACAATTATTGTTGTTTTTGGAGGCGGTGTCCAAAAGTTATGTGAATTTCTCTATGCTGACACCGCCTCCAAAAATAACAATAATTGTACATATATATTTAAAAATTTTTAAAAGGATATACTCATTCATAATGGGAAAATAAGAAAATTTTTTTTAAACCGACTTCAAAAAAATTTTTTACAAAAAAATACCGACCCCAAAAAAAAAAAATTTTTACAAAAAAAAAAACAAAATGCTTGTAAAAAAAACTGAAAACCTGTTATGAAAAAATGCACTAAAAATTAAAAAAAAAAAACGGATAAAAAAAAAAGTGTTATAAAAACATGCACTAAAAATTAGTTGGTTCTAATAAAACCCAAAATCGAGGTTTTTAAAATTATCATTTTTTCATGGAAACATAATAAAATGTGATGCTTTTCTCAAATATCCAATGCATAAATAATCAATGTTTACTAAATTTATTTTTATTTTTGTTTATTTCGCAATTTTACGTTTTTATAGTCATTTTGAAAAAAGTGGACCTTATTAGGCACCAGTAACCATACAGGAAAACTTTTCTGTATTTTTTGTTCAAAAACAATTAATATCTGCAACTGTTGCGAAATGCAAAAATAATGAATAATTACTGTCAACACAAATCTTGCAGTACCTACCTACACATGACCACGAAGGTAGCGTTCTTTTTTTCAATTGATTTGTGCCTTATACATTAGGTTTTTGAAAAAACTGCTTCGGATAAAAGTTGTTCATTATAAATATACTAACGATTTTTATACGAAACATTTTCCCAAAAACAGAATGCATTAGGCACAAATCAACTATAAAATTTTGAAAAAAGAAACGCTACTTTTGTGGCCCATAGTACTAAGGAACAATTTTAAAATCAATGTAGTAACAAGAAGTAGTTTCTGAAAAATATTGTCACGACTTTTTGAATATTTATAACTGTTACGAAATAAAATAAACTTCTTATAATACTAAAATTTCTACAAATTAAAGCTGTCTAATATTAACATAGACAAGTTAAAATAACAACTGAGCTAATTGCTTGAATAGTTGGTATATACTGAGTTTATGAAAAAAAGTTTCAATCAAAAGTTTTTTTATTTTATCTCTATCTCTTCGGTTTCAAAGACGTAGTAGATATAAAATAGAATATTAAAGACGTAGACGCCCCTTCCAAGAATTTCCTAAATACACCACTGCAGTGCATTGCATGACGTATAACCTTATTTGTAAATTTGCCGTTTGTATTAATTATGGAACGTTAAAATTATGAACATATCACACTCTCTCATAAGCAATATTTATTAATATAAAATGATTATATGTGAAAATAATTTGGTACCGGTTCAGTTTACCGTTTAATAATTGAATAAACAAAATAAATTCTGTTAATTCTTATACATTTCACTTAATTTGATGTACTCATAAAGTCAGTCAAGTCTGATTTTTAACTGTAGGTAGGTATATTCTATGTTATAAATAAATAATTAAATATATTTGAATTTATAATAAACACAAACGTGTAATAAAGGTTATTAAAATAATCAACGAGAACTCAACACACGAGGACTCAACACAACGAGGTTTTTGAAAATTACATTTCAAATTTTGCCCCAATAGGGAATATGCATGAAAATTTTTTTTCACATTTATTTTCAGAATATGAAAATACTGTTAATACTGTAATAATATTTAAAAACGAAATTAAAATCCGACAAATATCAAGGAAGCTATAAGCTTTTAAAGATTATTATCTGTCTTTTTCTTGCAAAAATACTAAAAAAGGAGTACGTGTATTTTAAATGGTGAAAGTGTAATATGGCGTCACATAACATATCAAGAGAGCTATCACCCTTTTTGTCTTATCGGGAATTTCAATCATTCATATCTCGCTTATTTTTAAAGTTATTTAAAAAGTAATTTTACCTTGATATTTGTCAAGTAAACATGCTTCAATTCAAGTGAAAAAAAATTTTCATGCATATTCCCTATTCCTTGCACACTTATTTGTATTTTATAAATACGTATTTCGACTACAATCATCATCAGTATGAATTAGCTAATCATAACTATCACTGGGATATGAATTCAGAGATATGTTGCTTGTTAATTTGGTGCGTGTCTCACAATGATATTAGAAAAGTTCTATCTTTTTAACCCGACTTCAAAAAGGAGGATGGTTCTCAATTCGTCTGTATTTTTTTTTTTTTTATGTGTGTCACCTCAGAACTCCGTCATTTATGAACCGATTTTGAATTTTTTTTTGTTTTAAGGGGTTTGGTTTCCCATTGGTCCCATTAGCACCAAATCGCATTCTGATGAGGAAATCCACGGGATATCGAAATTTTTTTTTTTTTTGAAAGGATATACTCATTCATAATGGGAAAATAAGAAATTTTTTTTTAAAACCGACTTCAAAAAATTTAAAAAAAAAAAAACCGACCCAAAAAAAAAACAAAATGCATATAAAAAAAACTGAAAATATGTTATAAAGAAATTCACTAAAAATTACAAAAAAAGAAAAAAAAAACGGATAAAAAAAATGTGTTATAAAGAATTGCATTAAAAGTTAGAAGGTCGTTCAGTTGGTCTATTCATATTTAGACAAATAAAACAAGTTATAGAACTTCAAAGTCATTAAAAAGCGAGAAATAAACCTATTTTGACAAAATGGAAACCCGACTTCAAAAATCAAATATTCTATAACAAAAAATGCACTAGAGGTAGGTAGAGGTAGATTGTAAAGGCTGCCCTGGGCGGGCTACACTTCGACCATAAGGTCCATTGTGATGCCTTAGGATGTGAGGATGTGAGTGGAGTGGAAGGAATTTGTGAGTAGACTAGGAATTGGTAGAATATGCGGCTGCAGCCGACTATGATAGGAACTATGCCGATATTCATCTGGAGTTCGTGAAGGAAACTGCAGAAAACCTTCTCAAGCATAGCCGGTTATTTCGTTCTTGTCCATACGCCGACAGTTTAGTCAATCAACTGCCCCTTTTTTTTTATAATTGACAAACTGCCGATGTCGGGATTCGAACCCATAACCTCCCAGTTTCCAAGTACTGCATACTGCACAGACATGACGCCTTGGCCGCTCGGGTACTTAGCTGGTAAAAAATGCACTAAAAAGTAAAAAAATAATTGCATATTCTTGTGCCAATTTTAGTTCACCTAAGCAAAAATTTGTAAATATATATGTACAATTATTGTTATTTTTGGAGGCGGTGTCCAAAAGTTATGTGAATTTCTCTATGCCGACACCGACTCCAAAAATAACAATAATTGTACATATCTATTTAAAAATTTTTGCTTAGGTGAACTAAAATTGGCACAAGAATATGCAACTATTTTTTTACTTTTTAGAGCATTTTTTGTTATAGAATATTTGATTTTTGAAGTCGGGTTTACATTTTGTCAAAATAGGTTTATATACGATTTGACTGAGAGTATGATCTAACCTGAGGATTATTGAGTTGACTGACTAAAGGATTAGGCATGTGAAGAACCCCACCTATTTATTGACGGTATCCTTTTGTGACTATGCGGCTTTGTTTTCAGTCACTAAAGTGAGGGTATCGAAGCTAACCTTGATATTCAGGTATTCGATTTTCTTGAAAATGGTTTAATTTTATTAAATGAGAATTTGGAATTGGGCCATTGTCTAAATGATGATCAGTACATTGTGATGATGACTACATTGTAGTCGAAATACGTATTTATAAAATACAAATAGATGTTCCAGGAATTGGGGCAAAATTTGAAATGTAACATATGTGTAAATAAATTAGGTATGAATTTTTACGCATAATGCATTAAGTGAATGATTTTAAGGAGTTTCGATACTATTTTCTAAATATTTCGGATTATTTAAAATTTACACAGTCTAATCGTCAACACATGTCGCTTGTCTCTTCAAAAAACTAAATATTTTCAACTTTTCGTTTAGAAAATATTAATTTTTAACTTTGTATTTTTATATCCGGTATATATATATATATGTCGTGGTCTCATTGTGAAATCTATTTTTTCACCAAGATCCTAGGTACTTCATGAAAAAATGGCGTATTGTTTCCAGGTATAAAATTACACACGAAGACTTATTTATTGCTCATTATAATAAATATTATGGAATTAGACCAAATAATATTTTTTCGGTAATCGGATGATTAATATATTTTTTTCTATCCGACTTAAAGGTTACATTGTATCTTTTTCAGATTCAACCCCGAATGATTTCAATAGTTTTAGCCACAATATCTGAAATAGAACGCCTTTTAATGCAGCGCTCAAAAAAACGCAAACACGACTCGTAATCACAAAGCAGATTTTTATTAAATTAAATTTTTCAACAATTAAATTTTTCAATATAGCATTTCTGCTTAGTTTTTTCATGGCCCAACATCTGACGAAGTTTGGCACACTCTTTCTCTTCAACAAACTCTTTCTTCTTTAACAAAAGTTAGAAAATGTTTGGTATAAATTTATTGCGAAAGATTCTCCATGGTATGTATTTAATAGAGATAAATTTATCAAAAGTATGTCAATGATTGGTATAAATTTATTATCTAAGTATCTCAGATGGAGGGTACATTTCATATTTTACTTGATATTTTACTTCATATTTCATATTTTATTAAGCATAATAGAATCTGAAAACTTGCCAAGTAAAATATGAAATATCCTGCACCTGAGAAACTTACACAGTAACTTTATATCACCCATTTTGCAGACTTTTGATAAATAATTTTATACTCATTAAATACACACCAAGGTGAGAGGCTCATGCTACGTTTTAATTTTGAACTTCATCACTTTTTTCGTTCCCGAGGGGTAACAGAGGCCTAAAAACCGTCTCGAATCCTTCGTTTAAAACATAGTACGGTTGACGTCTATGCTTAATCTTGGCCCGACGCAATACCGTGCTCTGTGATAAATTATAATAATAGTCATAGAACTTTTAAATCTAAGGTAATCGTAATAAAACAAAATCTATTGTTCAAATAATTGTAATAAAAACAATATTGTACTCAGAATATTTTTAGAACCTACACAGAAATAATCATACCTAATTTGCATGATTACCTAATTATTAATATAATAAGTGTTTCACATCAATATTTATTATGTTTATTTATACGTACTAAAATATTCTTGAGTTACTTATTCAAGTATTTTTTTATCTTTATGCATATTATTTGGTGTCAACAAAATTAATTCAAACCTTGTGAAATATTTTTTTAATTCTAACAATGAATAAAACACATACGTTGGATATTAAAAACTAGCTTTTACCCGCCCGCTTCGCTGTCGCTGAGCGTAACTTATTAAGATATTTCGAATTGTAATATTATTATTATATTATTAGTCAAATAAGCTTCAAAAAGCCGGTTTCAGGCAGGTTGCTCGAAACCGCAATTTAAAAAAAATCGATTCCTCCTTGATGTCCAGAATATGGCCCTAAATTTTTACGGTCCAAATCGTGACGGAACAGGGTCAAAATTGAATTTGTTTATAACAAAAAAGCGTTTTTTCTTAATATCTTTTTTAAACTAAAAATTTTAAAAATGACAAAATTAGTTCACCGATAATTACCATGCCACTTATTTTTATAAATAAAAAGGGTGCATTTGATCCGAGGCAAATAAATCTTTTTTTAAATGAAAGGTTTTCAAAATATTTATAAAATGAAAAAGAAAATTATTTTTTTAACTGTATTTTTACCCATTATTTTTCAATTATTTTTGATTTAGAATTTTTATTGTCGAGCCACACTATAATGTCAATAACGGTTCGTTCTAGGTTCGGTCTCGGTCTATTAAAATATTGCCAAGTAAGGTACAATGTGTGCTTTCATATTATCTGTAACAGTCAAGTTCTGGGTGAATCGAGAATAATAATATAAATATAATCGATCGGACCGAGAACGAACCGTAATCGACATTATAGTGTGGATCGGTCCTCAATTTACAACACTTAAATAAACTAGCCCGTTGTAACTCTTCTGTCTGTATATACACTGCACAGTAAAAAAAGTGGCACAGTAAAAAAAGTTCTTTGGAATTTTTTTGCATATCAACTACGTTTTTATAAACTTGTATATGTTTTTGTTGGTCTGGGTGTAAAATTGCATAAAAAACCTTATAATTTACAACAACAAAAATTACTTAAAAAAATGACAAATTTGCATAAATTATAGAATTTAAAAAAAGTATTTTATTTCGAGCTTTTTAGAAGGAAATAAACTTTTATCAGTGGATATTACCTCCTCTTGCCTTAATGACTGCCTCAAGCCTTCTAGGTATACTTTTAACTAAGTTCGCTGCACCATGTTGGGTGATTACGGGCTCACAGGAGCTATTATGAGCACCTGTGAGCCTCCAGGAGGGTTAGATAGATACATCTTGGGGTCTAAAAAGTATTGCACTTCGACCTTATGGTCCATTGTGCTCCCCCTTCTACTTCAGTCTGACGAGATTCGCTTCTCCCATATTTTGGCAATAGCCAGGAGCTTGCTGATCAGGTATTCCTGAAGGTTCATATATTCGGGGTGAGATGCACCGAATATCTTGTATCTGCTGTAACCTAGAGGTTAGCAGTTAAAGATGTGAAGAAAAATGTGGCTGGATATTTCCTCTTACTCACCACACAATCTGTACATAATGGACCCGTTATGGAGTTCCATTGTGTGTAGATGTTTCCGCAGGGGATAATGCCCGGTAATGAATCCGGTAACCTTCCGCAGTTGCATCCTGTTCACCTTCAGGGCATCGAGAGACAGCCTCTTCCCGAGATCCTGCCGCGGTACATTTTCCCAATGATCACGGTGTTTATCATTTGACCACTCGTTGATCACTCCAGGAGGGTTAATTCATCTTCTTATATTTTTCGGACAAGTTCTTTTCAGATAAGTTCTATTGAATTTCACTCTGGGATACGTACGTTGTGGTCATATAAAAATCTGAATGTCGTTCGTTTTATTTTAATGTACATCCTTTGGAATCGTTTGTCCGTTGCTTCTGAGACTGCCCAAAGAGTCCGTATGGAAAAAGTGTAAGAGGTTTGTTATAACCATTGTTATCAACAAAATTAAAAAACTGTGGGAACACGATTAAATTCCCAGTATTTGTTTTTTATTATCTGAATACTTTTCGCAAATTTTTAACGTTGGGACATTTCAACAAATTTTTGCGAAATCGTTTCACTGAAACACTGCTAATAGCTCTGTAAGTATCTTAAGAAATACGGCTTTCATAAAAAAATTTTTTCCATTAAAAGACACAGATTTCTGTAATCTTTCACTTGTTTTACTTAATTTAAATAATATATATAATTATTATAATTATAAGATAATTATTAATAATATTTATTGATATATATGGCGGCAAAAAAAAATTATTTTTGTCAAATTAGTGAGCATACAGTCGATATATTTCTTAATATTAAGAAAATTATTTCAAACTTTGTTTCTCCTTTCTCTCCCATTCCTCCTTGAATGAATAATTTTTTTAAGATCATATTGACGTTAATACGCTTCGATTGACATCTCAACGAAGTCGATATAATTTTTGGTTCTCAATAATAATAATAATATGCTTTATTCGAGTGACTGAGTGCGTTTTCCATTACAGCACTAGAGCGAATTATGCGGCATAATGCTCAACGTTGAATGTTTCAACTACAGCAACGCTTCGCACAATCGAGCACTTTGAAAAGTATTGCTTTCGCGTGATGCGTGCAATGGATACCAACTCAGTAGCAGAAAATTTTTAATATTTTCAATAAATATATCACTTGATGATGAACTAATTGATTGATTTAAACTTGGAGTAGTCGATAAATCATCATCATCACTATCATCTGGATATAAGATGATTGAATTAAAAAGTATATAATTTTTTTATAACTCATCTAAAAAAATTATTAGTCTACACAAAAAAATTTTACTGAAATAATAAAAATCGAAATTACTTAAAATAACCGTAAAAAGTTTTCGACCAATTTTTATTGTATACCACTTTATTTATACATTAATGAGGTTAAGTCCATGAATGTTTTTTTTCCAACGTTCCACGTTCCAATTAAGCATTAGCACACTTCGGCATTGTGCGCCACTGAGTCGCATTATGCTCTGTAGTTGGAAAACTACCTGAAATACAGTATAGAATGCGTCTTACAAAAACAGTTTTACATAAAAAATAAAAAATAAAAACAATATGACAAAACTTATATGCTGCTAGTTAATATTAAGATTTTAATATTTTCAAAACAAATGTCTACATTGTCCAGTCTTGAGCAATTGGTTAAGTTTTCCTATATGAAGACCGTCTTATTGGTTTTAAGACATGATGAATTCATAAATATGCATTAAGATCATCTTTGGTAAGACGATGGTTTCAAGCATGAACTTATTCGGTTTAATATTAGCTTTAGACGAATAAGATTAGTTTAAGACGAATCTTGAGGTCATCTTAGTTCATCAATTTTCGTAATGATTCTAATGTATCCGATGATCTGATTTGCTGAGAAATGTATCATACTATTGTTTACAAATGTAAACAAACGTACCTCATAAGAAATAAAAAATAAGAAAAATATGACGAGCAAAGGTAAAAGTAAAAATTATACTTCGGTAGAAAAAAATTATTTTCTTCGAATTTTTAAGCAATACTCTCATGTGAAATTGAAAATAAAATAGTAAAAAAATAGTAATAAAAAAAACTAGCATAAAATCGCAAACATATTATTAATTCAAAGACTGCTGGAATAGGTAATCTGAGACGATTAACTTTAGCTAAATTCTGTTCTATTAGTGGTAATATTCAATATTTAATACTGATTTGGTCTCTTTTTGAACTCTCTTGATCCAACTCTTTTTTTAAAATTCGATGTGTGAATAAAAGTCAAAAGGATTTAGTATATCTCGAAAGTAGCATTTAGGAATACGTATAATCATGTATTCATCGTCAGAATCAAAATCGATATCAATATATCAATATCAATATTGATATTACGTAAACTCAAAAAATTCAAGATCTTCACTACTTTTTTCACTGAAAAGTTATTAAGGTTGTCTTAAGTCTACTAAAATGCTGACTAACAGATTATCCTCTTTTTTAAAAAAGTAAGGATAATAGTCTTATTTGATTGTGAATACATCAACAGTTTTCAATTCTTAATATCGCCTTAAGCTAATGACTATGAATATTTATCCAACCACACATATCTTAGATAAGATTTAACTTTCACGTTTGTCTTAAGATTGCGTCTATGAATCACACACCAAAAACAGTCATCTTTCCCAAAATGTTATTAATAGACTCTGGTTACTTCAAAAGGTGGAGATATGGTGAAAATTTTGATTTCGATTTTCGGACCGGTTATTATAATTTGCCTATACTGGGAAGTTAAGGACGTTCGAAAGAGTCATTTTGCGGGGATAGACGTAAGAGAGTATCAAGCGACTGCGCATGTTCGCAGCGTTACAGATTTAATGTATACGTTGAAACTAGATTTAAATATTCTATGGTTATTTGGTAAATAATAATACTCGTGAGTCGTGACTCGTAATGCTTCTTTTATTTTAAATAAAAAATTAAAATCTTGTAAAATCTTTGCTTCTCTAAAATGATAAAATTACTTATATAATTCATTATTACTTTCCAAAATGCATTTGAACATACCTTTATCTTTGGCTCAAATAAATCCTAGTTTATTTAACAACAATTTACATAGTTTTATAAAAACTTCGGTGCATTTTAAACTATGTTTTATTCGATTATAAAATATTAAATTTTTAGTTTCTCCATAAGACCCAATGTTAAAAGTATGATATTCAATATCGAAAAAAACGAAAAAATGCATTTGAACTAACATTTTGAAGCATACCAAGGAATTCGTATTGGCTTTTTTTATAACATATTTAATTTACAAGAACATCTCTGCATTTTTTTTTCTCTTTCGAACGTCCTTAAGAACAAGAAAGATATTATTTTTATTCAAATTATAAAGACAATTTTCAAACAAAAAGAAAGCCAATTTCAAAGATTTTTATTAAAATGTCCTTTGATTTACGACGCTAATCCTAGCTGTAGAATTATGAGCCCCGAAGGTTGCTGTTTGTAACGATATTATTGTAAGAGAGTTCCTTTGAAAAAAAATATTAAGCGGCCATACACCCAATACTGATATAGGAGTTTTTTTTTAAAATAGTTATTATAAATATAGAAATACGGTAGTACGTATTATTAAATAATAGTAATCATTCTTCCGGTTCAGCAAAATATTTAACTATGTCAGTAACTTTATATGTTGAATTAATATAATTGCAAGGCTTGTGTTCAATATGACTGTTATTTGTTTAAATCTTAATCAATTTTTATTTATATCGAAAAAACATGAAAGGCAAAACTGTCTAAATTGCAAGTTAGCATATAACAGTATTATCGCTATGTTCTCCACTCCAACAATAGTAATGGAAGCACTCCTTAAACTAACTCGACTGTACATATGCATTGTGACTGAGTCAAAGGCTTCGGAATACGGTTGAGAAATAGTACCAGATGGCTTGCCAATAATCTCGAAGCAACTCTCAACTGGATAAAAAATAATACAACAAATGAATTGGACCATTTGAAGTTAAATTACTTGGCAGATCGTAATTTGGTATACATGATATACATTGGCGACGAAGAACAAATATTTATGTCAGTTTTCATAGCCAATATTGCAAGTACTTCAGTAAACGGCCCAGAGTTATTTCTTGGAATACCAAAAGGCATGAGTCTAACCATTCTTGGTTAGAATCATAAAGAGTCATAAAGTGCTCTCATAAAGAGCTTCTCATGGAAAAAGGCTTCTGATCCTAATTGCGGACACTTACTGGCTACTGTTGTTGCGATAAGCAAATTCACAAAATAATCTTACAGGGAACGATCATTTGGGTGGAATAAGAAAATCTCAACCAAATGAAATTAATGAAGTATCGCTAAGAGACATCATAACGTATATTAAGACTATCAGACATTTGAACACGTTTGAAGGAAAGAAGACACAATTTATCAATCTGATCGCAGTGTATATCTAATGATTTTGTCATTAAATCCAATATAATCTAATCTACTTATCGATAAGCAGACTCATGTGTTTAATTTTCGAACTTCTATCTCCATAAAGTAATGAGTATATAGAAACAAATCGGGTGCGGACTTGCCACATAACTAATACATACACTCTATTTGTAAATACAACTTGTACGGCAGTTTTTTCAGATTTTTTTGACTTGTTGATTTGTATCTAACTAATAAAGCATGCTATCAAATTTATCGAGTCTAAATTTGTGGAAATCCATTTTATAGGTTATAAAAACTTTTTAACAAAAAATAGAATCAACGAATAAAGAAAGTAACTGAAAAGCAAAAAATAAACAATAACCTTTTTAATCTAACTAAGTCTTACACTAATGTAAATACCTAAATAATTTTAGGTATTCGGCGCCAAACTAACAAAATGTAATATTTTGTAATATTTACTTTACCAAAAATCAGATTCACCTTTCGCCCATTTCGATGGAGATTTTGTGACACTGACTCAAAATTATTTAGGTATTTACATTAGTGTAAGACTTAGTTAGACTAAAAAGGTTATTGTTTATTTTTTGCTTTTCAGTTACTTTCTTCTTTCGTCGGTTCTATTTTTTGTTAAAAAGTTTTTATTTTTCACTTTTCAGTGCCTTTCTTTTTTCGTACATGTTATAGTGTCATTAGAACTACATAAGTGTACCAAGTTTCAACAGAATCGGTTCACAGATAACAATTCAGTGGGTCAACAATCCATTTTTGCCTATTTTTCTACCCTTAAGGACGAAAGTTTATGGTACCAACTTCGAAGTATACCCTATCCAATAAAAAATGGATTATTGAAATCGGATTACTCTGTAAAAATTTATGCGTGGTCATACATAATATATATATATATATATATATATATATATATATATATATATATATATATATATATATATATATATATATATATATATATATATATATAAGATAAGACATATATATAACGATATTGAGTGCTTCCAAAGTGTTTACATTCAGACAACATACAGCGATTATGATATTTGTTGTTTAGTGGAAGCGTTGGGAAGTCTTATTTTTTTTAGTTTTTTTGTGGCTAAAATTTGAAATAATTTTTCAAATTTATATGGGACCAAATTTGAAATTTTTTTTCAAATTTATACGGGACCAAATTTGAATAATTCCCTATCTAAAAAAAAAAAGTATCAAAATCGGACTACTCTGTAAAAAGTTATGCGTGATCATATATAAAACATTTAAAAAAAAAATATACAGATTGAATTGAGTACCTCCTTCTTTTCGTCGGTAAAATAGGTTTTTTCTTTAAACTAATTATCTATAATTTTGTGGTCTTCAATTTTTTGTCACTAAATAGTAACTGCGAGTGGCATGTAGGTATCTATTATTCGTAAAACATTTATATGCTATAATTACACGAAAATATAAAACGCGTCTAAAGAAGTGTGTATAACTTCAAAAAGAAACAAAATAGCGAGGAAAGTTTTAATACAGTTGTTGTATCTTGCTTAAGAAAAACTTGGGAAAACCGAAAAATAACAAATAAAAGTAGTGCTAGCTTTATTGTTGGCTAGTGCTGCTTTTATAAATTGCACCTTTATATCTTTCAAAAATAAGAAAAACAGTTAACGCCCCTGGTATAATTAAATTAAATCTAATTACATCAAATTAAGCCACTTATTATTAAAAACGTGACAAGTGTAATCGAAATCAGCCAAGCAGTTTTCGAGATATTTGAAAACAAAAAGTTATTTTTATTAAATTTAACAACCTGTATCTCGAAAATAAAGCTTGAAAACATCCAAGTTCATAATAACTTTTCTTATTTTTGAGAGAACTATCACTTATTCAATTTTTCAGATTATAATCTGGGACATCTTATGTATATAAGTGCACCATTATATATATAGTAACAACTTTTATTCGAAAACCGAATGAATAAGGCACAAATCCACTATAAAATTTTAAAACCTGACATTTGTGGCCAAGTGTACCAGTTTTTTGTTTAATTTGGTGGCGATGCAAAGAGTTGTGTAATTTAGTTTTTCTAAATCGTTTCAAAACGTTTCCTTACAACAATTACTTTTGGGATTCTATAAAGAGGTTTATGGAAGACGTGTCCATTAGTGAGGTTAACATTTGTTGGTGGGTTTTTAATTTGAAATATTTGGAATCATGTTCTTCTTATACTTTCTGAGTGATATTATTTTGGTAAAATAACAAGATAAGGGTATACATGGGTAAGTAGTCCTTATCTTGGGTCTTGCGTAATTAGTTCAACCCAGCACTGATAAATTAAGTAATCCAGCACTAATTATAGTTATATTATTGTTCACTATTCTATCTTTTATTAACTATGGTAAAGTTTTAAAAAAATGTTGTTCTCATGTTTAGTTTCTTGATCATAGCTCTCGCTCCAAATATAATAAACTGGTTAGTTGTAATGTTTTAAATTGGTGTTATAATATTATGGAAGTAAATGTAATTCGTTTTCTAGATCAGATTTTAGTATAATAGTGTGGTACGTAAATACGGAAATATATGTTTTTTATTTTTGGGATTTTTGAGAAAGCCACTAAATTAGCAAATAAGTAATAACGACTAGCCAGTTCATACTGATAATGCCTTTGTCGAAATACGTATTTATATAATATTAGCTGTTTCCCACGATTTTGTCCGAATTTATATGAAAGCTAAATATATATGTATTGAAAATAATAATAATAATAATAACGTTTATTTTTCCGACTTAATTTACAAATATCGATATTTAAGGCTAACTAAGAATTGTAGCTTAATGCTAGATAGCCTATAGCCTTCTTCATGAATATGGCTATCATAGATAAAAAGAATTTTTTAAATCTGATGTTCCAGAGATTAGCGCTTTCAAACATACAAACAAAAAACTCTTCAGCTTTATTATATTAGTATAGATTAGTGTTTCACCGAGGCTACGAGGTAACCTCGCCTCGCCTCGGCCCTTGGTTACGAGGCACGAGGCGAGGCGAGGTATATTGTGTCAAAAACCTCGCAAATTCCTCGCCTCGGCCGAGGCAAATTTACAAAAAGTAAATTTAAAAAAAAAAAAATGTATTTTTACAAAAAAACTGAAGCAATAGATGATTATTTTGCAAATATTTTTTCAAATGTCCAGCGATCCTACCTAGTAGATGTCGAAAGTCATCGTCTCTAAAATTTATATACATATATATAAGTTTTTTTACCATATTATGTGCATTCATGCAAAATAAGTCAAAGTTAGTAAAAATTTTTGAGGATGATAGCTAACCCAACCCAAGCAAGGCGAGGCGAGGTGATGCCAAAACCTTGCCTCGCCTCGTGAAACACTAGTATAGATAAATAATTGGGACAATTTTATTTAAAAAACCCAGAGTTCTTTTTGGTTATCTTTGATAATATTTGATAATCTTTATATCATTATCTTTTCTTTATGATACCATTGCACTTGGGGCGCCATAGGAAGCCAATTTAGACTGGTTATACCTATGTTCGCAATCTGATGTAGGTATTGAATTCAGAGTCCATTACTGGTGTTATTACCAACTGTTAATATGGCCAACTATTGATTCTTTCTATAGAACTATAGAACCCTTCTATCAAAATGCGATATTTATATCACAATTTTGTTATGAAATTCGAATCACGTATTTGTGTACGTAATTGATATTAAAATTTTTATTATCGTTTTTGTTAAATATGGCAACAAGAACCGTTGAGTTGATTATTATTGTTGTTGTATACTTGTATTAGCTTATAAATAGTTCGTTAAAACGTTCATAAACAATATTTGGTATTTAGTCTATAAAACGGATTGTTTGCTGATTGTGTTTAATTAAATGCACGAATAGCTTAACGGGAAAGCATTAGACAAGGAATTCTCTAACCAATGAGTGACCATGAGTGAGATATAAAAGTATGCAATGTCTTTAGATTTTAGAGAGATTCACATGCAAATGACCTTTTGAAAGTCAAAGATATCAATCATTTATGGTTGCTCATAGTATGGTATAAGACTATGGCTCGTATTCATAGTGTAATCTTGAGCAAGTTCTTAAACTTATCTTCAAGAATACCGTCTTATTGGTTTTAACACATGGTGAATTCATCCGTATTCATAGTCTGAAGTGTAAGTTCTCCTTCAGCAAGATCTTAAGGTAACGTTTAGATTCATAGACGCTATCTTCAGGCAATTTGGAATGTTACAACTAATAGTGGTAACTTGATTGACTTTAGCTAAAGTCAATCGTCACGGATTATCTATTCCACCAGTGTTTCAATTATTAATATGTTTGGGATTTTATACATTTGCTAGTTTTCAGGTAATTATAAATTATTATCTCATGATAGTATTGCTTCAAAATTTGAGAAAAAAATTTTACCTTTGCGTAATTATTACGGAAATTGATGAACACAAATTAAGATGATCTCAAGATTCGTCTTCTAATCTTAAACCGAATAAAATCATGTTTGAAACCATCGAAGATGATCTTAATGTATATCTTTGAATTCATCATGCCTTAAAACCAATAAGACGGTCTTCATAAGCTTAAGCACTTGCTCAAAACTGGACTATTAATACGGGCTTAGAAGTTTAAACACAATATTGTATATGTATATTTTATTATACACTAATAGGGGCTTCAAAAGTTTTTCAATGATAGAATTCTAGAGTTTTAACGAACCATCTTGTCTATTTTAAGGGGTGGGTAACCCACCTGGTTCTAGGGATATTGTTTAAAAAATGAATATAAGAAATACATCACATACTTATATTGCTGAATTCGTGCTTTAATAAGCTTTAGTTTGGCTTTACACGATGCCCTTGAAATAAATTTTATTTTTCTTTCGCTTTTCAATCCTTAAAACTGAAACTTCAATTTTAATTTTAAACATCATGCCCCTATTTGGGTAACTGCATATTACAACTAATGCCTAATTTTGATCATTTAAATCAAATAGTCTGTGACAGACAGACAGAAGTACATCGGAGTGATTCCATAACAGTTTCGTTTTGCAAATTTTGGCATGGAACCAATAGAGACTAACAATAAAACAACACAGATTAACTTGTGAATTATGTATTCTTACCGCAGACAACCATCAAATAAGCAGTCTTACCAGATTGGGTTATTTCATGCCAATTGGGCTATCTACATTACCGATTGGCGGTTGAGTTTTATTCATTGCTACGGATAGCCGATTGGATTACTTGAACATAATATTTCTAGCTGTGTACATATATTTTCTATTATTAAATAGAAGATTCTTATGGACAACATAATTTTTCCACTTTTAGTCTTGTTTTTAGGACATTTTTTAACACAGGTTGTTATTTTTATTGTATTTTCGTCAAAAAGTATTTTCTATATTATTTCCTTCCATACACAATTGAAAAATATTTTATATACACTTTTTCCTCTGAAACGGTTGATTTTTGACTGCTCAAATCCCATCCCACCACCTCTATTTTTGTCATATGGTAAAACGGTATAGTCAAAATGTCATAAAAATGGAACACAGTTATCACGTTAAATCTATGTAGATTAAGCGAATTTTTCCAAGGTATCGTAATGAAATCAAATCAAGTTGTCAAACCATTGTGATAGTTGCAATATTAATTTTTATAATTTTATTAGAATATTGACCCGTATTTAAATCAAAACCACTGGATATAAGAAAAAATGTTTCAAACAGAAGATATACTTTTTTTTTGTAATATTTTAGCGAGTTTTCGAAGAAAATGTTGGTAGAAATGCGTAGAAGTAGACGCAGCTCCAGCGTAACGAATTTATTATCTCTCGCACCGTTTAAAAGATAGGTATTTGGCATATTTTTCATGCGGCCACGGATGAATGGAACAAAATGTTTTATAGACTATATGTTTTCCGGAAAAGTTATCTACTGTCTGGTAAAACCGCTTCAAAATTGTTTCAACTGTGTTAATATGACTTGGGAACAAAGAGGCATTACACAATATTAGCGAATATCCTGAAAGGAAATAGAGCTATTGGTCTCGTACCGACTTCAAAATTTTGCAAAAACTTCTTCAATGTCCATCGATCCTACATAGTAGATGTCGAAAATCACCATCTGTAAAATTTATATATATATCGAGGGAAATGGAGGGGGGGGAGTATAAAGAAAGAAGAAAACACAAAATATAAAATATCTCTCTTAATATTAGAACAATCGAAAAATGCGTATGAAATAAAGTTGTAGAAAATCAAATTTGCTACAATTCATCACCTTATCGTTTTTGCTGAAACTCTAATGTGTACAGAGATATTGAGGAATTTAATTTTCAATCTTCAACCGTCAATATTTCTGTAAATATTAGTGTAACAGCAAAAATGATAAGGAACAAGATTACAGTAAAATTAAGTACCTACAACTTTACTTCTTATAAATTTTTCGATTTTTCGAATACTAAGGGAGGTATGTCAAATTTTGTGTCTCCCCATCCCTCTAAGCTCCCTTTTCCGATTTTACCAATTAACGAACTTGACCTTTTGAATACCTAAAGCGCCACAAATACCAAATTTCATTCCAATCAGATAAAAATTGTGACCGCTACTTGACATATCTCCCTTATTCGAAAAATTTTTAAGAAGTAAAGTTGTAGGTATTAAGTTTTACTGTAATTTTGTTTCTTATCTTTTTTCTGTTACACTAATATTTACAGAAATATTGACGATTTAAGATTGAAAATTAAATTCCTTAATATCTCTGTACACATTCGAGTTTGAGCAAAAATGATAAGGTGATGAATTGTAGCAAACTTGATTTTCTACAACTTTAATCCTAACGCATTTTTCGATTGTTCAAATATTAAGAGAGATATTTTATATTTTGTGTGTTCTCCGTTCTTTAGTTATACCATAAAAAGCTTGTTTTAAAAAATGTTTTTTTAATAGAAACTTATTTCTTATTCAAATAAAAAATAATAATCTGAAGAATTTCAGGACTAACATACCAGTATAATATCCTGTTTTTATTCCGAATACTGTATGTGTATGTACACTGTTCTATGGCACGCCGTTTTACTAAAAAATTATGAAATTATTTTGAAAATTATGTACATAAGTAAATTTAATTCGTGTATTTTCATTACGTACATAATTTTTTTTTAAATTAAATTTTATGCTGATTTTTTTTGAACTAATAAATAGTAAAATGGCATGCTGTACTGTTCTGTATTCAGTAATGACGTTTTCTGTAGAAATCATCTTTTTTTTTTAAATCTATAACTATGTTAAACTTTACTAATTATGAAATATTTTTATAAAACTTCTTCAAGGTTAAATTAATAATAAATCAGGCCTTTAAAATTGGTTAACTGATGAATTAGACATCTTTAAAAACAAGTTTTTGAAAAAATACTTTTTTTTTGTGTATTCTATTAAATTATAATATTTATAAAGATGAAGACACAATGCCAATCTACCATGTAAAACAAATTTTTTTGTAAAAAGTGAATAATCTTTTTACTTTTCATATAATTTATTGATGAATATCATTTTCATTGTATCTAAATATTGTTTTAGTTTTCCGTTAATTGTTTTATTGTTAAAATATTTCAAATGAAATAGATAATAATATTTGTTTGAATCTATAGTAAGTATATTGACTAGTTTTGCAATTTGCAATTCTTGAACAATGCACTATCATAAAATAAGTTTTATAATTCAATGCATGTTTTATAATACCATTTCACTAGTACTTTATTGAATAAAAAAAGTAATGGAATTATTTATCAGTTTTTTCCAACATACTTTATTTGAAAATATTATTAGAAATTTGAAAAATAATGTTATAGTTTTCGTCGACAAATCTCATCTAGTCTACAGCCAAACACCAAAAAATAATGAAAAGTTGCATTTGTTTCACAAATGTTATCGATATCGAAGATACTTGTTTAACAAAATATAGCATTTAAAAAGTCGCATAAATATGAAACGTTATTATATACCATTTTTTGACATCAAATGCTTGATATGAAAAATCATACACATCTAGGTATGGGGATCGAACCCACGACCTCTGGCATTCTAGACCAATACTCTACCAACTGAGCTACCTTAGATGTTATGGTAGTGCTATGCATATGATCTTTCACTATCATTTTTGATGCCATTGTATTATTAATTTTGTTTGTTTACTATTAACAAATTTTAAATTGTTTTTTGTAAACTAGCGTCTATTTTATTTCCATTGTTAGTATGGTTGCCTTTTCGGTTATATTATACCAACGGAACCGACTAGCGTAGAGCATTGGTCTAGAATGCCAGAGGTCGTGGGTTCGATCCCCATCCCTAGATGTATATGATTTTTCATATCAAGCATTTGATGTAAAAAAATGTTATCATTGTTCAGACATATTACTTAAATGTCAAAGTAAGTAAACGCTAGTCGCTTCCGTTGGTATAATATAACCAAAAAGGCAACCATACTAACAATGGAAATAAATAGACGCTAGTTTACAAAAAAACAATTTCAAAAATATGTAAAAGTAAATAAACAAAATTAATAATACCATGGCATCAAAAGTGATAGTGAAAGATCATATGCATAGCACTACCATAACATCTAAGGTAGCTCAGTTGGTAGAGCATTGGTCTAGAATGCCAGAGGTCGTGGGTTCGATCCCCATCCCTAGATGTGTATGATTTTTCAAATCAAGCATTTGATATCCAAAAATGATATCAATGTTCAGACATATTACTTAAATGTCAAATTAAGTAAACGTTAGTCGCTTCCGTTAATATAATATAACCGAAAGGCAACCATACTAACTATGGAAATAAATAGACGCTAGTTTACAAAAAAACAATTTAAAAAATATGTTATTATTTATATTATTAAAATGTTATTTTACTTTTCGGCTTATAAAAATTTTAGTTGATATCAAAAACCTTAACTGCGAATAATTTCATTTCTCGCTGCAACAGTAATACAGGTGCACCCTTTGGCTTGCCATTAAATGACTTCCCATTCCTCTCAGTTATTTTTTTCCCAAATTTTGTTCAACGGCTACAATAGTCTTCCTCTTCTTAGCCTGCCTTTGATTAACTTTTTTTCGGATTATTTCTAATGAGGTTTTTGACAACACTTTCTTCTTCCATTCTTTTTAAGAGTCCTAACCATGCTAATCTTTTTATTTATATCTCTACAATTATACCTCGTTCTTCACATGCCTTCTATAGTTCTTTAGTCAATCGATGGTTTTCTTTAGAGGCTTCCATTCCCAAATTCTCAGTAAATTTTCCGTTACGAAACCAGATACTCAGAGTATCTAGGCTTCGCTTCTGTTATTACTGGTCTTACTTTACCAATTTCATTTTCATTAACTTTGATATGTTCGTCGCCAGTTTTTTAGTTCTTAGTTCCATTTAATAATGGTTTCAAGATATTTCAAATATTTTCGATAGTTTTACCTTAGACTACCCAACGTTATCTGCAACAACTAACATTTGTAGGCATAGCCTACCCAACCCCGGGTACATGGGGGGCGGTTGGGTGCGAAGCTAACTACATAAACCCTGAGAAAACCTTGTGTTAAGGAAGCCAGAGATTATTTAAACAAAGCATATTATAATTTTAAAATCTGTTATATCTACCATGATCTTTATTTGCCCTATCTAATCGGCATAAAAAAGTTATTTCTCGAATTTTAGTAATCAAAATAAACGCATTTTCAGTTATTACCTACGTATTTTCAGTTATAATTACGTGAAAAACTTTGATACTAGACGTACTTTTTGGGTAATTAGTAAGTAGTACTCATATGTCCACCACTCCAAGTAGCCGAGCGTTAAGTCTAAGGCGTTATGTCTGCGCAGTATGCCTACTTGGAAACTGGGAGGTTATGGGTTCGAATCCCGACATTGGCAGTTATTAAGAGAAAAAAAAGGGGCGGATAATTGACTAAACTGTCGGCGTATGGACAAGAACGAAGTAACCGGCTATGATTGAGAAGGTTTTCTGCAGTTTCCTTCACGAACTCCAGATGAATATCGGCATAGTTCCTATCATAGTCGGCTGCAGCCGCATATCCTACCAATTCCTAGTCTATTCACAAAAATTCCTTCCACTCCTCTCACATTCTCACATCCTTTGCCATCACAATGGACCTTATGGTCGAAGTGTAGCCCGTCCAGGGCAGCCTTTACAATCTACCTCTACCTCTACCATGATATTGTGTTTTTGTTTGACTTTTAGTTTAGTTTACCGACTCCTTCCGTCATTTATTGGTTATTGCTATGCAGTCTACATCATCTGCTACAGTTAACAGCTAAAGACTTAGCTACTCCAGTCATATTATAGTCGACTAATATTATGTTCATCCCATGTCCGGGTATATGTTTGGGCGTAAAGTTAGCAACATTATCCCTGAAAAACAATTGTAGGCGTAGCTAATCCAACCCCAGGTACATGGGGGGGGGTCAAATCTGAGATATCTACCTTGATCTGTAATTGCCCTCTCTGATCAGCCTCAAAAAGGTGAAACCTTTTAATTAGTCAAAAACTCTTAATTAGTAAAAAAACACATTTAAACTTACACCAAGGTTGGGAGGAGCAAATCTGAGGGCTTGCCCGATTGCTTTTTGTTTTCAGATACCCAAATAAGCATTTTTGTTGCAATCTGTAGCTGTACGAACTCTTTCGCGTCAATAGCTATGCTATTTTATAATTAGAAGCGATAGGTGGAAAATCTGGTTAGAGGGCAGAACAATGTAAAAAACAAAGAACAACTTAAAAAAAGAAATATACAAACTTTAATCATAACGGACGATTATAAAACTCTAGATACAAACTTTTTCATAATAGAAAGATATACAAATTCTCAACATTTTTATTCTGATCAGAGATAGTAAAAGTAAGTTGTAAAATGTTTTTAATTAAACAATAATTATATTTACTGTTATATTCATAGGTAAGTATAAAAAAAAAATATGTCAATTAACCCAAAAGTATGACACAGTAAATAAATAAAAATATTAACAGAATTATTTATAATATTATAGAAAAGAATTATTATATTATACATAATTGTTTTTATTTACAATTTAAATTGTTTAATTTACTATTATTTTTACACAAATATAATGGAGTAAAAACATAACTGAATGTATCTAGTTTAGTATGCTTCTCTTGATTATTCTTTCACATGCATCTTTACATTCAGATCAATGAATATATAAATAATTTAAAAAAATTATTTTACATTAATTGTGCACACAATGTATTATGTTGGGTATTGTGTGTGAGGCTATTATAGAGTATAATATCAGAGGTAGAAGACGATTTGTTTACGCGGACAGTAATTTACAATAGAGACAGAAGGCGATTGGAAACCATCTCTATTGTTTTTTGAGGATGGCATGGCAACTCTTAAATGTATTTAATTTACGCAGAAAGTAATTTGCATTACAGGAATACGGTTGACAACCATCCCTATTGTTTTTTTTTTGTTTTTTGTTTGGGGGGGGGGGGTATTCTAGCCTACAATGTATAGTAGTTTTAATTAATTTGCAATAGAGGCAGAAGGCGATTGAAAACCATCCCTATTGTTTGTTGGGGATGGGATGCAACTCTTCAATGTATCTAGGTTACCCAGAAAGTAATTTGCATTAGACGTAGAAGGTGGTTGAAAACCATCCCTATTGTTTTTTGAGGATGGCATGCAACTCTTCAATGTATCTAGGTTACCCAGAAAGTAATTTGCATTAGACGTAGAAGGTGGTTGAAAACCATCCCTATTGTTTTTTGAGGATGGCATGCAATGTATTTAATTTACGCAGAAAGTAATTTGCATTACAGGAATACGGTTGACAACTATCCCTATTGTTTTTTTTTTGCGGGGGGGGGGGGTATTCTAGCCTACAATGTATAGTAGTAGTATTCCTAATGTTAAGAGTTAATGGTGAGTTTTATTTCTTGCGCGTGAACTGTATATCATAATAATAATAATAATAACGGGGTTTACCTCTGTTTCTGAGACACAACGGTCTATAAAAGAGGCCACCTACATAATTATTTTTCAACCTTTATTAATTTATTTAACTGTACATTTTTTTTGATGTGAGTGGAGGACAAGGAATTCATATACAGACTAGGAATTGGTAGGTTGTGCAGACGACTTTGATAGGAACTATGCCGATATTCATCTGGAGTTCGTGAAGGGAAACTGCAGAAAACCTTCACAAGCATAGCCGGTTACTTCGTTCTTGTCCATACACCGACCACCGACAGTACCACCCGATTAATTTTTTAATTGACAAACTGCCGATGTTGGGATTCGAACCCATTACCTCCCAGTTTCAAGTAGAGCACCTTAACAAGCACGGCTACTTGGCGGGTGTGAACTGTATATAAATATGAAACAAGCACATGTCAATAATATGCATTATGAACAGAATTACAGTAGTAACCACCTTAATTGTAATTACATAACAAAGGACACCGCACAAAAAGATAGGATTTTGGCCCTTGTAGCTTATGATGGCCTATCAAAAAAGTAGCTTGAACTTGTTTGGACTTGTAAAAAATTAACTGAAATTAATAGATTAATTTAAATTAAAAGATTAATAAAAAAGGCGTTACGCAGGAGCTGCGTCAACTTAGCGAATTTCCTTAGAATACATAAATCACTCTCTAGCGATCAGAATTTTAGTGTGATCAACATGAAACATATGACATGATTTTAGTATTTGAAAAATTTAAATTTATTAATAGCCAAAATACAACCATATACGACGATTAATAATAGTATGCTATTGTAGTTTAAAAATACTATGGAAACGACAATCAAAATTGACATTTCAAAATTGAAACAAAATTTAATAAAATAATTTTGTAGTTATTTTTTAGAAGTAAGGTATTGTTTCTGTGAAATTAGAAAATCAACAAAAAATTTAACCGACTCCATAAAAAGAAGGAGGAGATTCTATGTTCGACTATATGTATTTTTTATAAATGTATGTTCACCGATTTCTCCGTCAATTGTGGATCGATTTTCTAAATTATTGTTTTGTATGAAAGAATATACTCTCGACGTGGTCCCATTATCATCAATCCATAATCTGATGAGGAGATCCCTTCAAACCGATCAGTAGGTAGCCATACCAATAATGATATTTTATTACAAGTAATGTAACGAGTAACTGAGTTAATTGTTTGAATACCCAGTACATACTGAGTTGTATATTAATGATTGAATTGTTAACAATTCTGCATATTCGAGGAACATTTAATCACAAATTATGAGAAAACTACTGAGTTTATGAAAAAAAATTTCAAACAAAAGTTGTTTATTTTAAAATGGAAATTATTTATTGGAAAAAATTTCAGCTCGTCATCTCTTTTCGTTCTTGAGTTATCGTGTCCACAGACAGGCAGACGGACAGGTGGAAATAGCCGAATTTTATGCACACATATACCAAACATTCATCCCTACGATCAATATTTTTAAGCGTTACAAAGTCGGGATTAAACTTAATATACCTTATACATTTACATATACTGGGTATACAAATTATACGTAATAGGTTTGGACAAGAATTGCTACTTAAATACCGAATTTCATTCCAATCGGAATAAAAGTGCGACCGCTAGAGAGTCCACAGACATTTTAAAAAAAGTACATATATATATGTTGATATGAATGAAATTTGATACAAACTTTAGCGATAGTGATTTTTAACAGCTAATAGGTAGGACCGATGGACATTTGAAGAAATTTTTACGAAATTCCAACATTGGTGCAAAAACAATAGCTGCATTTCCTTTGGAGGAAATTCGCTAAATTCAAGCAGTTAGGTAAAAATTCAAAGCAGCTAGTAAGCTAATGTAGAGTTGACATTGAATTATTTCAAGCTTTTATTTAACTTGCAATGTTTGTAAGTATGCATTTTAGCCTGTATGTATGTATGTATGTATGTTCGGGTCAAATCTTGCAAGCTGAATGAAAACCACTCCCTCTTATCCTACGGAGTTGAATTTTTACTGGTTGGTTCAGTTCCTATGACAATGCATTTTTATGGTAACCATGAAAAGAATCGATAAGGGGAAAGGGGGGGGGGGATTAGAGGAAGGGGGAAACACAAAATTTGGTATATCTCTCTTAATATTGAAGAAATCGAAAAACACATAAGAAGTAAAATTGTAGAAAATTAGTTTTACTAAAAAAAGCTTGTTTTTAAAAATGTTTTCATTATAGAAACTTATTTTTAAATAATATCGATGTTTTTTAGACATAAGATTACATGTTATGCATGCAATGGAACAAGTTTACGAGAATAATTTTTAAAATAAAGATTTTTAAATGTTATTGCATGCAATCGTGCCTGAGTCGATAGCAACGTGCGTCTAGCAACTTTTGTAACCCAGCCATCATAAGCTACAAAAAAATATTTAAAAAATCATTTTAACTGAGTTTTATGATCAGTTTTATGATTGTACCTCAGTAACTGGGAAAAGGTATTTTTTTTCTACTTTTATATATTGGGGCTAGTAGCGAAAGTTATCCAATTTGAAAAACCTCGGTATATTTTAAAGGGAAAAAAATTTTGTAAACATTTAATTCTTATAATTTTTTAAACCCAAAAGCAATCGTGCTGCAAGAAAATGGGATATTTTTCCAACTTATCGAAAATCGAACAAATAACAATGTAAACGGTTCGTTCATATCGTGATATCAATTATATTTATACGTTTAAAACCTTTAGTTATGTTTTCAGTGAAATATATTATGTAAAATTTGGTTTGAAAATACTGTTTTATTTATTTTATGCCTTTAATGATTTAATTATTGCCTATTTAAAGAGATAGAATTGGAAAGTAGATAAATTATGTTGTTCAACAATAAAGTTTTCTAAAATAATTGTAAAACTATTATACTTTGTTGTTGAAATCATGAACTAATTATGAATATTTGTTTTTAGAATGCGGAAATTAGAATCTTATTTAAAATAGGATATACTTTATTATTGTATCATTTAGCAAGCTATGTATAGTCCAGGTGGAATCGGAGCACGAGTATCGGAAACTATTCGCTAACTATGCATGTTGTCATGGGATAACTTGGGATAATAGTTGTGATATATTATTTCACTTGATTTTGCAAAATAATTTTCGAGGAACGTTTTTAATCTACTTTAACAATAAGGTATCAGTAACATATTATTATTTTTGTATACTAAGCGGCATAGGATGAAAGAACTAGCGTATACTATATAGACAAACATGTCGTTGAATTTTTAATTAAATAGTGATATGAAAAATTAACTCATTCACCAAGCATGGAACCCTGGACCTCTGGATTTCTAGCCCAATGTGCTACCGTTACACCACAGGTGATACGGATGAATGGTCAGTTTTTTCATATCATTGACAGTATTAATTTGAAGTCAACATTAACTTATTACTCTAACAGATTATTATATGTATATAATTAAGCGTCACAATCAAGGGCGTAGCTATGGTGGGGCAGGCTAGGGCGATTCCCCCCCCCCCCACCACACTCTTGCCTGTATGAATGGAGCAAATTTTAATTTATTAAAGTTGGAAACATTATTAAAATTTCAACCAAATATGATCAAACTATCGCGTTGTCCATATTGTTAAAGAAATTCGCAATATATAAAATAAAGCGAGAAATAAAAAAAATTTAGACAAAATGGAAACCCGACTTCAAAAATCAAATATTCTAAAACAAAAAATTCACTAAAAAGTAAAAAAATAATTGCATATTCTTGTGCCAATTTTAGTTCACCTAAGCAAAATTTTTTAAATATATATGTACAATTATTGTTATTTTTGGAGTCGGTGTCACCATAGATAAATTCACATAAAATTTGGATACCGCCTCCAAAAATAACAATAATTGTACATATATATTTAAAAATTTTTGCTTAGGTGAACTAAAATTGGCACAAGAATATGCAATTATTTTTTTACTTTTTAGTGAATTTTTCTCTATGCTGACACCGACTCCAAAAATAAAAATAATTGTACATATATATTTAAAATTTTTTGCTTAGGTGAACTAAAATTGACACGAGAATATGCAATTATTTTTTTACTTTTTAGTGCATTTTTGGTTTTAGAATATTTGATTTTTGAAGTCGGGTTTCCATTTTGTCAAAATTTTTTTTATCTTAGCATTTGTCTTTGATCGACTAATATTATTACATACTATAGACTTTACAAATGACATCCTTTTTTCAAAGTTTTGGTTTTAAGAATCTATTTTTGTTCAGCTATTATTCAAAATTAGCCTTTTATTCAAAATTATACAGTTTATGTTGAATTAATTCGGTTTTATATAAATATATAAACATATATTGATATGAAAAAATAAGATAATAATGGTCTAAGTGATACATAAAAGTGAACTGATCGAATATAGTTGTGATTTTTTTTCATAAGTTTCCAATGATATCGTCAAAGCAAGAGTCACAATTTGCAGAAGTCAGACTGGAGGCAGAGAGTGTGGGTGGGGGATTAATCGTGTAGAGATTTAAGCAAAAAAAAAACGATTGAATATAGTTCTGAAAATTGGTGTAATATTACATTTTGAAAATAGAAATTGAAAGAAAATGTTCCCATAAGTATAGGTTGAGGACTAACCGATTCCAGAAGCGGTAAAGCAGTTGACTATGAGTTGAAATTGAACTCATAAAATATAGTTCTGCAAATTTGTTTAATGCAAGTTTAAAATACAATTAGATTTTTCATAAATTTGCAGAACTTAAAAGTGAGGTTAAATGAACAAAAAACTTAATTTTCGGGAAAAAAATTTATGTATTAAAAAAAATAGTAATTAAAAAATATTGTTGATTTAAAACATGCACAAGTAAGTGTTGTAATGTAATTGTATTATTCTAATTATGTTGTAGAAAAATAACAAAAGTTAATTCGGAGGAGTGTTATGATTTTCTTTAAAAAATACTAGGACTCCTCTTAAAAAGTATTAGCATAATTTCAAATTATCTATAAAAAAATCCATTAAAAAAGGGACTAGATATTGAAGTCCAAGTTCTATTGCAAGTACACTACAGTATCTTACTTTTTTTGCTACGGTCGATCATTGGTTGTAGAGATGTGCAGGAGATTAATCGTAAAACATTATATTGAATCAATTTTTACTCAGGCGTTTATTTTAGACGACTGTTGGGCTAAAATAAAACTTCAAGTTAGTTAATGATCTTTTTTATTTTTTAGGTCAATAGTTGTAGAATATGAAGCGCTGGGAAGTATATAAAATTTCGATTATAACCAAAAAAAACACACACACACGAGCAAATACCTTGCATATACTAAGTTTTGTTATCGATGCACTTCTCCGCGCGTACAGATGTATAAAATATCACCAAGTTATGGATATATATGTATGCTTTTGCAAAACTCTCCAACTTATGAAAATAAGTTGTTTGATTTTAATACAGGAACATTTTTTTGTATGTATGTACACTTTTCTTCTAGGTTTGAAAGATATTCTCCTCAAAGTCACTATTAACATCTAGCAGTGTCGCCAACACTCAAAATGACTTTTTTTCCCCTTAAAGTGACTTCAAAAGTCCCTAAAATCAAATCGAGACTAGTGTTTAACCGAGGCTACGAGGTAACCTCGCCTCGCTTCGGCCCTCGGTTACAAGGCACGAGGCGAGGCGAGGCGAGGTTCAAAATTTTAATCCTCGTTACTCACCGAGGCGAGGCGAAGTATATTGTCTCAAAAACCTCGCCTCGGCCGAGGCGAGGAATTTGCCTCGGCCGAGGCAAATTTACAAAACGAAAATTTTTTTTTTTTAAATAATATAGTAACATGAAGCAATAGATAGATTATTTTGCAAATATTTTTTCAAATATATGTTTTTTTTACCATATTATGTACATTCATGCAAAATAAGTCAAAGTTAGTAAACATTTTCCCTCGCCTCGCCTCGGCCGGGGCGAGGCGAGGATGATACCTAACTCAACCGAGGCGAGGCGAGGCTAGCCAACATTCTGCCTCGGCCGAGGCGAGGCGAGGTTGATATTTAAAAAAGCGTGGCGAGGCGAGGTGATACCAAAACAAAACCTCGCCTCGCCTCGTGCCTCGTGAATCACTAATCGAGACCCCACAAACTAACAGTTTGAAAAAGTGTGACGGAACTATAGGTTATTTTCTAATAAGATTTTGATTGTTATGGGTGTTTTATATTTATTCAGAAAAAAAGCATATAAAATATTCAAAAATGCAATGAAATATCCACAATAATGAGCAAAGGTTACACCCATAAAAAACCCCACCGCAATTATTTTCCCATAAATTTAGGGGAAAAACCCTTGAGTAGGCTACACTGACGTCTAGAACTCTAGAGCACACTTACAAAATTTTATTTTGTTATGCCTTTTAGTTTTTGAGTCATCGTGTTGATGGAGAGACCGACAAATAGTCGGATATCCGCAAATGAACTAATCAAAACGTTTTATGAATATCTGTATCAAATTTTAATTCTCCATCAATCTTTCAAACCGTTACAAGCTTGTAATTAAAATTATAATTCCCATATATATATATGTATATATGGGTATATATATATATATATATATATATATATATATATATATATATCCAGCCAAGTAGCCGCGCTTGTTAAGGCGTTGTTACTACTTGGACCTGGGAGGTTATGGGTTCGAATCACGACACCGGCAGTTTGTCAATGAAAAATTAATAAAGGTTGAAAAATAGTGATGTGGTGGCCTCTGTTATAGACCGTGGTGTCTCAAAAACGGAGGTTAAACCCCATGATTATATTTTATATATTACATATATATATATATATATATATATATATATATATATATATATATATATATAAACGGAGGTTAAACCCCATGATTATATTTTATATATTACATATATATATATATATATATATATATATATGTAATATATAAAATATAATCATGGGGTTTAACCTCCGTTTTTGAGACACCACGGTCTATAACAGAGGCCACCACATCACTATTTTTCAACCTTTATTAATTTTTCATTGACAAACTGCCGGTGTCGTGATTCGAACCATTCATATATATATATATATATATATATAAATATGTAATGTTGGTTGTTACAAATGATCTCTGCTACAACATTTTAGAATAAAATGTTTCTAATTTAGTGTTAAATAAAATTCAATCACAAAATCGAGAGAAGCCTATAAAAGCCATTAAATAAGTTGTATCAAAACATTCATTTTATAATGAGAATAAAATATTACTTCCGATCGCGTGACAAAAAAATAACTATATAATTTTTATAAAATACGTTATAAATGATTCGACTGTTGATGTAGTTGTACCTATAAATTTTAAATATAATCCTTAGCTAGTTATCCACTGAACCAACAACAATGAGCATCATTTTAATTTGTTTAATTTAAATTGCATTAGATTTTATTTAAAAAAATGAATGTTCAACATTGTTTTTTAATTAATCGTTAGTTAAGTTCTAATGGCGTTGACCTACCAAATTTCGAAAATTTACATAAATTATTATTTATAAAGATAGGCAAATTCTTTGTTTGGAATATAATTAAATTATTAGAATAGTTAATGATTCAGATTCAATTTTGACGATTCAATTTTGAAGTTTTGGAAAATTTTTTTTAAATGCATCTAAAGAGATTTAATTCTAAAACATAAAGAGTCAATTTATCAAACATTTAAGTATAAGCAAAATTTTGATTTATAACTTTCGAAGGTGAGTTAGAGCTTACTAATCGAATAATGCGATGTTTTCAAAATATTGCTCCCGACAAATAGTGACAAAAATACCAGTCTAGGATAGATAGTATTCATCAAAATATGATAGAAAATATTTGTGATTCAGTATCCAACAATGCTTTATTATAGAACACTTTTATTCACAAAGAAAAGTTTTTCGCCACTATTTTCTAAAGCTATATTTCGAAAATATATATTACAAAATGTTCATATTTTGTACTTTTTAACATACATAGCAGAATATTCTGCTGCTGTTTAAACGCCTACAATAGTAAAATGTGAAAAAATTGTCTCAATTCTTAGATCAATTATTATTTTTATTATACAAATACGTATTTTTCATACAACGTAACAGGAGTGGCCGAAGATCTTGGTTGGGTGGTTAGCAACGTCGGAATGGGTTTAAGGTACCCGGGTGGCATTATAGCTTTAAGATGCGCTACCAGCAAAACCAAATGGTAATAAACAAATAGCCAATAATTTTTGGAAGTTTTTACTTTCAAAGTGGTTATACAGTTATATGTAAAAAGTTCCAATTAGTTACAACTGAAGCTAGTCTATTATGTTTTTTTTTAATAGAAATTTTTTAGAGTAGAAATTTCAGCTAGTTTGTCAATAAACCGTTTGACAGAAATATTTAGAAAATCTGCTATCATCGTTATCCTTGATAAGACCCGATTCTATATCTAGGTTAATCAATGACTCTCGCAGTTCTTGCCTCAGTAGAGAACGAAGCATCGTCTTGCTTCAGCACGAAAATTCTCTCGCAAGTAATTTGCGTCAACATGATTGTGAGAATTACACAGTATGCGACATATAAGTTAGAGTACATAGAAGTTTCCATGCACATGGTATGCAACTTTAGGCGACCGAATCTCTTCGAAACAAACAAATAGCCACTTAACCCCCTGGTCGATTTCTTTCTGCTATTTTTCCTTCCTCCTTCTTCGTGTATGAACTATTTAGAGTGTACGTAGTAGCCTCGGGAGGTAGGGCCCGGTTGGCAAACGCCACCCTGGCTGTATGGCTAGTCAGATGCTGGTGGTACTCCCCACCTCAGATCCTGCTACCTAGGGGAATTAACTAAATCCCACATTCAAAGCTACTCAAAATCCGTACCCCAGTAATATAATAACATTCTACATTATACATCTGGCATTTATGAATTTCTGTAGGTAAATAACTTTTACCTAATGGCAGCCTATCATGGGTTAAAGCTTGTTTGGATTAAAAAATAAATCCGCCTACCGTATTTATTGCCATCTTACGCATTCAGGGTTATTGGGTTATTGGATTATTTGCGTTAATTGTCTGCCACCACTACTAAGTAGTTATCATCAGTATTAATAAAATCAAAGAGAACTTGGGGTTTTTTTAAAATTTTTTCAAAAACTTCCACGATTTCTACATCAATTATTTGTATTATATAAGAAAGTATTTCAACTATCAAGTATTTATCATCAGTATGAATTAATTACTCATAATTATACTTCAGGGTGTATGCTACTCGTCTAGAATAATTATTATTAGCTAATCCATACTGATAATGACCATTTTGTAGTCGAAATACGTATTTATAAATTTCAAAATATTTGGATCTAGGAATTGGGGTAAATTTTAAATTTAAAAACCTACAGGTATTTTTTATTAACTTTGATAATCTTCATAAGCCTATACAAATAATAGGTACTTTGGAAGAAAAATTCCCTATTGCAAAACAACACAGATACATCATCTAAATCCTGAAGATTTATAAATTATTTCAAAATATCAAATTGATTCTTGAAATTAAACCACAAGAAAGTAATTGAATGAACTCAATATATGAACTGAACAACTTACCTTGACTTAAGTCATTTATCTTTGTTGATACTTTACAGTTTTCATTATTTGTACATTCTTCATTCGCTTCTATCCTTAATAGAACAAATACACTCACATAAAATAAACATGTAAAAATTGTTGATGAAGACCACAACATATTTAATTAAACAAAAATTATCCTCAAAATATAAATAAAACAAACTTTTATATTAAAAACAAAATTTAAAAAAAATAAATCCTTAAATTGTTAAAACTACTTTTTTTTTTTTAAATATAAACATAAATTTTAATCAGGCATTATTAATATGTTTGTTGAAATATATTGATTATTATTGTATGAACTAAATCCATTGACCGGATATTCTTTTACAAACTTGTTTATGTCCTACATTCACGAAGAAGAGAATGTTATTGACTGCATATGATACGATATTAAAAAGTTTCTTTAAGTTTGTTGTTAATGTTATTATTATTATGATTATTATTACTGTTTGTATTGTCGCTCGTGTGGTGGAACACCTCGCGAAGTCAAGAGGTAATATGATGCTTATATTTATTATTATAAATTTACCTATGGTAGAGGTATGAATAAGTAAGTTTAGTTACCTACCTACTACCTACCTATACCGATGTTTCACATTTAACTTTGATTTAAAATCATGAAATGTACGAGAAATATAAGAAGGAGAAGAAATAAGACATGATGGTGGTGATGTTGATGAAGAATTTCTAATTGGTATATGCAGTGAATTTATTTATGTGTACGGTATGGCTACACGATTTAGATAGTTTTGTATTAGACCATTGAAATCTTACAATTTTTTACGTGAACACGTCTATCCGCTCGTTACACTGGTGGTCGATCGAACATTTTTGTGTTACTAAATACCGTCAGATTTCAATCGTTAATAACTTCGAGACTTACGTTTAAAATGGTTGAGCCCACAACAGATAGGCCATGTCTTTACGTATCTGTCGCGTTGTATTTGGTTTCCCTGTGACGTCGTCGTACCATTATAGGCTTGCACGTCAATGGATAGATAGATAGATTGGAGAGGCTGCCCCGGCCGGGCTACACTTCGTGAGGATGTGAGTGGAGTGGAAGGGAATTTTGTGTATAGACTAGGAATTGGTAGGATATGCGGCTGCAGCCGACTATGATAGGAACTATGCCGATATTCATCTGGAGTTCGTGAAGAAAACTGCAGAAAACCTTCTCAAGCACTGCCGAAGTCGGGATTCGAACCCATAACCTCCCGCGATATTATTTTTTTGTTGTGTAACTGAACTCATTATGATACTATATTTGACTTTTCGGGGTTTAACTTGAATCTCCATATTGGAAAAGGTGAAATTATTTTGTTCTATATTTCCGTAGCGATATATGTTACAAAAAAAATTATAGAGAGGTTTTTTTGTTCAAAAGTAAATTCTGTACAAATTGACTTTTTTGATGTAATGTGAATAATGAAAAAGTTATAAACCTTAGAAGATACAAATTTGTCAAAATTTTGATTAACTACTATAACTTTTTGTTTTAGAACATAAAAAAAAACATAGCACGTCTTTTTTGTAGGGCTTTTGTTAACAAAAATGTTCGCCTGTTATATTTCCAATTTTATTGATTTTTAAGGAATTCACGCCGCTGTGGACGAATGAAAGTGCAAATCATCTTAGGATTTTAAAACATAAGATTGCATTTGTTGAGAAAAATAAGGTCCTTTGTACCGTTACAAAACGATAGTGCAAAAACTATTTGTAATCCTTTCTCTATGATGGCGAGTACAAAAGTAGAGGGAGGAGTTTCGATCCGGAAAATCAATTTTAAACTCATACTGATTCTTCCCAGGGTCGGGTTGGGCCTAAAAGGTCCGGGTGGCTACCCACAAGCCCGGGGCCCGGAACGGGATAATGGTAGATGAAATACTATCGAAAAACAATGAAATATACAAATTATTAATTATCAGCATTTTTTTTAAAAGAGAAGTTTCAGCTGTCAATAACTCGACCGTAAAAGCTGCTAGTCTCGTCATCCTTGATAAGATCCGATTCTGTGTTAAATATAATAAACAAATCCAACAGTTCTTGCCCAATAGAGAGCAAAGTCTAGTTTCAATGCGTTTCAGCGCTGAAAACGTCTTTCACAAGTCACTTGAGTGAACAAAATTGTGAGAATTACATATGAGGTGGTGTACGTGCTGATGTGCATGTTATATTGTGATAAAAGTTTACATGCACGTGGTATACAACTTTGGCATACGTCCGAACCGCTTCGAGAAAAACACGGCGTCCTTTGCAGTTTGGTCTAAGACATCTTCGTTGTCTTTTTCATCACTTTGAGAATCTGAGCCATTCATGTGTTGCTGCCTAGCCTAGGTGGAACGTGCTCATCCCAAAGAGTTTTAGACAGTTCAAAACATAAATAATTTCATGCATAGTTTAGATAGATATTATATTAGATTAGATTCGATTACGATATAATGCATCTCTTAAACAATGTCAAATGTCGTGTATTATGATACACGACAAAATCGGTTGATTCGTTCAAAAGTTATCGCCGGTGAGAAATTTTCAAAACAAGTTTTGATTTCCTATTTCATTTCTCTTTAAGTATGTAGGATCTATCTACTTTACATATAGGTCGCAATAGCCGGGCCCTAGCCTGCGCGGCCGCTCTACCGTGCCTACCGACTGGCTTGTGGCAAACTTTGCAAGCCAGCTCCCTTGGGGGCTGCGCAGGCTAGGACCCGGCTGGCAAACAGCACTTCGACTATATGGCTAGTCCGACGCTGATCCTCCCTACACAACTAGAAAAATTTCGCCCTACTACATCTGTTTTTGAAATTGTACATTTAATTTACGCCGAATTCATTCCATTTTTTTTAAATGCAAAAGTTGTTAGTATTTTTAACGAATATTTTTTATTTGAAAAGCAAATGAATATGGTCAACTGCAAAAATTTGAAATTGAGGTCTATATAGAATAACATTTACTTTTTCGTTTTGTAAATACTCTAATGAATGAAATGAAAAGCTAAAGAGGGAATGGAATTAAATAATAGTGAATGGAGATATAATGCTAAAAATTTATGATCGTATTGTTGAGCTTAGTTTTAAATAGGCTAATGAAACTAATTATTCACCCTATTCCTGAATCCTAGTTTTATTTTGAAAACGGTAAGATATAGATCAACTATAAGTTACTAACTATAAAACTACTAACAAGTGTTGTTCGACACATTTTTCAGTGCTTGAGAGGCTCACCATCGAGTGGAAAGTAAAGATTGGGAAATATAATTAGAGATAAGATTAAATCCAAGTAATATCATCGAGCATATACGTAACGCGGACGCGCATTTGCATAATTGAAATTCCCATTTTCAGTAATATCATCTTAACGACTTATTCTTAAACATTTATCTCACGTATATTTACTAGCATCAAAATTGAAAATTCCTAATCTTGTATTTTCTAAAAGACACAAAATTATTTTATCTTCTGTATACATAGCTTTAGAACAACAATAATATTGCGGATATGTACACTGACCGAAGTAAAAATTAAATTCTTATGATTCAACCACATCAGAATTTGAATTGTTGTACTCGTAAAACCATTTATATACGGCGTTCATATAATAATAAAAAATACTTTTTAACAAAAAAAAGAAGAATTGACTTAAAAAATGAACTAGAAAGTAAATATTAATACAATACTTCTATCGTTTAATCGTGTTAAATTGTAGAATTTCCTGTTCTTTTTGGACTTCTCAATTGTTCTCATTACTAAAAGCACGATAATAAAATTGATGTAAAATTATTTAATAGGGTTAAAAGTGTACATACAACTAAAAAAGTTGAGGAATAAAATGAACTCAAAGTCCAGCATTTAAAGGGTCAAGAACTACATAAAATTTCAAAACTTACTAAATTTTCTTACTATTTAGTATCGTCTTTCAGACATAAGTCTACGTCATACTATCTTGCGCCCGGGAAAACCGACGCAGAGGTATAAACCAGAACAAATACATTCTCGGACAGTCAAACTGCTCCTTGACTATCTACCGTTGAAAATCCTTGCCTTCCTCTGAAATCAACTTATGGATAATAAGGGAGTCTTATTACCTTTTATAGTCCCATAACCAATTTTGGGAATTCCAAAAACAGCATGCAAACAAGTGATAAAGGAGTGGATAGACTTTAAAGGCAGTGATCTATGGGAAAATCTAACGCAACAAAAACTCGGGAAAATACTGTTCGGAATGCATCCAAGAGACAGAATGCACAGGATACAACTTCGAAAGGTTACCGGATTCATCATCAACGACATCATCTACTCAGAATAGGACTCTACAATGGATTCATTATTTGCAGACTGTGCGGCGAGGAGGAAGAAACATCCATCTACATCATCTTTAACTGCGAATATCGATTACAGCAGAAACAGTATATTCGTTGCATAGCACCCCAAATATATGTGCCTTCAGGAAAACCGGTTAAGCAAGTTCCTGACTACGGCCGAAATATGGGAGAAGCGAGCCTCGTCAGACTGAAGTAGAAAGGGGAGAACAATGGGCCATAAGATCGAAATGCAATATTTTTCATACCCCAAGATTTACCTATCTGTCTACTGTTTGGTAAAAAATCATTTTTCCTACAATGTTCCCCATAAACAAAAATTTTGGTTTTTCCCTTTTTCTAAATAGGGTTTTTTCTATTTGTGATTGCTTTTTATGCTCATGTTTTGAGGAAAAAACCTATGATAAATTAATCAATACAAAAAACTCCGCTGTAAACCGTTAACAATTGTTTTTTTAATTTTACGTTTTTAACTAGTGGTGCCTCTTTCTAGTGAACAGGATTTTTTCCGAACCTAATTAGTTTTTGAAAAAGTGTTTCAAATAAGAGTTGTTGTCTTTATAAAAATACTAATAACATTGGTTCTAAAACTTTTTTCGAAAAACAAACAGAGACCAAGACCACTTAATTTTGGTTAACCACTTGAAGGTGAGTAAATCCATACCCTCCATTGACAAGTTTAAAAGTTTTAAATTGTGTACTAATTGAGTTCGATTAAAAATTTTGTACTCGAAAGGATATCCCTTTTTTTAAATTGAAAGTGTGTTTTACGTAAACGGGTAAATGTCGGCGATTTAACGAGTACAAGGGGTCGGTTGAAACGTTTCACCCGACCCGAAAAATTTATTACAATCGTTCCCGGCACATGTTTTAAAAAATTTTTTGTGATAACCCTCAAAAAGGTAATTTAAATAAAAAAGTATTACCCCTATCGGTAATTCGATAACCATAGTTCTTACATTAAGGTGGTTGTGAAACTGGTGAGGGAAAATAGGGGTGGTGAACTCTAAATAATTAAAAACTTTGCAATTAAATCGTTTCAAATAATTTAATTTTTGTAAAAAACATATATATTTGTAAAAAAAAAAAACATTGTTTAAAACTTAAATCCTAAATTTCATTTTTTCGAAGAGTTTTAATAATTAAAAATATGATTTTATATGTATTTCAAAAAAGTTGCATGGTGATAAAACTAGATGAAACTAAATACAACTAGATAAAAATAAATATAACTAAAAATAAAACTAGATAAAAATAAATAAAAGTTAAAATAAAACTAGATTTAGAACATCTTTCGATCTACAAATTTAATTATTTCAGAAACAAAAAACAAAATTAATTTGAAATTTGGTCCAGGTTTTTATAAGACTTTGATAACTATTATGACAGTTTTTCATAACACAGACATATCTGGTTGTCGAGATATAGAGTTTTGTAAACATGTTTTTACCGACGAGTCCATTTAACCTATGTAAAAATCTCTTAAAAATCGTAACTTTAACATTTTTTTACTCAAAAACTAAAAACAGAATCAACCTCAAATTTTGACAGGATATTCTTTATTATTGTAATAATAAGCTTGAAAATTTTGAACAATCTGTCATTAAATTGAATTTTCTTCACAACAACCTTAAAAACTATAACAACCGTAACTAGTATAGTTTTGTATTAAAAATCAAAATAATAGCCACAAAAATATTTACTTTTGCACTCAAAAACAATAACCTCTCTTGCACACGTATAATGATCTGGAAGCGACACTGAAGATTGACAAGCAGGTTCCGACAATAAAGGCTCGTTCTTTTCTCCTTGCACGGACCCGCTATCACCATTATTTTTTGAATTATTAGCCTTGTTTCAACCGACCCCGTTCTACTGAATTAGCTAATCGTATATAATCTTCGGAAAGATATTGCTAATTTGGTGCAAGGGTTCATAAAAAATATTTATCTTATAACTTATTTTAAATTTCATTGAATGAATTTTTACATTCTTTAAACTATTTTGAAAAACGTATCCTTCATCCGTTGAATTGTCGTTTAACGTGAAGTTACAATCACCCTCCCTTTCAAGTTTAAAAAAAAAACAGTGGGTTTCCTTTTGTTTCCAATATATTTTAACCGAACGCATATTTAGTGCCGACTGTTCACACTTGGCAAGACAAGGCAAGATGTAGCCAATGCGGGAGTGAACTCACAACGCTCGGCCTACCTTGCGTCGACTTGCCTCGCCTCGCCATCGTCCGTTTGACATTTGATACGAGCACGAAGGGCATTCTCGTCTACATTCGATTCAACGTTCAACCGCCATTTTTAAATAATCAACTATCAGCCGCTTTAATTGTACCTATTAATCTTAATAGAACACGTAAATAAATAAAAACTGTATAAATTTATGATTACTTTTTTTATTCTTTTTGTGCCCTTCATTACGCATTTGAATGATATAACTTTTGAACGAAAAGAGCTACAGTAGTGAGTTTTAAATATAGATATTTTACGGAATTATAAAAGGCTGTTTTTTCAATCATCGTTAAGGAAAAACAGTTAAAAGTTTATTTTAATTAAAAAATCGTAACATAGCGGGAACGCCCATAGTTTTTATTAGACATAATACAAATTTCAGGAAGGTGAAAGGTTGACGCTATCAGACTTTCTAGCATTATCCATCTTTCTAGCAGGTATAGAACTGAAAAACGCCATTTTGGGGGATGTTTTAAAGATTTGCCGGGGAGTTACAATGAAAAAATTGAAGTTTTTCGAATATTCTTCTAAAATTTATAGCTATTTAACGTCAAATGTAAAAAACCGCATCTTTCTAGCTTGTATAGAAGAAAAGGGGTAGTTTGAAGGGTGTTTATCCCATTTGCGAAAGGTTTCGATGGAATAATTTACGTTATTAAAATAATCCTGTTATTTTAAACCTGTTCTATGACGAATGGAAAAATCCCGATGTTTCTAACATGAATAGAAGTGAAAAGGGCAGTTTTAGGGGTGTATTTCCCATTTTTGGGGGTTGCGATATAGATGGTGAAATTTTCCAAAGTATTCTGTTAATTTTACTTTATTTCGGGTCGATTGGTGAAAATCCCATCTTACTAGCATGAATAGAAGTTAAAAGGGCAGCTTAGGGGCGCTTTTCCCATTTTTTAGGAGGTAGCCATGAAAAATTTAAAATTTTTTGGATTACATTCTTAATTTGTAGCTATTTAGCGTCGAATGGAAAAAACCGCATCTTTCCAGCATGCATATAAGAAAGGATTTAATTTCGGGTGTGTTTATCCCATTTGCGAAGGGTTTTGATGGAAAAATTTAGGTTTTTCAAAGAATCCTGTTATTTTAAACCTGTTCCACGTTGAATGGAAAAAACCCGACCTTTTTAACATGAATAGAAGTGAAAAGGGCAGTTTTAGGGCTGTATTTCCCATTTTTGGGGGTTGCGATATAGATAATGAAATTTTCCAAAGTATTCTGTTAATTTGACTTTATTTCGGGTCAATTGCTGAAAATCCCATCTTTGTAGCATGAATAGACGTTAAAAGGGCAGCTTATGGGGCGCTTTTTCCATTATTTATGAGGTAGCGATGAAATATTTTAAATTTTTCGAATTACATTCTTAATTTGTAGCTATTTAGCGTCGAATGCAAAAACCCGCATCTTTCCAGCATGCATATAAGAAAGGATTTAATTTCGGGTGTGTTTATCCCATTTGCGAAGGGTTTTGATGGAAAAATTTAGGTTTTTCAAAGAATCCTGTTATTTTAAACCTGTTCCACGTTGAATGGAAAAAACCCGATCTTTTATAACATGAATAGAAGTGAAAAGGGCAGTTTTAGGGGTGTATTTCCCATTTTTGGGGGTTGCGATATAGATAATGAAATTTTCCAAAGTATTCTGTTAATTTGACTTTATTTCGGGTCAATTGGTGAAAATCCCATCTTTGTAGCATGAATAGAAGTTAAAAGGGCAGCTTAGGGGGCGCTTTTTCCATTGTTTATGAGGTAGCGACGAAATATTTTAAATTTTTCGAATTACATTCTTAATTTGTAGCTATTTGGCTTCAAATGCAAAAAAACGCATCTTTCCAGCATGCATATAAGAAAATATTTAGTTTCGGGGGTGTTTATCCCATTTGCGATGGGTTTCGATGAAAAAAATTAGGTTTTTAAAATAATCCTGTTATTTTAAATCTGTTCCACAACGAATGGAAAAAACCATTTTCTTTTTAACATGAATAGAAGTGAAAAGGACAGTTTTAGGGGTGTATTTTCCATTTTCGGGGGGTTGCGATGTAGGTAATGAAAGTTTTCTATTAACTTGACTTTATTTCGGGTCGATTGGTGAAAATTCCATCTTTCTTGTATGTATAAAACTGAAAAACGTAATTTTGGGGGGTGTTTTTCCGATTTTCCGTGTTGCAATGAAAGAATTGAATTTTTCTGATTTTTCCCGTCGGTTTCAAGCAATTTTGCGTCGAATTCAAAAAATCGCATCTTTCTAGCATGTATAGAAAAACAGGGTGGTTTTTCGAGTGTTTTTCCCATTTGCGAAGATTTGTGATTGAAAAACTTACTTTTTTCAAATAATTCTGTTATTTTGAACCTGTTCCATGTCGAATGGAAAACACTTGATCTTTCTAACATGAATATAAGTAAAAAGGGCAGTTTTAGGGATGATTTTTCCCATTTACGGGGGGTTGCGATTGGGGTAATGAAAGTATTATGTTAATTTGACTTTATTTCGGGTCGATTTATGAAAATTTCATCTTTCTAGCATGTTTGAGGGGTGTTTTCCGATTATCCGGGGGGTTGCAATGAAAAAATTGAAGTTTTCCTATTTTTCCCGTCGGTTTCCACCAATTTCGCGTCGAATACATAAAACCGCATCTTTGTGTCAGCTTCATGTCTAGCTTATAGTATAGTAGAATAGTATTTTCAAAAACTAATCAATATTTTGAAGTTTTTATGTGCTGATACGAAATTTATCTAGAGCACGGTAGCGCAAGGTCGAGTTTAAGGGACACATTTGGACTTCTCACTACAGTTCTGTATTAAGGAAATATTAGAACGTGATTTGACCCCGAAATATCTTCTGAACGAAAAGAGCTACAGTGTTGAAATTTCGAATTATCGATACTTTACGGAATTATAAGAAACCGGTTTTTTCAATGATCGATAACGAATTAACCGTTAAAAAGTTATTTCAATTCAAAAACGCAAAATTCGCGGTTACGCCTTAAAAAAACGTCTATAGTATATCATAATTCTACGCTACTTCCAGATATCCTGTAATATTGATATTTGGCATACGGGTAGATCTAGTACACAAACCGACGCGAAAATTTCGAAAACTGGAAATTTGTATCGGAAAAAAGAACATTTTTACAATTTTCGTTTTAATCAAATTAGCATTAGAACGCATATATTCATCTTATTCGTTGACATTTTTATAGAGTCCTATCTGATTGAATGACACTAGCTATTTAAATATTGATTGGTATTAGACCATATAATAGTAAAGAACCATTTAGAAAACATAATGAACTATATGATCCCTAAAAATTTCTTTAACCGATGGTAATGGCCATGGCTTGTTGAATACAGCAGTTTTCGTCTAGTGTTTGAAGTTAAGCGACATTAGTTAAAGTCAGTACTTGGATGGGTGAACATTGTGTACATTTGCATTTTTTTGTAATTTTGTAAACATTAATTTATATTCTCATTTTAACTTTTTTATTATATTTTGCATTGATCAATTATTATTTATTACTATTATTTATTACTAGCATTACCCGCTGCAGTTTCGCTCGCAAAAATTTTGTAAAGTCCTTATAACAAAGTAACATAATATTATCTCTCGTCAAGGATACTGATTGTCTTGGAACACTGCTAAACGTATTTTTTTATTTATTTATTTATAACTAGCATTACACGTCGCGGCTTCGCCCGCAAAAATTTTGTAACGCCCTTATAACCAAGTAACATAATATTTTCTCCCGTCAAGGATACTGTTTGTCTTGGAACACTGCTACACGTATTTATTTATATATTTATTTATCCCTTAAAATTCCTCTAACCGATGGCAAGGGGAATCGATGTTGAATACACCAGTTTTCGTCTGGTCAATGTAGTTAAGCTACATTGGGTAAAGTCAGTACTTGGATAGGTGAACCTTTTTGTTTGTAAAGATTAATTTATATTCTCATTTTAACTTTTTTATATTTTGCATTGATAAATTATTATTTATTACTAGAATTACCCGTTGCAGCTTCGCCCGCAAAAATTTTGTAAAGCCCTTATAACCAAATAACATAATATTATTTCCCATCAAGAATACTAATTGTTTTGGAACAGTGCTACACGTATTTATTTATTTATTTACAACTAGCATTATCCGTCGCGGCTTCGCCCGCAAAAATTTTGTAACGCCCTTATAACCAAGTAACATAATATTATCTCTCGTCAAGGATACTGATTGTCTTGGAACACTGCTACACGTATTTATTTAATTATTTATTTATAACTAGCACTACCCGTCGCGTCTTCGCCCGCAAAAATTTTGTAACGCCCTTATAACCAAGTAACATAATATTTTCTCCCGTCAAGGACTGATGTCTACACCCGTCCTTGGGGATGTACCCGAAATGTCTACATCCCCACTCCTGGCAGACAACGTATACACACAGCACCTAAGCAACGAACATCTGTTACTATGCACTGATAAATTATACACCTACATACATCAATAAATTATACAACTATACCTTTTAGCGAAAATCCTGAAAGGAAATAGAGCTATTGGTTCCGTACCGAAGACAAAATTTCTCAAAAATTTCTTCAAATGTCAATCGATCATTATTAATAAATATAAAAAAGCATACGCGAAGAAAAAATTTGGTTGAAATTTATTTCGTAAGTTTTCCCTTAGTATGTTTCTAAAATTTTGTATAACGTGGCAAGTTATTTTTTCTTTATGAAATAAATTTCAACCAAATATTTTCTTACATTTAATCAATTTACCCCTCATTAATTGTTTTAGTTAATAGTTTACCGAGCTATTTACTTTGTAAATAGCTCGGCTCTTTAATGGGAATCATTAATTTTTAAAGAGCAACTATTATATGAAGTCTAGAGCTATTAACTTTGTAAATAGCTCGGTCCTTTCTTCCATATCATCAATTTTTAAGAAGCAACTATTATATGAAGTCTAGAGCTATTTACTTTGTAAATAGCTCGGACCTTTCTCCCATATCATCACGTTTTAAGAAGCAACTATTATTATATGAAGTCTAGAGCTATTTACTTTGTAAATAGCTCGGTCCTTACTCTCATATCATCACTTTTTAAGAAGGAACTATTACATTAAGGATTTTCCTGAAAACTCGGCCCTTTCTTACATTTATGTTTTTGGTCGGATATAAATTACCATAAAATAGCCTCTTGTTTTATATTTTATTGCAAGATATTGTTCGTATGTTCGTAAAAAAATTTGTTATGTATTTGGTAAAAAAAAATGTTTGTAAATTAATTTTGTGATCATTTGGTTGAATTGAATAAATTAACATCAACTTTAATAATGAGTCAAACATAAAAGATCAATTTGATATACTTTAAAATTAATATTTGGCATATAGCTTGACTAGTACCTAAACCGGCAGGAAAATTATGAAAACCCGAAATCGAAAATTTCGGCACATTAATTTTTATAAATTTAACATTGAACGAACATATGTAAGAAACATATATTTTTTATTCTTCATTATGATTTGTCGAGAAATTAATAGGACTAATCAGAATCCAGTATGAAATATTTGTCTAGCATCCTAGTAAGTATAAATGGTCGTGGTCGGCCGAACTAAGAAGTTAGTAATCTTAGTAAGATAGTCAGATTATCTTACTTAGTCGTCGGCCGGGACACTTTATGCTTACTAAGAAACTTTTCTTATGCCGCCATTTTACTTAGTATCTACCTCACAGACAGTGTTGCCAGATATCCCGTTTAACGGTAGATCTACCGCTTTTTTAGTATTCCTACCGTTCTACCGTTTTTTTGAAATTTTTTGAGTAAATAAAAAAATTTTTGAATTTGTGTCATTTTTTTCAATTTTTTATAATAATAATTTAAAACTCCCCAGTCGTACAAATACAAAATCAGTCATTACAGACCATATTCCATTATTTGAAATAATGGAATATGGTTCTGTAATTACTTTAAGGTATTATTTTATAATGGGATTTTAAACAATAAGTAATGCAATATATGATAAATATAAAGAATTAGTATTATTTATATTTGAAGAAAAAAAATTTTATAATGTATTAAATACTAAGGTAATATAATTTTAATTATTCTGAATAAAAGTATTTATTTCAAACTAAATTTAAATTTTCACTTTTTGAATCTACCGCTTTTTTTCTTAATCTTCCGCTTTTTAAGAAATCGGCTTGGTCATATAAAAGTTCCTTCATTAAAATACTCCTTATAAATTTACCCCTCATTAATAAAATTATCCTTATAAAATTATCCATTTTATTAAATTATTATCTCACTTATTACAATAATAAAAATTGTCAACACATGAGAAAGGTTCTGAATTTGATACATAAACAAATAGGTTATGATCAGTGTCGCCAGTCCGATTTCTTAAAAAGCGGTAGATCCACCAAAATACAGCGGTAGATTCAAAAAGTGAAAATTCCAATTTAAATAGTTTGAAATAAATACTTTTATTCAGAATAATTAAAATTATATTACATTAGTATTTAATATATTATAAAATTTTTTTTCTTCAAATATTAAATAATATTAATTCTTTTTATTTGTCATATATTGCATTACTTATTGTTTAAAATCCCATTATAAAATAATACCTTAAAGTAATTACAAAACCATATTCTATTATTTCAAATAATGGAATATGGTCTGTAATGATTGATTTTGTATTTGTACGACTTTGGAGTTTTAAATTTATTATTATTATAAAAAATTGAAAAAAATGACACAAATTCAAAAATTTTTTTATTTATTCAAAAAAAGGTAGATATACTAACAAAGCAGTAGATCTACTATTAAACGAGATATCTGGCAACACTGATTAAGAAGCAAAAGAAAGTGTGTACAGGCCGAAACTCGCTGACTCAGATGCTCAGAACAAAATTATATTTATTCTGACTATCTTACTAAGATTTCTTACTTCTTAGTTCGGCCGAACACACACAATATTTGAAACAACATTATTTGATTAATAATTTAGTTAATGCAGAGATTCTCAACCTTTTTTTTGTCGCGGCACACTTTTAACGATTTCAAAATTTGACGGCACACAAAGAAAAAGATAAGTTTAAAAGTTGTTTACTTACCTATAATACACTGTGTAAAATAGTTTATGATAATAATTTTGAATGTAAAATAAAGTAATATGTACTACAAAAACAACAGTACGTTTATTAAGGGATTAATTACAAGTTAATAAAAAGAATACTTTTAATGAGAAATTTGAGGTTGATGTTTTTTGATAATTTTATTTTAATTTGGTCGTAAAAATGACAATGCTACTCTTTATCGTCTTCTACATTTAACACTCTCGATCTTTTTTTCGGTTTTAGGTTGGTTAATACTTTACTATATACATTTCTAAAATTTGGCGGCACACTTTAATAATTCGGCGGCACACAAAAGTGCCGCGGCACAGTAGGTGAGAATCATTTTAAAGCAGCAAGAACGATTTCAAATTTAAAAAAGTAATAAAAGAAAAGAATAATTTTTTTGATTTAATAACAAAATGCGTAGCGTTTTGTGCGAAGCGTTCGGCTATGTATATTCAAGCATGTTAAGCATTTCGAAAAGCACTGATATCCGATCAAAAACATAAATGTAAAAAAGGGCCGAGTTTTCGGCCCGAAAAGAAAATCCTTAATGTATAATAGTTGCTCTTTAAAAAGTGATGATATGGGATAAAGGACCGAGCTATATACCAAGTGTGAGTGAAATGAATATAAATTTATTATGTAAATTTTTCCTTAGAAAATTAATGAGGGGTAAATTTATTAAATGTAAGAAAAAATTTGGTTGAAATTTATTTCGTAAGTTTTCTCTTAGTATGTTTTTAAAATTTTATAACACTTTAATATTTATTTAAAAACACAATATGAAAAATTGGCACAAAATAATCAAACTTTATTACGGAAATTAGCATGTCCCAATTCTGAGGGTGGAATGGTCATGCATGTGCAAAATATAACACATCTGCATGGCAAACAGTCAACCTCGAACCTTCACGCTGATGCCCCTGTTCAATACTAATCGAGGCTATGGCGTCCGAACTGGCGGAAAAACTTTATTACACCCTAACTTCTTGGCATTGCAGCAGTTATGTTTTGCGGGTATTCAAGAGAATCGGGTGCTTGGCTTAACCGTCCAGCACGCGAGTATAGGGGCCTCTATAAAAAACCTCCCATAACCCTTAGGTCTGATATTGTGCCAATGGGATGCATGAAAAAGGGAAGTTAGTATTAAGCGATCTCCGCCCTGACACCGAGCCGGCTCAAGGTGTGTAAGGCCGACCAGCAGGGGAAGGTGAAGTTTCTCCAATGAAGGGCCACCTAGGGTCCACATTAGTGGAATCAGGTTCCTTAACAGACACCAAAATCTCGGTTAATCTGCAGGCACTACAGCTTTAAGCTAAACGTCTTGGAGGCACACAGCGAAAGCGAATGGCCCGACAGAGAGCAATGGCTCAACAAGCAGCTGCAGGAAGTTCCAAGCTCTTCTTAAACTGCAGCTGGCAAGACTATGGTGCAGTCAACCCTTGTCCGTCCACAGAAACGTGGACACAGGCACAAAAACGGAGTAGGACGGCTTATCATGCCTTTGCTTCGGTTACGAGGAATTTACCTCGTGCCGTCATTCAGGGCGAGGCTTCGACGACCGAGTGGTTGGCGGAACAGCCCGGAATGCTCCTGGTGCCCTTGAACGGCGCCGATCGACGAGTCCCTAGGCAGGAACACGACCATCGTTCCCCGTTTTGAAAGCTTCACCTCGGGACCAAATGGATTCCAAGTGATAGCTACGGACGCTGTTTGCAAGAACTGGATCATAAAGGCAGTAGCGGAAATAGCCGCTTGGGAGGGTGCGAGGTTGAGTGCATCCATTCCTCCTCCTCGCATCATTCTTAAGAAAATATTCTCTGGATCCCAGAGGTGCCTGCATCTAGGGTGGAGGACGGAATTTTCCTGAAGAGGATAACCCGCCAAAACTCGGGTATCGACACCGGGGATTGGAAAGTGTACAATCGGACTGAACACCCAAAGGGCTCCAGACTGGTACTCGAGGTGACAGCCCGATTGTATGCGAAACTAACCGGAAGAGGGTTCTCCACTACATCTGGTTCCCTGTCTCAAATATGGAAAGCGCCCAACAGGAGTGGGGAGGCACCTAAATCAGAAGTACGGTACCCGGCAAAGACAAAGACTTTTGGCAAAGCCAAAGGTGCCGTTACTGCGAAGATCCTGGAGGGGGTGGCACTGGTAACGGCCTCAACACCTGGGGCAGTCACCTTTTCCAACCTAAAGGAGAAGAAGGATGTGGTGGCTAGTGGCTGTGTGGTAGAGATATTGCAGTGGCCTTGGTACAGGTTAATATCCTGGGACAAGAGAGAGAGGTGATTCTGTGCTCAGCGTATTTTCCATACTCGGAATCACTTCCTCCTCCAATAGAGGTGGAAAAGGTGGTCGAATATTGTGAATCTCGAGGTCTACCATTTATCCTTGGCTGTGTCGCACCACACGCAATGGGGCAGTTCCGCCGTAAATGCTAGGGGTCAAGCTCTCTTGGAATTCATTTCGGCCAACGGTCTGGAGATTGTCAATAGAGGCAAATCTCGAAACTAGGAATCTAGATAGACTATTCATATCCCAAAATCTGCAGGCCTCTTGAGCGTCTAAAAGACAGGCATATTCGAGATATGTGTCTTATATCGCAATCAGAGTGACAGTTTGCTTAACAAGCCGGCCTTTCAGTGGATGCTTGAATAATTTTACTTTATCGACTAGCAGGGTCGATACAAGGGGTGCTCTCAGAAAAGGCAATGGCCTTATGGGTCGTCCTTGATATCAAAGGAGCCTTCAATAATACAACGGTTGGGTCGATACGCACTGCGTTAATTGAGCGCGGGGTAGAGGATATCTTGGTAAGGTGGATCTGCAACACGCTTGAAGTGAGGTACATTACCACAACTTTAGGGGGACAATCAGTTAGAGGCTTTGTGGGTAGAGGGTGTCCGCATGGTGGAACCCATGGTAAAACATATCCTTAGAATTTAAAATTGTGGCCAATGTACTTACGGGAGTTTCGAATTCTTTAGCGATGTCTAATTTTTTCTTTGTAGGATTCTCCTCTATATATTTAATGATTTTTCGTTTATCTGCGACAGTTAAGGAACACCTTTTTCGTTTCTCTTGAACTTTACATTAAACAACAGTGAAAAAATATGTAATGCACTCTCGCACTTATAGGAACCTTACAACACTAAACATTAATTTATTATGGCTGTTTGAATTTCTGGATTGTCTTACGATAAATTGAACGTGTTTGAACCTGTCGAGACATGAATTCTTGCTAGATGGATTAGTAGAATACTTTATGCAGAGGTTAATTATACTTTCTATTTATGTTTGGCAATGATTGAAAAAATATATGAAATTGAAATGGTAAAAATATACATATGGACGGGGACTGAACTCACGATCTCTAGCTTGTAAGCCTAGTATCTACCCATGCATTGTTAGTATGGTTGCCTTTTGGTCCCCACCAAGACGTGTGTGATTTTTCATATCAAATATTGATGTCAAGCAAATTACCAATGTTCAGACATATTCCTTAAATGTCAAATTAAGAAAACGCTAGTCATCTCCGTTAGTGTAGCATAATCGAGAGGCAACCATACTAATAATGGATGGTTAGACGATAAATTTAGAAAAACAATTAAAATATCTAAATAATTTGATACGTGCTTTTCGATTTTTTAAATTTTGTACATTCGCAGGGGTAAAAGGCCGTGTCAAAGTTTATATGGTGAGATTTTAAGACTTTTAGGAAACTTGATGAATATACTTTTCAGCCTAAATAATTAGACACGTATTTTGGGAATTTTGTGAAATTTAATCTTCAAGGAGATACAATACAATACAATTCTGAAATTTCTGTATTGAAATATTAATATACGGTGAAATATGGTAAATATTTTTAGCTATGAATTTGTAGCTAATGATTTGTTATCTCAAGATTAAACAAGTGAATGCGTTTATAAAAATATTACTATTGTTAATTTATCAGTAGTTTTGAATTTAATAAAATCTTATCGATAAATAATTTTTATTTTTCTTTTATAGAAAAATAGAGCATGAACAAATTGTTGTAACGAACCACTATTATTCTTGTTTTATGTTGGAAAATTATCGACGGAAGATAGCAAACTTGAATAATTTCCAAATGAATTATTTCAATATTTAAGCGCGTGCTTATCTTGCTATTTCAAACATGTTATATAAATGAAGCCTGAATCAATCAAAAGATAAAAAATAAACTATTATTTCGTGTGTGAAAATATAAATAATTAATTTTAAAACGATTCGAAATAATAGGTTTTGAAATTGATCAAATAATATTAATCAATACTTCTTAATCACCACATAAAATGCACTTGGTCTACAAACGTCGTCTACATCCTTACACCTTAACGATATGTATATTTTTTTAATCCCGACTTCAAAAAGGAGGATGGTTCCCAATTCGTCTTTTTTTTTTCTTTTTTTTTTAATGTTTGTTACCTCAGAGAAATCGAGGAAAACCCTCATTTTATATGTGATCACCGATTTCTGCGAAAATTTTTTGTTTCTTTGAATGCAAAAATTATAAAGTTTTTTGAAAACCGACTTAAAAACCGACTTAAACCTTTTGAAAACCGACTTTATAAAAAAATTTTTTCCAAAAAAAAACGACCCCAAAAAAAAAATTTTTACAAAAAAAATGCATGTGAAAAAACTGAAAATCTGTTATGAAAAAATGAACTAAAAATTAAAAAAAAAAAAAAAAAACTGATAAAAAAAAATGTGTTATAAAAAAATGCACTAAAAATTAGTAGGTCGTTTAGTAGGTCTACCCATATTCAGACAAATAAAATCATTTATAGAACTTCAAAATCACTAAAAGGCGAGAAATAAAAAAAATTTTGACAAAATGGAAACCCGACTTCAAAATCAAATATTCTAAAACAAAAAATGCACTAAAAAGTAAAAAAAGAATTGCTATTCTTGGGTCAATTTTAGTTCACCTCAGCAAAAATGTTTAAAAATATATATATAATTATTGTTATTTTTGGAGGCGGTGTCCAAAATTTTATGTAAATTTCTCTATGCTGACACCGACTCCAAAAATAACAATAATTGTACATATATATTTAAAAATTTTTGCTTAGGTGAACTAAAATTGACCCAAGAATATTCAATTATTTTTTTACTTTTTAGTGCATTTTTTGTTATAGAATATTTGATTTTTGAAGTCGGCTTTCCATTTTGTCAAAACTTTTTTTATTTTGTGAAGAAGAGGAAAAATCTTCAGAAATACGGTAGTGTGAGACGATATGTATATTAGTCTTGCTGGTTTGGCGTATTATAACATGAAAATCAAAGCACTTGCAATTCTTTTGGCGTTATGATCATTGATTTTGCACTAAAAAAGTTTCGTGTTTATGAAGACGCCAGAAGCGCAGGTGGTTATTGTACCAAAAAAACATCCTGTATACCGTAATTTTAAAATAATATTTATAGCACGGTAGTCATCATCAGTATGAATTAGCTTCGTAACTATCTCTGAATCCATATCCCAGAGATACTTACGATTAGCTAATTCATACTGATGATGACTACATTGTAGTCAAAATAAGTATTTATAAAATACAAACAAATGTGCTAGGAATAGGGGCAAAATTTGAAATGTATTTTCAAAAAACCTAGAGTTCTCTTTGATTATTTTAATAATCTTTAATTCCCTTATAATTCAAAATGAGTTTTCAGAGAACATAATTCTTAAGTTTCATTACTGTTGCTCCACTTTGCAAATTTTTGTATTTTTTCCTCACTACAGAAGGTATGTGTTTAACAATTTATATATGGATTGATGTTACCAATCCAAGTGGGCGAGCGGTCCAAGGCATTATGTCTGCGCAGTATGCCTACTTGGAAACTGGGAGGTTATGGGTTCGAATCCCGACATTGGCAGTTTGTCAATTATTAAGAGAAAAAAAAGGGGCGGCTAATTGACTAAACTGTCGGCGTATGGACAAGAACGAAGTAATCGGCTATGATTGAGAAGGTTTTCTGCAGGTTCCTTCACGAACTCCAGATGAATATCGGCATAGTTCCTATCATAGTCGGCTGCAGCCGCATATCCTACCAATTCCTAGTCTATACACAAAAATTCCTTCCACTCCTCTCACATCCTCACATCCTTTGTCATCACAATGGACCTTATGGTCGAAGTGTAGCCCGTCCGGGGCAGCCTCTACAATCTATCTATCTATGGATTGATGTTCATATGTTCCGGTGTAGCTCCCAAGCTACTTATCTTATTTTGACAAATGATGTATCGTTAGGTTTGTCTTAGGGTTCCGCGTGTTATACACTACGTGACGTTATAATTAATCCAACATGAGGGATATGACTTGCATATTACGGAAAAAAACCTCACAAATGTATCGAGTTTGATTTCAAATGAAAGGATTTAATTCAGATTCCGAAAATGTATAATTTATTTTTACCCAACCATGGAGGGCTATGATTTTAGAAGTCTATGTATGTATTTATAACCCGACTTCAAAAAAGGAGGATGGTTCTCAATTCGTCTGTATTTTTTTTTTTTTATGTTTGTTACCTCAGAACTCCGTCATTTATGAACCGATTTTGAATTTTTTTTTTGTTTTAAAGGGTTTGTTTTCCGATTGGTCCCATTGTCACCAAATCGCATTCTGATGAGGGGATCTCCGGGAAATCGAGGAAAATCCTCATTTTATATGTGATAAACGCGAAATTTTTTTTTTGAAAGGGTATACTCATTCATAATGATAAAATAAGAAAATTTTTTTTAAAACCCACTTCAAAAAAATTTTTTACAAAAAAAAACCGACCCCAAAAAAAAAATTTTTACAAAAAAAAAACAAAATGCTTGTAAAAAAAACTGAAAATCTGTTATAAAAAAATGCACTAAAAATTATAAAAAAAAAAAAACGGGTAAAAAAAAGTGTTATAAAAAAATTCACTAAAAATTAGTTGGTCGTTTAGTAGGTCTACCCATATTTAGACAAATAAAATCAGTTATAGAACTTCAAAGTCACTAAAAAGCGAGAAATAAAACCTACTTTGACAAAATGGAAACCCGACTTCTAAAATCAAATATTCTATAACAAAAGATGCACTAAAAAGTAAAAAAATAATTACATATTCTTGTGCCAATTTTAGTTCACCAAAGCAAAAATTTTTAAATATATATGTACAATTATTGTTATTTTTGGAGGCGGTGTCAGCATAGAGAAATTCACATAACTTTTGGACACCGCCTCCAAAAATAACAATAATTGTACATATATATATTTAAAAATTTTTGCTTTGGTGAACTAAAATTGGCACAAGAATATGTAATTATTTTTTTACTTTTTAGTGCATCTTTTGTTATAGAATATTTGATTTTAGAAGTCGGGTTTCCATTTTGTCAAAGTAGGTTTTATTTCTCGCTTTTTAGTGACTTTGAAGTTCTATAACTGATTTGGTGAACTAAAATTGACACAAGAATATGCACTTATTTTTTTACTTTTTAGTGCATCTTTTGTTATAGAATATTTGATTTTAGAAGTCGAGTTTCCATTTTGTCAAAATAGGTTTTATAGTATATTTATTTAGGATTCCTAAATGAATATATACTATAAAACATACTAAGGGACAACTTACGAAATAAATTTCAACCAAATTTTTTCTTACATTTAATTAATTTACCCTTCAATGATTTTCTAAGGAAAAATTTACATAATAAATTTATATTCATTTTTTCACCCTTGGTATAGGGCTAAATTTATATGTCCTCATTAATTTTCTTAGACGAAACTATTATATTAAGGATATCTCCGAAAAATCGGCCCTTTTGTACATTTATGTTTTGGATCGAATTTGTATTATATGAAAAATACCCACATATACTAAGAGCAGAGGATGGCAGAAGTCCTAAGGTAGGTGGAAAGTACGCCAAACCTCAGTTCCTCGGATGTGGAGAATTTTCCACATAAGAACTACATCACAAGTTATCCAAATCTAGGAGACCCTCGTAATTTAAGGAATGCAGTTTAAAATTAAAACATTTATTTAACCTCGAGAACAAAGAAGAGCAAATCTTCTCGCATACTTTGCAAGAGAGCACGTGTAAAAATCTCGCGTCTAAAACCCAAAATGATCCACTAGCTGTACACAACAGTAGTTAGGCTGTATATATTATTTGAATCCTAAATGAATATGCTGCTCTAGTGTGGTAGCCAAAGGTTAATCAAATAACAAAATGCACAAAATGCACAAAGGTGTCCGGGATCCTAAGACTGGCCTGTTTGTGCATTACTGGATCCATGAACAATTACCCACAGCTACCATGGAAATAGCGCTGACTCCGCTAAACATTATAATAATAACTAAAAAGAGATCCATCACTAATAACTGGATTATTCAAAAATTAGGTTGGCCTGCAAGAATCGTGAGAACATCAACCATCTCAGACCCCATTTTTGAAATGGGCACAGATGTACTTCCCAAAATGTACTCCTTCTCAAAACCTTTTACTATAATCTATGATAGGGAAATGTGGACGGAAGGAGAACCACCCTGGTATACAGACGGATTGAAAACTGAAGAAGAGACCGGGCGGGAATCTACGGTGAAAGACCCAAGGCAAACATAAGCCTCAACTTGGGGAAATATGCCAGTCTTTCAGGCAGAAACGTAGGCAGAAACGTACGTAGAGGCTACATAAACCAGAACGTATGTATTCAAGCTGCTCTAAAAGCCTTGTCTGCAACTGAAGTCACCTGAGGGGAAGTCAAGGATTGTCTAGAGGAACTACTGGAGTCGGCAAAACGAAACAATGTTAAATTGATCTGGGTACCAGGTCACAGTGGTTTCAAAGGAAACGGAAAAGCAGATACCTTAGCAAAGGAGGGAGTCGGAATGCCCTTCATAGGCTCAGAGCCTATTTTAAGAATTCCAAAGACAACATATAAACAGGTTATCAACGAGTGAATGAATGTTAAACACCGTGATCATTGGGAAAATATACCGCAGCAGAAGCCCAGGAAAATACTGTTTCGGAATGCATCCCTCGATGTACTGAACTTGAATTGGATACATCTGCGGAATGTTACCGGATTCATCACCGGGCATTATCACTTGCGGAAGCATCTGTACACTCCATAACGGATCCATTATATGCAGACTGTGCGGCGAGGAGGAGGAAAAATCCAGCCACGTCATCTTTAACTGCGAATCTCTCGATTACAGCAGATACAAGATAATCGGTGCATCTCACCCCCAATATATGAACTTTCAGGAAAACCTGATCAGCAAGCTTCTGGCTATTGCCAAGATATAGGAGAAGCGACTCTCGTCAGACTGAAGTAGAAGGGGGAGCACAATGAGCCATAAGGTCGAAGTGCAATTATTTTTATACCCCAAGATATATATATATATATATATATATATATATACTAGCTGACCCGGCAGACGTTGTCCTGTCGACGTTGTCGCCCGTAAAATAAATTTGCAAAAATTAGTAGTCACAATCCCGCGTTCGCAATAAGGAACCTGTTAGATGATATATTTGACCCTGAATCTGCAAAGGTAAACAGATAAAAAATAGATGTAATATTGGATATTGTATAGCGAATTGTTTGTACCACCATGTGGCTCTCCCATGTTGCTCTCAAAATACTTTCTCAGCAAACTCCCACTCCCATTCCCCCATCAACTTTTTTGAACAAAAATTAGTTTCACTCTTACCTTGAAAACTTGGCTTAAATTTTTCTCGAATAACATTTGTTGCGCCAAATGACGTCATTTGAAACCAATTATTTTATTGTTCGATACGAGTCAAAAATGTTTAGAATCTGGCCCATTTCCCGAAACCAATGAATGTAGTGGCTCTTCTGGCGGTACCAATCGCGTCAAGTTGACTTGACCGCTCGCGCAACACAATCCAGGGGCTTCATTTTTAAACTTAAATGCCTTTCAATATTGACACACAACGTTCATTGGTCCAATAGCAACGATTTGCTGTGAACTGTAATCGATTTCCACATTATAATTAAATGCAGCTCGATAGGGGTTAAACGCAACATTTCTATGTTGTTGATTTCGATTCCATCGATTCCGTTCAACTTCATTTCGGGTTGCTCGTCAGTTTGGCTAACTCTTGTATATCTTTCACTTCTAGCTTTTCGAGTTCTGCGACTTAGTTTTGTACGTCTATCTGCTGCTGATTTTAGTATTTGCAAAAATTAAATTTATTAATAGCGAAAATAGAATGATATATAACGATTACTTTTTATAGTTATTCTGGAAACGACAACCAAAATTGACATTTCAAAATTAAAACAAAATTTTAATAAAATAATTTTATAGTTATCTTATAGAAGTAGAGTTTCCATGGAAATTTTTTTTTTGGACTGAATTGTGAATCTAAACCATTCTCGAATCCACTGGAACACACACATAAAATTTCATCAAAATCGGTCCAGCTGTTTAGGAGGAGTTCAGTCACATACACACGGACAGAAGAATTATATATATTAAGATGTATATCTAACATCGAGAACAAAAACACAAACTCTCCTAAATCTTGTGGTCCGGGGGACCGAGTTTGGTATTTCAATTTAGTACATGCCTTCTCTATCTATAGATTTGGGAAATTTTGCACCAGGCATCGACCAGTTCCACTGCCCCTTAAAATTTTGATAAAAGTCTTCAATCGATTGTTAAATGAGCAAGCTCAGTATTATTTTTTTATGTAACGTTTTACTTATATCAAAATAACGACAGTTTCTATTATGATGCAATTTGGCATGTAACTTAATCCAGATTTAACGTATGTGTGATATCTCCTTTCTTGTGATTGGTATACTTTGGCCATGCAACTGACGCGGTTGGCAAATACAATAAGGGAATATTAAACAATAAGGAAAAAGTATTAAACAATAAGGGAATTATAGCTATTAAAACCCTGCGATTGATAACTTTCATGTGAATTGCATCGTGTGAACCCGAGTAAATTTAATCAGCTATGTAATTTTTGGTATAACTGTTTTTAATACGATTGAAAAGTTTCATCAAAACTATCACGTGTAAAAAGGGGCTACATAACCCCTTTTTACATGGAAATACAAACATTACTTCGGAAATAGATCGTTTAAAAAATTTAGTGTCGGGAAATCCTGTAATGTATTGTTTACGAGATATTAAATATGAGATGAAAATTCACCCTCAAATAAACCGTTGGTGAATTCTAGTATAAACTTGTTTCATTTTTGTACTTGCAAAATATATTATCTTTTTTTATCAAGCCTGAATGTTTAATGGATTTGTATTTTTTTTTAAATCGTTACGCATAAGCTGCGTCAACTTCCTCTGCAAATTTCCTTAGAATAAATACGTCACGTCTCTTTTGGAAATAGGTCTTAATTAACTTTCATCTTTTTAATGTTCATGGCGACATGTGATCGTTAGAGCGGCTACACAAACATATATATATATATATAAATTAATATATTTTCCATGTATTAGTTAACTCTTTAACGGTCATAATTTGAGTTCGATCAAAATAAAATTTCTTACTTCTTTTGCTTTTGGTATTTGAAAGGCCAAGTTCGTTAATAAGTAGAATCGATCAAGGAGAAAGGTGGGATTAGAGACAGAAGAAAATACAAAATATGAAATATCTGTTAATATAGCTACATTTTCTTCGAAAATTCGCCAAAAAGTACTTTATTTCAAAAGTATTCACATGGATTTTTTTTTATAAAACTTTTCAGTTTACCGAAAATTTATTTGTTTTTAAAACAGAGGCGTTTTTGTATTTAAACGTCATCGAAGTCACTTTTTAACTCTAGATCTACGTGATCTATCGTGATAACGAACAGACAGGTGGGCAGACCAACATCCGGAAATGGATAAATACGGTACAATTTAAACATTTTATGAATACGTATACCAAAATTTTTGTCTCCGATCAATATTTTAAATGGTTAAAAATTGGTTTAAAAAGTTTAACTTATAATATCCTTACATGTTATATACTAGTATTACATACTGATTGTATTTTAAAATACACCCAATCTGCAAACAATGTATAGTGTATCTATCGCTGTCTATATGTAGTGTACTACGATATGGTTTACTTTGTTCTGCATTAAAATCAGAGGCGGGTTTGATACGTTCTCACCACAGACATCTGTCATTAGATCAGTCTTTGGTGGAGACGTCTGCCTGTAGAGTAGTAGAGTATCATGGTGTACTGTGCATAGGCAGTGATAGATGCACATACATTGCTTGCAGATTGGGTGTATTTTAAAATAGAAGCTGTATAACAAATCTCCCAGCCCCAGAGAAATATTTAAGATTAGGTAATTCATACTAATGACTAATTTTTCGCCAAAATACATATTAATATGACACATTATTGATCTAGGAATTGGGGAAAATTTGGAAATTTTATAGTGACACTGTTACTTTTACATCTTCTGTCTAAACATTTAAATGTTTATAACTTTCATCTTAATTTGAGATTAAGCTTTCTTAATTTAAAAAAAATAATATTAAAATAAAATGTTTCGAACAGAGTGCGAAGCCTATTATTGTTTCTAAACTATTGATGTATGAAGAAATATTTCAAACAAAAGTTGTATGAGTAAAATTGTTTTGTATTTCAATATTTTCTCTTTCTGACACCGTATAAAAAGGCACAGCTGCTACGTGGTACGAAGAGTGAAATGGAGATGTAGGCTAATATATTACCCGGTAAAACTATCTACCATCCGGACTAAACCGCATAAAAATGCGATTGACCAATTTAACGTGATACGGAAAAAAACAATTATTTCGAAAATATTTTCCATGTATAGAAATAACCCTGTCAACAATTTTATTAAAAGTATAGATATCAGAATAATTTTAGTTTTATATATCATTTACAAAATATATTGGGATAACGTATAGAAAAGGGGGCCATGAACTTTTATCGCCAATACTTTGGTGCGAAATACTGCTTACGTTTTTATTTTAAGCAGCTTACAGGATTAATTTTAATCACCTATTATAAAAATACGTAAAACATTATATAATCACTAATTATATTAATACTTGAATATGAGGTATCATATACAAGGTGGAAGGGAAAGTATGTCCCAAACTTCGCCTGTTAAAGAACTAGTTGGTAAATTAAGAAAACCCTTAAATGTATTTGGTAATATTTTCTCCAATTCAATGTAAAAATATCACACATTTGCCGGTAAATACAAGTTAAATATGTAAATTTTTTACAAATATGGTCAGTTATGAATAAATTATATGGTGTCTACGTCATATATTATTATTATAAATTAATAATTGTTAAAACTACTTTATTAATTACGAATTATTATTTTAAAATATTACAATTAAAATTTTGTTCTTTAAATGTAGTGTTTTCTTTGGGCAATTTTTAATTTCGTGTCGTTCTGTGTAAAAAATTTTTTTTAATCATTCAAACTCATTATAGGCTAACATAAAACTAGTTAATGCTTTTAGTTTTTTATAATTTAGAGTAAAACTTTTTAATAACAACTCCTTGTGTAAAGAAATTTAGTGTGTAGTATATAATTTATTATTTAGAGTTAGGTCAGGTTAGGTTAGGTTAGAGTGGATGTCCTGGGGTGAGTCACACTTGGGCCATAGGGTCCGTTGTGATACCGAAAAAGGAGGATGGCCCATCCCCGGCCACTACTCCATGAACCATTTGGAGCTGTTTAAGAACAGTGAGAGTGCTTTGACGTCAACGGACATGAAGATCGGAGAGGTCGTCAAAGAAACGCTGACTCAGATGGGTCCATCTCCTCATGGCAATAGCTGGACAGTGACAGAAAAGATGAGACATCGTTCCTCTTCCCCACTGCTCCTGAAATAGTCGTGATCCATTGGTAGGCCCAGTCGTTCAGCGTGCCTACCGCCTAACCAGTGTCCTGTAATAGCCGCAACGATTTTGCTTATAGAAGCCCTTTGAAGTAAGATCTTCGGAACGCCTACGATTGTATTCCGACCTTAACTGTCTTGTAGTACCACAAGTGCGTTCCATCTAAGATTGGTCTTTCTTAACATATACTAATTCAGGAGCAGCTTGCAGTTCGCAAACGGAACTCCCGGATACCTGTTGATGCTTGTGTCCGACAGCTTTGTAGCAAACTCGTCGGCATCACAATTCTCTAGAATGTCCCTGTGTCCTAGCACCCATATCAGTTTTACATTCATTTGTTCCGCCAGCTCATTTAAGGCAGTCCTATGCTACTTTTGAGGTTAGGAAGACTGAGCTAAAGGATTTTAGAGCTGCTTATTCAGTCTTATCCATTCGCATACCTCGTTAATAGCCATCACTTCCGCATCATACACACTACAGTGATCCGGCAACCGGAATGATAGCCTTAAATCTAGATTTCCAGAGTAAACACCACAACCTACTGTCCACTCTAACTTAGATCCGTCGGTATAAAATACCACGCCCTTTGGCTTAACCAAGTTCTCATCTCATTCCTGTCTGGTGGGTATCTTTACTGAGAACTTGTTTCCGAAGTTAGGAGAGGGTAGAACATATAAGTCGACGGTTCTTGGAAGTGAGTATCTTCGTAAGATCCGTGCATGACCGCAATGCGTCTCAGTCCAGGGTGAGACCATATTTAGCCTGAGAGCCGCACCTGCTGCGCATTTCTCTCCGAAGAGGTTAGTTGGCAGGGGGTGCAGAATGACCTCAAGTGCTTTAGATTGTGTTGTCCGTAGACATCCCGAGTTATATTGATTGATTTGTGTTGGGGTCTAAAAACTATTGCACTTCGACCTTATGGTCCATTGTGCTCCCCCTTCTACAATTGCCAGGAGCTTGCTTATGAGGTCTTCCTGAAGGTTCATATATCCGGGGTGAGATGCACCGAATATCCTGTATCTGTTGTAACCTAGAGGCTCGCAGTCAAAGATTATGTGGCCGGATGTTTCTTCCTCCTCGCCACACAATCTGCACATGGACCCGTTATGGAGTCCCATTGTGTGCAGATGCTTCCGCAGGAGATAATGCCCGGTAATGAACCCGGTAACCCTCCGCAGTTGCATCCTGTTCAGCCTCAGTGCATCGAGAGATAACCTCTTTGTTGCACTCTGAAGCAGTACCTTCCCGAGCTCTAGTCGCGGTACTTTTTCCCAGTGATCACGGTGTTTAGCATTTGACCACTCGTTGATCACTTGTTTACATGCAGTCCTTGGAATTCCTAATATAGGCTCTGGGCAAGGCTTTTAAAGCAGCTTGACTGTCCGAAAGAATACATACGTTCTGGTTTATGTAGCCTCTACGTAGGTTCTCACGGACACAAGCCAGTATGGCGTAGACTTCTGCTTGAAAGACCGTGGCATATTTCCCCAAGTTGAGGCTTATGTTTGCATTATGTCTCTCACCGTAGATTCCCACCCCGGTCCGTCTGGATCGGTCGGTCCGTTTTGGATCCGTCTGTATATCAGACGATTCCTTTCTTGAGATAGGGTGGTTCTCCTTCCGACCCCATGGCCCTATCACATACTACAGTGAAAGGTTTTGAGAAGGAGTATATCTTGGGAAGTATATCTGTGCCCATTTCAAAGACGGGGTCTGAGATAATTGATGTTCCCAGGATCCTTGCATGTCCAACCAGATTTTTATTATTCAGTTATTATTGCAAGACACTCTATAGGCACTTTATCTCGCTTAAGGTATTATTACAATGCTTAGCGGAAGCAGCCCCAGTATGACTTCCATGGCAGCTGTGGGTGTGCTGCTCATGGATCCAGTGATGCAAAAACAGGCCAGTCTTTGGATCCTGGCTGGCTTTTTGCGTGCTGAAATCTGGTTAACTTTTGGCCACCACACTAGAGCAGCATAGGTTATAATGGGCCTAACTACTGTTGTGTAAAGCCAGTAGATCATTTTTAGTTTTAAACCCCAAACTTTTCCACATGCTCTCTTGCAAAGCATGAGAGAAGATTTAGAGAGATGTAGTTTAGAGTCCAACATTACTCCTAAGAACTTCCAACATCACTCCCTAGTGATCTGTAGTCTTTCACCAAAGAGGATGGGTGGATTTATGTTATCCACCTTCCTTTTCCATGTGAATGAAATCAGTGCGGTCTTACCAGGGTTTATTTTCCCGAGATTAGTGCGGATGCTAACCGTTGAACTCTACCCAGTACTTTTTGGTGGATTTCTTTTCCAGTGCTGCCCACCACACTAGTGACCCATAGAATAGTATGGGCCTAATGACCGCAATGTATAGCCAGTGAACCATTTTGGGATTTAAGCTCCACTATTTCCCTATGACTATTATGCAGGTGTCCAGCGCTATAGTTGCCTTTCGGGCCCTTTCCTAGACGTTGGGTCCCCATAGTAGCTTTCAATCCAGGATAATGCCTAGATATTTGGCTTTCTCCGATAGTTTGAGACTGGCCTCTCCCACCTTTGGGAGGGTAAAGGAGGGGATTCTATTTTTCCTTGTAAAAAGTACCAGCTCTGTTTTGTCCGGGTTTATCCCAAGGCCAGAATTGGAGCACCAGTGTGCTAGAACTTTTAGTGCGGATTGTATCATGTTTGATAACGTTTCAGAAACTTTCATGAGGCCGCTATCGCTACATCGTGCGCATACGCAATTATTTTGCATCCCGAACCTTCCAGTTTTAGGAAGGGGTGAAAGTATACCACCTTGTAGCGTATCTCTCGATACATACTGATATATCACCGAGTCGCCCAATTGTGAGCTTATCCCTCAGCCTCTAAGCAAAAGATTAATCAACTCGGTGGTAGGCTCTTCGATATTCAGATCATACAGTGCTCTGATTATAGTTTCCTGATGTAATTGAAGGCGACTTCAATGTCTAGAAAGGCTACTAAAGTATATTCTTTGTAAACGGCTGAACGGATCGTAATAAAATTTGACAAGGAGATAGATTATATCTTGGGGAAGGACATAGGCTATCTTTTGTCTCAAAAAATTATCTTGAAAGGGGTGAACATTTAAAAAAATGCATACAGTCGAACATAGAATCTCCTTTTTTTATGGAGTCGGTTAAAATTTTTTTTGATTTTGTCATTTCCACAGAAACTATACTTCTAAACAATAACTATAAAATTATTGTATTACAATTTTGTTTCAATTTTTAACCCGACTTCAAAAAGGAGGATGGTTCTCCATTCGTCTGTACTGTTTTTTTTTTGCTTTTTTTTTATGTGTGTTACCTCATAACTCCGTCATTTAAGAACCGATTTTGCAAAAATTTTTAAATATATATGTACAATTATTGTTACTTTTGGAAGCGGTGTCCAAAAGTTATGTGAATTTCTCTATGCTTACACCGCCTCCAAAAATAACAATAATTGTACATATATATTTAAAAATTTTTGCTTAGTGAACTAAAATTGGCACAAGAATATGCAATTATTTTTTTACTTTTTAGTGCATTTTTTGTTATAGAATATTTGATTTTTGAAGTCGGGTTTCCATTTTGTCAAAATATGGTTTATGAAATATCAACTTTGATTGTCGTTTCCATGGTAACTATAAACTATAATAGCACACTATAAATCGTTGTATATTGTATACATAATCATATAGCGTGATTATTATTATTTTCAATACATATATATTTAGTCTTCATATAAATGCGGACGTAGTCGCGCGAAGCAGCTAGTTTATTATAACTTTGTGAGAAAATTTTTCCATTTATGAATATTACGATGTTATTTTAAAATATATTAGCTTTTCTCTCATCTATTGAGTAATTAGGAATTATTAAATTTTGTGAATGAAGTTTTTGTACATAGTTAATAATAGTTTATACCTAATACCAGCGGAAACAAATCAATGGTTTCGTAATTAATATCTCTGAAAAAATTGAATTTTTGATATTTTACATTTCCCCTTATTTTTCCCATATAAATTTTCTAACACACGTCCTATGTACGAAGTCGATGTCCAAAATAATCTTAAAAACTATAAGACCTAGATAGTTGCATGGAAGTATATCTTATCTCAGAAACATTCATAGAATATTTTTAACACAATAGTGGAATTTCAGAAATATGAACCGTTAAAGAGGCATTAGTGTGCTCTGGATTTTTATAAAACTATGTATACATTTCTGTAGATTCAAACAAAATTGTTTATTTTTATTTTTAAACATTTTTTGCACTGACCTCCACTATTTTATAAGACGGATGGAGGTCAGTAATTTTTTGTCTTTAATTTTTTTTCTACCTCCTACGGTTTCAAAGATGGATATTTCCCCCACCCGGTAAATTAATATTTTTGCTACCGATTTTTTGAAACCACAATTTTTCAAAGGGTTTCCCAAGATTAAAAAACTTCTGGTTAGTGTGCTGTCCCCTTCTACCCACTGTAGAGGTATGTTAGCTTTGGACCCATTTTTTTCTAACAGTTAAGTATAATGTTTATTTATATTTATGTAATATTTCACTTACACTTTTTACTGCAGTTTCAAAAACTGGCCATCCACCATATTGGTATGTCAATTAACTTAAAAGTATCCTGAATACACAAATAAAATAAAAATGATTCTCACTAAATGTATATAATGATACACAAAGTTGATATGCATATATTTCGTAGGCCACGGACTATAAAACATACAGTAAACTCACAGTCCATCGGCAATGACAAATTTATGCGCTGAACACGTAAACATAACATGTCGTCGTTCGATCATTTTCGTTTTTTATTCATTTTAATTGGTTATAAATATAAATATAACGAATGGAAACAATAAAAATAATAACAAATAAATAACAAAAAACTGAAAATTTAATATTTACAAAAAATCAAACAAACAATCGAAATGATGGATCACAAAAATGATAGCAGTAAGCAACAATTCACTTACGACTCTCAGTCAAGTTATCAAACGAACCAATCATATTGCACCATGTGCTATGATTACTTGATTTCGTTTGTTTATATGGATGGACTCTCTAGTTTGAGTTTAATATATATTTGTGGAAATATATATGCATAAAAATAACCCACTCTAATAGGCACCTTTGTTACTCCTATTTAGATCCGTGTTAGGGATAAAATAAATTTTGAAACTAACCTTTATGATATCAATTGAATACGATTTCACCAATTGAGAAGAAAGTATTTTTAAAAGAATTCTTTAAATTATAAATTCATTATATAAATATATTATTATTTATTTAGTTTCAAATATTTTAATTAGTATAAAATACATCTAAAATATTTCCTTACAATAAAGATATTCAATAGAATTATAATATTATTAAAAATAGTATTATATATTTTTACAAAAAAAAATTAATAATTTGGGATAAATTATTATCTTAAATAGGTATTAATAATAAATAATATGGCACTCTCAAATATTGTGCTAATTATTTATTTAACTAAAACTTTATGATTTAACTTGATACACTAAATTAATTATATATATTTTATTGAACACACACAACCTGTTTTTCTTTAAATTTAAATATGAAAATGTCTTTTCTCCAAGTATGTTCAAAAATATAATTTTTATAAAAATTTTAAAAATGTAGTACTATCAAAAACTTAAGTTTCTTTTTTTTTAAATTTTGCAGTCGATTTGTAACGAATCCATTTGGTTTTCAGAAAAATGTCTCGAATAATATTTCGCAAAACGAGTGCAAAATTTTAAAAAAGAACCCCATTAAAGTCTTTATGGGTACCTATCTTGTTTAAGAAATTAAAAAGCCAATTATTTTATTGCATTTTTCACGTTTTTAATATCTTATAAATACGTGATTAAGGGAAGTAGATCTGAGTGCATTTTCCATTCAAATCCATTGAAATAAGTTCCTTTTTTCCTAAATTACAGAAGATGACAGAACTCTGTTTTTTGTTTTCATCAGTGTTTTGTAATACATATATATAATACATATATATAATACATATATATAATACATATATATATAATACATATATATAATACATATATATAATGCATATATATAATACATATATATAATACATATATATAATACATAAATATACGCGACTGCAATGTTTTGGCGGCTTTTCACGTACTTGTCACTACTCTAATTTTATTAGAAAGAGTACTTTACTGGTGAGCCATGTAACATTTTTTTATAGCATTAAAGGATGCAAAATCCAGATTTGGATTGAATTCAATAAACCAGAAGTAGTACTTCACTCTTGGCGTTGTTTTTGAAGATTTTCTCAAAAACAGTATGACACACGAGCATAAATTTAAGTCACAAAATTATTCCTGGCAAAAATATGAACAACTTTGGTATCACACATTTTTTTGTAAACGAAATAAATTAAGCTCAATAATTAACATACTTTCTTCAAATTTAATTTTGATAGTAAATAAATACAATTATGTATATACATATTCAACTCCAATTTGCTACTTTTTGTATTAGCTACTATTATGTAGTACTATTTTGTATCTACAAATTAATCAGATAATTATACATGTACTTTTAATTCACAATGGATTTTGATAATACATTGTTCAAAACTGACAATCTGTAAAATATGCACAAATAATACAGTTCAATAATATAAATAAATTTATGTAATAGAACAATCAATGGAATGAAAAATGTATGTACTGCATAATGATATTCACTCGTTCGATTTTAATACGTGGATCAAGTAATTAAGTTTATTAATACGCAATACATAGTTAAATGATGTATGCTAAAGTCATTTGTTAAACTCTATATATAGAGGCCGTGTGAAAAAAGATAGAACTTATCTAAGCAAGTAGATTTTTCAGGAGAGCCAATAACTAAAACGCAACTTTTTTATAAGTACCAACTGACCTAACAAAAACTACTAAAGACAACTAGTAACTAATATTTTTATAACATCTAGTTTAGGTAAAAGTATCAGTTTTGCGATTGTCTTATGTAGAATTGAGTGTATTAACAATATGTCAGATAAAATCATATTAAAAGAAAATAAAAAAGTCGGTAGTTCCTAGAATGACCAAAATTGAGGGCTTTGAAGTGGCAGCTGCTGCATAAGTTTTACACCCCACCCCCACACACACTAAAAATCAAATGCACATAATATAACTCATACAAACTCTATCATAGTAACAAACGTACTATATTTCACGTACCATTCCAACTGTCAGTACCATACATTTTTTTATATTTGAAATGAGCTAAAAAAATTTTTGAAATATTTCGCCAATTATTTAATTCCTATCCAAATACCTATTGGCCACTTAGAAGGAAATACAAACTGTGTCATGTCATGTCACAATTAAGATCCAAAATTCATATTTTTGATTTTATCTTGTCGTTTCAGACTACAAACTGGCAAAATGGCAAAAAAACAGTACTACTACCAACTAAGACATTCATTAGAGTTTCCACAATACAAGTTAGGAGAGATTAAATTTTAAGCCAAACGTCAGAAGTGCTGTTGCGCCTGGGCATGTTGTTGTTTGCTTAATTAATAATTAAATACTGATAAAAAACATTTGAAACAAGGCGCTATTAGTTATATTATAACTAATAGACGAATCATGACCACATTTGTGAATTATTGGATTAAAACGCTGTAGCTTCTTAAAACATTACTTATGAAATTGGCTTTAAAATATGTATAGTCTCTCAGATTTCGAGAGTTCAAACTCTCACAAAGATTTAAACAAGAAAGGAATTACTATTTTTGTTCTGTTTTACTTAAGGTATATAATATTGTAAGGATCTTTTTAATTCTTTCATTATAAATCATCTCCTGATATAAGAGCTTACATTTTTTTTCTAGTCTATTACTTTTTTATTTAACACCAACGGCTATAATTTTTTCCAGAACTCCAGAAAAATTAATATTATTTTTATACCCTGTTTATTTATAAAATATATATAAGGTATTTTAAGTTTAGTTCCGAATTTGTAACGGATGAAAATATTGATCACAGGAAATAAATAAATTTTTGGTATATGCTCATAAAATGATCTAATTATGCATGTCTGTACGTCTGCGTGTCTTTTTAATCGTAGACACGATAATTCAAAAACGAAAAGAGAAATCGAACTGAAATTTTGTATCTGTGTTCTAAAGCTTAAACGTGATTTCAAGTTCGTGATCCCACGCTAGAGATGAAAATATTTATCTTTGAAACCGTAAGAGATAGACGTTTAAAAAAATGCCCGTTTCAAACAACTTATGTTTGAAACTTTTTTTTCATAAACTGAATATTTTTGCCAAAATTTCAGCTTATACATTACTGTAATTGGGTAATTGGTACATACTGTGAGAGTGTAATGAATTCAGTATTTAAAGACTTAATTCAGTTAGATGTTATTTTCACTTGTTTAAATTTTTTTTAAAGATTTTATGATTAAAAAAATTACAAATATTGAAAGAAATGAACGCCATTCAGTGAAGAAAGAAATCAAAAATTAAGATTTTGAATCCGAAAGCGGTCGTACCATCTTTAATGATTATAAATAAGATTGAATTCATTTACAATTTAATAACGAATTACTTAAAAATAATACAAATTAAAGCACATTATACTAAAAATATGCTGCGCATGTTACTTAAAAAAATATAATAATTTTATCCCTAATAGAAATAATTTTCTTGTCAAATGCACGGTCAAATAAAATAAACTCGTACATTGTTTAAAATTAAAATATATATTAATGTTTAAATAATATGAATTTATGTTTTACAAAAAGAAAATTCAAAAGTTTATAAACAAAAACATTGATGTCACCGTATTATAAAGTACTTAAATGTAAATTTTTATAAAAAATTAAGTCCCATGTTCGAATTCCTGATATCCTTCAGCACCCGTGAAGATAACATCAATCCATATACGCATAGCTTCCGGTGATGGTGCCATTAAATGGTATGTTCTTTCATGTGTTTTTACGATAAACGTTAATTGCGGATTTGGTGATTTAACGGTATTCAAATGATCTAGATAAACTTCTTCTATTGCCTGTAACAAAATATTAAAAATATGAAATTATCAAATATCACGAAATGTATTTACTTCTACTTTTAATCAATTCAATACAATTTAGAATACAATTCCAAATGTAGTACTCATACAAAGTCGAATTATCCCAATCTCCTAAATTTTATATTCCCTTACCATGTATGAGACGTACAAAACTTAAAATTCTTGACTATAAAAATACTAACAATTTTTGTTCGAAAGTTTTTTATATTATCGAATGATAATTGGTGAGAACTCTAGGTTTTTGAAATAAAATTGCCTAGATCAGTTTTTTTGTATTATAAATACGTATTTCGACTACAATATAGTCATCATCAGTATAAATTAACTAGTCGCAATTTACTCTTTGACAATTAGAAATAGATAGAAAGTCGAGATCAATAGACAAAAATAAAAATAAATAGAAAATTAACTAAATTAAAATATACTAGATTTAAGGTATAATAAATTTTAAATTATATTCAAATTAGTCTAGTTAAAATTTCCTTCATTCACATTTATTCCTGTTAACTTAACCCTTATTAAAATTACTTTCACATTGTCTCAGGATATGTTACTCGTAACTTAAAAATTCGACTATGTATGATCCAAAAATGGGTATTAAATAATAATGGGGTTTAACCTCCGTTTCTGAGACACTGCGGTCTATAACAGAGACCACACACATCATTATTTTTATTATACGGATGGAGAACAAGGAATTTGTATGCAGGCTAGGAATTGGTAGGTTCAGCGGCTGTAGCCGACTTTGATAGGAGCTATGCTGATATTCATCTGGAGTTCGTGAAGGGAAACTGCAGAAAACCTTCAGAAGCATTATGGAAATTAAATGTATAAAAGGGCTTTGCGAACAAATTGCAACAAAATTTCGACATGTTAATAAGAAAAACACTTACTTGGAAGTATGCTCCGCCTCTACGCTTTTTCTCATGTCTATCAGGGAAATAAACAAAAATTCTTTTCACTCTGTCAAAAACAAACCATCGTTTATTCCAACTATGAAAGCGTGAACCCATTTTATTTAAATAACCTCGACAGGTAGTACTATCTAGTGTCACATGTGGGCATAAATCAACTTGATGACCTGAAAATAAACATTATAAGTTAAATTGGTGCTATAGAAAATTTTTTATAACATTTTAATAAGTCGAACAATGCAGTCAAATTATACAAGATAAAAACAATTAACGCAATATTTGAAACAATAAAATGACCGTTTATCAAGATAATAAATTAAAAAGCCTTGCAAATATTCGTGTAAAAATATCGGCTTTCACAAACATGAGCTAAACATTTTTAAAAAATGTTTAGCTCATAAAAACAAACAACTTTTTTTTGAAGCTGTTTTTCATGCATCTAATATTTCTGGCGTAAATACAAAATTTACGCCATACTTACGTCATGTATTTATACCATAACTATGGAATGTATGAAAAAAGTTTCAAACAAAAGGTGTTTGTTTTTATGAGATAAACATTTTTATATTTAAAAATTTCCCTTATCTTGCACCGTTTAAAACTTATGTTATACCACGCGGCACGGATGCATGAAACATTTTTCACTTTTGTTTGAAACATTTTTTCTTAAATGCGTATTTCAAAAAATATTTAAGTGGTAACTTTTCAAATGATCTTATGGTATATAAATACTCATCTCTACCACCCACTAAAGCTTTCTTCTTTTTTTCTATTACTTATTACGTGTTAATGTACAAACTACTAATGTTACTTCCAATAGAATTAGCCTAACCACATTCACATATATGAGAAATTATATCAAACGTTGGGCCATGCGCAATTTGTGCCAGTATTGCTACAATAAAATTACGTTTGAGACCAATTGAAATATATGTATCGTAATATTTTTATAAGTTTTATATCTATAGTAAGCCTTAACTAAATGGTCATACATAAAATTTGAAAAATATTGAAGGACCAAATCTTGATATTTTTGCGTATATTTAGAAACAATTAAGGTTTTTTTTTAAATCGTAATATAGGGATTATTATAAACCCAAGTATTTTTATAAAGCGAAAATTTACGCATTATAATGTTATTAAAAAATGTTTGCACTATGTTCCCACAAAAGAAGCGCTCAGTTTTCAAAATTTAAAAATTGATTTGTGCCTTATTTATTTGGTTTCCGAAAAAATGCTTTGGATAAAAGTTGTTCATTATAAATATACTAACAACTTTTATTTGAAACATTTTACCAAAAACCGAATTAATAAGGCACAAATCAAGAATAAAATTTTGACTTCTGGTTCATAGTACGTTTGTCGCATTTGAAACTTTACGAAATAGTAGTACAATATTACCTACAATACTAAGACGTCCGCTTTGTATTGTAGGTATTATATGATATATGTTAATTACATTGTATGCAGAATTCCCTAAATTATGAAAAAAAACTTATATGGCTGTATGGACACTTACCAGCTGATTCAATATGTTGTTTTAAGTTTAAATTATCACTACGTATTGGTAAATATCTGGTGAGCGGCCTTTGTTGCGGTGATGATAAACTTCTAGGGCGTGGTTTGACTGACAGTTGTGTTTCATAGCTGACATCGCTTGATTCAGATAACGGTCGTCGATCATAATCAGATAAGTCATTCTTATCGATTTGAGAATTACGACGCTAGAAATAAAAAATAAGTTATTTACGTATTATATCAATTTTTTTAGAATACTAAGCCTAAGTTATTTTTAGTTTCAGTAAATAAATATGATTCTCATCAGAATGGTTAAACATTAGGAAAAAATGGTGTAGACCTTTAAGTAAGCATTTCGAATAATATATAAAAAGTCCTCCTCCTTACGGCTTATACTAAAAATTTTAAGTTCAAAGAAAATATTTTTAGCTTTTACAAAAACTATAAATGCATTGCAAAAAAAGTTTGTAGATCATACAATATCGCGATTAGTAATCTTAGAATTTTATGACTTTTTTTTCTGAAACTTCCGAAATTTGAAAGCATTTAAAAGTTTACAAAAAAAGCAAAATTTTCCAAAAATCGAAATGGTACGGTTATTTATGTTACAAAAACAATTATTTTTTTAAATTATTAATCGTCTTTTCACAGGTTTACTACGAAATTGAAGAAGGGAAGTTAGTTTTTCCTATTGATACGTTAAAATTGATCAACGTAAGTTCAGTTATATATTGAACTAAATGTGTCTATTCATGCAGAGATGTAAACTCATCTATTTTAAATTACAAATTACACTATAGAAATTAATTTCTGGTAGTGAAAAATCTTTAATGTTTTTTTCTGCATTTATTGCAATAAATTATTTTTACATTTAATATAATCAAATAAGACAAAAAAAAAGGATAAACCTCGGAATGAGAGTTGAAAGAGAGTTGAATAAGTTGAAAATTTACATAAACCTTTCTTTTCACATTCTAAACACTGATTCAAAAATCTCATATAATCACGTGTACACGTTTAAAAATATTCCAGGGGAAAGGGCCGGGTTGTTATGCCTCAAATCGTGTTTGAAAATCTAATGTTTATTATTTCCAGTGTAAATAGGGAATAATTGTAGTTAGTGTAAACAATCGTATATGGAACCATATACTTCTACAATGCACGTTACAATCACGTATGTTGTAACGCACGTTGAATAAAACAGTTGTGAATTCCAGGCTATATGGGGCTGCCCACAAATTACGTCACACTTTTTTGACATAATTTTATCTTTCTGCCCTTTGTCACAGTTAGTTACTCAAATATAAAACACCTTATAAATGTTTAGCAATGAATTAAATAAAGGATTAACAATGAATACAATTTAATTGCAATATTTTTTATTTATTACTCGTATATTACTGCATTATACTTATATTCATAAATATTGTAAATATTAATTTGAAAAAAAAAATTAATTTGGAAAAATTGAATTGTGATTTCACAATTTGAAAATTCTCACTTCACTATTCACTTTCTTTCAAATTTTGAATAAATTAAAAATAATCACTACTCAATTCAATAATAAAATAAACTAAATAATAAAAGCATTTTATTTTTTTGTTTGTTTATGAAAACTTTGAAAAATTTTTCGGTGAAAATATTAATCTTAACTAGTAAAAAAGTTACGAAAAAATGTTTAATTATAAATATCGTTCAAACAAGTAAAGATCAAACGATATCTTTGATTTTTATTACCCGACTGTCCCATAAAGAGGGAAATGTTTTTCAAGTGTATGCATGTATGTATGTTCCTGAACAGTATGTTTAGACTTTAGGCTACAGAGCCTAAACTACTGATGGAATTTAATATATAAGGTGTCGTTAGATCGTCTTAATTGTGGGAGTGACATAGGGTATAATATTTAAAAATGGAGTCTGCAAATCAAAAAAGAGAGATAATAAAAAAATATTTTGTTATTATAACTTATATGGGTATCAAATAAAAGCTAGTAAACAGCCAATTCCCTATATACATATTATAACACTTTTATGCTACCATTTTGACACAACTACAAAAAAATTCAGTTAATTAGTTTTTACGCAGTCGGGTTTTTTTAAATTTTTTATACTACTTTTGTTTTGTTTTGGAACTGCATTTTACGAAAAAATCTATTATATTATACCAGCAGAAGTGACTAGCATTTACTTGACATTTAAGTAATATGTCTGAATATCGATAACATTATTTGACATCAAATGCTAGATATGAAAATTCATACACATCTGGGATAGGAATCAAACCCACGACCTCTGGCATTCTATACCAACGCTCTGCCTCTGAGTTACGAGATGCTATATGATGGTATCTTGATGTCGTTATATTATTAATTTTAGTTAATTTACTATTTACATATTTTTTAATTAATTAAATTATTTTTTAACTTGCGTCAATCTATCCTTAGTGAGCATGGTTGCCTTTCGGTTATATTATACCAACGGAAGTGACTAGCGATTACTTAATTTGACATTTAAATAATATGTCTGAACATTGATAATATTATTTTGACATCAAATGACAGAAAAATCATACACATCTAGGATGGGAATCGAACCCACGACCTCCTGATTTCTTAATATGTCTGAACATTGAACAGTGTTCAGATATTTCAATGCCGCAAGGTCAACCTGGTTCATTGTCTTGAATCGAAAAGATATAAACCTTCTGGTGAGGGGGTACTCACCGATCACTGAAAATTCAAGAGCCATTTATCCATTACTAGCGACTCGGCCCGGCATCGCACGGTTATTGACACATACGAAATTTTAATTAGGATGTACTATACATATAAACCTTCCGGAAAAATCTACATGGATATGCTCTTTCACCTACTGGCATGAGGAATCTAACCTTCGGCTCAAGTGAAGGGAACCTGAGGTTTTGTTCTGTCTTTTGCAAAGAAGACGGATAGACGACGGATTGACGACGACTACAAGGCTAGAGGAAATGTGCCAGTTGCAGTAGAGATAGAAGAGGTTGAGGGGATGGGTTCCCAGTGACGTAGTGATGGGGGCAGGGGGTATCATGCCCGGGCGCTACTCACAAAGAATGGTCCGCAAAACAAAAAAATTGCTGGATAATTTTTATTTTTATTATAATTGATTTCTGGAAAATATATTTTAAATTTAGTGCCAGTGTAATATAATAAATGTTAGATGTAAGATGTAAGAATGTAAGAAGAACACTAATAGTCTAAATGAAAACTGGAATGAAATCTTAAGGAGGATTGATCGTGTGCAGCTCAGATTACAAGATCCTAGAATGAATTTTAGAGAAGCGTTCCATGATCTTGAATCATCAGCGACTGAACTAGCCGAAATTCGAGACAAGCTCTGTGAAGAGGCAATAGAAAAAGCGAAGTCTCTTTGTGAAAAATGGGATATTGATACAACAATACGTGTAAGAAGACGCCGCAAAATGCTCGGAGAATTGGTTAGAGATGTTGGTCTTTCCACAGAAAGTGCAAATTCTCGCGTTATGAAAAGCTTTCTTGATCGTCTCCAACAAGAAATATGTACACGATTTACACGATTAAGTGACCTAATTTCAAATTTGGATTTCTACTAGACGTTGAAAATTTATTAAACAAGGATAATGTTGATAACGACCTTGAAAAAAATTGTAAAAATTTTGGTGAATTTTATAATACAGATTTCAATGGAATAGAACTCTTTATCGAAATATGTGACTGCAAAATGCTACTCCGCAGTAGAAAAGAAATTGAACCTAAAACTCCATTAGAATTTCTTACTTTTATAATCTCGTATGGAGAAGATGACTTCAAATACTTCAAATACTCAATACAAACACTTCAAATACTCCTGACTATCTCAGTATCAATTGCTAGCTGCGAACGTTCATTCAGCAAATTAAAATTAATTTTGACATATCTACGATCAACGATGGGACAAGATCGCCTAAAATTTGAAATGATCAACTTTGATGATATTATTGATTTATTTACTTCATCAAAAGCAAGGAAAATTTATACATAGTAATTAGTTTTATTAATGTATTATAATCATATTATTATTAAATATATGTATCTCCTTAGAGATAATAAATATTTACTTTTTTATTGTTTTAAAACTGCGTGTTTTTAAAATATTTCTTTATAAATATGTAAAATAAATAATAGGTATATATTGAACTAATTCTAGATGATCATATACATTTCAAAATCTAGTCTTGTTTTCTCAACTATATTTTTTGTCTCAAATTTAAAGCCTAGCTTGAGCCTATGACTTTATTTATTTTACTTTATTTATTTATTAATTTGCGAGTATATTTTACATATAATATTATATGGTTTTCGAATGGCGCGAGTTAAGCTTGCTACGCCACTGTGGGTTCCTTAAAGATCGATAAAAAAGGCCTAGAAAGAAATACTTGCCAGGCTTCGGCTTCCTTCCACGAATGCTAAATCCGTATTTTATCCATCACTAAGAATTACACTAGATTCTTTTTTAATTGTTATTAACGCAATGATTAAATATACCGAAAAATAACAAAAAGTAAATGGAATAATTATTTTTAAGAAGTTGTAGAAGCTTTAAGTTTTGGTAGAGGATAAAACTAGGATTTTAAATAAAATATAAAATTTTTGAAAAAAAGCAGTGTGGGGGATATCCTGTATTTCGATATAACGAAGCAATGTAGACCCCATTTCTATAGTAACTTTTTTTTATGAAATTAGCTAAGGAACATTGCTAAATTAAATTCTAAATTAAAGTTTAGTCCCGACTTTGTAACCATTGAAAATATTGATCGCAGAAAAAATTTTTTTATATGTTCATAAAATAATAAATTGTTCCATTTTTGCATATCCGCCCATCTGTCTGTCCGTGAAACGATAAATAAAAAAATAAAAGAGATGCCGAGGTGAAATTCTGTGTGTGTGTTCTAGCGCTAAAAAGTGGGGTCAAGTTGGTGAATGGACAAAATAATCTTTGAAACCGTAAGGTATAAAAGAAAAGTTTAAAAACAAAAAATGGCCCCATTTTAAAAATAAACAACTTTAGCTTGAAACTTTTTTTCATAAACTGAATAGTTTTGTCATAATTTCACCTCAAAAACTAAAATATACCGGCTATTTAAACAATTCACTCAGTTAGCTATTATTTTCAGTTCAGACAAGTTCAGACAAGATTTTTAAATATAAACGAGTGATTTATCGAATGCTCCGAGTATTAGTAAAATTAATAAATAGTACAAATAAAAATAAATAAACTTTAGAAAAATAAAAATTAGATAATTTGTAACAAACACTCTTACATATGATATTGGGCAGACTTCCATATTTTTTTTACTTTTATTCTGATGTTGATGATAACCAGATTTTACATAGTTCATCCACATTATTGAAAAATAATTTAAATCAACACGTTTTTAATAATATTGTTACAACAAAAAGAATATATTAAAAGTATGTTAATAGAAAAACAGATGATAGAAAACTGAATCATCTAAAACTATTAAACTAATGTGTAGGTTAAAAATGTAACTTTCAAAAATGTAAAAATTGGATCAAATCCAAAAAAACAAAATTTACAATTTTTCTTTTCATGTATAAATTTAATTCAATTATATCGAAGTTAACAAAACAGAAGATACTTTTGATTAATTAGATCTTATGACGATAATGTTTATTACAACTGATGGTCTTGAGTCAACATTTATAATTCATTTGGATAAAAATCTGAATAATTTTAAGTTTGTTATTGTATTTGTATTGTAACAGGGATGGAGATTTAAATCTTAGGAATCTCTTATCAAGAATATGAATATAATATGTTGATGAATATAATAAATCCTTTCACTGTTTAGTCCAATTTAAAATCGGGCAAAGATGTGTCAGACCACGCGCACGCATCATATGATTCGATAATCAGTACAGCTATAGGAGTACCAGGTCCGGATTAGACACGCAGCAAGATTTAGCAAATGCTACGGGCCCCGCACCTGGTCGTAAACAAAACCTATCAAGTTAGATAGGTACGATATATCACCTACCACCCAATGTAAATTATTAAAAGTGAGCGCTGACCACACCATCCATTATGTGTTGCTTTCATTAAGTTGACAACACGGTAATTTGGGTACGTACAAGTATTGCGTTCTATATTTTCAGACATTAGGGTCAAAGTCCTGACTGATTGTAAAGAATATCAACAACAGACTTCAAGTTAGAGATCTACTACACTCGATGAGGTTGTAGAAAAGAAACACCTGTGTATTTGGAATATTTTGGCAATTAAAATCTGTTACAGCAGAAAATATTTTGAAAAAGAACTCCAATTGTCGCCAGTGCTTACCCAAACGATTTGGAAAAAAAGCCTTCATCTTTACAGACAAATTTCATCTTTACAGCATTAACAGCCTGCCAGTAAGACACAGCTGTGACTTAGAGACGGTGTTACGGTCTCAGTAATCTATATATATTATATAAGTCGTTATGGTATTATGATATGTATGTTTTAAGATTTATAATCATATCGTGTGTTTATTTGAAAAGTTACCACGTTAAAATATTTTTAAATTTGAATTTTAGCAAAAAATTTATAACATGGTAGTGTTTTTGGTTACATAATTCTAGTAGGTTACATTGTCCTAGTAGGTATGGGTACTCATAGTACGCTTAACGCAAGCCTTCTTGAGCTACCTTACCTTGGGACAAGGTCAATATTTATAAGATATCCTAGGGAAAAAAAATTAAAAAAATGTGTAGGTATCTGTTTTTAAAATAATTTACCAAGGGAAAGGGGTACAGTTTGGATGCGTGCCCTGGGCGCCGTTTTACGTCGCTACGCCCCTGGTCGTTCAAAAATCATACTTTAATTATGATAGGTGTGGCGCTTACACTAAATCAAAAGCGAACAAACACATGGTGAAACTAGAAGAATTAGACTACGGAACCCTAAAATATCAGTAGGTAGATACACAAATATAATTCAAATATAATATTTGGGTATTCTAAACAAATCTTGAGTGCAGTGTGTTTCAAAGTGTTGAAATAAGAAGACCTGGATCTGTACATTTTAGACAGCATTAAATGTATGAAACAGTATTAAAACAAGTGAAAAGAACAACTAACTGAGATAATTGGTTAAATACCCTGTAGATACTGAGTCCACTATCACTGCGTGAGCTGTTACTTTTACTTTCTACACACGCACAGAAGTATAAAACCACCCTCTGGAGTGGAGCGGGGATCAACTTTAAAATCTTAAATGGGAACCCCAATTTTTTTTGCAGATTCAGATTTTTCATATAAAATAAGTTAGTTTTATTCGAACAGTTTTTTTCGATTCACGATAGATGGCGAAAATGTTTTGAATAAAACTAACTTATTTTTGTATGAAGAATCTGAATTTGCAATAGAAAATTGGGTTTTACCATTTAAGATTTGAAAGTTCACTCCCACCCTCTTTTTAACCCGACTTCAAAAAGGAGGATGGTTCTCAATTCGTCTGTTTATTTTTTTATGTTTGTTACCTCAGTATTCCGTTATTTATTAACCGATTTTGAATTTTTGTTTCTGTTTTAAAGAGTTTGATTTCCAATTGGTCCCATTGTCACCAAATCGCATTCTGATGAGGGGATCCCCGGAAAATCGAGGAAAACCCTCATTTTATATGTGATAACCGATTTCTGCGAAATTTTTTTTTATGAGAGGATATACTCATTCGTAATGGGAAAATAAGAAAATTTTTTTAAAAATCGACTTCAAAAAAATTTTCCCGACCCCAAAAAAAAATTGTTTTACAAAATAAAAACAAAATGCTTGTAAAACAAATTGAAAATCTGTTATAAAAAAATGCACTAAAAATTAAAAAAAAAAAAAAAAAAAAACGGATAAAAAAAAATGTGTTGACAAATAAATTCAGTTATGAACTTCAAAGTCACTAAAAAGCGAGAAATAAAACCTATTTTGACAAAATGGAAACCCTACTTCAAAAATCAAATATTCTATAACAAAAAATGCACTAAAAAGTAAAAAAATAATTGCATATTCTTGTGCTATTTTTAGTTCATCTAAGCAAATATTTTTAAATATATATGTACAATTATTGTTATTTTTGGAGGCGGTGTCCAAAAGTTATGTGAATTTCTCTATACTGACACCAACTCCAAAAATAACAATAATTGTACATATTTATTTAAAATTTTTTGCTTAGGTGAACTAAAATTGGCACAAGAATATGCAATTATTTTTTTACTTTTTAGTGCATTTTTTGTTATAGAATAATTGATTTTTGAAGTAGGGTTTCCATTTTGTCAAAATAGGTTTTATTTATTAACATTTTGGAATCATATATTTCTTTACGAAAATTGAAAAAGCCAATAACATAGAGTTACAAACGCCCAATGTAGAAAAATTCAGATTCAGAAATGAGGCATGCTTCTAATTCTATAGTTGTTTTTGTATGTTTTCAAAATATTTTCGTATTGGAAAAATCCACTGACCATCTATTTCCTAAATTCGGGTCTGTGTAAATTATAAATATGTAAAAATATAAAGATAAAATCAATATTTACATATTATTGAATTAAATATTTTAAAATAAATTTTAGTGAGAAAATATTTAACGGGAAGTTCCGAAACACGTGAAAATCTGTTAATGTGGGATTCACACTTTATTTATTTAATCTCACTATAGAAAGTTTGAAAATGCTTTAAGTACTTTTTTACACACAGAGAAAAATGAGATTAATTATTTAATAATAATAATCTATTTAACTTTCAAGTGGAAAATTTGAAAACAATTATGAATAGATTTTGCCTGACAGATACTTTTTGAAGAGGGTAAGATCAATCGATCAAAAGAAAATCTGTATTTTTTAACTGATTAAAAAAAAATGTTGAGAGGGATATTTTCCTCACGCGAGGGGTTATACGATCTGATGTATATACCGGGTATAAAATTTAATTAAACCAAAGCTATGTAGTAAGCTATGTAGTTGAAATTTTATTAGTATACGCTTCATCGTTCTATATATTTAAAAGTTTTTTATTGAAGTCAAGAGTGCGGATTTTTTACAAATCATCAATTTCTGTCGTTCTGGCATCTTATAAGAGTCCGTGTATTTTTACATAATTTTAATTCATTGAAACTCTTAAACAATGCTTTGAAAAATTCTGATTTTTTTCTAAGTGCATTTAATCTTTTAAATAAAAACAAAAAGGGGGGTAGGGTCAAGTGTAGGAGCTTTGAATACCAAATACCAAACTACCTTCACTAGATATGAATAAAAATGTTTGGATCTAAATAAATCACAAAAATATTATTAGCAAATCTAAAATTATTCTATTTTCATGAAAATTATAATTATACTTTATTAAATTTATAAAAACTTACACTCATGCTCTTCTCCTAGTGCAAATATTGCAACAAAAATATTTTGGCATATGATCGTAGATAAGATGCGTTCTAACTGTTCTATATTAATATAAATATGTATAATATTATTAATGAATTTTATGACCTGAATAATAAAATCGAATTAATCATACATATAATTTTGTTGAACATCCTCTGATTCGTAGTAAGATAAAATACTTCTCACTCATATAAAGATTTTCAAAGATAATCGATGAGACTCTTGAATTTTCAGACATCTAAAATATTTCTCGGTATTTGAGAACAAGATGCTTTCTAACCGTTGCCGGACAAATAGGTTTTTTTTACCCACCCTTAAGAAACCTTTCTTCTCAACCTTTTCTTTCCTCTATCACACCCATTCTCTTTGCGAATGATAGAACAGAGCATTACTTGAGTTGCTAGATCTAAGTTTCCCCCATTTCGGTTAAGCCGAAGGCTAGGCACCTCATTCTGGCACTGTAAGGACATTCTGCTAGAAGGTGGAAGGGCGTATACTCCACCCCGTTACAATCCAGGCAGGTTGCCCTGTCCTCCAACTGCATAACCGGTAGATACCTTTTCAGCCTGAAGTGGTCAGTAAGCATCCCAAACAGAAAATTTATCTCTTTCCGGCTCTTGCCAATAGCCCTGGTTGACCTAGCGGCATTATACCCAGCTATCATTTGTTTGGATTTTCTTCAGCCTGCTGTAACTTTCCATTTCCTGTTTATAGACTTATCCACCCATTGGTTTAGGGCAGAGATATGGTTGCGGTCCCTGACATGGGAGTGCAGCCCCTTCATAGGCGAGATTGTCGACATTGCCCTCAACTCCGCAGTATTCCGGTATCCACATCAAGGAGACCTATTTCGTTCTTGTCGACATTAGATACAATGCAAGTTTTTCATATAAAGATTATCAAAGATAACCATTCAATGTGACTCTCGAGTTCCCAAATACCGAAAAATACACTCAATATTTGAAATTTACCCCAATTTCTTGATCAATTGTATTATAAAATCCGTATTTCGACTACAAAATAATCATCATCAGCGTATACATTAGCTAATCATAATTATTCGCCGGGATAATGTTACTTGTCGATTAGCTAATTTATACTACCGATGACTAGTTTGTAGTCGAAATTCTATATAATACATGTAATTGGCCTAGAAATTGGGACAAATTGTTTAAAAAAAATTATTAAGCTACGGAAATCTAAAATTAGAAACATTGAAAAATTGATTTATTTTTCTTGATTGTGGAGGACACATTATGTTTTTGGCGAGTATGTATCTACGATTCTTCATTTTGTTGTAACAACAAATACAAAAAAGGAACATAATCGTATGTCTTAAACGAAACAGTGACATATGATATATGTAGTTCAAGAAAATAAAATACGGCGTGTTCGAAATACACATAAAACAAAAACATTTGAATACCATTATGCAAGTAAAATGTAATGTAAATAAAAATGTTATTAATTTTATCGAACTAAAGTCGTTAATTATTGTAGAGTTCGACCATATGAAGCTTCAAACAATACCTATACCAAGAAGAGGGGATGGGCCATCTCGGCAAATATACATAATGTGGTATATAAGTTGAAATGTTAATCTTGTCTGAAGGACCAGATCTACCAACACAAATTGGACGTGAAAATGGCAAAATGAGCACAGGTTTATCTGAGCATTCAATTAATAGATAGTCTCATTTTGCCAAACAAGTAAGACAGGCTTTTTCATATACTTAAAACATGATAAAAAAAAGTTGGTTTTTTCCCATTTCCTGATATTACCCTAATAAGACAAGATATATAATACCACATTAATCAAAGAAATTGAAATTACGATTTCGTCCTAATTAGAATTGAAACTTCATGAACCACCTCCTCCCCCCATTTATCTTTAAAAACTAAAAACTTTTATTTTTCGAAATATGAAAAAACCGATTGACCTTATTACATAAAACAAAACAATACAAATAAGACCAAAAAATTAATTTTATTCTAACTAACAATATTCTTATACTTTTACTAGCTTTTGCCCGCAAGTTTGATTTTGATTGATAAGTTTTAGTTTTAACCTTTTACCTTTAGCGTTTTAATTTTAGGTTCAAACAATATAGTCATACGAATAGAAAAAATATTATCTACAAAACTTCTTTATAGACAATATTCTTCACTAATCTATTAGTTGGTGCCAAAACCACCAAACTACTTGGCGAGCTTAAGCGTGAGTAAGTCACGTAAAATTGCCCGTGTGAGAAACAGTTTTCTCTCAAGTCTATTCCCGCAAATTTTAGTGTCTGCCCTTGAGACTTGTTTATAGTCATTGCAAAGCAGACTTTGAGGGGAAACTGTAATTGTTTGAATTCGAACCGAAGATCATTCTGAATCAAAGGAATTCGTGGTACAAATAGAATTTCCTCTTGCGCACACCAAGTTAAAATTGTGGCTTTAAATTGAACAACTTTTTTAATTAACATTTTTTTGATAAACTTAATATTTCAAGTGAAATTTTAACTTTCTTTTTTCTAAATCTAGTAGTTAATTAGAGACATTGCGAAAACTATTCATTTTATTGGAAAATGCATGAGTATAAAAATATTACATTTTATAGAGGAACATATTTTAGTTGAACAATTTTCTTCTATCTGTTAAATTGTTAAATTGATAATAAAATTTTATTCGAAATTTTACTATATCAGAAAACGTGTCTTCTAAAGGTGTGAGGTACAAAAAATATGTTTAAACAAAAACTATTCATTCGAATCGAAAATGAGCCAAAAATCTAAACAGGAAGAAAGCCAAATTCCAAGTTCAAAGCAGAGTTTACGAAAGAGAATATCAAAACCAAACAACTAATCCGGAACACGAAGCAAATCTTAAACCTTATACAAAGAGATTAAATTATTTGAATTATTAGTCAAATTCAATTGTTCGTCGATAAATATACCCGTTAACAATGTATAAGGTATCATATATGATACAGGTTGAAGCGCTCATTTACCACCGTATTTTAAAATTCCATTAACGCCATCTATCGATTCTTATTGGAACTAAATTTGTTATTTAGATCAATACAAAATAATAATAAATTAGGGCTTTTTAGAATTTTTGTTGTTGTTTAAGTGTAATAAATTTCAAAATTGATGACATTTACGTGATCAACGTCCCGACAAACCTTGAAAATGACACCCATGTTGAGTTTTAGACTATTTACCTCTTTTCATCCTCTGAAGGGGTTGTTTTTTAAAAAGCACGAAACACGCGTTTATTTATATGTTGACAGGAGTAATCCTGCGAATTTTCGAATTGATACATCTTATATGATTTCTCCATACAAATTTTGAACCCTCGTTACACCCCTTTAGGGGTTGAATTTTCAAAAATCCGTTCTTAGAGGATGCCTACATCATAATAACTATCTGTGTGCCAAAGTTCAGCCCAATCGTTCAGTGGTTTGAGCAATGTGTTGATAGATCAGTCAGTCAGTCAGTCACAGTTTCCTTTTATATATACAGATTTACACAACATTGAAAATTTTATTTTATTTTATACCGTTTTGTACTTTTATTTTATATTATTTAACATGGAAAAAGTCTGTACAGTTTTTGCCCAGAGAATGGTGTAACACACCGAAAGATCAACTTACTACATACATAGTGATTACTATCAAGGCTTCATATGGCCCAAATTGTAGTGTATTCGCAGTTAGTTCTTGGGCTACAATATCTAAACGTCTTTTGTGGAATACATATGTCGCCAGGTTGCACGTCATAACCGCCAACAAACTTGTATATTCATTATTAAATATTCAGGCAAAAATAAACATTGATTTAAAGTCCACAAATTGTTTTTTTTATTTAACTTTTATTAACCTAGGTTTTAAAAAACCTAGGTTAAACCTAGGTCGAATATACCAGAATATATTGGTTTATTCCAACAAACTCTATGAGTTTCATAATTTATACCCTGAGTTTATAGTCATGAAGTCGTTAAAATTTTTATAAGGAACTACTTTGTAATTCTAATTTTTCTTCTATCCCTTACATATATTAACATATTACCGTTTCCAATATGTTGGGATATGAAAATGGATAATTAATTGGAAACCTAATACGCGTATAAACTTTGACCGCGAAATGTTACTTTGTTGTAAAAATAAACATAAGAAAAGAAATATTTTCATGGAATAATTTTTGATTCTTAAAATTTTTCTCGAGAATGCATATAAAAGGACTTATTTCTCTACCCCTAATTGTGCAAAGAGGAAAAATTTGTTCTAATTGGAAAAAAATGTTGCATAAAAACAAATAAATGTTTTTTGAAACGTTTTTTTCCAAAAAGAAACAGATCTAAAATTAAATTTAAACATATAATAATTGATAAACTTTCAAATACAAGACAAACATTATTTACCATAAGTAAATACAAATAACGTACAATATTCAGTGTATTGTCCGACACAATGTTATCCATATGAGAATTGGATAGGTTGTTAGTATAAATTAAAAATATTGAAAATACGTAAATAAAAATATAATGAATCACTTATACATAATAAAAATGTATTCATTATATTCTATAAATAAAGCAACAAGTGTGTACCTATATTTAGAATGCCTAGAAATTGACCGTGGCCATTGTCGTATGAAACACACCAACATACATAAACTATGTATAAAATATATTAAGTAGAATGTTATATTTTATTTTGATATATCTAATAGTCCAAGCGGGGACCGTATAAAATGGTGCCCATCGAGTAAGAGGAGGAAAATTTCAGAAAATATAGTTCATATAGAGACTTCAATCACTTGCATTGGTTGCCCTGTGAGAACCTGACCCGACAGGGGTTTGCACCCCCCCCCCCCAAATATTTTATCACGTATAAATTTTTTTCTATAATAATTACAAGAAAAACACATCAATGAATGAATGATAATTGGGGGATTTGGTGCACTGCGACCTATAAGATCTAATGTGCTCCCCCACCTGGTGCCTAACGAGGAGTGGTCTCGTCTTAAAGCACCTCGCTCAGCCCTGTTTTCTTCAGAAAGTACAGGATTTGGATTGGGTCTAGGGATTGTAGCTCCCCTGTACGACTCTGGTAGACTCCCAGGCATTTTACTCTTTTGTGTATGAGGGCGTCACAGTCAATTAGGCGGTGTTCCGGAGTTTCCTTCATTTCTCCACGAAAACTGCAGTTGCCCTCATTTTTCAAACCTACCTTCCTAAGGTGTATCCTGAGTCTGCAATGCCCCGTGAGAAAACTTCTCAGAAGCCGCAGTCTATTTTTGCTCAGGTCATTGCAGGTTTTGATTCTATTGCGGTTATAATTCCCGTGAAGATTTTTGGCTTATCTGAGCCCCGGAAGGTTCCTCCAGAGTGTCACTCTCTTGGTATCTACTTCCTTTTGATCTCTTCTCAATAGAAATGATCACCCAGTCCGATAAGGGGTATCGATGCTCCCTTCCACACCAAACCATCCGCCATCTCATTCCCCTCGATTACCACATGTCCTGGGAGAGTGACTTTATTATTCTTGCCTAGGGTGTTCAGTTTTTCTAGGCACTCCCATTCCATCTTGATGACGTAAAAACTCAGCGCTTTGATGGCTGCTTGACTGCCGGGAGAAGATCGCTATTTCACGACTCTGATAGTTCCTATCTAGGTTAAACTAGGTGCATCTTTCAATAGTCAGTACTTCGACTTGAAAGATGTTGGGAAATTTGCTCATAGGTTCAAAGTGTTTCACCCTTGGCCCATACACACCTGCCCCAGTTTCTTCTAGAGTCTTTGACCCATCGGTATACCATTTTATGGTATGTTCTTTGAGTGAGTACATCTCGGATTCGCTGCTCCACTCACTCTTGTGAGTGAGAGAAGTTGCTCATAAATTTTTATTTACCCACACCTCTTGGATAAAAATTTTTTTCATATCTGTTATAGTTTTCGTTAGGGACTGTAATAAATATGAAAAGTTTCATACAGAAGTATTAATGTTTTCTTGTAATTATTATTTAAAAAAATGTTATACGTGATAAAAGATTTGGGGGATTTGGAACCTGACTCTGTCGGATCAGGTTCTCGTAAGGTAGCCTAGGCAAGTGATTGAAGTCACTGTATGTACTTTCATTTCTGAAAGTTTCATCCCCTAACTCACTGGGCACTGTTGTATACGGTCGCCGCTCCTATTATAAATGAAACAAATAGAAACTTGTGCGAATTATTGGAAAAAATACAAACAACAACTGTTAATAAACAATAGCGAGGAGAGTGACGGCAATTAATTAGTAAAACATAGTTTTATGACATAGTTATTATTTTCCTATATTATATGGATTGTTTAATTATATTTATTGCAATATTACAATAAAGGATAATAATTTTAAAATAAAAAGTCAATACAACTATTTATATTGTGTAATATGATTTTAAAAATAGTAACATCTTATTATATTGCATACGCACATACACGTATACATGCATATATACATATGTTATTTTTGAATATGTTGTCATTTTATATATTTACATAAATATTTTAATGGGAGTATTAGAACACAGCAAAAAGAATCGTAGAAGAATATGTTACGTCTGTTATAAACAATAACATACTTTGCATTATTTAAATGATTCACATAATTGTTTAATTTTAAATTATATGAATTTTTTTAACACATTGCTTTTTCTATGTGGTTATATAGGCTATACCATAAATCAGTACTTTATTTCTCACTTACATCGAGTTAAAAATTTATGAAATACAAGTTGTACGATTTCAGAAGATTAATATTATATTGAAGTAATTTTATAAATATTTTAAAGACACTCAAAAGTTGAAAAAATGTGACAATTAACTTATTTAATTATTTAAATAGCCTGTATATACTGAGTTCATAATAAGTGAACTGTTTATTTTAATTTTTATACACACACTATATATATATATATATATATACAATTAAAAATTTGATTGGTCCATATCACGGTACTATATAAATATGTGTGGAACCAGTCCAAGTAGCCGTGTGGTCTAACGCACTCGGCTTGGAACTGGAAGGTTACGGGTTCGATTCCCGACGGTGGTAGTTTGTCTATTAAAACTAATAGAGCAGTTAATTGACTAAACTGTTGGCGTATGGATAACAAAGGATAACAAGAAAAAAGTAACCGGCTATGCTTGTGTAGGTTTTCTGTAGTTTCCCTTCACGAACTTCCCGTTACTATCAAAGTCGGATGCAGCCGAACAATTCCTAGTCTGCATACAAATTCCTTGTCCACCCACCCACATCATTAATGTATGGTTAAAAATTGATAAAGGATAAAAAAAATGTAAGTGGGTGGCTTCTGTTATAGACTGTGGAGTCTCAGAAACGGAGGTAAAACCACATTATTATTATTATTATATGCATATGTACTAAACACATGCTTCTCTAATATACAGTAATTACAGATGACTTAGAGTTGATTCTCGGTATTTTCTCATACCGAGAATCCATTGACTGACTTTGCCAGTTCACGAACTTAAAATCACTGTTTAGCTCTAAAACACTCACATGAAATTCAGCTCGATATCTCTTTACGTTTTTGAGTTATCGTGTGAGCGGACAGATGGTGAAAATGGAGTAATTAGAACATTTGATGAACATCTAGACCAACTTTTTTCTAATATAAATATATTTAGTCGTTACAAAGTCGAGGTTAATCTGACAATACCCTTATATATATTATATATAATATATACACAGTATAAAAAACGAATATCAGTAACAGCCCCCTCGTGGACTATGTGTATAACGATAAAAGGTTCATTTTATAAAAAAAGGGTGAAGTGTAAGTTATATTGTGAGTAAATACGTTATCTAAAAATTAGCATATAACGGTTTTTCGTACGATCTTTTTTTTTCAAGTGTATCGGGTATCAAGACCAATTAAAATTAAGTAAATTTATTTATTTTCATTCATATAAATTCCATATTTTATAACTTTTACTAGTTCCTTTATTTCCTTAGTTACTTTTAAAATACTTTATAAGATGATCCTATCAGTTTTCTTGAAAGTATACTTATTATCAGTAAGCTATGATCATAATAAATATTTTAATCTAGAGCACGGTAGTGCTCAAGGCCTAGTTTAAGGGACACATTTGGATTATAATTAAACTTATTAATTCCTCTACTATTTTTTTCACCAAAGTCCGCCACTACAGGGTTAATGATCACGTTTTTATTCTAGTTTAATAATTTAATAATTATCTTCGCTCTAAAATCGGTTATTGTGAATATTATATCGAAAATCCTCGTTCACCATTCGATGTTGTTTTTGGAAGTATATTAAGTGTTTTCGTAAGAAATGATATTCTTTTTTTTAAATTTTATAGTTGATTTGTGCCGATTTCATTCGATTTTCGAAAAAATGTTTAGAACAAAAGTTGTTAGTATTTTTGTAACAAACAAGTTTTATTCGAAATATTTTTTTAAAAAGCAAATTGATTCGACACAATTCGACTGCAAAAATTTGAAAAAGGGATGACACTTTAGAAGTCGCTAGTACACTGATAAATTTTGAACGAATCTCTACTATTATAAAACTGTAATTGTCTGATTTTAATAAAAATTTTTGTGTTTATGTTAAGCTTATGATTAGACTTAAAAACTGGTATATATTTTATCTCGCTACGGGGCGGGACCCGGAGATGTAACAATAAAACGCGAGCGAAGTCGCGAGTACAAGCTAGTTGAGAATATAGACATCTTTCAAATTCTGGAAAATATACGGCGAATATGAAATATTAGTCTATGGGAACACTACTGTCAGCTATACTCAAATAATATTTACTTAAAAAGAACTAACTGCTTTGGGTTATAACAATTGAGTATTGAGTATTTTTCATAATTCATAAATAAACATTTCGAAAAAGTGTTGTATAAATACAAAGAAAATTGAAAGAAAACTTACCTGTGATGATTCATTTTGAATTGGTGTAGTATTAAATGTAACCGAATGTTTTGTTTTTTCTTCAGCTTCTTCACTTTCTGCGACACTGAAAACAAAAATGCACAAATAAAGTGTTTGATTCGTATAAATAAATTTAATTTAATTACACTTTATTCTACCATTTAATTAATGTAATTAATGAATTTAGTTTTTTATTCAAATACATTTTCCATCGAATAAGTTTAAATGCGTAAATGATTAGATAAAAACAAAATCAATAAATTATTCATAGATAAGACAATAGATGTTAATAAAGAACATTAAATTTTTTGAATTTAGTACGTTCATTTATATTTTAAAAGTTTTATTCTTAGTTAACAATTTTTTTTGTAGTGTATTTCGGTGAATTGTCCTTTTTTACCGTCGTCAGACAGATATACAGACTTTATAAGATATTAAGCATTATATTATATTCCAAATAATTTACTACCTTCTTTCCTATTTTTTGGACATGTAATGAGAAATTTGTCATACTACTTCAGCCGATGTATTCGATCAGTAATCGTTCTATTATTTTCGCTGAATAGTATATAAATCTCCGATCAGTAATCATATGATTACTTATCGGATGCCATTTTAGTGATCGCTTTTGAAATCCGATCACCTATCGTATTTCGATCAGAGATCATAGTTTCTAACCTCGAATTTGATAAAATTAGATCATTTATGCATTAACTAAATTTTGGAAATAAATTATTTGTTAGTAAATTTAAAATTTAAAAAATTGACGTTTTGAACTGTTAAAATTTAAAAACAAATAATTATTTGACATAAATTGAAAAATAGAAAAATCAAATGTTAAACTAATCTAAAAAGTAGGCACTCAGCCGAGTAGTCATGATTACTGATCGATAAGTAAGGCGCTACAAATAAGAACCACCCCATCCTTCTTTTCGAAGAAGGATAGGACAAAATTAATCAGCGAAAAATGTTCGTAATTAGCTATTAACGTTCCACGATACGATCTTTATAAAAACATAAACGTGGATTCGATTTGTATGATTTTTCATATCAAGCATTTAATTTCAAAGAATGTTTACAAGACATTGTATTTAAATTTAGGATTCTGACATAATAAAGTTCACAATACCACCGTTATTATTAAAAGCTTGTAAAATAAATCGTTTCGTATAAGAACTGTACGATTCTGGCATTATAATCAAATTTATTTGGAAATAATGTTTCAATTTGATCTGTCATTTTCGAAAAAAGAAAACAAATATATCAAATTTAAACCTGAGGTTTCTTGATTGTTTCTTACCTCTCTCTTGTAATACCGCTATTTCCTTCACTACTTGTAACCCCTGATTCTTCAGAACCAACAGAATTTAATGAATTACATTCACGTTGCCGCCTTTCCTCCCATTCGGCTCTTACTTCATTTTGTACACGTCGCTTTAGTTCAGAAACTCGCTTTCGTTCTTCTTCTATGACATGAGATCCTGTGTAAAAATTTTAAAAATTAATACTTTCTAGAATTTTAAACTTCGAGTCAACTTAATGAAATTTAACAAAAAAATTATTTAAAAAAACGAAATATAGTACAAACCTTGTTGAATAAGATGAATTTGGCGTACACGTTCAATCTCTTTCAACGATTCAATAGTTTTACGTCCTAACGATGCTGTATTCTCACCTAGATCCATAGGTGCATCCGATGTTACTTTACTAATACGATCAATATCATCTTGACTTGGTGTTTTACCTTCTGGTGATAAATGTCCAAATTTTAAGAAATTTTCATGAAATGACATTGATAATAATTTTGAAGCATTTTGTTGTTGTTTTGGTTTAAACAATCGTGTATCAGGACTAGATTTATCATTGAGGAACATTTCATGAAACGATTGAGACATAATATCTATTTGTTTGTATGATGACGAAGTTTCAGTATTAATTCCATTTATTTGGTACGTGGCAGTTGAAGGTGGCGGCGTTAGTGTTGTTGATGGTGATTGATGTTGTTTGTGTTCTTGACTAGATTTGACTTTTTGTTGTTTTTTATCAATTGAAGAAGAATCCCGTCGCATATTCTCCTTTTCCATATTCGATAATTGATTTTTTAACAATTTAATATTTTCTAATTTATTTTTTAATTGACTTTTTAAACTATCTGCACTATCTTCATCACTTAAAATTTCATTATCTGAATAATAATCTAATTTCTGTCCAGTTAATGATTCTAATTCGGTATCAATTGATCTTAAACGATTACGATATTCTTCTAAACTACGTAAACATGATAATAAATTACGTTCTAATTCTTTTGATTCATATGTTGTATGATCGAATGCTTCAACTTTTTGTGCATCTAATTCCTGAATTTGTTTTGTACGTTTATCGATTTGTTGTGTGATATCTTGTGTTTCACGTTGTAACTCTTCACGGGTTGCTAATAAATTTGCTTCGTGTTCTAAATGATGAAATTCTAAATCTTCAAAACATTTTCGTTCATTTTCTAACATATCTTGTGATTTTGTTAGTGTTAATTGAATATTCGCATATTCAGGTGATAATTTATCACAATTTGAGAGTTCATTTTGTAATCTGTAAGTCAAAATAAATAAGCTAGAATGAATAATAAGCTAAATATTTACTATTTATTTACATAAACATACTAGCAAAAAAAGAGACAATAACAACCATATTAGACCTAGTGGATAGCACTACCAATGCAGTTTATCCCGCATAACTGTAAACTCTCATCTCACAAATCTGGGAAAAGAGAAGGGCTGTAAATTATGTGAGGAGATGGAGGAAATAATTCTTGGTGAAATTTGAGCTATTATGTGGAAAAGAATCCAATATTTAAATAAAAGTCACATTGCGAAAATATAACAACTTCAGACCCTGTATTTTCAAGAAACCATGAGACTGAATGATGGCAAATCTAAAATTAATTTACCTAGTTACATTATCTTGTGCTTCTTTCAATTTGATTTTAGTATCATTTTGTTGGCGTTCTTGTATAATTTTGGAGTTTTCTATCTCTTGCTCCATTAATTCTATCCGTTCCATTAAAGCTGCTTTACCTTTTTCTAATTCTTTCAGAGCACTCATTTCTGATCTGTATTCACCCGATATTAATGATTTTTCCAATTCAAGCTTAAATAAAAGATAACATTTTTAAGTATATTGCAATACAAAAAGATCTCATTACCTTAAGGTAGTTGTCTTGCAGTAATCGTGTTAATAAGTTTCAGCTCATAACACACATCAATTATATGAATAGACTGAGATTGTATACTATACTTTTTTGTCTTGAATGTGTCTCGTATACAGTCAAGAGTCGTATTATTGCGTAGTTGTCTTGCAGTAATCGTGTTAAAAAGTTACTGCATAAGACACACATCAATTATATGAATAGACTGAGATTGTATACAACACTTTTTTGACTTGAATATATCTCGGTATACTTGTTCGCTTGGATTATATAAAAATGTCAATCTTTTCGTTAATCTATTACTATAATTCAATGGTCAAAAATTTTTTTTCTTCAAAATATAAGTATAACATTATTTTACATTGTCCTAGTTTTTTATCCAAATCTCTCGACGCGTTTTTAAATAAAATTAAAAGTGTTGTGAAATTACTACTTTTGGAGATACCTGTAATGTTAATCGTACAATTTTTGAGCATGATTTTGATCAAAACTAAACGGTAAATAATTTTGAAATTTTAAACGAAGTTAGATACTTATATTTTGAATGTTTATGAAAAATTCAACTAATTTCGTCGACAAAGCGTTTCGTACGACAACTACCTTAAGTTACAAATATCTGATTTATGCGTCTAGGATATTTACTACAATTTATATTTACTATAAGTAGAATCCCTGGTCAAAATTGTGAGGCAGAAATGTTTATATTTTCCCTAGGTACGCGCAAAAATCCTTTTGAAAGTACTTTTCAAAAGTATTCTTGTCCAAATTGAGAATATCTATCATGATTAGTAGTATATAGTCTGCTTTTAATTTTTCCTACTTAATGATATTTGTAACTTTTCTTAAAAATAATAAATCTTTATTGAAGAAAAATAACAACATATTATTTTTGTGTATACTTTTAAACGTAACAATACTATACCCATATCAATCACCAATACGGTTAAGAAGACACGAGTATGAAAAGACAAGCGTATATTATATAGACTAACACGTCATTGAATTTACTTTAAAATGAAAAAATTAACTCATACTTCAGGGATCAAAGTCTGTACCTTTATCGCACCCAGTTCGCTAACCATTACACCACGGATAGTTAGCTAAATGAGACGATTTATCATATCATTGATAGTATTACTTTGAAGTTAGTATTATTTTTTCATATTAATATTTAAAAATAACAACTTTACATCGTATTCAAGCAACTATAATTTAAGCAACTATAGATTTTGGTTGTTATGATTATATGACCCATGTTTGGCCGTTCGATCAATGTCGACAATTCGATAATTCTAGTAAAGGCTCAAGATAAGAACCTAAGACATTTTAATCATTACCTCTCTTATAAGTTCCTCTTCTTGATTTTCAATATCAGCTATTTTAGATTTCACATTTGATATTGCATTTTGTATTTTATTTCGTTCCATCGTTAATTTTTCAATACATTTATTTTTCTCTTCTGTAATTACTGTCGTCACAATTTCATTTTTAGATTTTCTACTTAAACTATTAACACCACTACCACTCGTCATCATTTCATTATTATTTTTTTCTTTTAATATGGTATCAATTGAATCGGTATTTGTCTGAACTTTTGTATCGTTTGTATCATTACAACCATTCATTGTTGTCTTGTAATTAGACATTTCATGTAATAAATTTTCATTCATAAAGCGGTCTGCCAGTACTTTTGAAATACCATTTGGTATTGATGTATTTGTTGTTATTACTGAAGTGGAGTCTGGTGTATGTTGATGATTACCTGAATTGCTACTGTTCCCACCAGAAGTGGGTGATTGTTTTCTATTGAACGAATCATTAAATACTGTTTTTGTATTATTTATAAACTGTTCTAAATAATCATAATCTTCTTTATATGAATTATTTTCAGGTTTATTGTAACCACTAAAAAAAACAAAAATTATTTTGTTAACATTTAATGAACTAAGAAAAAATTTTATGAATACCCATACCGAAATTTTTCTTCTTCGAACAATATTCCTTAATGTTACAAACTTGAGACTAAACTTATAATATCCTTATAGATTGATGGTATAAAAACCTTAAGCAAAAGTATTAAGCAAAAAATTACACATAATATTTTAGAAAGCTTTAGTTCCATTCTTGGATTTAAAAAAAATCTGGGTAAAAAAAAGTAAGTTTACAAGCTAAGTCTATTTAACACGAATTTGGACAATACAAGGAACATATAAAGATTTTCAAATCAAAAAGCATTTTTATATATTGTTTGTTCCTTTGCATGTTCCTTTAAATTTTCTAGTATTTTCGTCAAATAACCTCGGTTATATTTTGTTAAATTTTACAAACACCCGTGGATAGCCTGTGACAATACTTGACATAAGATCACTATTCGGAAATGCAATAGAAAACCACTGAAAACAGCATCCAATCTTGAAGGTAGTGAGAATTTTTGATCGAATCAAATTTTCGTAAATCAATATCCTATTGTTGGAGTGGAAAATAAGATGATTTCAATTATCTAAAATCTATTTCTACAAAAATTAAATAGACAGATTTTTGGGATTAAAACCAAACTTTATTTTTCCTAATAAATAATGCCAAAAACAGTTTGTCGCTAGTTACTGAAGTAACAACATGTAGTTACCTAAATAACAAAGGGAATACGTAGAGATTCCGCAAAGGTATCTAAATATGAAAGTATATTGCGATTTAGTAGCGAGTCCACTACACTATTATATGTATTGCATATATACTATTTTTAATTGTTTTTGTAAACTTTGTGTCTATCCATACATTGTTGTTAGTTTGCCTACGGTTATGTTATAATAATGGAGGTGATTGGCGTTTACTTAATTTGACATATTACTTGATATGAAAAAAACACTGGGCCGGAAAGCCATAGTGTTGGGTTCGATACCCAACTGAGGTGTATAAGCTTTCATATCAAACATTGATGCCAAAACAATGTTATATCTTGATATATTATTAATAATGTATAAATTAATAATTAGATAATGTAAAAATTTAAAAGACTGCAATTTCTTGTCAATACATTTTGTTAAGTTCTAAAGACAAACCTTTATAGTAAGTGCCGGAGCAAAAAATTTACTCTCATTGTCAATTATATTAGGACTCTCACGAGATGATTCACCAACGGATAAACCGACCCTAATTCCTGTTATATACAATATTACCTGTAATGTCGCCTGACGTCTATGAAGAAATTTTTAACGATTCAAGAATTAGAAGAATATACTGAATGGATATTCTTACCCGGACAACGTAGGAAATTTCACCTAGTATATAACATATTTCAGGTATTACAAGTTAAGATCCAAGTTTGTAAGGGTTGGAAATATTTATCGTAGAAATAAAATTCTGATACAAGTGTTCATAAAATTTGCTAATTACTGAAGTAAAATAAACATTACAAGCACTAATAAAGCATTCTAAATCACATGGTGTTTAAACAATTGTCCTAAATAAAATTTAGAAAGCATAATCAAACCTCCTATTAAGGATGTTAGGGAGAGACAATCGGAGGCAAAAATATCTTATACAAGAAATAACAAATAATATGAAAAACTTTTGGAAATGAATGTACCATTAATTTAAACCAACAAAAACATATCCTTTTACTTTCTATACCATATGTGTATAAGTGACAAAGACAAATTGTTTTAAATTTCTATATGTAATTTTTTTCTCAACAACCTTTTAGTGAATGTTAATAAAATTGTGCTAAATTTTGTCTATAGAATGTAGAATATAGTTTCTATAGAAATAAAGTTATATAATTTGAAAATTTGGGACGATTCGTAGCTTTTTTAATGGAAAATAAAGTGAATTTACCATTAAACGTTTCACAGTAACTTTAGCATTAAGTGAGGAATATTCTACTAAATTTTCGTTCGTTTCGTAGCATTTTCGATGCACCTCTCTAACATCCTTTTTTCTATCTATTAAAAATTAACATACGTAATTTTAAAGTACTTACTTATTAGTATCAGATTTATTTGCCGTAACATAAGTTTTGATTCGTGTTCTAGGCGACTGTGGATGATAATTCATTTGTTGATGTTGTAAGGTGACATTTTCGTATGGACTGGGGTATACTTTCTGAAGTTCAACATTTTCATATTTTGGTGTATGATGATTACTCTCTAATGATGGTGATGGAAATTTGTTGATGGACACATTTTCATATGTATTTAAATTATTTCGGGCACACCAATTTGTTTTATTTTGATGATAATTTGGTGATGATGTTGTTAGTGTCGATGATGAATCAAAATCAAATTTAAATACTGGTTCGTCATTTAATTGTTGTACAGTCGGTGATGAACGTTTATCACGTGGCAATGAACCATTTGTTTTGATTCTACAAAAGAATAACAATAAATTATTTTTAAATCAATGAAATAGGATATATTCGTGTTTTTTTGTATAGTTCAAACAAGAATGTGTGATGATATCATTTTCTAACAGTGTTCAATAAAAATTTGCTGTAAATGCCACACGACCTCAATGTATAGATTCAAATCTTAAATAACCATTGATATTAGCAACTATATAAATACGCTTTTATCGGTAACACAAATGGGATGAGAACTTGGTTCCGTTAGAGCGTGCGGTATTTTTTACCTACGCATACAAATTGGACGATAGAGTGGGTTATGAAGTTTTCTCCCATAAACCAATAGTAGGATTATTATTTCGACTACCGGATCACTGTGGGGTATATCAAGCAGAGGTGATGACGATTAAAGGGGTATTTGAATGGCTAGGGCTGCACACTTTAACATTTCGTTAACGTTTCTAACCTCGCCTATAGTCAAACAGCAATAAAATCCTTGAGTGCGGTATACCTGACTTTTGGGGTAACTCTGGATTTTTGGGACTCTCTAAATAAGTTGGTGACCAGGTTCAATATGCACCTGATATGGATGCAGGGCCAAAGGGACATTCCGGGAAACTGTAGTGCCGACAAGCTAGCTAGAAATGGTACAAAGCTGCCAGATACGAGCATCATAAAACATCTAGGTGCACCTTTTGCAAACTGTAAGTTACTCCTGATGGAAACCATAGTATACAAAGCCAATATAAGGTTGCGAGATGAACGTATTTGCGGTATTACCAGGCAGATCTGGCCAGACTACAACTCAAGGCGTGCCGAAGATACTATCTTTTTACGGAGATTGTCTATAGGCAACGTTATAGCAGCCATCACACACTGGCTGGGCGGCAGGCATGCAGACCGTCTAAGGACTGCCAGTGCACCGCGACTACTACAGAAGCTGCCACTGTGAGAAGGAGGAAGAGAGGATGACTCACCTTCTTTTGGGTCAAAGCCCTATTGCTGTACCTGAATAGCTCGAAATGGTTTAAGGAGTAGTGGCATGGATAGGCCAGCTCCATTTTGGTATCATAATGGACCTCTTGGTCTAAGTGTGTCCCATCCAGAACAGCCACTGCAACCTAACCTAACCTTGGCAACACAATAAAAAGCTAAAAATAAGTAAATAGCTAATTGACAGAAACTGAGGCGGTTTGTAGTTATATTTCTATGAGAATGGTTTGATTGTAATTTCAACACAAAGCATACATACTGCTATAATTTAATTATTTTTTGCTTTTTAGTGCATTAAAATAAAACTGCTGCTACCAAACTTTTATTTCGTGGGGTATTTTGGAATTCTAATGAGGAGATAAACCTGATGGTATTATCTATACTATAATATTGCATTATCCTCAGAATTGCACACATTTGCAAAGTTTACAATCGTTACGAATATTTAAAAGTGGATGAAAATGGACTTTCTAGATTTATATACGCACTGACAAACTTAGTTACTTACATTATTACAATTCAATTTAATAAAAAGGTCTTAAGAAAGAAACTGAAGTTGATGCTAGTGGCTTCGATTCCACGAAGTTCACACAAGGTAACATTATACGAATAAAGCATTTGGTGAAAATCATCAAACCCAAAACGACACGATAAGATTTTTTAAGATATTTTAAAAACATTTTATTAATGAGATAAAAATCAAATGCACAATATTTTTTAAAATTGTTTCATTCTTTTTCGAGAAAATGTGAAGAAATCGAAAGAATATTAGTGTACGGTATCACTTCTGGTCGGGCGATTTGAAGTAAGAGCTTTTTTACATCCTCTGGAGGTATAAAATCTATCTAAAATGTAACTTCTTAAACGTATAGATCCGTTGAAATCGATATTGGATATCGAAAACAATTTTTCTATATTACAGACTATGTAATATAGAGAAATTGTGTAGAGTGTATAGAGGTAAAAAAATTATCTTGTGGTTATGTAAATATTGAAATAATGAAAATTACATCATAGTTTCTTTCTTTGCTTTGATAAAAGGCATGCTTAGTTTACACATATATATATATATATATATATATATATATATATATATATATATATATATATATATATATATATATATATATATATATATATATATATATATATATATATATATATATATATATATATATATATATATATATATATATAATTATATAACGCCAAAGAAAAAACAGTACGTTTACGAGAATGATTACTTTGTTATTAATTATCTCGCGTTCTAAACGGTCAAAAATTCTGAATCTTCGGGATTTATTATAAAATGGTTTTTTTAGCCTATTTTTAGAAAAAAAATGAGCAAAATCTGTTGAAAATTTATTTCAAGCTGGAGCTCCCTTAAATATTTGTTTTGCTCATATAGATATTACAGGACAGCGAGTTAAAAACGGGGTCGCCGGGAAGAATCTCTGTTCAAAATTGGGAAACAGAAATGTATATAAATAAACATTTATAAATAAATGTTTATTTTCCATATGTACCTATGTGCTACAATCCTTTTGAAAGTGCTTGTCAAAAAGATTCTTGTGAAAATCGGATATATCTATAATTCTTGGTAGTAAATAGGCTCTTCATTGCTTAATGGCATATGATAAAATATTTCAATAATAAAAATTTAAATTCTGTTTAAAATAATATTGTCATATGTGTGTGAGTGAGCGGTATCTAAAGGAATATTCATAACCTCGTTATGGAGCACACGAAATTGTCCACCCCCATTCGCTAGTGCAATCGTACTATTTGAAAGCATTGACCTCTACATAACTGGAAAGATTATCCTTATGGGACTAAACGTAAAAGAACATACAAAATCAAAAAGGTAGACAGAGTCACCTTAACTAGCCAAGGTACTAAATTGATTTAATGCGCTTTCGTGACTAAAAACTTGTGTGAAAATACATGTGGCAGTCATACATAAATTAGCACTCGTGCTATGATACATAACTTGTAGTGTAAATACATGTGACAGCCACACATACATTAGCACACATAATTATTACACATAAACGCCATGCAAGTGCACTAAAGCAAAATTTAGTACCTTGACTAGTTGAAGCGACGCTGATTACATCTTTCATGCTGGCTAATGGCGTAACATGGGATACTCTGTCCAGTTATATAGATGTTGCTGTTAAATATAATTTTCCAAAATATATGAAGACATACCTTTTCTGTTAATTGAAAATCTTTCTAAAAGCAATTTATTTTTAATAACTCACGTACAGTTTACATATAGTACTACAAAAATATTATTTGGTAAATTTTATCGCACAATTTCTTAAATTTATTTATAGCAAATAATAATAAAAAAATTTATGACTAATGTTATAAATTATTATTATCAATTTTATAATTAAAATAAAATTGATAAAACCATTACACGTGCGAATGCTACAGGGATTCTGTTGACTTTAAACACGAAATGTATTTTTTGTATTTATGAAACTAGTCAATGAGACTCAGCCATAAATGATGTGTACACAAATTTATCGTTATTTTAAGAATGCACTTCGAATTATATTTTCTATTATAATACTTGAAAAAAATATCCGTTGAAAAATCAACAGCATACATGCACAAAATATACAAAAACAAAAATCATACTATTTTTTATTTGTGTTTATAGAAATATGTACATTCATAATAATATTATAAATGCGAAAATAACTTGCTTGTTTATCGGTTACGTTTTCATGGTTAAACCACTAGACCAATTTGAATGAAATTTGGTTTGGTGATTCATATTTCATACAAAGAAAGTACGCATAGAATTGGAAAAACCCACATGAACGAAGTCGCAGATACAATTAGTACTTTTGTAAAATAACTAGCTGTAGCCGGCACGCCACGCGCTTTAAGTAGCGCTTTGCGTTACCTAACGCTTCGCGTTGATGAACATTTTGCATTGACAAATTTGGGGGGTGGGGTGGGTCCAGGAGTTCCACGTAAAGTACGGAACATTCTTGGGCACCCGCACAAGAACTCCTCATAGTTTCATCCTAATCGGATGAAGTGTATAGGAACGCATACGCCACAGGCAGACAAACATTCATATTTATATATCAGGATTTGTACTAAATCAGCTATAGTCAATGACTTATGGTATATCAGAAAAGTATTGGAATCTCTGACAGAGAGCAGAGCTTAATATCTCAACCTACTAGCAGTAGTTACTAAGTTGTTCACCAGAGCGTGACCACGAAACTTCGAGCTACCAGCTCTAGTTTTCAATTTACCCAATATCCAAGTGCTGGAGTTCCCAATGTATTGAGTTGGGCTATTCTACTAGACTTGCTTTACATGAAATAGGGACTCCGATTCTCTGCCGGTGGTTTTTGGGTGCTCATTATCATTAACAGACTCATTATCTTATGCACCTTTTCCTTATTTTGGTACAATCCATCTGTTTAAAAACTATCATTTTCGCACCATTGTAATAAAATTAAGAAAATGAATTTCATGTGGTTATTATAGCCAAAGTATTTATCATAAATTTAATTTTTCAAATCAATTTGAAAAGTTAGAATTTTCTATATAGTTAATTCCATACCAACGCCAATAAAAAATTACAAAACCTGTAAGCCTCTTAAGAAACCAACGACCGATATTCGAAATATCCATTCCATGTGAGGTAAGTGTAATAAAATAACTCGAAAGAATATGAATCTTCCGTAATACCGCAATGCCCGCAGTTAGCTCTTAGACAATTATGGCTCTTTAAAGATTAATTTTTCTAGAAATTTGTAAAGGCTCTAATCCTGTAGGATATAGTAAAAATCACTGTTAAATAATAAATTTCGTAATAATATATTTATTTCCCAATAAGTCTTATATTTTTTGAGATTTTTCTGACTAAAGGATATTAGCCCAGTTAACAAAATTATACAGAGTATTGCAAAATGATAATTCATACGTTTAGAAGATGATAAAAAACTTATCAAAAACAGAAATAGAGTCCATGAGAACACTAGCAAAACAAAATAAAAATACTTAAATTTTATTTTTCTTATAAATAAAAATACATTAAATGTCTAGGATTGTCGGATTCTAGGTTATAATTCATATGAACTATTTTTATATTTTAATAAATACTATAAATCGAACGATATCTTGTTATCGAAATACAAAAAAAAAAGGTTTGAATTTCATAAATAAAGTATTGCAGGATCTTGATTCATTTGAACTTTTTTATCATATTTTGATGAATACTTTCGACTTTAGACCTTTAATATACTTTTATTGCACGAAAAAGGCTTATGTTCTAATCAGCTATATTTCAAAAATAAATTATTTTCGGACTAATTTCACTAATCGGACTAATGTTCAAAAATACACCTATTGATTTTCTACGTTTGGCATTGTAGATTGTCATAATTGGAAGAAATCATAGTTCCAGTTTAGGAATAACGTGATTGATTGCATTATACTTCCAATTGCATGACTTTTCTAGAAAGAATTTAATATAAAAGTTCTTGTTTTCCACTTTGGTACTGAACTCTGATGTTCTACAAACAATTAATTTTATTAGCAATAAGTGATTAAAAGAAAATTACAAAAAAAATTATTATCAGCGTACGTAAAATTCGGAGAACAACATTAACTTTAAAGACGTTTTATAGATTTTGTCGTGATAACAATTCGTATGAAAGTAGTTTAAATGCACAACCTTTAATACAAAATGATTCTTCGTAAGTTTATGTGGAACTTTTCACTTTCTAGTTTTGGTAAATAAAAAACCCCTAAAAAAGTCAAAATTTAAAATTGGTTTTAGTGACATTGACATTTTTCGTGACGATGAAAATTGATGGTTTTGTAAATGGTATACAATATGATTATTATGACACACAAACAAACAAAAAATCAGAAAGACAAACGATACGAATAAATGTTAAACCAAACTATTTTAAATTTTATTCCCGTCTTGAAATATTTATTAATTAGTAAGTAAAACAAAAATTTTTTAAGCTCTTTTCGTAATAAAGTAATGCACGACAAACGTCAAGTAATGTGGAATGGCCACATTTTGATTTTCATATTTTTATTTATAAAATAACGCCCGTCCGCTTCGTTGAGCGTAACATGCAACTTAGTAATAAATAATTTATTGATTTTAATGATCAAAGTTATTCGTAAAATTTCTTTTAAGTGAAATTAATCTTTTAAGTGAAATTATCTATACAATATACAATTTGTCGTTTTTTTAGAAAACGCTCTCGTATTATAAATATATTATATATATATACTGTCGCGGTATCCTGGCTCTCTTTATCCTCAAAGGAGCGCTGCCCGAACCTGCAATGATTCCGATACTCGACAAAAACAAAAAAAAATATATTAGTAAACGATATTACTAAATATTTTGTAATTGGAACAACACGCACGTTTTTGTTTAAAGAAAAGAAAAAAAAAAAATTAAATTAAACACAAGTTTTTACGAAAAAAAAAAAAAACTGATTTTATTGTTTTAAAAAAAAAATGATTATCCAATTTCTTTTTTAATAATTATTTTAATTCTTTTTCACACAATGTTAAACTTTGAATTACTTGACCAAATTACTTGTACAAATTCCAACTTATACTTTGATCTGGATTGAACAACAATTATATACTTTGATACTAGCGGACAATAGTCGATATTAAACTGATCAGACACGATTTAAAAACTGATTTGAATCGACACTGGTCACGGTTTATATACCCGCCATGGGTCGTTCTAGAATATGATTGTTTTTTTGAATAAATATTCTGTTTTTGACAATATATTTTTGCATGGAGGCTTCTAGAATATTTTAGTATATCAACACCCATGGACGTAGTCGGAGTGTTCAGACTATTTATAAAATTAATTAAAAATTATATCTCTCCTTGGGTTTGACCCATTGTCACACCCCGCTTGGTCGATATTCAACTAGAGACTTAATGCACAGTGTCAATTCAAAATCTATACACAAATTTTATGATACATTACTGTAAGCTAGCTTACTTCTGTTTACTTGAATTATCTTGTTTTTACAACATTATTTATTTGTGATCTATTTATGTTTTTTAAAAACATTCAATTTGTATGATTTTGAATTTTTTAAATTAAATTATATGTAATAATTTTTTTTCAATTTTTGATTTTTTTCAAAAATAGAAAACTTTAAATCAAAAGCATCTTATTATCATTTTTCGACTTAAAAAAAAACTTAGTTTAAGAAAAAAAATTAAATCGAGCTATTTTCTTTTTGTACTTCTTCAAAAAAACTCCTTCTTTTTGCAAGGAGGAAAATATTGGTTTGTGAAATATTTTCCGTAATATTTTACTTAATATATCTTTTTTTATTTCATAATTAAAATGTGTGTTGGATCAAAAAAATTATACTTAATAATTTTCATTACAACAATACATATATTGGGTGTATGAACAAATGTTTCAAACAAAAGTTGTGTTTTATATGAGAATAACATTTGTTATATTAGAAGATTTTTCCTATCTCGCACCGTTTAAATCATAGGTTATAGGAACACCTAACACGCGACACAGATGCATGGAGCAAAAAATGTTTATAGCTTAAATGTTACCCGTTACAGTTGCGAAAAAATACTTCAAACAAAAGTTGTATGTTTTTATAAGAAAAACATTTTCTGTATATAAAATTATCCTACACTGTTTCAAAGAATATACCACTCTGTATGAATCCACGAAATAAAAAACTTATATAATCTGTACGTTATTCGGTAAAATCCTCAACTATCCGGATGAAAACCGGATCAAAATCGGTTCAACCGTTAAGGATGTAACTGCTACTCAAAGTTATCTATCTATGCGAATATAAAACCAGTTCAAGTGGCCGAGCGGTCTAAGGCGTTATGTCTGCGCAGTATGCCTACTTGGAAACTGGGAGGTTATGGGTTCGAATCCCGACATCGGCAGTTTGTAATTATTAAGAAAAAAAAGGGGCGGTTAAGTGACTAAACTGTCGGCGTATGGACAAGAACGAAGTAACCGGCTATGCTTGAGAAGGTTTTCTGCAGTTTCTTTCACGAACTCCAGATGAACATCGGCATAGAAACTATCATAGACGGCTGCAGCAGCATATCCTACCAATTCCTAGTCTATACACAAAAATTCCTTCCACTCCACTCACATTCTCACATCCTTAGGCATCACAATGGACTTATGGTCGAAGTGTAGCCCGTTCAGGGCAGCTTCTACAATCTATCTATGCGGATATAATATTTTTCTTCTGCACCACCCTGCATTTACGCCAAAATTATAGGATGTATGAAAAAAATTTAAAATAAAAGTTGTTTGTTTCTGACATAAATATTTTTTACATTAAACATTTCCTCTAGATATATATACTTCGACCTTATGGTCTATTGTGGTCCTCACTTCAGTCTGACGAGATTCGTTTATCCCAATCATGGCAATAGGCAAGATTTCAAGAGATCTCTATCTTGAATCTTTTCAAAGATAGGTTATATCGCGGAACAAAAAACTTGTATAGTCTATATGGTATTCAGCGAAATTTGCTACCATCAAAATCAGTTCATCCGTTTACACGTGATTGAGTAACATTCAAACATCCAAACTTTCACATTTATAATATTAGTAGAATTTTATATATACGAGTAATCATGTTAAGTTGGTAAGAACAATCTTAATACAAAGGACACTCCTCCACCTCCCGCGAGCTGTATCAAACGACCTAAAATTTAAAGCGTATTAAATTACCTCCCTTCCCTAAATATTTTGTTTGCCATAACTCAATTGTTTTGAATTTTTAATATGTTTTATCAAGAAAATTTTAAGAAATTACACCTGTCTATGTACTGTTAAAAATAAATCAAATTCGACGACACGATCTTAGTTTAGTTATTCGTTGCTGCTACCCCAGGCACAGAAAATTATATTACAATTATATTGCGCACATAGATGTATAGTTAAAAACAAAAACCTAAAGTGGCTGTGATCATAGCAGACCAAAAAATAAAAATAAAACATACCGGTATTGGTGTTTGTCATATACAATAAAAGTTCTAACAAAATTTTGTTGAAAAATACAATGGGCATACTAAGTTGATTACAAAAGTTTTGCTATTTTACTTACCGATTTGGAGTTGGAACTGATTTTGTTGTAACTCTTTCCCATTGAGCTTGTTTCTCGTATTCGGCGCACATATTTAAAATTTCTTCAAGTCGTGCATGTTCAGCCTTTTCTATTTCTTGATCCCGTATATGCTCATTTTGGTGTACCTATACAAATATAAAATACATAAATGTATACATGATAATTTCGCAATGGATTAAACAATCTTAAGATATAGTATATTAAATAAAATCCATTTAGAATATAATACTAGAGTCAAATTAGTTTCAAAAATGTGTTTTCAGGGAAGTTGCTTGGAACCAGAATTTTTTTAAAACAAATCGATTCATTTTGACGTCTTGAATATGACCCTAAGTTTTTACGTTCCGACTCGTGACGGAACAGGGTCAAAATTGAATTTGTTTATAAGAAAAAAGCGTTTTTTCTTAATATCTTTTTTAAAACTAAAAATTTTTTAAATGACAAAGAATATTATTAAATTCTTTATAAAAAAAAGAAAATAAATGAGTCCATGAACATTAAAATCGGTTTATTAGAATTAGAGTAAAAAATTCTCAAAGTTTGAAAACGCAAAAATTTTAAATTTAAATAAAAAATCTAAAAATTACTTCATTTTTTAAAAATAATGGCAAAGTATGCCTTTATATGTTAAAAATAATGCGCCCAATTTTAGCCCTTAAAAAAAATTAGGTCCCTGACAATTAATAAAATACCATTTCAGCCATTTTTATAAATAAAAAGGGTGCAAATCATTCTACATGGATAAATCTTTTTTTAAAAAAAAGGTCTTGAATATATCTATAAAATGAAAAAAAAAAAATTATTTTTTTAACTGTATTTTTACTCATTATATAAATAAATTTAAAAAAAATAAACAGTTAAGAAATTATTTAAATAAACTTAATTTTCTTCTAACTTATAGATTTTTTATAGATCTTTATTTAAAAAAAATATCCCGATATGTTAACTATTAAGAGAGTTATCATATGTTTTACCATTTGCTAATTTACTTATAATCAAATTAATATTTTTAGGTTTTATAAGGCTTAACCGAAAGCTTAAACACTTACCTATCTAACTATAAAATCAAAAAATTTTTCCAACCAATATGGTTTATTTCTTAAAGAAAAGCAGGATAAAATTTATGGGTATTTAATTAGAAAATAATAATTTTATAATTTATAGACAGCTTCATCAAATTCATCAAAAAAAGACAGACTATTAGTCTAACGACACCTCATATGTTAAAATACATCAAGCCGTTTCGGTTACAGAGCGTGCCAAAAAAATTGATATACATACACTCGAAAAACATTACCCCAGAAGGAAGTCGGGTAATTATGTTAGTAATTTCTTGCCCATTCACAAACTTAACATTACTTATTAGCTCTAGAACACACATACAAAATTTCAGCTGTAATCTCTTTTCGTTTTTGAGTAAGTGTCTACGGACAGATAGACGGACATGCGGAAATGAACTAATTAGGTCATTTTATGAACACCTAAACTAAATGTTTTTTCTGCGATCAATATTTTCAACTGTTACAAAGTTGGGACTAAACTTATAATATCCTTGTATATGTTATATATACAGGATATAAAAATAACTATCCAGATTTGTTCAGCATAATTGCGTTCCTGGGCTTGGAACTTCTTAAATAATAGCAATGCAAAAATAATTTGAAAAAAAACTGACCTTATTACTTTCATGAAGTTCGTGTTCATTACTATCATGGATAAGTCGTTGCGTTTGTGTCAAATCTTCAATACTATCTGTAGGAATATTTACAATTGTATTATTATCTCTAATAATAACTTTGCTGAGTTCGCTTAAAGATCCACTTTTCCGTTTTGCAAGCATATCATTAGCATAATCATCATTAAATGGTTTTGTTGATGTTATTGGAGTCGCATTTCTATACGATGGATTACGATTAAAACTTGGTGATGGCGTTGTTAATTTAATATTATTATTATGATTATTACTATAAATCGAATTATTTAATTGTGATTTTGTATTATCTGTTAAATTTGGATTTGAACCATAGACATTTCGTTGTTGCATAGTTTCTGTTGTAGTATTATAACAATTATTCGATGGCATATTATACATACTCTGTGACATTAATGATGACGCATCATCATCGTATCGTGTGGTGGATGATGATGAATTATTAATTGTTACATTCACATAAGTATTATTCTTTAATTTTGGTATACAACCATTTTCATGTATTTGAACACTTTTTGGATTTAACTTTTCATAAGTTGTATTTTCTGTATAATTTACAGCAGAATTTTGTAAATTTTTTGTTAAATTATGTAAATTTGTTGGTACATTACGTCCCAATACATCCTTGGCTGGTGTATTAACTGTTACTAAATCAGCTGGAAACACTTTTGGTGATAATTGTGATTTTTTTAAATGTTGTGATGCAAATAATTCAAACTTTGATACTTTACTTAATATTGAATTCTCTTCGGGGGGTATTGATGATTCCCATGATTCACGTGGACTTTTCTTTGGTGCAACTGGTGGTTTTTTACTATTTGTTATATCATTGGTTGTGGTATTATTTGTTGGACTTGAATTGTTGGTGGGATAAAATTGTATTGGTCCCATAGATATACGTGGATTTGGTAATACTGATTTCATTAATTTTGCTTCGGCTGGATGATTAAATCGCATGTAATTTGAACGACCAATTGTTATTATTACACCTGAAATGAAAAAAAAGCTTTTTAAAAATCTGTTTAATTTAGTTGAACCATAAAAATGGTGTTAGTAAAATACTCCAGCCAATCACGTATGACAATAACCTCGGGCATGAGACGGTATTGGATTTGCTTATAGGTCGAAACGGTCGTGGTCTACGGGTGGCAAAGGTATAGTGGCAGCAGATTTCAGAGGGCGTTCGCTTTTCTATGTATTAAATATTAAATCTCATTTGAGTAAATGCAGGCGTTTACAACTCTCTTATAAAACGTAGCCAATGTAGTTCCTATAAGGTAGCTTGGTCTGGATGACCCTACTCGACAGTCATACCTAGAGTTCATCTAGTAGTTACTAGTGGAACTCTTTGCTCGATGTTGCTAATTCACGAACTTGACCTTACTTTTTAGCTCTAGAACACACACACTAAATTTTAGCTCGTTATCTATTTTTTATTTTTGAGTTATCGTGTTGACAGACGGACAGGCTGAAATGGACTAATACTATCAATATTTTCAACCGTTACAAAGTCGGAACTAAACTTACTATACCTACTCGTATATATATATATATATATATCCCGGGTATAAAAATTGATAGAAATATAAGGCTTTAAAATTGACAATTAAAAGAAACAAGTAGGTGTATTTTCTGACGTTAAAAGGTTCATTTGTCGTTACAAGGTTCATATTTTCAGCAAGAGATAGGAAATGACTAAAACTTTTGATTTATTATTCTATTTTACTTTTTATAATACATCATTACTAATTTTTTCTTTTGTACTTTTTTCACTTTTTGTCATATTTGTAAATAAATCCTTAATGTTGTAGATATATGAGAATAATGAAAATATAAATTTTATAAACTTACATGTTTTAAAAATATGTTTTCAGTTTTTATAGTCTATTTTCAAAAACAAAACTGACTTAGATGTCAAAAAACTTGATTTATAAAATAATTAAATAACTGTTTTTAATAAAATTGTTCACATTTTGATAAATTAAAATAAAATAATATTCTTATCAAATTATTGAATTATCTTATCAAATTATTGATTATATAAAATTTGAAATAAAATTATTGTAAAAATAAAATAGTGTAGTAGAGCGGTGTAGTAGCTAGCCGGTATTGATTATGTAAAAATCGGTAACCGATTTTTTCTTTGGCAAGCTTAAAGGATTCCTCTAAGAAAACGAAGTTATTCGATATTCTTAGTCGATTTAAGATTTGATCTATTCAGCCGCATTTTCTATGGAGCTGAAAGGTACCTAGTTCGACTAATCTAAAATTTTGTACTGTAGACTCCAAAATAGATGTTCTTTTTCTAAAATTTTACAGTGTGATCTGTGTCGTATCCAATCGGTTTTCGAAAAAATTTTTATAGCAAAAGTTGTTAGTACCTATAGTTAAGAAAAGCTAAATTCGTATCTACCATTAACTTTTCTCCATCACATTACGGGTCGCTAACATCTAAAATGGGGTATTATCACACTTTGTAAGCCATATACTTTTAAACAGCAGAGTACAGCATGTTAATAATTTTGGGGTCGGAAGGTATTTTATTAGTCGAGAAATAATACAGTAAACGAATTAAATTTTAAAGTTAAAAAAAACATTATGCTTACACCGAATTCAACAAATTAAAAATTGATTTTTGAAGTCATACTTCTTTCGGTGCGTTACCGAGAATCCGATTAGAGTGCATTTTCAGCATGTAACGAGTCGCTGATATAACACTCGACTCATGACGCACTCGCTCAATCGATGTTACACAGTTTTTAACCCGACTTCAAAAAGGAGGATGGTTCTCAATTCTGTATTTTTTTTTTACAAAAAAAAAACCGACCCCAAAAAAAAAATTTTTTACAAAAAAAAAAACAAAAAGCTTGTAAAAAAAACTGAAAATCTGTTATAAAAAAATGCACTAAAAATTAAAAAAAAAAAAAAAAAACGGACAAAAAAAAAGAACAGACAAAAATAACAATTATTGTTATTTTTGGAGGCGGTGTCCAAAAGTGTTGTGAATTTCTCTATGCTGACACCGCCTCCAAAAATAACAATAATTGCACATATATATTTAAAAATTTTTGCTTAGGTGAACTAAAATTGGCACAAGAATATGCAATTATTTTTTAACTTTTTAGTGCATTTTTTGTTATAGAATATTTTATTTTTGAAGTCGGGTTTCCATTTTGTCAAAATAGGTTTTATCTATCTTGCTATTTTACACAGTGCTTGGGAGACATTTCGTAAAAATATATCCTGTCATACAGTTGAAATACTAAATTTATATATACATAAATTAGATGCGTAGCGAAACAGGCAAAAAGTAAGTCTGTCACATAAGTGACGCCCTACTCTTCAGTGGACAATAATTTTGTGTGTGCTATGATTTCTGCATATTGTAATACAAGACAATATTATACATTTATTATTTTCGTAAATAGCTACACCGTCAGCTCTGACATTAGAACATTTAAATTTGACTACACAGTTGAAGTTAGGTACAGGAATGTCTTCATCATTATTATTCCAAGTTTAAGTGCAATATATTTTTTTACCAGAACCTTTCAAAATGATCCAAAAGAGAAAACATCACATACTCAAAACCAGCTATAATCTGCTCTATAGATAGTGTTTTCAATGACACTATCAAATTGTGTGGAGGGTTCATTCATCTTATCACATAATTAAAAATTCAATAAAATATTAAATTATTTATTTGAAATGTATGTTAGTTAATTATTATTATTTATTTCACATAAATAGATAGTTTCAGTAATTAAATCAATTATTCTAAATAATGCAGTCAAAATAAATAAAATTTAGAGTTAAAAAAAACTAAAAAACATGCTTTTATTGCAATATGAACTAAAAATTGTAAAATAATTTAAAATAGAAATAGAATAAAGAGATTGACAACAAAATTAACTTTATGAGAACAAAATCATGGGGTGCTCTCTACTTACTCTTGTAACCTATGCTATTGTTTACATTAATCTTGTTGTCTTTATTCTATTCTATTTTAAATTATTTTGCATTTTTAGTTCATATTGCAATAAAAGCATGTTTTTTTAGTTTTTTTTAACTCTAAATTTTATTCTTTGTTTTTCAGTCTTAAAACAAAAGTATTTTTTGTGTTGTAGTTTCATTCTTCATTATTATTCCCACGAGTAAGGGAATGAATCCAACTAATTCTCATCAAAGAAAGTATTTATCGAATATAGTATAGGAGATTTATATTAAAAATTGATTTTTTCTTAATTTTAACAGTTGGACATGTCATTTTTATACCCGGTATATGTAATAATTAGAAAGAGGGGTACCGCATATGTGTCCCTAGCACCTAGACCAAGAGGTCCTCTGTACCCTCCTTGAGAACAACCTGCCACCCGAAGGCGAGACGTCTCCGGGTAAGAGGTGCTATTTTAAGCAGATGAAGCAATAGGATTCTGTCGAGGCCAGACGCAACACGGAAGGCCCATAACTTCTCCGCCGGAACCGGGTATATGCAAATATAAAAGGTATATTATGTTTAGTCCCGACTTTGTAACGCTTGAAAATATTGATCGCCGACATAAATGCTTGGCATAGGTGTTCATAAAATGACCTAATTCGGCCATGTCTACATGTCCGTCTTGCCCGACCGTGGACACGATAACTCAAGAACGAAAAGAGATAACAAGCTGAAATTTTGTATGTGTGTTCTAGACCAGAGGTGGGCAGGAGTTGACTCCGCCAAGCTCTGAGTGAGAGGTAGGGAAGAGAGATAGAGTTAATACAGGGTAACCTACCAATTATTAATATTTTCTTTTTTTAATTAAGACATTTTTTGAAAAAAATATAATAATACCAAATCTTTTATATGGTCACTATTATACAAAGTAAATAATACATACAATCATTCAATACATACTCTGGAATTTTGGCCTGGTAATTTGGGTCATAAAATGTACCTTTTTAGTATATATCATATTTGTGTATGAATAAAATAAAAATATATAAAAAATATATATAAATCTTTTGAACCTTTAAGTTTACCGCTGGACTATTGTAATAAAAGAGGGAAATTTTTGCAAAGGATAATTTAAATAGAAATATAGTTTTGGAAATTCCAAATAATTTCTCTAAATATTTTACTATTCATATCCGAGAACTAATAAAGAATTATTTACCTGATTTAATTATTTTTTCTTCGTATGGAGTATGCTAAGTATAGTGTCATGGGAATTTGATGAATTAAGTTAAATTTTACATAAAGTGGGAATTTGAGTTCTTCGAGTTAGTCTACTTTGAATTGAAAAAGTGAAAAGTACTTTTTGTAGTAGTGGAAATTATTTTTCGCATAATTTGTTTTTCAAAAAAAAATAAAATATTGACTATACTATAGACCAGGGGTGGGCAAAAGCCGGCCCGCGGGCCGGATCCGGCCCTTTTGCTAATTTTATCCGGCCCGTTGAAAAATTCCGCACATAAATTTTTTTAAACTCTTTTATGAGATTTTGTTGACATCAGCATTATTAGTGTGCGTACTGTATATATAATAGTCTTAATAAAATGGGCGGTCGGCTAACTACACTAGTGTGGACGATGTCGTGAGCTTGAAACAATCCTCGTGTGTTTCACACGGGTCGCTCGCGACGATGCCTGTGAGTACGGCATATGCTGCACTCCTCTCACTTTTCGAGGGACGACAGGTCGCACCACGTGTATTGTTAATTTTGATTTAGTACTGATCGCATACTCTTTTTTGTTCGAGTCTAATATTAGTTTGCAAATATAAAATTGAAAAAGTGGACTTTTTGTAAGTAAAATTTTAAAACATTGGTTTTATTTTATTGTATTAATTAAATTATAGGTTTGTAGACCTTTGTAAAATGAGTCAATCTAAAAAAAGAAAAGTTGATTTGGAATGCAGAAACTTCAATGAAGCTTGGACGGTAAAATATCTTTTTACAAACATAAATAAGAAAGCAATTTGTTTAGTTTGTCAGGAAACAATTGCTGTTTTTAAAGAATACAATTTAAACAGGCACTTTACAACAAAACATCCAAAATATGCATCACATTCATTAAAAGAACTTCAAACTGTAGCAGAAAACTTAGCAAAAAACTTGAATAAGCAACAAAATATATTTACCAAACAAAGTAATATAGAGAAATCTACAACAAAAGCAAGTTATGTTGTCGCACACAAAATTGCTAAGTTATGTAAGCCGTTTTCTGAAGCAGAATTTGTTAAACAATGCATGGTACAAGTGTCGGAGATATGTTGTCCTGAAAAGAAACATATTTTTGAAAATGTAAGCCTTTCAAGAAGAACAATAGTACGACGGATTGAAAATATTTCAGGAAACTTACTTGACCAGCTAAAAACAAAAATTGCTGATTTTACCTATTGTTCTCTGGCTTTAGATGAGTCCTGCGATATTACTGATACAAGTCAATTATTAATATTTATTCGCGGCATTAACAAGAAATGCGAAATTAGCGAGGAACTTCTTAGTGTGCATCCAATGAAAGATACAACTACTGGTGAAGACTTTTTTCTCGCTCTTGAAGAGTGTTTAGTTAAAGTAAGTTTAACTTGGAATAAAATAGTAAGCGTCACTACGGATGGTTGTCCTAGTTTAACAGGGAAAAATGTAGGCTTACTTAAACGAATTCGCGACAAAGTAAAAAAGTTACAACCAGAACACGATATATTATTTTTGCACTGCATTATTCATCAAGAAGTGCTATGCAGAAAGGTTTTAAAACTGAATCACGTCGTTACTGTTGTGACCAAAGTTGTGAATTTTATTCGAGGACGTGCCGTAAACCATCGACAGTTTGTTGAATTTTTGAAAGAAATTGAAAGTGACTTCTATGAAATTCCTTATTACACTGAAGTGAGATGGCTTAGCATTGGTAAAGTTTTGGACAGATTTCAATATTTGCTTGATGAAATAGTATCCTTCTTGTCGATAAAAGAAAAACTACATGATTTTCCTGAATTGCAAAATAGAGCTTGGCTAAACGATTTCTCATTTTTAGTAGATATCGTAAAATATTTGAATGAACTAAATATAAATCTACAAGGGAAAAAACAATTCGCTTTCAATATGCACTTAAACGTCAAAGCATTTATGACAAAACTAAGTTTATTTGCTGAAAACTTTAATAATAAATTATTAAATCATTTCCCCTCATTGCAAGCACGGCGAGAATCATTGAAAAATACAGATTTTTTTAAATATAGTACAATAACACAAGACCTGCATTCTGAATTCCAAAGAAGATTTCAAGATTTCAAAGCTATTGAAAAACCTTTATCATTAATTAGCCAACCTTTCAATTTCGATGTGCAAGAAGCCCCTGTTGAAATTCAACTAGAACTAATTGACTTACAATCAAATATTTTACTAAAAGAAAATTTTCACTCATATATTTGTGAAAGAACTTTTTCTTTAATGGTTTCCACGAAAAATAAATATCGATCACAAATTACTGACGAAAATCTACACTCGGTATTAAGGATTGCTGCAAGTGATTTGGAACCCAATTTTGAAGAAATAATGTCAGATGAACATTCGAGATTTCACGTTTCGCATTAACTTTAAATATTTATTTTACCGTTTGATGTTTTTCTTTTCTTTTTTGAATTCTATTTACTATTATATTTACGAAATGCAATATAAATGTTAAATTGTAATAACTATGTGTCAATATAAAATAATTTGTATCATTAAGACATAAATAAGTAACAAAATAAAATGTTTCATTGACTGGTTTATCTAATAGGCATTTATTTATAAAAATATTTCTTTAAAAATTACGTGACATATTTTATTCAAATTGAAATGATACTTAGTGTTTTTGTCAAAAAAAAATTGGCAGGGAAAAAACTCCATCCAAAACATCCGCTTGTGCAAAGCATATGCGGTATAGTCCTCCGGCCCGGGAGACATTTTGAAAATTTCATTTTGGCCCGCGCTTTAAAGTATTTGCCCACCCCTGCTATAGACGATACTATATAATTATTGGGCAATAATCGGTAGGACAACCTGTATTGAAACGTCGTTCCGTCTTGCTTCAAAACATACCTTCTTTACTTACTCTCACCCAGCTTATGGAGAGCCCGTAAGGCTCAGACGAGCTGTCTGTGCCCACCTCTGTTCTAGACCATGTGTCAAAATCGGATCATGTTTGGACAAAATGTGCAAAACCCATCTTTGAAACCATAAAAGATAGACCAAAATAAGTAAATAAGAAACATATGTATATTAATGGAAAAAAGCGTGGGGTGCATAGTGTCAATAGTTATTCCATTAATATACATTTGTTTCTTATTTACACTTTTCTTAATCCAAATTTATTAAATTTTATTTTCTATTTTTTAGTTGGATTTTCTATAAAAGCGTGTTTTTTTAGTTTTTTTAAACCATTATTTATTTTTAATTTTTTAGTTGAAGTTCGCGCACTAGCTCTATCTCTCTTACTCTCATGCAAAGGATGCGGAAAGAAATTGATGAATCCTGGCGAATCTAATCAGGATAATCGGATATTTTAATCGAATTATTGCATTGTCATCGGTCTTTGACAGGTGTGCAAAATTTCAATTAAATCTGATCGTTCAAAGTAGGAGAAAATCGAGCCCAAAAGGGTCGGTTACATACATACATACCAAAGTCGAGACCAAAATGCTAAAATTTCGGACCAAAATAGACATTTGTTTAATCCAAACAAATGAAACTTTTTAAAGAAGTAATGATATACTTCAGTTAAATACATTTCAGTTAAATATATATACTTCAGTTAAAGAAGCTGCATAAACTTTCTCTTCTTGAGTTTTTTATTTTTTTCTAAGAAAAATACATTTTTTTACAAGAATTTCATTTTCTTGACTAAATAATCACAAGAGTACCTATTTGGCCAAGAAAGACTCTCTTAGGCCAAGACTAACGAAATCTAATTAAAAAAAATTTAAACACCGTTCAAGAATTTTAGTTTCTTCGCTCAAGTAAACACATGTTTTTGGTTCGACTGCGTAGTCTTGAATGAAAACAAGGGTTTCTTTATTGAAGCAAATATTTTGAAGAAAATATATTTTCTTGAGGAAAGAAATTCCTCTTATCAGTGTATAAGTCAAGCTAATAATAAAAGCTAATAATAAAGAAATTAAAAGTTCAGATTTACTTTCTATAGGTTAACGAAAAGAACGGAGAAAATATTTATTATTGCTGAAGAAAGTGTTGGGTTAATTTTATTTATCGTTAGGGGAATAACTAAGTAACATTGAATGTCTGTTTATAGAGGTCGGTATATTAGTCCAGGAGGAATCGGCGCATGAGTACCGAAAACTATTCCCCCTCAATTTTTTTATGCGATTCTCTTCAAATTACCCTACTGATGATATAAATGCATGTTGCCAGGGGGCAACCCCGTGCCATATTGTTTAAACCGAAATTGTTTAAACAATTGCAAGGAATTGTTATTTTTGAAACGGACAAATTTTTTTTGTGTTCTTTGTTAAAATACAATTAAAAAAGGTCCTATGACTTTTCACGATAAAGTTAATATTTTTAGAGATATGAATTTTTAAAGGTTCGAAAAATCTTAAATTTGGGTACTTTTGACCCATGAAAAATAAAATTTTTTTTTATTCTTTATACAATAGTTAACAATATCCTTAATTGCGATTTCTAAAAATTTAATTTATACCTGTTTTTAATTGTTAATTTCGCGCGTTCACAAGTATACCTATAAGTATCGCTGTCTCTCTCTGACTCATACGCTGCGTCGGTCTCTCGGTGTCCTGAATCATTATTTTACATTTATCTTTTAAACTATAAACTTAATCAGAATTTTTAAAAAGAGCAATGTTATCCATAATTAAATTATCTACAATTTGTTCACAACAAATTTTTTTCTAATATCAATTTTTCAAAAGTTATTTAAGGTTGAAGCCGAACATATAATTAAAATTACTTTTTTATTGGTTTATATTACTTTTTTGTTATTATCATAGAAATTTATTCATTTTCATTAACAATAATAAAATATAATGGTATTTGAACATTTTATGGGATCACAATTATATATAAATAATAAAAAAATATTGGTACGCAGTTAAATTTTCGAAGACAGCGATACTTATAGGTAAGCAACGCATATTTGTGAACGCGCGAAATTAACAATTAAAAACAGGTATAAATAATTAAATTTTTAGAAATCGCAATTAAGGATATTGTTAACTATTGTATAAAGAATATAAAAAAAATATTATTTATAATTTGTTTTTTTTTAAATATATTTTTCATGGGTCAAAGTACCCAAATTTAAGATTTTTCGAACCTTTAAAAATTCATATCTCTAAAAATATTAACTTTATCGTGAAAAGTCAGTCATAGGACCTTTTTTAATTGTATTTTAGCAAAGAATACAAAAAAAATTTGTCCGGTTCAAAAATAACAATTCCTTGCAATTGTTTAAACAATTTCGGTTTAAACAATATGGCACAGGGTTGCCCCCTGGCAACATGCATTTATATCATCAGTAGGTTAATTTGAAGAGAATCGCATAAAAAAATTGAGGTGGAATAGTTTTCGGAACTCATGTGCCGATTCCTCCTAGACTATATGTTCCAACCAGATATTTTATGAATGCAAATTCGATTAGAGAAATATAAGATGTAAAACACAATTTTACAAAGACAGCACCGCAGGTTACAGCCAATAGACAAATAATTATATTAATTAGGGATAAATGAGGTAAAATGTAGTAAAAGTCAAATATGAGGTCATTGAATGAATTGTGTATTATCAGTAAATTAAGGTTATACGCTTGTACAGATAATGAGCTAAATTTTTAGTATGTTGTTAATCAATAGTAAATGCACATAAATTAATTTGAGAGAGATCTGACGCCCTGTTTTTTAGGAATTAGTTTTCAAAAATTGGAATTTAACACGTAGTAGATAGGGAATGGTTAATCGCCCATCTATGAAATTAAACTATAACTGATATATACAAAAATTTAAAAACAGGAAATTAAATAGTTACACAATCGTAGATTTTGACGAAAATATAAAAAAAAAGTCTTCTGACGTGTAGATTATAAGATATTTTGATATAATAAACGAAAAATGTCGATCTATCTCGATCGATCTCTTTATTCGCGAATTTCCTCCGAATATTTCCTCCAGCTATTGTTTTTGTACCGATGATGGAATTTCGTAAAAATTTCTGCAAATGTTCATCAATCCTACCTACTAAATGTTAAAAATGACCATCGTTAAAATTTATATATATACACCACGTAACTGAGCAACCGTGTTTTTATTTAATTATTGTATTTTTATATTATATTATAGTTGTTCTTTTAATATTTAAGTAATCTTAATATACATAAATCTTCTGTACGTGTGTTTGCCACCTAACTCCTCCTAAACAGATGGACCGTTGAAATTTTGTGTGTATATTTCAATGGGTTTCTGGATGGTTTGAAAACACAATTGGACCCAGTCCTAACCGGCTGGATCGATTTGGATGAAATTCTATAAAATTATTTTATTAAAATTTTGTTTTAATTTTGAAATGTCAATTTTGTTTGTCGTTTCCATAGTAACTATAAACAATAATCGTTATATATCGTTCTATTTTGGCTATTAATAAATTTAATTTTTGCAAATACTAAAATCATATCAGATATTATATTTGAATTTGATCACACTAAAATTATGATCGCTAGAGAGTGATTTATGTATTCTTAGGAAATTCGCTAAGTTAAAGCAGATCCTGCGTAACGAATTTTTTTTTTCAAATGAATTTTTGTTTTTAAAAATGCCAGCAATTAGACGTATAAACTTAAGTCGCAGAAGTCGAAAAGCTAGAAATGAAAGATATACAAGAGCAAGCCAAACTGACGAGCAACGCGAAACGCGGAATGAAGTTGAACGGAATCGATGGAATCGAAATCAACAACATAGAAATGTTGCGTTTAACCCCTATCGAACTCCATTTAATGATAATGTGGAAATCGATTACAGTTAACAGCAAATCTATTGGACCAATGAACGTTGTGTGTCAATATTGAAAGGCATTTAAGTTTAAAAATGAAGCCCCTGGATTGTGTTGCGCGAGCGGTCAAGTCAAATTGGCGCGATTGGTATCGCCAGGAGAGCCACTACATTCATTGGTTTCGGAAAATGGGCCAGATTCTAAACATTTTTTGACTCATATCGAGCAATAAAATAATTAGTTTCAAATGAAACATTTAAGCCAAGTTTCAAGGTAAGTATATTGAAAAACAATACCACCATGTGCCTTTTACCACCATCGTTAATGGTTAAAATCGGGCAAGGGGAAGGGAGGTTTGAGAGAGGAGGAAACACAAAGTTAGGCATATCTCCATTAATATTTGAAAAATCGAAAAATGTATAAAAGTAAAGTTGTAGGTAGATACACTCCCGATCAATAAAAGTGAACAGACCTGAAATGTTAATTCTCTTACATTTCATAAAACTACTCACTTTTGTGACTCTCTGTATAATTATTCATTTATAAACAAAGATAAGTAGTATATATTTTAAGTGTAAAAAAAAGAAATGGAAGTATAGTAAAAAATATTTACTACAAGAATAATCAAAATTGTGAAAGACTGATTCGTTTCAGATCTGTTCAATTTTATTGAACGGGAGTGTACTTAGTTTTACTATAATTTTGTTTCTTATCATTTTTTCTGTTACACTAATATTTACAGAAATATTTACAATTAAAGTTTGAAAGTTAAAATTCTAAATATCTCTGTTCACATTAGAGTTTGGAAAAAAAGGTAATGAATTGTAGCAAACTTGATTTTCTACAACTTCACTCCTTATACATTTTTCGATTGTTTAAATATTAAGAGAGATATTATATTTTGTATTTTCTTCTTTCTCTATGCCCTGATTCCCCTTGACCTTGTCATTTATTAATAATCAGATACAACATTTCATTTTTATTAGATTATAATTGTGGCCGCTAGAGCGTAATTGATGTATTCTAAGGAAATTCACTAAGTTAACGCGACTCCTGCGTAACGTAAATTTTTTTATAAATACAATATTCTGATTGGTTAGTGTATAATTTATTTAGTTAGTTAATTGTTTACAATGTAACACTCTAATTTATGATGCATCAATTAAAACTTATTAAGATAACTTATATATTAATTAATAAAAATGATTTTTTTTTGTTTGCTTATAAAAACAGTTAATGACGTATATTAAGATGTCTTTAAAAAATTAAGCAAAAATACTATTGAAGCTAAACGATTTTATTGTTATGAGACAGTAAAGCAGCGCTCATTTTTCAAAATTTTTTAAATATTAGATTATCAAATTATAATTAATGATAACTCTAGGTTTTAATTTATTTTGTTTAATTTTTTTTTGTCTATTTAATTCGATTTTCTATCTATTTCTAATTGTCAAAGAGTAAATTACGACTAGCTATTTATACTGATGATGACTACTTTGTAGTCGAAATACGTATTTATAATACAAAAACTGACTAGGTATTGGGGCGAATTTAAAATTTTTTTAGTTGATTTGTACCTTATTCATTCGATTTTAGGGAAAATATTTCGAATAAAAGTTTTTTATAATGAATAGCTTTTATTCGTGAAGCATTTTTTCGAAAACCGAATGAACAAGGCACAAATCAATTATAAAATTTAGAAAAATAAGCGCTACTTTTGTGGCTAAGTAATGTAAAGGTTAAATTTTCGTAATTCGAGTTTCATTTACTGAATCATTACCTTTTCAGGTGATGGCAAAAACAGCATTTTTAACCAATGATCAACCACGTCTATAGATTCGGAACGGTTTAGACCAAAATATTATTTTTTCACGGCTTATATTTCAAAGAATTGAATAAAATTAATACGAAATTTAACGGCATCGAACAGACATTGCATTGAGTCTGAACACCGCAAAATTTTTCACGTCGCTAGGCATCACAATGGACCTTATGGTCGAAGTGTAGCCCGTCCAGGGCAGCCTCTACAATCTATCTAATCTAAGGTAATTTAATTGTATATACAGAATGATTTTCCAATAGAAAATCAATGTTAAATATTATTTATTACTGGCAGGCCGTGTGGTTACTGTGCGGAGTCAGTCAGTACACATGTATATATATATATATACATATATATATATATATATATATATATTTGTATCTATGGACTCTCTAGCGGTCATAGTTTTATTCCGATTGAAATGAAATTTGGTATTTGAGGCGCTTTTGGTATTCAAAGAGTCATGTTCGTTAATGATTAAAATCGGGCAAGGGGAAGGGAGGTTTCTAGGGAAGAGGAAACACAAAATTTAGCATATCTCCCTGAAAAATCGAAAAATGTATAAGAAGTAAAGTTGTAGGTAGGTACACTCCCGTTCAATAAAATTGTATAGCTATGAATATGTATAGCAGACATGTATAGCTATTTCATACTAAAAATTGAACTACCGTGCATAGATTCGACACGTCAATATTAATATTTCTAACATTAGTATATACTAAAACCATTCACGGATGCTTGTGGCAAAGACGATAATTCCAAGATGCTGCTGTACGGCAATGTAAAACATTTCTTATATATATATATATTTAATTTCCGTTAGCAAAATCGAAAATTTAAGTGGCCGGCACATTGTATGTCGTAGCAATATGATTGCAATATACTGAACATTTTTCACGTGTCAACTGCCAATCTAAAGTAGTGAATAAGATTTTATCTATCCTTGTAAAAGTATTGTACAGCGAAATTTGCATTAAATAAAAATTATCATTAATTTTGATAAGAAAACTATGTATGTCAGCGTGTACGGTGTTATTACAGTTGAAAAAAGCTATCAATACAAGTTATTAATTTATTTTATATGTTTAAAATAAATTTAATATAAACTTATGTAACCGTGTCAGAAAAAAAAACTTAATTTCCTCTCAAAAGTTGAAAATATTTGAATAACTAATAAAAAACTTTCGCTAATAAATAAGTCTGTGAGTTGAAAATTTGTAGGCAGCAAATAAGTGTATGGCTAGGTAAATGGTAAAAATTCACTGACGTCATAATCAGAATTTTAAGGAAGTGTAAGGAGGTTCGAGTCACTTTGCACCTTTTTAAATAATCGAATCGGATCGGGGAATTCAATTTGTTCTATAACTTGGATCATAATGACATTATACCTAAATAAATTCGAGCTCATAGCTCCTGAGATAAAGGTGGACAATAATTGATATTTTTTGTGGTTCGGTTTGATCCTATAGGTATTACTGAATCAAATGGGTTGGACATTTGTAGGAAGCTTAAAGCTAGGGCGTAGAACAATTGGTGATCTGGTTGGAAATTATTAAGGGACTACGAAAAACTTGTTAGTCCCTTAAAATTATCGGATCAAAGTCGGATCAGATATAGCTTTGTCTTATTATTTTATCAAATATCGCTTTGTATAGGAGATACAGACCAATAGCTCTAAATCAAACCCATCAATTTATTACATTATACAATTTATATGATATAAAAACTTGTCGCGAGATTTACCTGTGTATATTTAATTTATGAAATATACTGTACGTGTTGGAAAGCATTGCTAATAGAGGATCAATGTTAAATATTATTTACTATAATAACTATACACAATATGCTTAATAAAGAAATAAAAATAGTGGGAGTACTCTTTAGTGTGTCTGTTGTTTATGTTTGCTGGACTGTTTGGTACTGCATTCACATGTAATGAGAGTGGGGTGAATATGTTCAATGTTGTCTTCTTATGCATAGCATTACTTTTAACAATTGAAAATTCTTTTTGAATATCCCTTATTATTTGTATGTGGAATGTTTGAAAATAAATGACAGTATTATATTGACAGTATAAGATAAAACAACAATCCACACAAATTAAAAGAAAAATAAACTCCCAAAAAGAAAAAAAAAGTATTTCGACAAAAAAAAGTTAAACCAACGGTTCGAACATTCCTGGAAAGTTTATTCCAGTAACAGCCTTACTATCATAGCATTGTGTGTAGGAAAACCTTCTTGTTGGAACCATACAGATTCCATGTCTGAATTAGGAAGAGCTCTAACAGTTGGAAAAATATTATTTCATAACTCAAATATTTTTGAGAATCTAAAGATTCGTCAATGAAGAATGGTCCTATAATATGGTCACCCAAAATTCTAGTTCAGACATTCAGTTTCAGTATGTATGTGTATGTATGGTTTTATAGTGAATATTTTATTTATTTATTTAACATTGATTCTCTATTAGAAATGCTTTTGAAAACGGTCTGTATACATTTTTTTCTTAGATTCTTAAGATCATGTTTGCTACAATTCATTATCTCTTCATTTTTTCTACAACTCGAATGATTGAACAGAGATATTTAGAATTTAAATTTTCAATCTTAAACCGTCAGAATCTCTGTAAATATTAGAGAAACAGGAAAAAATTATAAGAAATTTAATTATAGTCAAACTAATTTTCCTTCTTAACTTTACTTCTTATGTGTTTTTCGATTTTTCCAACATTAAGAGAGATAACCAATTTTTTTTGTTTTTTTGTTAAATTTATTAATAGCTAAAATACAACGATATATAACGATTTATAGTGTGCTAGTATAGTTTATAGTTTCTATGGAAATGACAATCAAAATTAACATTTCAAAATTGAAACAAAATTTTAATAAAAATTTTTTTACAGTAATTTTTTGAAGTGTAGTTTCTGTGGAAATGACGTTTTATTATACACACAGCATACTTGACAGACTACTAAACACACTAATACACACACAGAATACCACATTTTGTTACGTGACGATTTGTACCTATAGTTCGGTCAACTTAGTTGGAAAAGTAGTGGTTTACAATAATTCGCATAGAGCTGAAAATTGGTACAGACGTTGGGTACACTATTACAAATAAAATTTGAAAAGTCCGTCGATCCTCCACCGGGGAAAAAATTTATTCAAGGTCAAAGGTCGAAATTATCGTTTTTTGCATTTTTCTGGTCGATAAAACGGTAAGTTTTATCATAAAAATAGAAGGTAAAAATTGTAGACCATTTAATTATCTATAAAAATTGTCCTTTTTTTCCTAAGAATCACCATTTCTGAGATATAGCGATTCTAAAAGTTGAAGAAGTCGTATTCTACATAATTGTCGCGTTTTTTATCGTGGTTTCCCCGGTAGTCATACTCCACGATCTATTGTGATATTGTTTAATTACGAACTTTAAAACTATAAAATTATTTCAGAAGGAATAAAGCTGCAGCAAAAGTGTTTAAAGAGATTAACTCTTCTCCACAAGTTCTCATCCCAAATGGAATTCGCTTTCTTTTTGCAGTATATGGAGCTCCAAAAAAAAATCTGTATAGATAAGTATAGATATTTAACTTTTGTAAAAATACACGGAACAATAAAAGAGTAGGAACTATCTTGTCTTCCTCGAACATCCGCTTCTGCTTATCAACACTTATATCGAGTAGTGTGGTTAGGCAATCAACTGGACCCAGAAGACGGGTTGGAAATTAATAAATAATATTTTAGAACCAATTCAAACTTTACTCCCACCTTCTCCGGAACAACTGCTTAACACCATTGCATTTTCAAAAAGGGTTGTAATGATAAATGTGGCTGTAGAAAAGTAGGATTATTTTGTTCACCATCATGTACCAATTGCCAAGACAAGGCGTGCTCCAATGTTGAATCGAATAATACAGATAAGGATTCATATGATATCAGTGAGGAGACAACTGATGCATCGTTTTTAGAACAATTTACGAGTATCCAGCAAGAAGAAGAAGAAGAATAAGAAGAAAAAGAAGAAGAAGAAGAAGACATTACCGTTGAAGTACCATTTGATGATTCTGAGTCAGACTAATATTTTTCCGAAATTACTAATAATTAATGTCACTTCTCCTTTTAAGGTTAATCGTTTCCAATAGTATCATTTTGTATATAATAGAATATTATTAACCCAACTTCAAAAAGAAGGATGGTTCTCAATTCGTCTGTATTTTTTTTTTTTTTATAATTAAACAGAATCACAAAAGATCGTGGAGTAAACAAGTAAACTACCTCACAAGTGGTGCAGAAATGTGTGCATATTATGTAGAACACGACTTCTTCAACTTTTAGAATCGATATATCTCAGAAATGCTGATTCTTAGGGGAAAAAAAGTGTAAGGACAATTTTTATAGATAATTGAATGATCTACAATTTCATGTTTTTAAGTTACACCCTGTATAAAATAAACTCTTGTGTAAGTCATTATTAGAGATGATAATATACCACAATATGTAACCATTAAACGTTTAAAGAAATATATTCATTTCTTGGTAATTTATTATGTTGTTGCATGTCATTGAGTTTCATATTAAATACTAACTACAGGCAGGAGCGGATAAAGACAATTCGCCGCTCTATGCAGCTGCAAAATTGCCTCCCTCTCCTTTTAAGGTAAATTATGTTGCAGATTTTCGGCGCTGACATCGGGCATTGAAATGGACCACGTGATCGATCATGTGACCAGTTTTGTTCAGATCGTTATTATTCAGAATTGATTAATTGTCCACTCGCGTATTTCTTGTATTATCATCATGTACGTAGAAGTTGAAACTCAAGCACACGTCAAATTAGCTCGACGCTCAAAACAAGCGCTGCGGCCAAAAAACGGCGCTCCAACTGACTCGGGAGTGAAATCGGATGACGTGACTCCATATTGATACAAAAAAAACAGAACATTATAAGAAAAAAAAAGTATTGTAACAAACAACATAATTAATTATTTGAATACCCAGTATATACTGAGTTGTATATCAATGTTTGAATTGTTAACAATTCTGCCTATTCAATGTTAAAATATAAATAAAATAAAATATGAATTATTTGTAAAAAGGGGGGCATATTTTTCGCTTTCCGAGGAACATTTAACACAAATTTTGAGAAAACTATTCTGTTCATGGAAAAGTTTTTCAAACAAAAGTTGTTTATTTTAAAAAGAAGATTTTTTGTTTTTAAATTTTTGTTATTATCTCTTCTTTTTTTTTTAAATAAACAACTTTTGTTTGAACCTCGTTTCCATAAACTGAATAATTTTGCGACAATTTCAAACGTCTCTCATTACTTTCGATAACAAAAGCATTTATGTATATAGCACATTTATACACTCTTTTGTACTTTTATACATTATGCGAGTGTAAAGTAAAAAAAAAAGTAAAATAAACGACGTTGATAATGAACTCAATATATACCGGGTATTAAAGCAATTCACTCAACAAGTGAAAATAACAATTACTTGTTATTTTCAATTGTTTAAAAAAAAAATTAAATTAGATTTAAGTCAAATCCAAAATACCATAATTTTATAACCTTCCTAATATTAAGATAATAAAAGTAAGTAAATATTTTGTAAGATGTTGTAAAATTATAAGAATGATAATTTTGTTGACGTTACAATATAACATTTATTGTGAACGCCAACAACCTCTATATACATGCTTTGATGTAACTTATGACATTTGATAAGATTATTCAGGGTCTGATAAGATTATTCAGGGTCGGACTGGACCGAAAGGGCCCGGGTGGCTCCCCTCAAGCCTAGGTCCCGGGACGGGATAATAGTAGATGGCATACTATCAAAAAATAACGAAATATACAAATTATCAACGATATACAATATTAGGTAAATATAGTTCCTTCCAATTACTTATCCGACCAAAAACATAAATGTAAGAAAGGGCCGAGTTTTCGGGAAAATCGTTAATGTAATAGTTCCTTCTTAAAAAGTGATGATATGAGACTAAGGACCGAGCTATTTACAAAGTCAATAGCTCTAGACTTCATATAATAGTTGCTTCTTAAAAATTGATGATATGAAAGAAAGGACCGAGCTATTTACAAAGTAAATAGCTCTAGACTTCATATAATAGTTGTTCTTTAAAAAGTGATGATAACCCATTAAAGAGCCGAGCTATTTACAAAGTAAATAGCCCGGTAAACTATTTACTAAAAAAAGTTAATGAGGGGTATTTAATTAAATGTAAGAAAAAATTAGGTTGAAATTTATTTCGTAAGTTTTCACTTAGTATGTTTTTAAAATTTTATATAACGCGGCAAGTTATTTTTTCTGATCATAACGAACTCCATCTTTCTACCATGAATAGAAGTTAAAAGAGTAGTTAGGGGATTGTTTTCCCATTTTTTTAGGGGGTGGTGATGAAAAATTTTAAGTTTTTCTAATTACCTTCTTAATTTGTAGCTATTACGCGTCGAATGCAAAAAACAGCATCTTCCAAGCAAGTATAGAAGAACTACTCTTTTTCTTGTGCGTTTCCCATTTTTTTTGGGAGGAAGCGATGAAAAGTTTAATTTTTTTGAATTACCTTCTTAATTTGTAGCTATTTAGCGTCGAATGCAAAAAACTGCATTTTTCTAGCATGTATAGAAGATAAGGGGTAGATTTAGGGGTGTTTATAACGATGGAAAATATTATTATTATTATGTTTCTCTTTCTTTTTATTATTATTATGTTTTCTTGAAAAAAAAAAAATTTAAAAACCTCGATTTTGAGGCTTATTAGGAACCAGGTCTCTCAATAAAACCCATCACAAATCTTTGTCAAATAAAAGATTAAATCAAAGTATATCAATATTATTCACTTAATAGTCATTAAAATAAATATTTTCTTATTGAATATTTATGTATTTCACACTACAATTCAGCCGAAAATAGGCTGTGCCTTGTTAAGTCTATTAAAAATACAAACTACATTAAAACCAAAAATTATCATTATATTTTAAAATATTTTCATTCCTCTGTTACTGTTTACTTATTTTTCACTAAATATTGAAAAAATATCAATATCGGTATTTTGTTTTTAATTACCATCCACCCTTATTTGGTGTCATAGGTAAATATATCGAACTTTGGAACTGGAACTGAACGAACTAAATTGGCTACACGAACATAGAAACAGTTTTTGTTTGCATGGAATATAAAAAGCTTACTTTAATTTAACTTTAATTTATAAAACATGCAATTAGAGCGAAAATTTAAGGAAATTAATAAATAAAAAAAGTTAAATTTAATACTATTAATAAGGTCCGGGCCTTTTTAGGGTACAATCAAGTGGGCCTTATTACGGGTAGCAACAAGCGATGGCAAAATGTCGTTAAAAAACAAATGATGAAACAAATAAATAAAAATCGGCTTGCTACCAATAATGAAAAGCTTAGATTTGGAATTATCCAATTGTAAAAACAAACAAAAAAACTTTATTTACCAAACGTTTTATAAAAGTGACTTAATCAATATTATAAAAAGAGGGTCTTATTGATAAATCTTTATTCACCAAACATTTCATAAAAGTGGCTTAATCAATATTATAATTAAAAAAATTTTGACAAAATGGAAACCCCACTCAAAAATCAAATATTCTAAAACCAAAAATGCACTAAAAAATAAAAAAATAATTGCGTATTCTTGTGTCAATTTTAGTTCAACTAAGCAAAAATTTTTAAATATATATGTACAATTATTGTTATTTTTGGAGCCGGTGTCATAGAGAAATGAAAAAATAGTGTCGTTTTTATTTCGAAAAAATATTATATTTATTAAAATTTTAATGTTTCACATAAAATTTATCCTTCACATAAAATTTGGACACCGCCTCCAAAAATAACTGTAATTGTACATATATATATTTAAAAATTTTTGCTTAGGTGAACTAAATTTGACACAAGAATATGCAATTATTTTTTTACTTTATAGGGCATTTTTGGTTTTAGAATATTTGATTTTTGAAGTCGGGTTTCCATTTTGATAAAATTTTTTTTATTTCTCGCTTTTTAGTGACTTTGAAGTTCTACAACTGATTTTATTTGTCTGAATGTGGGTAGACCTACTAAACAACCAACTAATTTTTAGTGCATTTTTTTATAACACATTTTTTTTATCCGTTTTTTTTTTTTTTAATTTTTAGTGCATTGTTTCATAACAGATTTTCAGTTTTTTTTACATGCATTCTGTTTTTTTTTGGAGTCGGTTTTTTTTGTAAAAATTTTTTTTCAAGTCGGTTTTTAAAAAAGGTTCTTATTTTTCCATTATGAATGAGTATACCCTTTCAAACAAACAAACAAATTTTCGCAGAAATCGGTGATCACATAAAATGAGGATTTTACTCGATTTCCAGGGGATCCCCTCATCAGAAGGCAATTTGGTGACAATGGGACCAATCGGAAATCAAACTCTTTAAAACAAAAACAAAAATTTAAAATCGGTCCATAAATGACGGAGTTCTGAGGTAACAAACATTAAAAAATAAAATAAAAAAGCAACATACAGGCGAATTGAGAACCATCCTCCTTTTTGAAGTCGGATTAAAAAGTAGTTCTTCTCCCAACAGAGTCTAGCGCTCTATCGTTTAAAAGAACTACTTATACCTATTAGTGCTTGTATTGTAAGCATTTTAAGTATTATCCGAAGTAATGGTACTATAAGTATTGAGAATTAATGTTACAAGTATAAATACCCAGTAATACAAAATTACTTTCAGTACTTTTTATAAGTACTTTACCTTGTCTCATTCTACATTATTCTAGTCTGTACATAGAGGTAAAAACATACGTGACAAATATAACAATATTGATAACACACACATACAAGCGAGTACCTATTTTATTTGTTATATATGAATTTTTAATCATTTATCATTTGATTCCCGTATACATCTAGAGCACGGTAGTGCGACGGGCCGAGTTTAAGGGGTTTTTTGCCTTCGCGCTTACAGTACTATTACTACACGAAATATCAGAGCCGATTTGACCTCAAAATATCTCCTGAAGGAAAAGAGCTACAGTGCTGGTTTTTCGAATATAAGCTATTTAGGGAATTATAAGAGAACAAGTTTTTGCTTTTCGTTAAGAAATAAACGGTTAAAAAGTTATTTCAGTTCAAAAACCGTAAAAAAGCGGGTACGCCCACAATTTTCATTAGACAGGATAAAAACGTAGCGCCTACACCAGATATCCTTTAAATATGATATTTGGCATATAGTTAGGTCTAGTACCCAAGGCACAGGGAAAATTATGAAATCACGAAATTTATATCGGGAAATGGGAAAACTTTCGCATTTTTGTTTTGATAAAATTAACATAGGAAATATTGTTGCTCTATGGTTGGTCCATATTTGTATATTTATAGTAAAATGTTAGCACATACCATTAGTGAGAGGTGTCTGCGATTTTTTAAAACTTTGTTGCTCCATTTCCAGAAATGCTAGAAGGGTGCGGTTTTTTGCATTCGACGCGGAATTTTTGATACTTTAAATAAGAATCTTTGGGAAAATTTAATTTTCCCAACGAAACATATGGAAAATCAAAAATTGAATTTCTGTGTTTAAGATTGAAAATTAAATTCCTTAATATCTCTGTACACATTAGAGCTAGAGCAAAAATGATAAGGTGATGAATTGTAGCAAACTTGATTTCCTTCAACTATATTTCTTACGTATTTTTCGATTGTCCAAATATTAAGAGAGATATTTTATATTTAGTGTTTTCTTCTATATTTTCTTCTTTATATTTAGTTATTTTTTCTGTTGATTTCAAATATTTTAAAACTTTGCCGCGTTATAAAATTTTAAATTATAAAATTTTAAAAACATACTAAAGAAAACTTACGGAATAAATTTCAACCAATTTTTTTTTCATTTTACTTTGCACTTATATTCTTACATTTTAGTTTTAACTATTTACTTTATAAATAGCTCGGCTCTTTAATTGGGATATCATCACTTTTTAAAGAGCAACTATTATATGAAGTATCTCCCCGAAAACTCGACCCTTTTTACCATTTATGTTGTTGATTGGATTATACATACATACATACATACATACATACCTTGAGCTAATCTTGTAGGCGTTACAACATTTAAACCATCAATTGTAATTGTTTGTGATACTGGATACAATGTAACGACACCATTTACATTCTCAATATGACAATGTATTGCTTCCACACCAGTACCATGTACAGGAATATCAACATTATTACCGGAACCGACTGTAAAACGGCCTGTAAATAAACGAAAAATAATTAAAAATTTACATAATATGACTATTTTTATTTTAGTTTATCTTTAATAATTATGATTATTATAACTAAATAATAAAGTAATAAAAAATGTTTTTTTTTATTATTATTGGTATTATAATATTATATAGAATAAGGCGTTTTCATCGACACGACATCAGCACAGCACCGGCACGATATTGGCAGAATATTTATACACTAGCAACGACACGGCACATGTAGTTGTCGGGAGTTAATAAGGCTCAAAAAACGAAATAAACAAAGGCAGTTATGGGTACATCCAATTATTAAAGTGATATATTTAGAGGGTACCTACTATACTCTGTACGAGAAGTTGGCTGACGACCCAAACATGTTTTTTTACTATGTTCGTATGATCAAAAAAACATTTTATTACATATTATACAATATATTTCTATATAGACAATATATTTTTATATAGATCGAAATAAAAATACTAAACAGCCGTCGACGACACGAGTGGAGTGACTGCAGCTCACCGACACGACATCACCAGTAACGACAAGATACATGTCGGCGAGTGTGAAAGCATTTCCATTATTTACATGAGATTACGCGTCAACCGAAATGTTTGTTGTTCCCGTACCGGTGTCGTGTCGGCCAGTGTGAAAACACCCATAGCCAACCAAAAACGACACACATAAAATTAGAGATGCCACGAATAGTGATTTGATTTAATATTCGGCGATTGTTGTGTAAATTTAGCGCGTAACATGTTACGACCTGTCTCATTGCGGTTCGTGCGGGGTTCGCGTAATTGATTCATTTGCGAGTAGATCGAATCACCACACGCATTATTTGTTATATTATTCTGTTCGCACTATATTAAACACTTTCCTCTTTTTTTACGACTTAAAAACGCGCGAACAAAATCAAATCGAAACGATACGTATGACCTGTCGAATGTAGTAGCTATTCGCACTTAATAAGTTGTAATAAATGCAAGGTCAAATGGCACCGAGCACGCAAGAGGCTCGGTGGGGTGGGAGTAAGTGCGTATATATATATATATATATTTTAGATTTGATATATTCATATTTTTAATAAAATGCTACAAAATGGTTTTGCCTATATGTATATATATATATATATATATATATATATATATATATATATATATATATATATATATATATATATATATATATATATATATATATATATATATATATATATATATATATATATATATATATATATATATATATATATATATATTAGATTTGAAATATTAATATTTAATAAAATGCTACATTTTTAAGTACACAAGAAAATAGTAAGAAACTTATATAACTATTGAACGAAATGGCTTAATTACTTTTATTGCTATTATTAATCACAATTTATTACTATTTAATTGAAATTAATAATGGTAATAACTAGTAGCTTGTAATTTGTAATTAAATTTTATATTTAATTAAATTATGATCTAATTTTTTACTTTGATCTATGTACTATAGACCACAAAAGTTGATGTCATTTTTTTAAATTTTATAATTCATTTGTTCGTTTTCCGAAAAAATGCTTCGGATAAAAGTTGTTCATTAGAAATATAATAATAATAATAATAATGAACCTCCGTTTTTGAGACACGACCGTCTATAACAGATGCCACCCACATCATTATTTTTCAACCTTTATTAATTTTTACTTTACATTTTTTATGATGTGAGTGGAGGAGCAGGAATTCGTATGCAGACAAGGAATCGGTAGGTGTGCGGCAGCAGACGACTTTGATAGGAACTATGCTGATATTCATCTGGAGTTCGTGAAGGGAAACTGCAGAAAACCTTCACAAGCATAGCTGGTTACTTCTTGCTTGTCCATACGCCGACAGTTTAGTCAATCAACCACCCCATTAATTTTTAATTGACAAACTGCCGGTGTCGGGATTCGAACCCATAACCTCCTAGTTCCAAGTAGAAACAACGCCTTAACACGCGCGGCCACTTGGCTGGTTCATTAGAACTAGCATATTCATTAGAAATATAGTAACAACTTTTATTCGAAAATTGTTTTTGGAAACCGAATGAATAAGTCAGAAATCAACTATAAAATTTAAAAAATGACATCAACTTTTTTGGCCAAATGTACATTAGTAACAAGCAAAATTAAAAATTTAAAAAAAATGAAACGCGATAATATGAAACATAGCAAGAACTCCGCGTTACCTCCATCAAATTTATATGTAAAATGATAATGTTTAATAATATGCATATACATCGTCTTGGAAAAGATCTGATAATCTTCAAACGAGTGAACAGATATTTTATCAAGCATAGGTAAGAACCACGGCAAGGAAAAACCATCTAATAATAAAAAACTATCTAATAATAAAAACCGCATTCAAATCGGTTCACGCGTTTCAGATCAACGGTGCCAAAGACACACATAGTCTTCAAACTTATAACACCTTTCTTTTTGCGTCGGTGGTTAAAAAAACAAAGCAAAGTATAAATCAATTTTAATTTATTATCTTCAAATTAATTACTTCAGTGCATATCAATAAGAAGTCGTTACAAAACAATTACAAATGAACAAATTCGTCACGCAGAAGCTGTACCAACTTAGCAAATTTCCTTAGAATACATAAATCACTCTCTAGTCACAATTTAAGTCTGATCAAAATGAAATGTCGTATCTGATATCATTTTAGTATTTTCAATGCCAATTTTATTAATAAATGGCATACGTCAAGGGGAAGGAGGGCATAAAGATAGAAGAACGGATAGACGGTAATGCGGAAATGGGCAAATTAGGTCATTTAATAAACACCTATACCAAAATTTTTAATTTTTAACCGTTACAAAGTCGGGACTAAACTTAATATACCCTGGTATATAATATATCATATACCCGGTATAAAAAGGTTTATTTATCTGATTATAAATTTTCTTTTATCTTTAAAAAGACTTCACTTGCTTTGATTGTACATTAAAGAATTTTAGATTATTAAGATGTTTATCGAAAGAACATCAATAATTTAGTCGAATAAGGTTAAATATGTGGAAAATATAAAATTTCGAAACAAGGGTGGATTGCAAAATTTGTGATACGATAGAGTGATACGGCCACAGTCTACATCCTACGTGACGATTTTTTTTAAAAGCATTTAACAGTTTAAAGCATTTAATTTTAAATATTTTGAATTTGGTTGAGTTTTATTGTTTTCATTTTTTTTTATTTATCGTTTCTGGTGATGAAGATTCTTTAAATATTTTAATTTTATTTTATGTATTTTAAGTGTAAATAAATTGCATTTCTTACAGTATGAGTGTTCTTTCATTAATACATAAAAAAATTAAGAATATTTTTTTTATTTATCGTATGGGTAAAATATTTTAAATACTTCCATTTGAATATAAAAATTGATGATTTAAGTAATATATTTTCATCGATTTTATCAGAAATGACCCAAGAAATAGAAAACATGGAATGGGCTGTTTGTATATTTTTGATATAATGATAAATTATTTTACCTCTCACTCATACGTTTGGTTTCAGTAAGTAAAATTGTAATGGTGGCACATGTAGGACTTTTATTTCGGGGAATAAAATAAATACGGAGAAACTATAGAGAGAGAGAGGAGGAATGCAGAAAACGAGACAAGCCATTTACAGACTAATGTCACGATACGAGGCTTAAGACTGCTTTAAACAAAAAAGGTTTGAGACTGCTGAACTCGCAAGAGACAACTTTACGATACGAGGCAGTCTCGAAATTAAATTTAAACAATGTTTTAAAACTGCTTCACTCGCATTGCTTGTGACGACTATACTTTATTTCAGGTTTCTTCTAAATTAAAAATTTTTTGCGAATTTCTTCAAAAAGAAATGCAGCTATTGTTTTTGTACCAATGTTGAAATTTCGTAAAAATTTCTACTAGATGTCAAAAAGCACTATCGTTAAAATTTTTATATATGTATATAGATATATATCAACAGATATATCTATATATATATATATATATATATATATATATATATATATATATATATATATATATATATATATATATATATATATATATATATATATATATATATATATATATATATATAAGCAGCCAATTTTGGCAAAATTCTTCATTTAATCGTAGACATTTTCTGTGTAAATTAAGCAAATTTCAACAAAAATACATTTAATTGAATTATCCCAACAAAAAATTTCTATTTATATGGAAAATATCTTTTTATTTTATTCCTTAATAATTTTTAGATCAATGCAATTTTGATACAGTATTTCAAAATCTTAAACTGATTTCCGTCACTCTTTCTAGAAAATTCATTTAATTACCCCGTATATACTGAGAAAAACAGATTTCAGCAAAAAGTTTTTAGTTTTAAAAAAGAACCATTTTTTGTCTTTAAATCTCTTACCGTTTCAAAGATGAATACCCCTCCCCCTCCCATCCCTGGCGTTACTTTTTAAGTTCAATGAACTTTCAAGTTAGGTTCAATAAACATTTGCAGAACCAATAGCTACATTTTTTCCGAAAATTCGCTAAAACGCACGCACATACACATGCAATCATCCATTATGATAATTTTTAAAAACTCTAAGGATGCCGCATGAAAGGCGTTTTCTCGCGAAGCAAGAAAACCTTGAGAATAGAGAAACTATGTACTATCCTTATGTACTATCATTCGAAGCTACTCTACCTTCTAGATGTTTTTAATAATGTTATTATGATAGATGGCTAAAAATGATTTATATTTCTTATTACCTATAATTTAGAAATTCTTATTAAATTTCGACGATTGCTATATAATTTTTGATAGATGTGTCTGTTGGTTGCATGCTAATAAATTTATTTTCGTTTTGCAAAAAAAAGTTTACGTCCCCGCTTTGGGCTATAAATAAATATACGTGACTACAACATATTCTGTGCAAAAGAATATATACCGACATTTAAATAAATTAAGTAATGTTACTAATGTGAATAATACTCGTATTTAACGAATGCACAGAAAAATGTATAAGAACAATATAATAACTCATGTGACTTTCATGGAAATAATAGAGTGTTTACCAGTTTTTCTATATCCTGTATATACATACAGACTGTGTTAGAGTGCTTTTCCAATAGAGAATCAATGTTAAATATTATTTATTACTGGCAGGCCGTTTGGTTACTGTGCTGAGTCAGTCAGTACACATGTAAAGAGTACACACTCTTAAATGAGTCAGTACACACAGTACACACAGTCAATGAGTCAGTGCACACTCTTAAATGACAAACAAACTACCATATGCATATGAGATGATTCTCATTACATGTGTACTGACTGACTCCGCACAGTAACCAGACGGCCTGCCAGTAATAAATAATATTTAACATTGATTTTCTATTGGAAAAGCATTCCAACACAGTCTGTATATACAAAATAAGTAGATGGTTAGTTTAGTCTCGACCTTGAAACTTAAAATGACTTAATAGTTCATTTACGCATGTTCGCTCGTAAACACGATAACTCAAAAACAATAAGAAATGTGTGTGTGTGGGTTCTAGAGCTAAAAAGTAACTTCAAGTTTGCGTACGGATAAAATCGGTTTTTGCACCCCCCCCCCCCTTCTATGTGTGGAAATGAAATACCTATCTTGGTAACCGCAAACAATAGAAGAAGAATTAAAGACAAAAATTCCTGCAGGTGTAAATTATTTCTCATATCAAACATTTGATGTCGAAGAATGTGATCATTATTCAGACATATTACTTAAATGTCAAATTAAGTAAAGACAAGTCACTTGCGTTAGTATAATATAACCGAAAGGCAACCATACCAACAATTTAATATAAAAACGGTAGTTTACAAAAAACAATTTAAAAAATCGAATACCAGAGGTCGTGAGTTCGATTGCTATCCTAGATGTGCATGATTTTTCATATCAAGCATTTGATGTCAGTGAATGTTAAAAATTATTTAATTTTTCTTTCATATTATCTGTGTTACGTAATAGCATATCACACTCACCCGTAATAACTGTTATTTGGTTTATGGGGAGCCCCATACTATGGTTGAGGCTATTCTGATATAAAAGCCTGGCCACACATTACTGAAATTTTTTTCTCGTTTGTTTAGTGATCACTAAGTTCGTGTACGGAATAGATAGGAATATAACTTCCATTAAAATGTTCGCGATATATATCAATATGGAAGTAGAAACAGATTTATTTAGATAAAAAAAGAATGCATTGAAATTATATCACGAAGTAAACCACACACATTACCACCAGAATGTCTAGTAAATATAAACAACTGTGTGCATCAAACATTATTATAAGATTCTTAGTAATACCCAAATGTACAATCAAATTGAAAAAAAATTGAATCGATCTACTATATTATTTAAACAATCATGGTTTGAAGGTTACAAGATATCTATATACAAAGTAGAATCATTTAAATAACCAAGAAGCATTTCTTTTTTACACCCTACTTCAGCTCCTTAAGAGTTGATTTTCGAAAAATATGTTTTTAGTGCACCTTTTCTAATACACCTTCATAAGAATATATAAAACCTATTTTGGCAAAATGGAAACCCGACTTCAAAATCAAATATTCTATAACAAAAAATGCACTGAAAAGTAAAAAAATAATTGCATATTCTTGTGCCAATTTTAGTTCACCTAAGCAAAAATTTTTAAATATATATGTACAATTATTGTTATTTTTGGAGGCGGTGTCCAAAAGTTATGTGAATTTCTCTATGCTGACACCGCCTCCAAAAATAACAATAATTGTACATATATATTTAAAATTTTTTGCTTAGGTGAACTCAAATTGGCACAAGAATATGCATTTATTTTTTTACTTTTTAGTGCATTTTTTGTTATAGAATCTTTGATTTTTGAAGTCGGGTTTCCATTTTGTCAAAATAGGGTTTATTTCTCGCTTTTTAGTGACTTTGAAGTTCTATAACTTATTTTATTTGTCTAAACATGGGTAGACCTACTAAACGACCTACTAATTTTTAATGCATTTTTTTATAACACATTGTTTTTTATTCGTTTTTTTTTTTTTTTTTTAGTGCATTTTTTCATAACAGATTTACATTTTTTTTACATGCATTTTGTTTTTTTTTTTGTAAAAATTTTTTTTTTGGGGTCGGTTTTTTTTGTAAAAAATCGGTTTTTAAAAAAGTTTTCTTATTTTCCCATTATGAATGAGTATACTCTTTCAAAAAAAAAAATTCGGAGAGATCGATTATCACATATAAAATGAGGATTTTCTTCGATTTCCCGGGGATCCCCTCATCAGAATGCGATTTGGTGCCAATGGGACCAATGGGAAACCAAACCCTTTAAATAAAAAAAAAAAAAACTCAAAATCGGTTCATAAATAACGGAGTTCTGAGGTGACACACATTAAAAAAAAATACAGACGAATTGAGAAGCATCCTCCTATTTGAAGTCGGGTTAAAAATTCCAAATGTGTTTATATCTGGTTGTCTGTATGAGATAGTCACCAAATTGGCAACGAGCAACATCCCCGGAGAATAAATACGACTAGCTAATACATACTGATGATGACTCACTTGTAGTCGAAAGACGTATTTATGTAGTAAAAATAATTGATTTAGGGATTGAGACAAATTATAAAATATAATTCAAAAACTCTTTTCCCGGACATTATCATCTACGAAAGCACCTACCTACAGTAGGACTCCATAATTTATCCAGTATGTGCAGACTATGCGACGAGGAGGAAGAAACATCTAGCCACATCATCTTTAACTGCGAATTTCTCGATTACAGCAGATACAATATATTCGGTGCATCCTACCCCGAATATATGAACCTTCAGGAAAGCCTGATAAGCAAGTTTCTGGCTATTGCCAAGATATGGTAGAAGGGAGCCACGCCAGGTAGAAGAGAGGTAGAAGATAGAGCTCAATGGGTCATAAATTCGAAGTTCAATAATTTTCATACCCCAAGATTTAACTATCTATCTAGAGTTCTCATTGAATTTCTTTGATAATCTACATATTAGCTTTATCTGTTAGTCAGTGAATCATAGAACTGTTTTAAGTGTAGACAGAGAAGTGATTGAATCATAGAACTGTTTTAAGTGTAGACAGACAAGTGATTCAGTAACATAATCTTTAATAAAAACTTTTTAACATAAAATAGAACCGACGAAAGAAGAAAGTAACTGAAAAGCAAACAATAAAAACTTTTAAACAGAAAATTAAACCTTCGAAAAAAGAAAGGAACTGAAAAGCAACAAATAAAAAAGAACCTTTTTAGTCTAACTAAGTCAATGTAAAAAGCTAAATAATTTTGAGTCGGCGCCAAACAAACAAAATATTACAAAATGTAATATGTTGTAATATTTACTTTTAACCGAAAATCAGATTTAACCTTCGCCCATTTCGATGGAGATTTTTTGGCGCCGACGCAAAATTATTTAGGTATTTACCTTGACTTAGACTAAAAAGGTTCTTTTTTATTTGTTGCTTTTCAGTTCCTTTCTTTTTTTGAAGGTTTAATTTTTTGTTTAAAAGTTTTTATTGTCTGCTTTTCAGTTATTTATTCTTTCGTTGGTTCTATTTTTTGTTAAACAGTTTTTATTTTTCACTTTTCAGTACCTTTGTTGTTTCGTACATATTATAGAGTTATTAGAACTACATAAGTGTACCAAGTTTCAAAAGAATCGGTTCACAGAAGACAATTCAGTGGGTGAACAATAAATTTTACCTTATTTTTCTACCCTTAGGGACGAAATTTGTTTTTTCAAATTTAATGGTACCAACTTCGAAGTATACCCTATCCAATAAAAAAGGAATTATTGAAATCGGACTGTTCTGTAAAAATTTATGCGTGGTCATACATAATATATATATATATATATATATATATATATATATATATATATATATATATATATATATATATATATATATATATATATAATTATATAACGCCAAAGAAAAAACAGTACGTTTACGAGAATGATTACTTTGTTATTAATTATCTCGCGTTCTAAACGGTCAAAAATTCTGAATCATCGGGATTTATTAGACAACGTTATTTTTAGTCTATTTAAAAAAAAAATTGGGCAAAATCTGTTGAAAAGTGATTTCAAGCTGGAGCTCCCTTAAATAGTTGTTTTGCTCATATAGTTATTAAAGTTATATAGCTCATATAGTTATATAACTATATATATATATATATATATATATATATATATAACGAAATTGAGTGCTTTCAAAGTGTTTACATACAGACAATATACAGCGATTATGATATTTGTTCTTTAGTGGAAGCGATGGAAAGTCTTATTTATTAAATTTTTTTTTGTGGCTAAAATTTGAAATTTTTTTTAAAAATTTATATGAGACCAACTTGAAGAATTCCCTATACAACAAAACAAAATTATCAAAATCAGACTACCCTGTAAAAATTCAGATTGAATCGAGTACCTCCTTCTTTTCGTCAGTAGAAATGGGTTCACAGTATGGAATTATGATACATGACCGGCAACTCAATTGAAGTTTATAATAAAATAGACTCATCACGTCAGGTTTCATAGTGAATTGCGTTTGATTTATTAAAAAAGACACAAAATGGCGACTAAAAATTTTTATTTTTCATAAAATTTTTTTTTTTAAACTATTGGTTTTTTTCCTGTACTTAGTTTTAAAAGTATTTTTTGGACGCACTAATATAAGTCTACAAGCATGGTTGGTTTCCATTTAACCTAATAACGTATGTCAAATAAGTTAAAAGTTTATGAGTTACCATTAACACGCGGAATTTTGTATATGTAAGAGTAATGTCAATGTTTTGACGACCTATGGTGTACACAGAGAAGGAATATTTTTTGAACTGCCGTCAAACAAGTATTGCGAAGAGTAAATAAAACACCAGTTATGTGTGTTATGAGATGTGATATCTAAATAAAACCTTGTTTTCTTTCGATTATTTTTTAAATGTTATATCATGTAATAAATCTCACTAAAACACATTCCCAATTCTCCAAATCAAAAAAAAAATATTTCAGTTTGTAACCTTTCGATCAAAATTTTATAGACACAAAGCTTAGTTATAACCAATATCGAAGGGTATAGTCAGGGCCGTGCCTGAGTATATGGACGGCTGGTGCCGTCCATAGTGAGGACGGCACCAGCCGTGTTCACGTGAGGTTATCAATATATTTAAATTTCAGCCAATTTGACGATTCAATTTCCAGATAACGTCCCTTCCAGAACATGTAGTTCGAAAACTAAAGATTGTGTGCTTTGATCGGCAGGTCTATAATATGTACCACATAAGTTGATGTCATTTAAAAAAATTTTATAATTGATTTGTATAATAAGGCACAAATCAACTATAAAGTTTTATAAATTGACATCAACCTTTGTGGTCAAATTTCAGCCAATTGTACCGAAAATCAATTTCTAGATAACACCACTTCCAGAGCCTGTAGCTCAAAAATCAAGGATTTCTGGGAGACTTGTTCCCATGAGAACTTCTGATTGAGAGGTCATGCGCTACAACATAAATTCCATCTAATTTAACCTAGAGCGAATTCTCACAAAGATTCTGCGGGTCCTTTCAATTCACTAGTTAAAATTAAATTTTCCCCAATTCCTGGAACAGTTATTTGTATTTCATAAATACGTATTTATGAAGATAGTTACGATTAGCTAGTTTATACCGATGGTGACTAGTTAGTAGTCGAAATACGTATTGATAGAAAACAAATAATTGTTCTAGGAGTTGGGGTAAAATTTGAAATTTAATTTCAAAAAACTCAGAGTTCTCTTTGATTGTCTTAATAATCATTATAAATTCATTACTTGTTTTTTATCCTTCTTTCAAATATTGTTATTCTTTCCCGGGCGATTTAATTTGGCCAATGAACGATTGCTAGGAACGGCTCTGGGTATGGTGGTGTAGTCACCTACGTTAAAAACACATATCTCAATAGTCAGAAATCTTTTTGACTTATTTTTGCATTCAGATAGTTAACTATTGTTGATCGGAGGTGTACACGTAATACCTTTTTCCTACATATGCATAAACACATTATTTTACTAATTATATGACGTGTGTGTTGTGTGTTTGGTTATATTTGTTCTGTTGGTTGTTGGTCTATATTTGACTTTGTGTACATATATATATATATATATATATATATGTATATATATATATATATATATGTAAGTATATATATATATATGTATGTATATATATATATATATATATATATATATATATATATATATATATATATATATGTACTCGTTCATGCAAAGAAGGAGAAGAACCACAACAATACAATGAACTTTCAGATGATTCACGTACCCACTACACTTTCAAACAATATACAAACAAAACATTTGGTAGTGGCGCCGATTAGTGATGAGCAAGACCAAGACCGAATGAACAAGAACAAGACCGAGACCAATAATGCAAGACCAAGACCAAAGTGCAAGACTAAACTAAAAATTATATTATAACTTCCGTTGTAAATAGGATATATGAGAATATTTGTCGTAACTTTAATATATATATTTTTGTTGCAGAAGTTTACTTCATTAAATTTAAACAACAATGTAAACTGTCTGAAATTGTCTGCCATTGTCTGAAAAAAAGAATCTACAAGAATATTCTTGAAGTAGCTATTCTTATCCGATGTCTAATTAACACATGATTGATGTAGAGCTAAGCTAATTTTATTATATTTTTACTTTCTTCGAGTACTTTGTATGCGTTCAAGAATTGGAAGGATAGATTTTCGAGTTTTCATAATTCTTACAACTATTCATACCATTTTCTTGGGACGATATGATAAGATCGTAACCATCTAAGAAAATTTGAGCATTTTTATACTGTATATTTTGCTATCGATTTTGAAGTATAAAATAAACTGTATTTTTGAGAAAAATGAGTAACAAAGAATGATTTTAGAGCAATCTCAAGAAAGTGATAACAATAGTGTAGTGTGTGTGAATAGGGATAAAATTAATACTTCTGAACAGGAATTAGTAAGACCTAAGAAACTTGAAAAGTCAAATAGAAGTAAATTTAATGGGTCCTTCGATTTTATTGATTCAAAAGACGATATATCTGGATTATATAAACTCTGTGAAAAAAGTAAACAAATCTTAAAAATAAAAATGAAAAATAGATATAAAAATAAAAATAGAAATATCCGGCCTTAAAAACCATTTGTACGCGGTACATAAAAAGGAATATCTAAAACTATTCCCTGAAGAGCAGACAACAGCAAATACGAGTATTGCTAACTTTTTTAAATCGACTGAAACAGGCATAGTAAGTATTTTTATATTTATTAAATCAAAAATTTCCAAAACGACGTAAGTAGTAAGTAACAGACTAAATGAGCAAGACCAAGACTGAATACGCAAGACCAAAACTACAAGTATTTGAGCAAGAGCAAGGCTAAATACGCAAGACCAAGACTACAAGTATTTAAGCAAGGCCAAGACCAAGACCGGACAAGCAAGACCGAGACCGATACCAAGACTGTCTTGGTCTTGGTGTTGCTTTACTCATCACTAGCGCCGATGTTCGAAAAATTTCGAAAGCATTTGTGTGTATATATTTTTGACTCCCAGTTTATAGGAAAGTTATTGTTGTTTATAGGTTCGAAAAACGAAATAAAAATTTCCACCATATTTTCATGTTTCGAGGGCACTACTACAGTATTAACCAATTACAACTTCCAACTATAAATAATCATAAATAATCAATTATTATAATCATCAATATTAATTTGTATATCATACTAGGAAGTTGGTCGTGTGGAACTCAAATAGTAATATGTTGGTGTCACACGACTTATTATACCAGTATATAATATATACTGGGTATATTAAGTTTAGTTCCGACATTGTAACGGTTGAAATTATCGCAGAAATAAAAATTTGTATAGGTGTTCATAAAATGACCATGAATGGGCAAAATGAAAAAAACTGTCTTTGAAACCGTAAGAGATAGAACAAAAACTTTGTTTGAAACATTTTTTCATAAATTCAGTATATACCGGGTATGTAAGCATTTAACTCAGATAGGTGTTATTTTCAGTTGTTTTTAAAACTTTTTCTGATATTCCTGATAAAACCATATTTGAATTGTTTACAGTTTAACAGTTTTAAAAATTTTTATATTCGTATATTTTCAATATTCCAGATGTTGGATACTATTTTTTTTTAATCAGAGCAACGATTGTTGTAAACAAATTTTCTTCATATAAAAGTATGGTTGTGAGAAGGAGAAATGATGACATTAATGGAAATTTAAGTCAATAATACAGGCTCTGCGAAGATCAACTTTGTTTTTTGTATGGAAATTAATATTATTATACCTAAAGTTAAACCTTAAATCAAGATTAAATAGGAAAAATGTTTCCATTTCATCTATCTCGACTACCCCAGAAGGAGGGTAATGTCTTTCGAGTTTATGTATGTATGTCTATTTCTTTGGCTCGTTGGGGATTTCGGGTATTTATATAAGAAATGGTTAGAATTAAAGTGTTCATTATAAAAATATCAAATAGATTCGGCACAAATCAGCAAATAACTATTGATAGCGTGATCTCCATATAAGCAATTTAATAAAATCCCACTATCTGCATGATATCTCAAAAACGGTTAGTGATAACCGTTAAAAACATGACCAGGACATTAATTATTTAGAATTTTTTGCTCTACAAGTTTCATAATAACTTTGAACATGATTTGACGCATAGATGATCCTTGAATATCTTAAGACGCTGTATGATATCAGACATTAGAGCCAATATTTAGAATGTCAAAATAGAGTTTCGAAGTTAAATCCTTGTTTGATTGTGTTAACTGTTAGCTGTGTCATCTTAACCAATAGTCTATGTAAGGTTTATACTGATTCTATGTATAATACCAATTCCAATACGTATATCTATGTACAATAGCAATTTTTCGGATATTCATATTATGTTCTGTAAAAATGTTACAAATATTGTGAATATAAACTAGTAGTTAATTGTTAGTAGCAATGAGACAATTGGTTGGTTGATTATTTTATTTGTACTTAAAACAAAATTATCTAAATGAAATAATCATGTTGATAAAATATTTACCATTGATAACGAATTCATAATTATTGCTAGTACGTAATAATTGCCTGGCCTAGATATACTAGAAGAATGAAAATCTTTATTGTACACCGTGTACCGTGTATGTTTAATTCCAAATTTGTACAAGTTGGCAATATTGATCGCAGAACAAGCATTTTCGTACAGATATTCGTAAAATTTTCTGTTTCCTGATATTCACCTGCCTGCCCCTAAACTGAATATCCCAAAATCGAACGAGCTGAAATTTCTATTCCTAAAAATTGACTTTGAATTAGTGTTTCACGAGGCACGAGGCGAGGCGAGGTTTTGGTATCACCTCGCCTCGCTTTTTTAAATATCAACCTCGCCTCGCCTCGGCCGAGGCAGAATGTTGGCTAGCCTCGCCTCGCCTCGGTTGAGTCAGCTATCAACCTCGCCTCGCCTCGACCTAGGCGAGGCGAGGGAAAATTTTTACTAACTTTGACTTATTTTGCATGAATGTACATAATATGGTAAAAAAACTTATATATATATGTATATAAATTTTAGAGACGATGACTTTCGACATCTACTAGGTAGGATCGCTGGACATTTGAAAAATATTTGCCAAATAATCTATCTATTGCTTCACGTATCACTATATTATTTTTTTTTTAAATTTACTTTTTGTAAATTTGCCTCGGCCGTTTTTGGGACAATATACCTCGCCTTGCCTCGGTTAGTAACGAGGATTAAAATTTTGAACCTCGCCTCGCCTCGGCCCTCGGTTACGAGGCACGAGGCGTGGCGTGGTTACCTCGTAGCCTCGGTGAAACACTACTTTGAATTCATGTGTGAGTAAATATATCTTTTTAACCGTAAGATATAAAAGAAAAGTTTCCGAGACATCTAAGAACTTTCCATAGACCTACAATCTTGAAAATCTAAGAATACAAACAAAAAGGAAATATGGATTATTCCCTCCGCCGCCTTAAATTAAAGAAGGCTGCAGTTCTCAGCTTATAAATCTATAACTAGATAACTTATGAACCCATTGAAACTGTCACCAAGTTAGCAACGAGTAACATATCCTGAGACAATATAAGAGTAATTTTAATAAGAGTAAGAAATTTAAAATTTATTATATTTGAATTTTAATTTATTTTAGTTAATTTTCTATTTATTTTTATTTTTGTCTATTGATCTCGACTTTCTATCTATTTCTAATTGTCAAAGAGTACATTACGACTAGCTAATTTAAACTGATGATGACTACTTTGTAGTCGAAATACGTATTTATAATACAAAAAAACTGATCTAAGTATTCAAAAACCTAGAGTTCTCATTAATTATCATTTGATAATATAATATTTATGAACCCATTGACCAAGTAACTTTGAATTTGATAAATATCTGAATCTTAGACCACAACTATAGAGAAAAATGTGCAAATTCAAATTTTATCGCTTTATATTTAATATGTAGCTCAATAATTTAACAAAAAAGAATGAAATCTGAGCAGAAACATAGAAGGTAAAAAATAAACCATGTTCATGTTTATTCTAGAACACTTCGTCAAGAGCAATATTGAGATTTTTATATTAGAAATGTTATTTTTATCTTTTTTTGGTTGGGTTATTTAACTGCATTTAACTTTATGGTTATAGTTTTAACTTCAACAATGCCAATGTCAAACATTGATCTTTTATACCCATTATATTGTAAATATACAAGGTATATTAAGTTTAGTACGACGCTTGAAAATATCGATCGCAGAAAAAAATTTTTTTGATCATAAAATGACATAATTAGTCCATTTCCGCATGTCGCAGTTGGATCTTCGACTACGAGAAATATTTACAATGGTCTTCAAACTTGTTTCGTGCTTTTTCCATAGTCGGGTTATAGTTAAAAAATTTTTTTTTTTTTAACTTTTCCGTTTTAACTTGGATTATAAACATCTGATAACAAACTAGGAGGTCACTTAATAAATAAAAATAACCTAATGAGAAAATAATGTTTCGTAACGATGGTAACGACGATGATTTCGTAAGTGATGGTCATATCAGAAATAAACGCAAAATATAGTAAAATTGTGTCACTTAGTATATTCTGTCACTTAGTATATTTTATATTATCTAATATTGTACTATATATATATATATTTATGAACTCAAAATTTTCTTCTCTTTCATTTGACATCCCCACTCGATACAATAGCAAATTATATTTATGAACTCAAAATTTTAACGTATGAACATTCTATAATACAAAATCACATCCTTCTGTAGTCGGGTACAAAAAAAATTTAATTAAAATTACATTAAATTACACATTTTTGGAATCTCTGAATAAAAACCTTTCATTTGATACCAAACTCGATACATTTGTAAATTATTTTTTATTTTTTGGCAAGCGTATTTGCAATTTATATCAGCCACGTTGGATTTAATATTACATAGTCTATGACACGTGGAGCACTAAGACGAGGCGAACGACACCTCATCAAAATCGGATGCGTTGTTTAGGCGCAACATACATAAATACAAACATACACTCCCATTCAGTAAAATTGAACCAACCTGAAATGTTAATTTTCTTACATTTCACAAAACTCCTCACTTTTGTAACTCACTGTATATTATTTATTTATAAACAAAGATAAGTAGTATATTTTTTAAATGTGAAAAAAGAAATGGAAGTTTTATATTTTTTATTTATGTAACAAGTCAGTGATAGAGTAAGAATATGTAATGAAAATACATGTTAAGTGTTATATCTCCTTTTTACGTATAAAAATTAAATAAAATGTCGTATCTGTCAAAAACATTTACTAGAAGAATAATCAAAATTGTGAGAAACTGATTCGGTTCAGGTCGGTTCAATTTTTTTGAACGAGAGTGTTCATAGACTGCTAAAAACATAACTCTTACTTTTGGCTTTGCCGTCGTCGGGTAATAATTAATGATCACTTATTTTGTACTTATAAGACTCATTAATTCACTTTTTTCTCTATTATGGACTCAACTGATAAGATTACAACCGCCGTTATAAAATTATTGGAATCGTTTGAGACAAAATTGTAATCTGACATTAACTATAAGATTTGTTTACACGAAGTATAGTCCAGTTAAGATCTACATCCGTGCTTGCAAAAGGTCAGGTCGTTCTGAATTTTTTATAGGTTGTTAGAACCCAAACCAATATTAAAAAACCAGATATGCAATTTCCAAAGTGCTGTGCGAGCGGCGGTGTACCCAAAAAACCATGAAATTTTCGGACTTTTTTCAGTTTTTGCGCAATATCTCAGTGAAGGAAGGGTCTGACCGGTATAGTCATTCTATACACTTTTAAAGAAGACTAAATTTTCAACAATTTGAGATCAAAACAAGCTCTATACAGCTATTGGTTCCCAAGATACAATTCTTAGAAAATAGGCCATGTTTTCCAAAAAGTGAAATTTTTTCGAAATGGTCACTTATTTCGTAAAATATCTTCTAAAATACGCATCCCACGTCAAATATTATATGTAATAAACTTGTAGTAAATTTAATTAACTTTCATTTGAGATCAGATTGGTACCTATATGCCCAGCGGTTCTCTCAAAAGCGGCAGATATCCAAAAACAGTCATAAGTTAACCAGCGCAGATAACCATCGCAGCGCACATATTTACCAGATGTTTGTATCCATATTTTCGGTAAAAGTAGGTACCAATTCCAATCAGAAGGAAGGAAACAAAATATCGAGGTCGTACAGCAGTTATCAGAACATGACAACTGCGAAAATGACACACACTTCTTCTTCCATGCTTCAAGGGGCCACTTGAGAACAACAGTCTCAAAAAATAGCTGTATTGAGTGTCCCTTTGTTAGTGCCCATCTCCACTATGACTATGCCATCGACAAAACTTTTTTGGAGGTGAGTTTTCGCTGTTCTGACATCAGGTATACAATCACCCTTAATTTGCTGTAACAGGTGTGATAAAGAAAACTGGCATTCATCACTGTTTTCCAATAGGTAATCGTACACACAATCCATCGCTTCTTCAATATTACTGGTTAGACGATACCGTCTCTTATTCCACGACCACTCTTTTCTTTTTAGAAATTTAAGAGAGAATCTAAGTCAAAAAACATTAGCTATGGTATACTATTCATTGGTTCAGAGCAGACTTAAATATGGAATTTTGTTATGGGGGTCTTCCTCTCAATCAAAACACACACAAATTTTCATAAAGCAAAAGAAAATATTACGAGTAATTGTTGGTGTTGGCCAGCAAACTTCCTGTAGACAATATTTTAAGGATCTGAGAATCTTGACGCTCTCCAGTATATACATTCTCCATTGTCTCGCCCACATAAAGAAGAATATTCATACGGTAGATCAAAATAACTTTAGTCACACGTATTATACAAGACATGGTAGCGACTTAAGAGTACCCAAGCACAACTTAAATGTCTTCGAACATGGTCCATCTTACAATGGCTTAAAATTTTTCAACAAGTTACCATCTTATATAAAGCTTGAATGTAACCAAAGGAAGTTTGAAACCGCCTGCAAGAATTTACTGCTCGATCATTGTCCATATAATGTGGATGAATGTTTTTCTAACAACCTATAATGTTAGGAATATATGACGAACCAATATATATTACATTTGTACATCATTTCTGGTCCAATAAATTATTATTATTATTATGATCATTATTCCCAGTAGCAGGTGGTAATCTAAACAGTCTCTCCTCGCCATTGACGACCTGGTTGCTGCAGGCGGGGCGTACCACAGATTGTGCTACAGGAGCCTGTTTAGATTACCACCTGCGACTAGGAATAAGAGAGGGTATCGTCTAACCAGTAATACTGAAGAAGCGATGGATTGTGTGTACGATTACCTGTTGGAAAACAGTGATGAATGCCAGTTTTCTTTATCACACCTTCTGCAGCAAATTGTACCTTCTACAGAAGGGTGGTTGTATCCATGATCTGAGAACAACGAAAACTCACCTCTAAAAACGTTTTGTCGATGACATAGTCATAGTGAAGATGGGCTCCAACAAAGGGACACTCAGTACAGCTATTTTTTGAGACTGTTGTTCTCAAAAACAAGCGTGGCCCCTTGAAACATGGAAGAAGAAGTGTGTGCCATTTTCGCATGTTCTGATAACTGCTGTACGACCTCGATATTTTGTTTCCTTCCTTCTGATTGGAATTGGTACCTACTTTTACCGAAAATATGGATACAAACATCTGGTAAATATGTGCGCTGCAATGGTTATCTGCACTGGTTAACTTATGACTGTTTTTGGATATCTGCCGTTTTTGAGAGAACCGCTGGGCATACAGGTACCAGTCTGATCTCAAATAAAAGCTAATTAAATTTACTACAAGTTTATTACATATAATATTTGACGTGGGATGCGTATTTTAGAAGATTTACGAAATAAGTGACCATTTCGAAAAAATTTCACTTTTTGGAAAAAATGGCCTATTTTCTAAGAACTGTAACTTGGGAACCAATAGATGTATAGAGCTTGTTTTGATCTCAAATTGTTGAAAATTTAGTTTACTTTAATAGTGTATAGAATGGCTTTACCGGTCATACCCTTCCTTCACTGAGATATTGAGCAAAAACTGAAAAAAGTCAGAAAATTTCATGGTTTTTTGGGTACACCACCGCTCGCACAGCACTTTGGAAATTGCAAATCTGGTTTTTTAATATTGGTTTAGGTCCTAACAACATATAAAAAATTCAGAACGACCGGACCTTTTGCAAGCACGACCACCTTTTCATGTTTAACTTTACTGAACTAGTAATGGTGTTTAGTGATTTGGTAGTCAAATTTATTTTAAGTTAAAATAAACAAGTTGCATACAATCTTGCGCGGAGTAACTAAATCCCTTGCATCGTATAAACAACCTAGTAGATATAGTAAACTGTTGTGGGCCTTGCGTACGGACGATAAATAACATTTTGATTGTATCACTCACCTGAAGGTAATGGATGTAACGTGACAGCCGTACTAAGACGACCACCACCTAATGACACCAAATGTGGTGCATCTGTATGCACCTTTAAAGCACCGCCAGTTTCTTGTACAGCTAAAGGCGCTAAACTAGTACCTACTTCTACAGAATTTATTGGAGTTGTTTCTACTTGGCCCGATGACATTTCTGTAAAAAATAAATAGATTAAAAATACTTTGATTTTAAATAATAATTCCTGATCAAATCAATATTTGTTTCTGCTAACTTTTTACTATGTCAGAATTCGTCATACTTATCAAATGGAATATGATGATTAAGAATAAAACCTATTTTGACAAAATGGAAACCCGACTTAACAAAAGAAGCACTAAAAAGTAAAAAAATAATTGCATATTCTTGTGCCAATTTTAGTTCACCAAAGGAAAAATTTTTAAATATATATGTACAATTGTTGTTATTTTTGATGGCGGTGTCAGCATAGAGAAATTCACATAACTTTTGGACACCGCCTCCAAAAATAACAATAATTGTACATATATATTTAAAAATTTTTCCTTTGGTGAACTAAAATTGGCACAAGAATATGCAATTATTTTTTTACTTTTTAGTGCATCTTTTGTTTATTTAATTTTAGAAGTCGGGTTTCCATTTTGTCAAAATAGGTTTTATTTCTCGCTTTTTAGTGACTTTGAAGTTCTATAACTGATTTTATTTGTCTAAATATGGGTTGTCTAAATATTTTTTTTATAACACTTTTTTTTTATCCGTTTTTTTTTTTTTTTTTTAATTTTTAGTGCATTTTTTTATAACAGATTTTCAGTTTTTTTTACAAGCATTTTGTTTTTTTTTTGTAAAAATTTTTTTTTTTGAGGTCGGTTTTTTTTTTTTGTAAAAAATTTTTTTAAAGTCGGTTTTTAAAAAAATTTTTTTATTTTCCCATTATGAATGAGTATACCCTTTCAAAAAAAAACAAATTTTGCAGAAATCTATTATCACATATAAATTGAGGATTTTCCTCGATTTCCCGGGGATTCCCTCATCAGAATACGATTTGGTGACAATGGGACCAATCGGGAATAAACTCTTTAAAACAAAAAAAAAACATTCAAAATCGATTAATAAATGGCGGAGTTCTGAGGTAACAAACAAAAAAAAAAAAAAAAAAAATACAGACGAATTGAGAACCATCCTCCTTTTTTGAAGTCGGGTTAAAAAAAAACACATTTTCACATGTTTTTGAAACAAATAGATGTTCACTATTTAGACTTTAACCTCAGAACTCCGTCAAACCGGAACGATTTGACCGGCGGAAATCGTTTACTTAAAAGAACATTATTGAACGTTAAAAGTACATATATGAGACAATCGAAAATCATTTACTTAGAAGAATATTAATGAATTTTGAACTGTAAAAATGATCCTTAAATTCAGTTAACATGATAAGTACCGTCCAAGTAGCCAAGCGGTCTAACGTGCTCTGTTTACTTGGAACTGGGAAGTTATGGGTTCGAATCCCGACATCAGCAGTTTCTCAATTATTTAAAAAAAAGGGGCGGTTGATTGACTAAACTGTCGGCGTATGGACAAGAACGATTCACCGGCTATGCTTATGAAGATCGTATCAAAGTCGGCTACAGCCGCAAAACCTACCAATTCCTAGTCTACATACAAAATTCCTTCCACCCCACTCACATCCTTGGGCATCATAATGTTATGGTCGAAGTGTGTCCCGTCTAGGACAGCCGCTACTATCTATCTGTCTATCTAACATGATAGTAGCATTAATCATATTATATATCAATTTGCATACATAGTATTGAGATAGATTACTTGGTTTACTATTTATTCTATTCTAATATTGAATCTTTATACTCGATTCAGAAAAAATATTTAATCTACAAAGTTTGAAACTATTCTTTTCATGGGATGTTTTTTTTTTTATGTCTAGACCTTAGAGTTTAATAATTTTGAAGCAAAAATGAAGGAGCATCGATTTTTTAAAACTATACTTTTTTTTGAAGCTTTAAAGGATTGCATATTTCGTATGAGTTTTCAAGTTAAGATGATAATTTGTAAAATAAATTTTCCCATTCGGTTTTTTGTTTTGCATGTTCACGTTTGGGACATGCCCATAAAGGCTTAAGATTTTGATGTTCGAAAATATGGGCCCAATTTTTTAAAATCATTTTTTTGATTTTTTCTGAAAAAACGCAAAAACGGCCATATACAAGGCTGAAAAATAATGTTAGCAATTGAAATTTTTGAGTTTACCCAAATTCTTAAATACTCTTTGAACATCCCTTAATAATATTGTGAAGAGTGATTACAGATTATTTTATTCTAGAGCTTTGTTTTTTAATTGTCAAACAATTGACAATTTCTTTAAACTAATTTTTTATTTTACCAATCCGAATGACCGAATATTTTGATCCGAATAGAGTTGTTTTTAGGTATTTTGGGTCAATTAAAAAAAAAAAGAAGGTTTCTTGTCCTTTTTTCGTAAACTTGACCGTTTCAAATTTTATTAAATAATGTTTATATAATAAGAGGGCCAGGTGGATATGGTTTACTACAGTAGCAAGAAATAGTAATTAAGTAGCATTTTAAGATCATGAAAATAAAATCGAATAATTGTAATGAGTGTAACATAGTCGTAATACCGTAAATTGATGTCAAATCGCGGTAAATTAGTTTCTTGTCACTCAATCAATCATTGTACTATTTTTACGTAATTACTTGTGGATAAGACTTTCAAATTTGCTCTTTAAAATGATAACGCGTATTTAGGAATTTTCTGTAGAGCACGGAATCAGAGGAGTAAATAATAACAACATGGATTAAATAAATCCTTTCATGTTTTACGCCACCCTGATTCTATTGCCAGCCCGACACTGATTGAAATAGTGAGATATCTAACAATTTTGTTAAATAGAGATAATTCAATTTTCAAGTTTTTATTTGAACATTTTTTTAAATTGTGCTATAAATGAAACGAATACAAAGTATATGATATTTACTTTTAGTAGCAACACAAATCATTTTTACTTTCGATCCTATCTAAACTATCTCAAGTTTTACCACTATTTATTATATTTTAAACAAGTGAAAATAACAACAAACTGAGTTAATGGCTCCAATACGCGATATATACTGTATTAACGTAAAAAAGTTTATAACAAAAGTTGTCTATTTTTAAAAAAGGAACATTTTTGTTATATTTACTACAATGGTTCCAAAGATAGGTAGTTTTGCCCATTTTGTCCAAACATAGTCCGATTTTGCCCATTCACGAACTTGACCTTACTTTGCTCTAGAACACACTTACAAAATTTCAGCTCGTTTTGTTTTTGAGTTATCGTGTCCACAGACGGAAATACGGACAGACGGCCATGCGGAAATGGCCGAATTAGGCCATCTAAAGAACATATATGCCAAGCATTTATGCCTGCGATCATTATTTTCAAGCGTTACAAAGTCGTAACTAAACTTAATATACCCTTGTATATTTACATATACCGGGTATAAAAACGTCTCGTAGGTACGTAGACTAAGTTAATTTTAACAGAGGAAGGAATCATAATGGATATTAAATCTAGTTATCATGATGACAGTTGTAATATTAAGTATTAAGATATTAAAATTGTATATACAGGGTGAATCGAACCAGGTGCATAATAGCACACGCCTCCACTTTCTTTCATAATCCTCTCATTTTCCAACAACATAGTGGTGTACTTTTTGTTAAGAAGGACGGTCTGTATATAATACAAATGTTGACATAATACCGTCTGATGTAGCATATAGCATATAGGATGGTATTTGTGTTACGAACAGACTGTCTCTCTAACATGAGGTGTTCTATTGGATGTTGTTGGAAAATGGGAGGATCATGGAAGGAAGTGGAGGTGTGTGCTATTATGCACCTGATTCGATTCATCCTGTATATCTGTAAATCCTTACATATTGTAAAAGTCGAGAATGAGCTTTTTTCAGTTTAAAGGCATGTTTTCTTGCTAGTTTTTATTGTATATATCATCACGGTTTTACATGAAAAAGAGATAGTGTGGCGATTTGAGGTAGTTCCAGCACTTTCTTATATATTCAGGACAAAACCGGTTTTCTGTTATTATAGAACAAATACATATACACACATACACTACACATAGATATATTCTCTATTCATATATACAAATTAATGTAATTTTGAAATAAAAAATAATTTTAAAGTTTTATATTTCGAAAACAAAACGGTAAAACGCGATTTAAAAAAAAATTTATTTAATAAATATTTATCTTTACTATTCTAGTTTTTTTTTTCAATTCTGTCGAGTATTTTTTTTAATACAAGATATAATAGTTGAGCAGTCATGAAGTTTCACATGCTTCTAATGAGAGAGAATGTGAGAGAATGATTACTTTGCTATTAATTATCAACGTTCAAAAATTCTGAAACTTCTTAGAAAACGTTATTTTTAGCCTGTGAAAAAAAAGAACAAAATCTATCGAAATGTGGTTTCATGCTGGAACATCCTTCATGCATAAAGTTCGATGTAGTTTGGGGGAAGATGAACGCGACATAGAGACGGATAATCTCAGAGGATGTGAAATGATTATGTAATCCACGCGAGTAGGTATTCGAATACAGCCAGTCTTAGATATTTTTTCAATCAAAGAACAACCAATTAATAAAATTTAAAACAAATATCTCCAATCTTTACAACGCAAATATTGCCTATCTACAATTAGCTACGTAATAAATTTTCCTCTTCAAAAACAACAACTGAGTTAATTGCTTCAATACCCGGTATAAAAGGAGCTCATTATCAATGCATGGGCTGCTTAACTTAGTTTTTGAGCTGAAATTGTAGCACAACTAATCAGTTTATGAAAAAAAGTTTCAAACATAAGTTGTTTATTTAAAAAAGGTTCATTATTATAGAAATCACAACCTACTAATATAGAAATATATTATTGTTCAAGATAGGCCTGTTTACATCACATGAAACAGGCTATCATGAGTGGAAAATACATGAGTGGAAAATAACGCGCCTAGAGAACGGACATTGTTTTTCCACCGACGTTGAACTGTTAGAACGCACATTCAGATAGGTTTACGCACGTTCACCTATTTATTCAATATAGATGCACAGATAAGCGTCTGCATAACGTTCGTAAATTTGGTTTAATATATTAATAATTTATAAGAATAATTTATGTAACGTAATTAATTTACAGATTATTGAATGCTGGACCCAAAATCTTGTTGTGTATTTTTTTAATTTAAATATGATTGAACAAGATATAAAAATGTTACTATACTTATATCTTGGCTTACATCCACTGGCTTCATGTGAATTTTTAACTAATGGGAAGGGATAAAAAAATTAGGTAACTAGAGTGTTTTTATAATTAATAGCAATTAAATCTTATATTTAATAGGAACGTTTAATTCAAGCGACGTCATACAGCTGATTGAAGATGTTTCGAGTGATAAAAAAATCCCCTCACGTTAAAGTTAACAAAACGTTTTAAATTAAGTCCGTCATTTTTAACGGTCGTGTGTCCCGTGTGACTTCCGGTTTCAAAGATATTTTTCCACCGGCGGCGGTCCGATTTTGTCCCATTCAAGAACTTAATTTCTAGTTCTAGAATACACACACACAATTTCAGGTTGTTATCTCTTTTCTTTTTTGAGTTATCGTGTTTAGGGATAGACTGTCAGGCTAGCGGACATGCGAAAATGGAATAATTGGTCCATTTTATGAACACATATGCCAAAAATTTTGTTATGAGATTAATATTTTCAACCTTTACAAAACCAGAACTAAACTTAGTATACCCTTATATATATTATTAGCATTACTCGTTGCGGCTTCTCTCTCGTAGAATAATATTTCTCCCCGCCAATGACCGATTTTCCTTAAACCCTGTTACACGTATTTATTTGTTTATTTATCATTTATAAGCTAAATATCAATTTTCACGTCTTTAATTTTAGAATACTGAACTTCCATACAAACGCTCACACCGTTTTTCACCCTCATAAATGAAATAGAAATTTCCTAAGTCAAAAACCGAAACTCTGACTCCCTGTTTTACCCCCTTAATAGTTGGTTTTCGAAAAACTGTGAAACATGTATTTTTTAAGTATTGTAGCTGATCCCCGCACAGGCTTCGTACAGAAATTGTGTCTAAACTATTGGTTGATGAAAAATTTTTCATATAAAACCTATTTTGACAAAATGGAAACCCGACTTCTAAAATCAAATATTCTATAACAAAAGATGCACTAAAATGTAAAAAAATAATTGCATATTCTTGTGCCAATTTTAGTTCACCAAAGCAAAAATTTTTAAATATATATGTACAATTATTGTTATTTTTGGAGGCGGTGTCAGCATAGAGAAATTCACATAACTTTTGGACACCGCCTCCAAAAATAACAATAATTGTACAAATATATTTAAAAATTTTTGCTTTGGTGAACTAAAATTGGCACAAGAATATGAAATTATTTTTTTACTTTTTAGTGCATCTTTTGTTATAGAATATTTGATTTTAGAAGTCGGGTTTACATTTTGTCAAAATAGGTTTTATTTCTCGCTTTTTAGTGACTTTGAAGTTCTATAACTGATTTTATTTGTCTAAATATGGCTAGACCTACTAAACGACCAACTAATTAACACAATTTTTTTTTTTTACCCGTTTTTTTTTTTTAATAATTTTTAGTGCATTTTTTCATTGTTTCTTTTACAAGCATTTTGTTATTTTTTTTGTAAAAATTTTTTTTTTGGGGTCGGTTTTTTTTTTTTGTAAATCATTTTTTTGAAGTCGGTTTTTAAAAAAATTTTCTTATTTTCCCATTATGAATGAGTATACCATTTCAAAAAAAAAAAAAAAAATTTCGCAGATATCGGTTATCGCATATAAAATGAGGATTTTCCTCGATTTCCCGGAGATTCCCTCATCAGAATCCTATTTGGTGACAATGGGACCAATCGGAAATCAAACCCTTTAAAACAAAAAAAAAAAATTCAAAATCGTTCATAAATGACGGAGTTCTGAGGTAACAAACATAAAAAAAAAAAAAATACAGACGAATTGAGAACCATCCTCCTTTTTTGAAGTCGGGTTAAAAAATGTTGTTTGTTTTTATTAGATAAACATTTTTTATAAAGATACTTTAAGATTTTCTCGCATCTCGCATCATTTAAAAGTTAGGTTTTAGCCTTAACGTCCCATGCGGACACGGATTTAGTAGATGCCACAAAGACAATAATTTAGTAGCTGCCACGTGGGTACGGATGCCTAAAACAAAAACTTTTTATAGCCTTTGTTACTCGGGAATTGTTTAGCTTCCTATCAGTGAAAGAATTTTTGTAATCGGTTTAGTAGTGCCAGAGATTACCTCGTACATACAAAGAAACAAACAAATTTTACCTCTTTATATATTTATATAGATATATATAGATGTACATATTCATGGATATAAAATTTGAAAAGTAGCGTTTTCTTACAAACTCTGGAATATGCTTTTAATTTTTAATATTAAATTTTTATTCGTTGTGTTTTATCAACTTAAGTCTAGATCAAAACAGGCACGGATCCAGCCCTCAAAAAAGGTTGCGGTCACAGTTTCCCGAGAATCGGCCAAGTGCGAGTTGGAGTATGAACTCGCTCATGATCGATATAGTGCATTCCTACAAACGAGATGTTTACAAAATATATAACGCCCTGACCAAGATTTTGTACAGATAGTTCCACGTGGGCAAAGCCTTGACACGAACACTAGTAAATTAATAAACCTGTAATATGTTCGTTTGTTCGCTCACGAAAATTATAAAAGTAAATGTGTGTTTGTTTGCACATCACAGTGTCACATTTGGCGGCAATGTATATGTGCATACAACACACGCTTACTTTTAAATTAGTAGACGAGTATGTACTTTTAAAAAGAAACAGATAATATGTTGTCAAAAATGTGACATAACGTGTCAGATTATCGTCTATGATGACTAAGTACTTCGCTGCGATCCGAATTACGCACGATTTTTTGTTTTTTATTTGATTTTATTAAGGCATTGGATATAATATCATCAGCCTATCGACCTCAATAGACCGCGAAAGTGTGACGCCACAAGTCTATTAGGGTTGTGAGCATGCCCATCGTGCCCACAACGGTGGATACGCGCTTGTCAAAAATCCTATTCGAATCTCTACAATCTAATCCACCGTCTAGTCTCGGAATTTTCGTTTCTCGAGAGAACATGACTAAATATAAACCTTTTGATTGACGAAACTAGTATATTCATTTTATGCGAAACATACAATACTATTAAAAACGTACTATTTTATCAATAAACGAATTCAATCTCTCTTGAGACAACAAGGAAGATAAAAAAAAAGATTATTCCATAAAAAAATGTATGTACAAACGTATCATTATCGACCACATATGGTGATTGGTTTTAATTTCTAGATATCGATAATTTCAACCAATTAATACAAATATAACATATTATTTTAAAGTGTGTACTTTAAAAAATTGAATATTATATTACCTACTAGAAAAAAATATATTTGTTATCGTCATATGACATACAATCTAAATCAATTTTTAGTTGAAATCACAAGGTAACAAGTGGTTTTCACCGAAAATTCACTGTTTAGTGTGGTTGTAGTACGTTTAGTGTGTGAAAAGTGACCCTATTTTTCAAATTTAATTTCAATTCAACTCACTTACAAAAATGTCTGAAACTGCAGATCTTGCACCAGTATACGCTCCATTTTTTGGAGTTATGGGGGCGGCATCAGCTATTATTTTTAGTGGTAAGTTCTAATAGAAGCGATTTATTTCCAATCAAAGGGTGTTGTCGAATGATTTTCGTCCATTACATGTTTAATGATACAATTCGCGCATAAATATTCATAGTCTGCAACTATTGGGCTTATCTGGCGAATATAACGTGCATTTTGTTTTATTTTTCTAGCCAATACTGAATTGTTCTGAATACTCGCTTCGTTTTGTTTGCAGTAAAAGTACGTTGACGTGCTTTGTATTCGCCATATAAGGCCATTGCAACAAATTTATCAAATGCTTTATGAGTCATATTATTACAATACTTTTAGTAGTTCCATCTATATTTAAAATATCGAATTAGTTTTCCAAACTATTAAAGATGGAACATTTTATACCCTCTGTTTTCTCAGCTATACAGATTGTTTCAAATGTATGTTTCATAACTTTAGGAGGGGGTGGAACTAAAGATTAAATGAAAATTAAAGACATAATGAAGAAAAAACTCATGTGAACTTTTGATTCCAAAATGTTTTGTTTTCAAAATATGACATCGTTATAGTGGCAAAAAAATCCTTTTCCGGTGAATACAAAAAATTGTAGGTACTATTAATCTAAATATGAAAATAAGTTTCTACGAGATTAACATGGACAATTCGGCAGGTTTTAATATGAGATACGAGATGTTAAAAATGAGATTAACAGGAACTTTTACTACTTTTGATGAGTTCGATGTGTCATAGAATATTAACAATATCATCATAACCGCATTCAGAACTAGCCTTTGCGATATCAAAACTTCAAAGTATATATAGAAACAGAGGTCCAGTTCTCGGTGTATTGTGGCCCTAATCCCTTGATAGTTACTCCTTGTAGGACCTGAATATGGTAAATTTCTAAAAAGTTAATTACATGAGTATGTACGGTTAGTGTACATAAGTAGTGTTCACAATAGGCGTATGGCTACTAGAATAGGTGTGAATTTAAAATCCAACTTAAAATAATAATAACAATTACGAACGAATGAGAGCTTTATTGCCCTCAGGGACATCAAATTTAGGTCACATTTCCAATAAACAACGTTCATATAATATCTTCATAATCCGTATACCTTCATATATTTTAAACAGAGGTGGGCAGGAGATGACTCGGCCAAGCTCTGAGTGAGAGGTAGGGAAGAGAGATAGAGTTAATACACGGTAACCTACCAATTATTAATATTTTCTTTTTTTAATTAAAACATTTTCTGATAAAATATATTAATACCAAATCTTTTTTATGGTCACTATTATACAAAGTAAAAAATACAAGCAATCATTCAATACATACTCTGGAATTTTGGGCTGGTAATTAGGGTCATTAAATGTACCTTTTTAGTATATATCATATTTGTGTATGAATAAAATAAAAATATATAAAAAATATATATAAATCTTTTGAACCTTTAAGTTTACCGCTGGACCATTGTAATAAAAGAGGGAAATTTTTGCAAAGGATAATTTTAAATAGAATTAAAGTTTTGGAAATTCCAAATGATTTGTCTAAATATTTTACTATTCATATCCGAGAACTAATAAAGAATTATTTACCTGATTTAATTATTTTTTCTTCGTATGGAGTATGCTCAGTATAGTGTCATGGGAATTTGATGAATTAAGTTAAATTTTACATAAAGTGGGAATTTGAGTTCTTCGAGTTAGTCTACTTTGAATTGAAAAAGTGAAAAGTACTATTTGTAGTAGTGGAAATTATTTTTCGCATAATTTGTTTTTCAAAAAAAATAAAAGTAGTGAATTTAATAATGGAGAAGACATCGCAAGCAGTCTTGGATAAGTTCAGATTATTATTATTATTGTTATTATTATCATTATTGTTATTATTATTATTATTATGTTTTTTGGTGTATCTCTCCATACTGTAAAAGATATTATTTAAACAATAAATATTTTATAAAACTATTTCTAAATTGATTGAATAAATTATTGGGCAATAATCGGTAGGACAACCTGTATTGAAACATCGTTCCGTCTTGCTTCAAAACATACCTTCTATACTTACTCTCACCCAGCTTATGGAGAGCTCGTAAGGCTCAGACGAGCTGTCTGTGCCCACCTCTGTTTTAAAGCATGGGTACCACACCTAAATTTTATGACTCTGTGATCAATACAATTCTCATTCGTTTACTAGTTTAAGTTTGAATTTAAAATCACGTCTTTTCTAGCAGCCTTATTGACGGGCATATATTGTACCCGACTGTACGTCTACACTAGAATCAATAAATTAAAAAATAGGTGTACTGTAGCCACTGTTCGCCATTGTAACACCACTTATGTCCACTAATTGTACACACTCATGTAGAAAACCAAATTCAGGTCCTATCAGGTGTACCTAGCAAGGGATCAAGGCCACAATACGACGACAAGTGTACTCCCAACTTCTACAAATTCAAGTTACGCTCTAGTATTCAATTTTCTATAATTTAGTGCGTGTCCAATAAAATACCATAGGCAATATGCCCCCAACTGTAGTACCCAAAAACAACAATGAGGATATTTAAAAGGATCATGATACTCATATGGATGGAGCTTAATGTTTCGGTCATGTATTGTTTCATAAAATTCCATATCGCCCAATAATGCCTGCTTGAACTCAATCGATTTCCATTTGGTTTCCGAAAAAATATTTCGAATAAACTTTGGTCGTCATAAAAATACCAACAACTTTTGTCCTAAATATTTTTTCGAATGCCGAATGGATTCGGTACAAATGTAACTATGAAATTTTGAAAAAAGAACGGTTATTACATTTTGTCTAAATCTCTAATAAATTTCCTGCCTGTTGCTATTAAATAATTTTAGATATAAGACAAGGTTATATGTTCGCTTAGAAAAAAAACCAGGGAGAAATTTAAAAAGAACATATTTTGATAAAGAATTGAAATATTTTATCACTTCCATTCTTATCTATGTAGATTAATGTACTTGAAAAAATTACTTCACCATTAATAAGCAATAATGTACTTATAAAATATTTTGATCAATTTTTTTTTATTGTACTTTGAATGTGTACACTTGAAGGTGTACCAACCACATAAGTGGTGTCCTTTTTTAAAAACTTTACAGTCGATTTGTGCCGAATGCATTCTGTTTTCACAAAAATGCTTAGAATAAGAAATGTTACTATTTTTATGACCAACAACATTTATTCGAGACATTTTATCGAAAAACCAATAGATTTGGTACATTTCGACTACAAAAAAAATTGTTGAAAAAAGACACCACTCGTGTGGACGATAGTACATCAAATTGATTATATAAATTCATTTATATTATTTGTTAGGTACATAAAAAACTTTAATTAATCATGATTTAATCGAATCTAACCCCGGTAAATAGATAGTTTATAAGGTGGTGGTCAAATTTAAAAAATGGAGAATATGTACATGAAGGCCAATTGGAGATCATTTAAATTCTATTTGTATACATTTAAAGGCATTTCATTCATGTCTTCCTCCTGGCATGCTTATATTATAACAAACAGCCCGCACAACCTGCGTATTGAAATTTTGCCAAAATCGCATACTTCTAGACATTCTAGAAGGGTGCGATTTTTTTGCATTCGACGTATTATTATTCGAGATATTTTGAAAAACTTCAAACTTGCGGGAAAAACATTAACTTTAACCCAACGCACCCTCCCCCTCCCGAAAAACTTAAAATATACCTTCTTACTTCTACACATGCTAGAAAGGTGCGGTTTTTTGTATTCTTCATAAGACGCGAAGCAAAGGCCGAAGGCCGCACCGAGGTCAATCGGCGGAGCCCCTTTTCGAGAGGAGTAAATATAATATATACAAGGGTATACTATATAAGAGATCCTTCAAAATTTAATGATCTATAATTTTATTAAAGACAATGCTTGCGATAAATGGATCGCATAGTTTCCGAGATATTTGGAAAAACCAATTATACTCTATTCTTTGCCATCTTTAAAATATAGCAAAGCAATTTTATTTGTACAAACCTCCTAGTTTTCGAGAGACTTAACCTATTTTACCTGTAAAGGTCCTTCCATGAATTAATGATGATAAATGAGAGATTACTTATGAAATTTTCAAAATTTAGTTCGAGTTATTTTCATTTTATTTACAATTTTTATCTGATTTAAAAAGAATATGGGTTTGTTCAATATAACAACATTTTATTAATCTTTTAGCATTAGGAGCAGCTTACGGAACAGCTAAGTCTGGCACTGGAATATCAGCTATGTCAGTAATGCGACCAGAATTGATTATGAAGTCAATTATTCCTGTTGTTATGGCTGGTATTGTGGCTATTTATGGTTTAGTTATTGCTGTATTAATTGCTGGTAAATTCAAACCCGGGTATACATTATTCAGGTAAAATTCTTTTAAACACCAATATTATTAAATTTCAAGTTTTGCCCCAATACCTTAGGTATTACTGGTTGCTAGTAATTAGAAACGATTAACATATTTTTGACTCCATAAACGTAAAACGACAAAAGTAAAAATTCGAAATTCGAATTAAATTAGAATTTTTCAAAATTAATATTTGTTTAAATGTACAGTGTCTGCAAGAACATTATCACATATATATTGAAGGCCCTAAAGCTAGCCAATTCAGACTTCACGATCCTTGCAAAGTAGGTATATTTAAAATAATGTTAGTTTTGAGAAATTCTGAGCAATTTGGAATCAGACCATTTCGATCACTTTTATTTCTTTGCAATTGGGAGCCATCTAATACATAAACTTGAATTCTATCTTTTTAAGGTTGTTATGAAGAAAATTCAATTTAGTGATATGTTCTTCTAAATTTGACAGCTTATTATTTCAATAATAAAGAATATCCTGTCTAAGTTTGAACTTGATCCTGTTTTTAGCTTTTGAGTAAAAAAAAGATACGATTTTTAAGAGATTTTTACATAGCTTAAATGGACTCGGCGGTAAAAACATTAATACAAAAATCTATATCTCGGCCACCAGAAATATTAGGTTTATGTAAATATGTCATAATAATTATCAAAGTCTTATAAATACCTGGACCAAATTTCAAAACAATCCTGTTTTTGGTTTCTGAGATAATTAAATTTATATATGAGAATAGATAGATCTTTGAAACCGTAAGAGATAGAAAAAAAATTTGTTAACAAAAAATTTTCTTTTTAAAATAAACAAGTTTTGTTTGAAAAAGATTTTTATAAACTCAATAGTTTTCTCATAATTTGTGATTATATGTTCCTCGGAAAGAATTGTTAACATTCCGAATACGCAGAATTGTTAACAATTTAATCATTGATATACAACTCAGTATATACTGGGTATTCAAACATTTAAGTCAGTTAGTTGTTACATTACTTAACAGCCGAACATAGAATCTCCTCCTTCTTTTTTTGGAGTTGGTTAAAATTTGTTTTGATTATGTCATCTCCACAGAAACACTAATTCTATAAGATCAATTATAAAATTATTCTATTAAAATTTTGTTTTAATTTTGAAATGTCAATTTTGATTGTCGTTTCCATAGTAACTATAAACTATAATCGTTATATATCGTTCTATTTTGGCTATTAATAAATTTAATGTTTGCAAATACTAAAGTCATATCAGATATTATATTTCATTTTGATCACACTAAAATTATAACCGCTAGAGAGTGATTTATTTATTCTAAGGAAATTCGCAATTCTAAGGAAGTTGACGCAGCTCCTGCGTAACGAATCTTTATTTTTATTTATTTTTTATTTGATAATTATTTTATTAATAATTAATTTAAAAAATCTTATAACGTGGTTAGAATTCGTGTATTTTGAGTTTCACGAACTTTACCAATAATTTTGGTTGATTTACCCCCACCAATTTCATAACAACCTTAATAAGAGAATCGACTCGTTTTAAATGCCAATCGAAAATAGTTGGATTTTTCCATGAAAAATAGTTTTTTTATTGACTTATCTTTTGTAAATTCGAATAAATCCGTGTCAAGTTTGAATATTCATTTTCGGTTCCTTGACTATCGATAAAAGATGGTGCGACAGTCTCGGTCTTCAAAATGGAATAAATAATGAAACCTGGCAGCTTTTGTGTTTCATTATAGATTAATTGGAAACACGTCGTGAAAGAATTTTTGAAGTGAAAACGTCTATTCGCTCCTTAAACTTGTGGTTGGTCGAACATTTTTGTAAATAGCGATTGACATACAGTAAGATTTCAATCTGTAATAACCTCGATACTCATAATGCGTTTACAATGGTTGAGCCCACAACAATAGATCATTTCTTTACGTATCTATCGCGCTGTATTTGTTTTGCCTTGTTGTAAAGTTATAAATTAGCGTACCGTGGAAACATGTTTAGCTACTAGGTTAACATTGATTCTGGTGTCATTATGGAGAGCTTGTGAAGCAATACTAGCAGGCATAGTGTGAAAATAAACGTATTCGTCAGAATATAAGTGAAAATCGGTATTAAATTGGCAATTACAAAAAGATTGAAGATTTCGTCTCATATGACTCGGAAATGTGCACGGAATTATAGAAAACGCAGGAAAGGTTGCGTCGAAAGGAATTCAACTAGCCTACAACGTCTATTGCCGAATGGGCGCAAAAGCTACAGCAACGTTGAAAAAGAAATAAAAATTACAAAATAATTTAAAATTTCGTTTCATGTGACTCCCAAATATGCTTGGAATTATAGAAAACGCGAGGAAACAGAAAAGCTCGCGTCGAAAAGAGTCCAACGAGCCTTATGAAGTGCCGAATGAGTGCGAGAGCTACGGCAGCGTTAAAAAGAAATAAAAACGGCGCAAAACAATTACGTAGCTGGCCTAATGGGCAAACAGCGGCCTGCGACAGTTCAAACGTCTACGGATAATGTGCAGGACGTTTTCACGAAAAATCTATGGCACGAACCAGAATTGCGTTTTTTTTCATTTTTTGCTTTTTTATACTCGGATACACCATCGTCGTATCGTTGAATAGATGTTTCGAAAGCATTGGGGGTATGCCATGAATACTTTTTTAACACGTTTACCTCCCACCAGATAAACCCTAATTTTCGAATATGTGAAATAAATCCCAATAATGTTATATACATCAAAATTAAAAGGAAAATTATCACAGCTAGGTGGGCTCTACTAGTTTACGAGTAATATTCGACCAACTTATATCATGTAGTTGGGTCAGTAAAAAGTTGTACAAACTAGAAATACAATCGCGCCCGAAATCTATCATGAAACTTGACATGCATACAGATGAGAAAACACGTTGGGAAGTATTAATTATTTTAAATTTTCTCCATCTTTGGGGGTAAAACAATTTTACCAGAATAACCGTATTTTATGCATTATGTGCAAAAATTAAAAGAGTCAAAAACCGGTCTAGAGTGTTTAGAAACACGCACAGTATAAGTTTCGGTAGTCACTACCCGAAAGTTATGAAAAATCTTATTTCCCAACGTAAAATTCCCATCTACATTGAAGTGTGAACATGCATGTTAAGTTTCAAGCTTGCTTTCGGATGGTGTTTTATTTCTAATTAAAAAAGCGCAATTGTAAATTAATTCTTTTGATTAAATTTTGAAATATATTTTTATATCTATAATTCTAGTGGTTTTATTCATTTGGGATGTGGATTAGCTGTTGGTTTCTCTGGTTTAGCAGCTGGTTTTGCAATTGGAATTGTTGGTGATGCTGGTGTTCGTGGTACTGCACAACAACCACGATTATTCGTTGGAATGATTTTAATTTTAATTTTTGCAGAAGTATTAGGTTTATATGGTTTAATTGTTGCCATCTTTTTATTTACAAAAGCCGATTGATAAAATCATTGTCAAAAAATATTTTTTAATTCTAAAAATATCTACATAAGATTATTATCTGCCTTATTTAATAAATTTTATAGACCAAAATTTACAATGTTGTTCAAAAATTCTCACAACGTATTATAAATTGAAATGTTTTATAAAATGTAAATAAGTATTATTTATGAATAAAAAAATTTTAATTTACACTTCTAAGTAATATTTAAAGTAATCCCATTTATTTATCACAAATGGGATTACTCAGTGGAATAAAATCCATTTGGGTTAATGGTTATAAACTCAGATTAGCGAATGATACTAATTTCTAAATATTGAGAATTTTAATTTACACTTCTCATAAGTAATATTTAAAGTAATTCCATTTATTTATCAAATGGGATTACTCAGTGGAATAAAATCCATTTGGCTTAATGGTTATAAACTCAGATTAGCGAATGATACTAATTTCTAAATATTGAGACTTCTTAGGTTTTGGGATAAAAATACTACGACAATCGTATACCATGTGTTCATTTGAAAAGTTACCACTTAAATATTTTTTAATAATGCATTTTAGAAAGAAATGTTGCAAACAAACGTTGCACAGATTAAAAAGGGAAATAATATGCACAGATTAAAAGGGAAATAATTATATTTTTGTTCGTGGTATAACTTATCTTTTAAACGGTACAAGATATGGAAAATCTTTAAATTAGAGATGGAACAGATATACAGCAATAATCCGGTATCTGGCTTATTCGGTCTAAATTTACTATCCGGCCGGATACCGGATAGTAGGTGAATATCCGGCGGATACTGGATTTAAAAAAATTAGACCGTGTATACTGTACCATTACTCATGGCTTGAAATTTATCTCCATGTTTCATTTTCAATTAATTTTTCATGGTGGTAATGAGCAAAAAATAATTTCATTGTGTTTATGTCCATGAGGAATAGTCTCAAAACGTGCCCCAAGAAAAGTAAGTGAAAATTGAAAACTTGTTGCAAATATGATCTTGCCGTAGTCCAACTATTGCTTGAGCGGGTAAGAAGTACTTTAACAAAAGATTCTGGAATCAATTTTCATACCATTGGTTTATCCATCATACGAGATTTTTCAAAAAGCTTTCGATAAATTTTGACGTACTCAATAATCTTAATCACCACAAAATCTAATAGACAAACATCTGGTTAATCAGTTAATAAAACAATTCTAAACAAAGGAATAAACGAGATGCCAAAGCTATGTTAGATGCCTGCTTGTTTTCCTTCTCCGCCACGAGAAATTTGAACTTGGCACAACAAACAAAGCGTAAAATAATTATTATCAATGTTTATAACAAAAAATTCCCAAACAGGCGCTCTTTTCTTTGCCGAAGACATTTTTCGTAGTTTATCTTTCAATTACAGAAATATTTTTAGTAATCAGCTCAAATAACAACGCATGAAAAAAAAATAGCCAAGTCAATGTCAACAATCGCTCACTTCACTCAAGAATGACGGAGCCCGAATCCGTCCGATCGACCTACGCGGCTCGCCTAGATCTACACGTTCGGGTATGGCAATGGCATTGTTCGGTCGAATAACCGGCTAATAGAGTGGACGGATAAGCGGTATCCCGCAAAACAGATATCCATTTCATCTCAACTTTAAATACAAAACATGTTTATCTAATAAAAATAAAAAAACTTTGAAACTGTTTTTTTCATGCCTAGAGACATCATGTCATCGGTACAATCTCAACAGCTACATTTTTTTCGAAAATTCCTCTTTACCTCTTTACAGACTGTGTATAAAGAATTGCAAAGATGGAAGGAGGAAAGTCTGAAATTAAAATGTAACGTCCGTCGTGTCTCAGCAGATAAAAACACGAATACTTATATTTAACTATATATTTATTAACACCAGCAATTATTATATTTTTAATTATATTTACATCCAACGTAACAATGGCAGGGAAGCGTTTTGGGTGTTCAAACACGTTCCAACAATTTTACGCGATATATAAAAGAATAATTTACATAAATATAGTAATTATTGATCAGAAAATGTATGATCAAGGTCAAAAGTGATATTTTATGATACTTTCTTTTTGAAAACATGCTCTGAACTATGTACTTGGGAGAGCCAGACCACTTTTCGTAGCCGATTAAGGTTAACGTCCATTCTAGTAAACTCAAAAATTTCATGTTGTTTTACAGCCTCGAAAACAGTGAAGTTTAAGAAAAAATGATAAGAGACCTTTTTTATTTTAAATGACGCAAAATACCTAAAAACACTCTATTCGAATCAAAATATTCCATCAATCGGGTTGATAGAAAAGTTAGTTTAAAAAAATTGGGACCACAATGCACCATGGCAAACTGAATTTCTGTAATATTTAGCATATTTTGAAATCATTCTGACAAAAAAATTGTCTTCGAATGGATTCCGACACTCATGAAACGACTCGTGCTAGACTAAGTTGTATGTTGTAATTCACAATGACATAAAATAACTAAATAATAGTTGTGTATGGGGTCTCTTTGAAATATTGTAAAGCAAGTTTAGTGACTCATGCAAACTGCAAATGAAATTAACAAAAATGATCAAATGTGACTCATTTAAATGAAGATTCTGAAGACAAACTCATATTTATAAAATAAAATAACAAATATTGATTATTATAATATTTATTTCAGACAAAATTTTTATGATAATTTGTTTAGTTTTCCTAAATCTTAGACCAAGCAAAATTTCTCAATTAAGTTTCGATTATAATAATATCAGTACAAAAGAAGTGAAATATAACAAATTATATTTTTGTATATCTGTGTGTGATAATAAACTCATATATATACAAGATGAGTGGAACCAGGTGGATAATAGCACACACCTTCACTTCCTTCCACGATTCTCCCATTCTTCAACAACATCCAATAGAAATCGATATACTGAAACAAAATGAAGACCACTCGTGGTTGACTCACAAATATTCGGTGTGAAGTACTAGGCAAACATGTATTAAGCAACAAAAATTCATTATGATTCTTGCATTATGATATTTATTTATACGTATCTACAGTTGTCTTCAAATTTATTTATTATTTTAATATTTATTATTATCTTATAGTCCAGTCATTATATACATTTGGAACTACAAGTGAACCGAAAAAGCTGATTTTTTTATATTGTGTAGGGGGGGGGGGGCTTAGAAAATCTTAACTTCAAATTGTCGACCAAGAATTCCACCATCTTGAAAAATGGTTAAATTTTGTTTTTTTGCACTAACTTGGTTCTCCGTCGAGATACGAAAATTGCGATGGGATACTTTTTTATTACCATTTTTCACCTACCGTTCATCGTTGTTGAGATATCGAACGAGAAAGTGAAAACTTCAGGTAGTGAAACTTGTTTTTTGCTGTTTTCTTCTTTCCCGTGATATATATCGAAAAAATGTCTATTATCAAACTTGTAGAGCATGTTAATACCTGCAATGCCATTTTTTTAATTTTTTTATTTATACAAAAATCACGACATCTGGCGCGCAGTCAGTAGCATTCCCGTCAGTTGTCTCGAGTTAAATTTATTTTTATTTATTTATTTTTTTCTCCCATTCTATCGGCACAGGTTGTCTTGCAAACCAGAACATAAATTGTTATTGTGCATGCGAAGTTGGTTGCGACATGATTACTAAAATCATAGGAGCAAATTTGTTTTTAAGCTTGTTGTTAGGAATGACCCGAAAGTAAAAAACTGCATACAATTTTCAGTTGATAATACTTATTTGCTTATATGTATAACATATTTGCATATATGGATATTAACCTGTTAACTACAAAGAATTGGTAGTTACGGAATGCTAAAGTATTGAAAAGAAAAGAACCATATACTTAGGCAAATGCAACTTACGTCATGCATTTAAAATTTATATTCAATACATGTCTTTAAAAAATACAATCTCCATATACAATAAACATAATAGGACTTACACAATATCTTTATCTTAAATCTGTAAAATTTACTAAATGAAATTATCTGCCAATTGTATCTACGAAAATTTGTCGTAATTTTTCATGAAGAGTTATTCAAACAATTTAGATAGTAGTCTTTCTTCCGTGTGGTAAATAAAACACTTGATAGAAGTTAAATGAATATCAATAAATTCCAAGACTTTGTTTACTAACAATAAGTGAAGCTAGAGACCGAATTGTTGTACAATTATCACTCGTAACACCTCTTTTCGTACCAACTTTTCTTAGGAACTCGATGAAATTGAAATATGATTTTAAAAAAAACTTTTTTTTACCGATTGTGAAGCGAGATATTTGCAATCAAAGTTCAAATTTCTAACATGCGTGGTATATGTAAACGGTTTGCGAATACTACATTTTTTTATAAAACTGGAAAAAATTTCTATGCATCTCTTTCAAAAACAAATATTTTATAAAGTTGAACTTAATAAACGAATTTAAAAAAAAGCATATGTTAATTAAAAAATCTATTGATTGACATTTAATGGTAATAATTTGCAATTACTACCTCAAAAATATTGAATAATCACTGTCAACACTACTCTTGTATAGTTTTAGTCGAACATGTAGTACATAGTATTATAAGTGTTAAAACACTATATATGTTAAACTAGATATGTTCAATTGATACAGTCGTAAGAAGTATGTTTACCATATTGTGTTTTCTATTTTTTCTTTGGTTGTCACGAGTGAATTATCTTAAATAGATTTTTGAAATTCAGTGTAACCAGTCATTTTCAATGATCGATGATCAGAAACTCTTTGAAAAATTGACTAAGTTCTTGTTAAGTGCGCGGCCCACACACGTCGGCGCTTAATGCAATATGTTCCGAAATCCAACACCAGTAAATGTATCCAATGATGAAACCGGTCAATCGGAAGTTAGTTTTCGGCTAGTTGTTTTCATTGCTATCTTATGTAGGCTTTTTTGGAGAAAATTCCGCACCTACTGCCGATTAATCTCTATGGAGAGTATATACCTCCGAACAATGTCGATTATGTAATACGCTTTCCCAATATTGGAAACAAATTGTCAATAAAATCCCTTCTTGGCAAGAATGGAATGATAATTTAGTTCGGCCAGAGGATGCGGTTTATTATACCGACGAATTCAAATTGGGAGGTCGAAGAGTGGTTATGGAGTTTTTACTGATAACCCAATTGAAGGATTATCATTTCACCTACCGGATCACTGCAGAGTATATCAAGCGGAGGTGATGGCCTTTAAAGAGGTATCTGAACCGATAATGCTGAACACTTTAACGTCCAGCGACGTCTTTGTCCACACCGACAGTCAAACAGCAATAAAATCCCTAAGTTCGGTATACCTGACCTCTAGGGCTAAATTACTGAGACTCTCTAAATGAGTTGGCGACTAGGTTTAATGTGCACCTGAATGTGTGCCGTGCCGTAGGTACATTCAAAGTAGGAACATTATCGCCACCTTATATTGGTAAAGCCCAAATCAGGTGACGAAAGGAACGTACTTACCTGCGGTATTACCAGGCAGATCTGGCCATAGTACAACTCAAGACGTTCCGAAGATATTATCGCTCTATGGAGATCCTGTATAGACATCGCTAAAGCAGCAGTCATAGTTCACTGGCTGGGCGGAAGACAAGCAGGTCGGTTACATGAGTTACCGCTGTGAGGAGGAGCCCTCTGACACTGCCCAGCTCTTATTATGAAGAGTATCACCCTTTTGGATCAACCAATCTTTGACGACCTCTATGAGCTAAAGTATATTCGAGAGAATGGGTAACCGTCATTTCGGTATCACAATGGACCTCACGGTCTAAGTGTGTCCCATTCAGGACAGCAGCTACAAACTAACCTATGTAAGCTTGTAAACATGATGGCTTGTTGCCGGTGTCGCAGAGATTTTTTGTATGTAACACACTATTGTAGCGTTCCTCATTGTGATCAAAACAATATTTTGTTCGATTATTGCTTTTGATATAATTATAAACAATATTACATCATTTTATGAATATTACATTAATAGTCAAATAGTCAACTGAAAACAATTAAAAACATAGAACATGTCCGTATAAGCGTAGTGGAAGCGACACTTCATTCGTTTGACCTTTTTAAATCAATATCAAATTTTAAAACTAATAAAAACCTTAAACTCGGCCTTGCGCACTACCGTGCTCTAGATTGATTGGTACGAGCTTTACTTTGTGGAAATCCATAACTTAAATAAAAAATATACACCAATATAATTTTTTATAAATAACTTATTAATGATAATTTCATACGAAGTATTGTATGTATTTGTTACATGTGCGTATATGTTGAGAATACTGCTAACCGAGAGAAAAAAATTACTGTATAATAAAGATAGCAATATATAAAATACAAAGATAGCAGACTACCTTTTTTTATGTATTAGATACAATTTAATATGCTCATATATTTGATTTTTGTGCCAAGATCATTACGACTCAATAGCCTCAGTTTCACTTCATTTACGGAGATATCCATTGGAAAAATTAGCTACATTTGGTTAAACGTACGTCAACTCGTATCCATTAATATCCGACAAACCTTGTCTATAAATGTTTTGTTATCACCCTTACTTGCGGCAATAAAATAAAATGGCCTACTCTGTACATGTAAAATGAGTATAAACTTAAGGATAACACAAATATTTACTACATTTTGTATTGAATATATTATAATTATTACTCATAAATGAATTTTTAATGTTATAATATTCTAGGAAATTTGCTATTCGTGGAAATTTACACAATACAATAGCTCAAAACAAATTGTCTATTATTATAAATACGGCTACAAAATAATGTTCACAATTTTCTCTTTGAATACAAAAGTGAACATATTAATGAAATTCTAATATAAAAATTCAAAAATTTGGGGCAAGGAAATTATTCCCATTAAGTGCAGAATAGACACAGAACTTGGTTGCAGCAACATTGAACTCCGCCTATAAAATATTTTCACCACAGACGCTGCAACCAAAGTTTGGGATCATAAAATTTAATTTTTACTATTTTATGACTCTAGTCATATAAATTCAATCATTTCTCATCATGTCTCTATCTATCTCATTTAATTTGTATAGTTTATTTATATGTATGCGTCTCTAGTAAAAAATATACAAAAAAAAAATATATATACAGTGTGTCTACTTAAGTTGGCTCCATATGGAAAACTTTTTTATTATAATGTTTACGAAAAAAAGTTATTCTTTATAAAAATCTCTGCATTCGAAAATATTAATATTCAGCTATTCACTTTTGACATCAAATGTATAGGGTGTCTAAAAATTGAAAAAGTTCGATAGGAATGTGTTGACCACTTCAATTTTAAATTAAATTTTGTTTATTTTTGTTCAAAATGTAGACCATATAGAACAGATTATACGGGAAACGGTTCAAGAAATCACTCCCGAGATATGTAGGAGTGGATTTAAAGAATTTTGTAAAAGGACAATTACATGTATGGAACGCGAAGGTGGATACGTTGAGGCAAAAACGAACTGAAGGTAACTGTTATTACTTACGTCAACAATAATAATTGTATTTGTAATGTAATGTATGAAAAATAAATGTTCTGTATTCATTATTTTGTTACATATCATTCAAAATGTTTCAAATCAGCAAATAAACATTTGAAGTACGATGACTGGTTAATTAGAATAACAGATAACGTGCTTTATAAGTAGGACTTGCAAAATTTAATTTAAAATTGAAGTGGAAAAAAAATTCCTATCGAACTTTTTCAATTTCTGCACACCCTGTACATTCGATGTCAAAAATAAATAGCGGCATGTTAATATTTTCGAAAGCAGAAATTTTTATAAAGGATAACTTTTTTTCGTAAACCTTTTCCATATGGAGCCAACTTAAGTAGACACACTGTAATATATTATATATAATGTAAATTGTAACCAATATAGGTATTTTGTATATGAACATTTAACTCCTCCTACTAAATATCAAATAATTTTTAATGTTGCAGCAACCGATCAAGGTCATGTTTTTGGTTGCTGCAACCAGTACACACACACAGCAACATGCTAGTTAGTCTTCAATGTTGCTGTTCAATGTTGCACGTTTGTGGAGCCCATTACTCAAAATTGTCATAGTCATTACGCAAAATTAACTTACTTTTGTATAAATGATATATTTATTCACTATTAAAGTCTTAAGGCAGTTGTATGGGTTAACGAATTACGGCTCAGATTTTGATTAAACTTTATAGATTTGTAAGTATAGATTTGTAAGTTGTTAAATCTGCTTACAAATACTTTGCTTGCTCCGCGCATCTTTGCTTGCTCCGATTTTCAAACTTTAAAGCCAGGCATTACTATTGTTAGATTTTAACAACCAACTAACAAAAACAAATCTCCTTCTTATAGTTAATATCGGCACTATACAAAGGGTAAAAATAATATCTACTAATATCCTGTTTTTACGATAATAAGAATATACCAGAGGTGGGCACAGACAGCTCGTCTGAGCCTTACGGGCTCTCCATAAGCTGGGTGAGAGTAAGTAAAGAAGGTATGTTTTGAAGCAAGACGGAACGATGTTTCAATACAGGTTGTCCTACCGATTATTGCCCAATAATTATATAGTATCGTCTATAGTATAGTCAATATTTTATTTTTTTTGAAAAACAAATTATGCGAAAAATAATTTCCACTACTACAAAAAGTACTTTTCACTTTTTCAATTCAAAGTAGACTAACTCGAAGAACTCAAATTCCCACTTTATGTAAAATTTAACTTAATTCATCAAATTCCCATGACACTATACTGAGCATACTCCATACGAAGAAAAAATAATTAAATCAGGTAAATAATTCTTTATTAGTTCTCGGATATGAATAGTAAAATATTTAGACAAATTATTTGGAATTTCCAAAACTATGTTTCTATTTAAATTATCCTTTGCAAAAATTTCCCTCTTTTATTACAATGGTCCAGCGGTAAACTTAAAGGTTCAAAAGATTTATATATATTTTTTATATATTTTTATTTTATTCGTACACAAATATGATATATACTAAAAAGGTACATTTTATGACCCAAATTACCAGCCCAAAATTCCAGAGTATGTATTGAATGATTGTATGTATTATTTACTTTGTATAATAGTGACCATAAAAAAGATTTGGTATTATTATATTTTTTTCAGAAAATGTTTTAATTAAAAAAAGAAAATATTAATAATTGGTAGTTACCCTGTATTAACTCTATCTCTCTTCCCTACCTCTCACTCAGAGCTTGGCCGAGTCAACTCCTGCCCACCTCTGGAATATACAATTATACATTAATATTTCAAGTTCAAACTTGAGGACCATAAAACACAAATGTTTTCACAAAAGTAAAAGGGGGTTAAAATATGTGATTCATACCTCCTAGTTGGAATAAAAACATCTTCGTTAACAGTTGGACAGGATACATCACATACAAAGGACATGCTTTAAGATTAAGACTGCGTTTTTAAACAATAAATAAATATATAACAATCAACATATAAGCATTATTATTTCTCAACAAAGATCACCCAAATGTCCAAAATCCTAATAGGTTATGGATGCCCAGACGTAATTAAAAGTGATCAACTAATTGTTGCGAAATAAATTTAAATTCAGCGTAAATTAAAATTATTGAAAAGCGAAAAAGTGTATTTAAAAAAGTGCGAGTTAAATTATTACTACTGTAAATAAATAAATCAATATGGAAAGTTCAAAATAGAAGAGATAAATTCAAGAATGCAATGGTGAAAAATATATTGTTTGGAATTCAATGTTATTGGATGCATTAATGTGATTAATATGGCGATACCAGAAACATTAGATAACGAATATATGCGAAACGTGAATTTTCGACCAAAGATATTATTGATAAATTGGATAAGATTTTGAACAAAAATGAATACAGCCAAACAACTAATTGTAATAAAATCTTCATTTAGAAAGATAAGTATTTCAAATATAAAATTTTTTTTTTGTTAATTAAATCACTACAAATAAATCACTATAGATTCATTAAATTTTTGATCAAGTCATTCTATAAACTAATGGTGAATCTTGGTAGATATTATATTATAGTAGAAATAATATTAACAGAATTATGATATAAAAATATCAGTAACATTAATCGATTTCATTTATTAAAAATATCATTAACGATATTCCCTAAATTATTTGTTAGTTATGCATTTAAAATATTAAAATTATTTTAAATTTTAAGTTAAAAGTTTTAACAGCTGAAACACTTAAGAATTAATAAATAAATAATAGTCATTAAAATTGGTTCTAATTAGTTTTGTTAATTTTTAGCATAGCAGAATATTATACGTAAAAGTCAATTTCAAATTGCACGAAACGAAGAAAACTGGCAAGAAATGGAAATCAGGATTGAATAAAACTGCCGACTAAATAAAACGGTTGGTCACAACGGAAATTTGAAACATCTAAGTAATGAGTAATTTGGATTCGGATTTAACACGAAAGAAAAAAAAAAAAGAATAGAATTTAACATAAGGAAGAATAGAAAATATTTTGTACCGTATAATATTCAATCTGCAAGACAGGCGTCAGAATTATCATCAAGGCAAGGTTGACGTAATTAGTAAGTCGATTAAAAATATTTTTTTGATTTCTCCAAATGTAACAATTTTTGAATGTGAAGTAAATGTTTTAATAAGTAAATATTTAACTTTACAAATGGTACTAATATTGAATTTGAAATTTTATTTAAAATTTTATTTTTATTTTTATTTGAAATTTTATTTTATCTAAATTTTATTATATGGCATCAACAAACAGTTAAAGCAAAATACGAAAAATGAAATTTACTAATTGAGAGTTGAGGAAAATTTTATTAATCTTAACTCTAAAAGTTTTTATGAACGAAAAATTTCATTAATTTTATAAATACTTTATAAATATTTTATAAGTACGTTGAAATTTTATTTAAACATATGGAATCAAAATTAAAACCATATGAGTATAATTAAATTTATTAGTTGAGAATTGAGAAAAATTTTATTAATTTTAATTCTAAAAGTTTTTCTGCAATGAATAATTTCGTAATCCCACAAATGATACGTTAAAACTTAATTATAAATCAATGACATCAGCACTCCAGTCTTGGATGTAGAATTGAGTTCATCGGCGATTTGTAATTTGAGTAATATTTATGTAAATGAATTCAGTTATTATCCATGATATGAAGGGTGTTGAATTCATTGGAGTTATAAAACATACATGGTAATTAGAACAAACTTAATTTAATATCAAATGAAGTCTCTCACGATTTCAATATTTTATTTATTAAGCATTCGTCAGAATGTGTTTTTCTCCAAACAACGTTTTTATTATTTGACTAATTAAAAGTCACATCTAATCATCAATTTGCAGCCCATAGTTTTCAAAATAAACTGGATAATAGTTTAACAAAATTAAAAATAAAAATTGTATAAGACGACCATAATTTAATATACATTCTAATTTATATGGTCCGTCGCCCTCAATAAATGATAAAAATTAATTCGTAGTATTTGTGGATGAACTTACACATTTAAAGTTTTACAAATTTAATTAAATAAGTCGAATTATTCATGATGTTAAAAGGCAAGCGAAGTTCGATTTAATTTTTATTAGTTAATTAATTTTTCGGTAAAGAAAACGGTAGAGAGTACATCAAATGAAATGAAAACTTGTTATGTGAAAAAGGTATAAGCTACCATCTCACTGTTCCACTACTAAATGGTAATAACTACACAACTAAATGGTGTATCCGAAAGGATGGTTAGGACGATTACAGATAAAATAGATAAAATATTCTGGGGGATGCAGTTTTAACTGCAACATATCTAATTAACATAACACCTACTAAATCATTGAAAGTAACCAAAACAGCATATGAGTTATGGCATAATAAAACGCCACAGATAAAGTACCTTAATGTATTTGATGCAAAAGTTTATTTGCATATGAAGGTCAAATATAAGAATTTGATGAAAATCCTCAAGGGGAATACTGATCAGTTGTAAACCAAATGGATACAAGGTGTAAACAAAACACCATGTAATATATTGTGGGATAACGTAAATCCACAGGTTAAGTGTCCAAAGGTTATGATGCAAAAGTTTATTTGCATATGAAAATCAAATATGAAAATTTGATGAAAATCCTCAAGGGGAATACTGATCAGTTGCAAACTAAATGGATACAAGGTGTAAAATGTGAACAGTGTAAAGTAAATTATTGAATCATTAAACTCAGTTCCAAGTTAATGGTTAATGTCTGTAAGAGAATCTAATATCTCTAACGAATCATTAAACTCAATTCCTAATTAACGGTTAAAGTCAGTAAAAGAAACTAAAGTTTCTGACGTATCTTTAAACTGACTCCTAACGAAAACTTATTTCAAACTGACTTTCTTAACGAGTCACTAACGGATTATTAAACTCATTAGAATCCTCACCCAATAATATATCAAATAAAATTACCACGACTTGAAAACACAATTAAATAAAATAGCGGAAAACTTTAGCGGATTATTCACCTAACGATTATTTAACGAGTGCTCAATTCGTTATATATATTATATCCCTGATTCGTATCAGAAAAATAAGAATAGAAATGACACTAAACAATGGCAACAAGTAATTAAATAGAAATTAATTTCTTTATTAGTAAATAACCGATTGTCTCCCTTAAACTCGACCTTACGCATTACCGTGCTCCAGATAGTAGAATACAAATAATAGATATTTACAATTAAAAAATAACGAATTTGGAAATCCATTAAAAGTATAAAACTTGTTTAGTTGTCAAAGGTTTTAGTCAAAAATATTTTATAGATTATAGTGAAAAATTTTCTCCTATGATGAAAATTTAAGGTTTTAAATTCTTGTTAGCTTCATCGGATCAATTTAATTTAATAAATTTACATTGACGTAAAAATTGAATTTTAAATGATTATTTAAAAAAGGAAACATATATGTACCTGGAGTGTAAAAAGCCAAATGATTCAAGTATAATAGTTTAATATGAAATGGATATTTACGATTAAAATAATGAATTTAGAAATCCATTAAACATATAAAACTTGTATAGTTGAAATATAACTTGAAACAAACATCTAGTTACTGATTTGAAATATTTGAAAATACCCTCAAAGAACAAGGCTTTACAAAATTCCTTTAGGACAAAATTTTATGTATACAGTAGTATACACTCCTGTTCATTGGGGTTTAAACAGTTGAATTATTATAAGTATTACTGTATGTAATATTATACAAATATTTAGTAATATGTACGCTTAAAATGTTATTTGTTGGTTCGGTTTTTATGAAGAAGAGTGTACATATTAGATAGACACCATGTGTCTGAAAATAGTGATGTTCTGTATTAAGTATTATATGATCTACTGATTTGCAATTTATATATTAATAAAATAAATAATTTTTTTTAACAATATTTGATAAACAAATTTCAATTGTCAATTTAAATGAAATTAAACTTGTCATAAGAAAACTTAATAAAATAACATTAGATCAGAATACATAATAGAACAGAACTAAATAGATTCAATACGCATATGATTCTATTCAATACATATGACACTTAAAAAAATAAATTAAATTTTATGGGTTTAAAAGGGTTGATATAATTTTATATCAGACACGATAAAGAATAAAATTAGAAATATATTTAATAAATACATAAATAAAAGCTTTTATTTAACCTAGGTTATTAAAAATTATGACAAACTTTTAAATAAGTTTTTAGATATTTAAAAGGGTATAATTAACTTAAATTATGTACGAAAAATTTTTGTAAATTTTTGTAAAACTATGTAAATTCTGGTTGGAGAAGAAATGAACAGAATCAAATATTAATTAATGAAAGTAATAATGGATTTATTAGTGTAGCTATAAATATATATCATAAGATTCAAACATTTTGACATTCTAAATCTTTTCTTCTGCGAACAGTGTCAGAAAATGACAATAATTTTAAAATATATATTCCAATGGATAAACAAATAATAATATTATTGACAATGTCACTACAACGAAAATATTTGTTTAATTGAGATTGGAAAAGTAGAAAATAAATAATAATTTAAATTTATTACAGATAATTAATATTAATAAGTAAAATATTAAGATAATATGTTAATTTATATTGTAATTAATTATCAAAGTTTTAAGACATGATCGGTAAGGTTTTTGCTGGGTTTTCCCTTAACCCGCTGCAACGAATGTTGGATCAATATGTCACTACCCATGAAATTAAAAGCAGAAAATTGAAGTATGTCTTTCGTAATGAAATAGTTATTGATATTCGATTTATGATAAGAAAGGATGAGAGAAATATGTATTCACAAGTATTCTGTTTAGAAAAATAGGAGATTAATTTTTGAGGGGGTCTGTTAGATTTTAACAACCAACTAACAAAAACAAATCTCCTTCTTATAGTTAATATCGGCACTATACAAAGGGTAAAAATAATATCTACTAATATCCTGTTTTTACGATAATAAGAATATACAATTATACATTAATATTTCAAGTTCAAACTTGAGGACCATAAAACACAAATGTTTTCACAAAAGTAAAAGGGGGTTAAAATATGTGATTCATACCTCCTAGTTGGAATAAAAACATCTTCGTTAACAGTTGGACAGGATACATCACATACAAAGGACATGCTTTAAGATTAAGACTGCGTTTTTAAACAATAAATAAATATATAACAATCAACATATAAGCATTATTATTTCTCAACAAAGATCACCCAAATGTCCAAAATCCTAATAACTATTTCATGACCGATTTATTGCAGGCAATACTATACGATCGCGTTTTATCATTAAATTATCTATCTTCTGATATATATTTCGATTGGTTAACGGATCAGTGTAGTTACCTATATTTACTTACCTGTTCATACCTGCTCTGCAGGTAGTCATGACCGGAAATGAGTAGATACTACTACTCAGGCATATTCCTTATATTATAAAATATCAGTTAAAAAAAATTCGCTTAGTTAACAAGATAGGCACTGCATTTTAGGCGTTTCGCCTATTAATGAAACTTTATAAAAAATATGTTTCTTCCGGTTAACAAATGGGTGAAGGTCGATCTCTGTTCGGCTGTTAGACTATTATGGTGAATAGCATAAGAAGATATTATTTCAAATTGAAATCGAAATTAACAAAGAATTTCGGCTCAAATTTTCGCGGAAACTTTGCATCGATAGTTTAATAATCGATCAACATTTAATTGACAAAATTTCCAATAGTTACCAACAAATAACGCAAACATATGTTTTTTGAGGAAAAAAACAGATAGGTTAAGAGATTTGACAGCACAGCTGTGTATACTCGGTATAAAGTCCATAGGTGGCCAGACCTTGACTGCGCTCAGCTCTGAGTGAGAGGTAGGAAGCGAGATAGAGTAAATATAGGGCACCTACCAATTATTATTATTTTCTTTTTTTAATTAAAACATTTTCTGAAAAAAATATAATAATACCAACTATTTTTATGGTCACTATTATTCAAAGTATACAATACATACAATACATTAAATACATACTCTGGAATTTTGGGCTGGTAATTTGGGGCATAAAATGGATTGGCCCTTTCAAACTATTTCGTGGCAATTAGAAGTGGATGAAAATCGATTTCCTAAATTTTTTACTTAAAGAATCATCGGGCATTATGATAGATGTCCGTGCTTACCTCTGTCCCCTCTAGCTACGTTAATGCAGTTATTACAGTTGATTCACAAATCAAAATATTTCAATTGATTTGTGCCGAATCCATTTTTTGTTTTCCAAAAAATTTTTCTAGTCAAATTTGCTAGTTTTTTTGTAACAAAATAATTCGATTAGAAATATTTTTTCGAAAGCCAAATTAATTCAGCAGTAGTAATCGATTTGAATACATAGAAATCTCTGTTTTTAATACAACGAAGATATTATTATTTTGATTAAACATACTTGAAATTTATTAATTGTAAACAAAATTTTATTTTTTCTGTTAAAAAAAAATTAATTGATCATTTTACTTTTTAAATTGATTCTTCCATTTACAGATTTTTTAATATTGCATGTATCAGAATTTATTACAAAAGATTTCATAAACTAATATACCTAAAAAAGAAAAAATAATTAATATTTCATTAACAAAACTAGTGTTGCCGCGACTTTCTGGTTTCAGACGAGAATTTTTCGGGACGAGAATTTTTCGTGACGACACGCATGCCATGAGTTTTCGAATATTCTCGCTCTCATCGCGAAATAGAAAAAACTCGTCCCGTCTCTAGTTTCGCAAATTATTGAAAACAATTGTGCCAAGTATATAGACAACAATGGATCGTGGAAAAAAAAATTTGGTGCACTTAATGAATGCTCCAATTACTCCATTTTCGCATTTCTGGTTGTCTATCTGTCGACACGATTACTCAAAATCTAAAAAAGTAGAAATGTTGTACGAGGACCTGCTTTTATATCTTCGCGCCAGAGTGTTCGACCGACCTCTGCGAGGCATAAACGTCAACAGTAAAGCCTCACGAACTTATCGGTTGCTTGTCGACACCTATAAGACGTAAAGTTCATGTTCCTAATACATGCGCAGCGTGTATTTGTTTACAAAAACTTGTTTGCGTTCGTCGGATTTTGTTATTGTTAAAAATGACTGAAAGATCAGATCAACGAATTTGCATCAAATTTTGCTTCAAACTCGGAAAAATTAGTTTGGAAACTATTCAAATGATGCAGAAGGCCTTTGGGGTAGCCGATAGTCGGTTCGTCAGACTATTAACATGTATGGTTGTAAGTATGGTTGAAATTTTAAATTAAAAATTAAATGAAACCCAAAGATTCGTACCAAAATATTGAAAAACACTTGAGTTAGCATTTAAAAACCAATATCGTTAATTATATACTGGTTGAACTCTGCCCCTACATTGGCATGCCAAGCCTTGGTATTGAATACTTGGGCCAAGCACGAACCAATGTTGAATAGCCAATGCTCAGTTCGCCAGTTTAGAGGAATGGTTCGTCAGACTATTAACATGTATAAGTATGGTTGAAACTTTAAATTAAAAATTAAATGAAACCCTAAGATTCGTATCAAAATATTGAAAAACTTTTGAGTTAGCTTTGAAAAACCAATACCGTTAATTATATAACTGGTTGAAACCTGGCCCTACATTGGCACGCCAAGTCAGGGTATTGAATACCTGGGCCAAGCACGAGCCAGCGTTGAATTGCCAATACTCGGTTCGCCAAGGTTGGGCCATGCTTGGACCGATTGTCAAGCTTGGCATTTCCTACATGGGTCGGCATACTTTTAATTAAGTTCGTTACATCATGTCAGGTGATTACCACCCATTCCTGGACTAAAGCTATTATGAGCACCTGTGAGCTACCAGGAGGGTTTATTCATCTTCTTATACGTAAAAATCTTAACTTTCGTCTCGACTTTCTCTATCTCTGAATTCTCATTTCTGGCGACTGCATTAAATGAAACATTAATGTAAGGTGTATGTTTATTTTTATGTGTGGTATATTGATTAAACTAGCCACAATGATAAACAACACCTGTTTTTAATTATGTATAACTAGACATTCTTTGGGAAATACCTTAAAAGAATTTATTAAATATATAAAATATTGAAGATGTAATAATGTTGTAGTGTAATGTAATAAATTTTAAAAGAAAAAACAATTTTAATAAATAATATTGTTCTCTTAAAAATCACATCACAAATAATTTTTTTACACCAACAATATTAATATTTTATGAGCAGCTATAAAACTTTTTAAAAACTATTCGGGTAAGCTTATAATCATTGAAAAAATTAGCATAGTATATAGGTATATATGCAACCCACCTAAGTATAATATTGGTGTACAGGTTTATGCATCCACCTATATAGCATCTCGGTGGCTTATTTGGAGGAGTACAGGTTCAGAATGCCGGCGATCTTGAAAGTGAAAGAAATTTAAAGTAAACGCAGTTCATTCAACTATGCGGTAGGTATTAATACGGCCAATCGAAGGCATCGATTTTCAGAAATACGCGGCCTTACTCATCATAACGTTACATGTCACTGGCGAGAGTACGTTTTTTGATAAGTCGTAATTCGGTCATAATAACACAACCAACCACATCTCCACTAGGTCGTGTAGTTGATTCAACAATAAAATAGATTAAAAAATTTTTTTAAGTTAAACGGTTTTATTAAAAGAAAGATGATAATGATGTAGATAATGTACTAAAATCTAAAAAATAATTCGGTAGGTCCTAGGTACCAGTCTTCACACCACTCTCCTCATCAATCTAGGGCATTGATCCGACTCAAAAATAAAATCGTGGAGCGCGTGAAATTTCTATCAACAGTCAACCGCTCAAATCATTATAAATGCTATTTACATATTTACTCAGGTTACGCTACGCCCCACGATTTTATTTTTGAGTTTGATCAATGCCCTAGATTGATGAGAAGAGTGGTGTGTTGACTGGTACCTAGGACCTACCTAATTATTTTTTGGCTTTTAGTACATTATCTACATCATTATTATCTTTCTTCATATTTTAATTTCAAGTTTTAAGGTTGTTTTTTTTTTTTCATTACTTAATATTTCTCATTCTAGTTAGTTCCATGTGGTGCTTGGAGAAAGAAGAAACACAAAATATAAAATATCTCACTTAATATTATAAAAATTGAAAAATGTGTGAAGAATTAAATTATAGATTTAATAGAATCATGTTTGCTACAATTCATTACCTCATCATTTTTTCTGCAACTTGAATGTGTATAGATATTTAGTATATAAATTTTCAATATTAAACCGTTATTATCTCTGTAAATATTAGAGAAACAGAAAAATGATGAGAAAATTAAATATAGTAGAACTAATTTTCTTAAACTTTACTTCTTATGTGTTTTTCGATTTTTTCAATATTAAGAGCGATATACAAAATTTTGTGTTTCCCCCTACCTCTAAACCCCTCCCCCCTTTTCTCCTTGCCGATTACGGTCATGCTTACCATGAAAATGCATTGTCATCGAAACTGATCCAACATCTAAAAATTCCACTACGTAGGATAAGAGGAAGTGGTTTTAATTCAGCTTGCAAGATTTAACCCAAACACATAAATAAATAAACAAACAGGTCCTAAATAAAACCATTTAAAAATTTTTCAAACCGTTTCATTATTTCAATTTTTGGGTATTTAGCTTAAGCGCTATTCATTTAGCTAAATGTATCATTTTAATATTGTTGGGTACACTATTTTATTTCTGATACATGGTGGATTTGATCCCCATCTAAGATTTGTGATTTTTCATACCAAACATTTTATGTCAAAGAATGTAACCAACGTTCAATCATATTACTGAAATATCCTTAACTCTAGTGACCTCCGTTAGTATAACATAACCGTACATACTAATAATGTATGGATAGAAGTGTTGGAAAATTTAATTTTTAGTTTCAAAATAAAATAAATTTAAAAAAAAAGTTTTATAAATAATGATTTCCTTTTAAAACTATATTGAGCTAAAAAGTAATAAACCATTTTTTTCTATAAGCTGATCAGAAGTAATATTTTATAAACACCCAATAATTTTACCTTTTAAAAATTATTCTAAGCAGCTTATAATCTCTGCAAAAACTATGTTTGAGTTTTTAGTGTAATACGCTCAACACAATTAATAAATTAACAATTTAATACAAATGAAATACAAATCTGCGTTAACAGTAAGCTTATAAATATGAATTTTAATGTTAACTATTTAATAAACTAATTAAAAACTATTAAACAATTTTTAAAATATATTTGTAGCCTAAAGCAATAATCATTTTACTTATCGACAGGAGGTGATTTAATTGATTATTTTTGAAGCAGATGGTGTATACAATAAGAAAAACTTTTTTGGAAATACTTTTAATTAAAAGAAATTAGGTGATTTATAAATAGGTAAGAAAAATGGCTGATTTTGGATTACACAGCCAAATTTCGTACTAGATAGATAAATAGATTGTATCGGCTGCCCTGGACGGGCTACACTTCTAGTGTCGTCCTAGTGTATACACTAGGAATTGGTAGCATATGCGGCTGCAGCCGACTATGATAGGAACTATGCCGATATTCATCTGGAGTTCGTGAAGGAAACTGCAGAAAATCTTCTCAAGCATAGCCGGTTACTTCATTCTTTTCCATACGCCGACAGTTTAGTCAATTAACCGCCCCATTTTTTGTTCTTAATAATTGACAAACTGCCGATGTCGGGATTTGAGCCCATAACCTCTCAGTTTCTAATAGGCATACTGCGCAGATATAACACCTTAGACCACTCGGCCACTTGGACTGGTTATTTCATGCTAGAAATAAACTTTAAATTATACTTACTCATACCCATAAACGTTTAGCCTTACTTTCGTAACTTAATATTTATGCTCTAATTTATAACAGTTACTTTACTTTCTGCAAGTGAATAGCATTTTATTATTTTATTGTTTTTTTTTTCAGTCGATTTGTCTAATACAGGGTCTCTCAAACTTTTTCTCTTATGAAATTCTTTGAGAATCCTGGAATTTCAACAGAACACATAGTTTATTTTGAAGGGAAATAATTTATATTTACAAAAGTATATAGGCCTAATACTCTACTATATTAACGAATAAAATAACATAGAATTGGAAATTATGTATTATTCTCGCAAAATTGTTTTCTGCAGAATTTAGACGTCGGTATGAACACTTAACATGTGTTGTTAAAGTTGCTTTATAATTAGATTTATGAAGAATATATCAGCAATACTGTCAACCGTATAAGGTTATTTCATTCAAGAACATTAACTGAAAAGAATGCGTAATGTTATTTATAATTACGCACACGTGACATTTTGAGTCAAATTAGTATTGTGAAAATGTCGAAAAACATTTCTTTGTTATTATCATCTTTTTGCGAAACTCTTATTGGGTCAAAATCAATAACAAATGAGATTAATGCGAAATTGTTTGTAAGAACATATTCTAAATTGTAATAAAAAACTCGGCCTTGCGCACTACTGTGCTCTAGATATATTTCGTATCCGTGCTTTATGTTCGCCAAAGAAAAATTGACCCAAGCAGAGTGATCCGAGGCCAATACCTGAACTTCAAGGGCAATACATGCAAGGTGAATATATTTCTGCTGCTAAAGTTTCTGATGTTGAAAATATATGGTTCCAACAAGATGGGGCTTTATATCCAGTCGTTTCTTTATATCAAATGCATTTGTTGATGCCGAAAGCCGAGTCGGCATAAATACTTCAGAAAAATAAAATTTTCACTTCAATAAAAGCCTTTTAGGGAAGGGTTATGATTTAGGCAATCTATATGTAGACATTAAATGTACACTCCCATTCGAAAAAATTGAACCAATCTGAATTATTAATTTTCGTACAAAACATAAAACTCCTCACTTTTGTAACGCTCTGTATAACGAATAAAATTATTATTATCTTCACCAAACATTTTTGATCCCAATAGTATTAACTAATGGTGTGTACAATGTATATATCCTTCTTCAATTTAAAATATAAAATAAAACCTATTTTGACAAAATGCAAACCCGACTTCAAAAATCAAATATTCTATAACAAAAATGCACTAAAAAGTAAAAATATAATTGCATATTCTTGTGCCAATTTTAGATCACCTAAGCAAAAATTTTTAAATATATATGTACAATTATTGTTATTTTTGGAGTCGGTGTCAGCATAGAGAAATTCACATAACTTTTGGACACCGCCTCCAAAAATAACAATAATTGTACATATATATTTAAAAAATTTTCCTTAGGTGAACTAAAATTGGCACAAGAATATGCAATTATTTTTTTACTTTTCAGTGCATTTTTGTTATAGAATATTTGATTTTTGAAGTCGGGTCTCCATTTTGTCAAAATAGGTTTTATTTCTCGCTTTTTAGTGACTTTGAAGTTCTATAACTGATTTTATTTGTCTAAATATGGGTAGACCTACCAAACAACCAACTAATTTTTAGTGCATTTTTTTATAACAGATTTTCAATTTTTTTACAAGCATTTTGTTTTTTTTTGTTAAATTGTTTTTTTTTTAGTGGTCGGTAAAAATTTCGCAGAAATCGGTTATCACATATAAAATGAGAGTTTTCCTCGATTTCCAGGGGATCCTTTCATCAGAATGCGATTTGGTGACAATGGGACCAAGCGGAAACCAAACTATTTAAAACAAAAAAAAAATTCAAAATCTGTTAATAAATGACGGAGTTCTGAGGTAACAAACATAAAAAAATAAATAAAATAAAACATAAAAAATAAAAAAAAAAATAAAAAACAAACAAAAAAAAACAAAAAATCCGACGAATTGAGAACCATCCTCGTTTTTGTTGTCGGGTTAAAAATACGGTTTAGAATACGAACAATTGGCAGATGAGTATCAAAAATTGTACTATCACAATATTTTTTTCTCAGTTCTTTCTACCTGTAAAAAAAAAGTTTTTTGTACTGATCGTAGACATGCATTTTACCATGCAGAACTTTTGTCCCCATTTTTTTAATGGAAATTTTGTTAAAAAATATTTAAACATTGTTTTTGAACGGAATAAACTTTTTTCATATTGTTTGGCTACATTCAAACATAAAAGATTTTGTAGCTTTTTAAAATAAAATTGATATTTTAGAATGGATACGTTTTTAAGTATAAAAAAGTCACAAATTTGCCCATTTTCTACCCATTTTCCAACATTATAACGATAAATCCATAATCCCGAATATTTCTATTTTAAAGAATATGAAAAGAAATTTTTTTGTTCGAAATAACCGTTTTTGAGAGCATTTATTCAATAACCAAAATCGTATCAGAATAGATCCTGGACTAATAATGATCACATAATATTAAAAAACCTTAAACCTGTTACGATGAGTCAGTCACTGTTGCGTATACCGTATTGGTATATCGAAATTGGTAATTACGGTATTATTTTGTCAAAATTTAAAGATTCTAAAATTTTTATGTTTTCAAGTTTTAACAGGGATACGCATAGGGTATTGTTCTAAAGAACTACTTTTAAGGACTCGAACCATATTTCTTAAACTTAATTAACCAGTTTTAATGTTCTGTTTTCGTCAGCTATCCGATTTTGTAAAAAAGAGCTCCCATTTGAAAAGCACAAATTGATCTTCAAACAATCTAAGTTGAAAGTTCATTCAGATCATTTTTACCAAACACGAAATCAAAATTTTCTACAAAGTGCTTTGTTTAAAATGAGCATTCTGTACAAATCTAATATGATTTATATAATTCAAAATTTCGATGTTCTCCAGTTGTGATTGTATTTAATATTAATATTAGTTTTGTTTTTGTGTGTGTAAATAAAACAAAGATAAGTGGTATATGTTTTAAGTGTGTAAAAAGAAATGGAATTAAAAAACTGAATTTATATTTTTTTAGAGAACATAAATTTTATATCCGTGTGAGTGATAAACAGAGTAAGCATTTAAAAAATATATGTAATGTAAATACATGTAAAGTGAATAATAAAAATTTTGACTGATTTGGTTCAGATTGGTCCATTTTTTGAACGGGAGCGTACTCTTCTGGAGACAAGAGAAAATTTTTAAATAAATAAATTAATATCATAAAAAAAAATTCAATAACTCCAAATAACCCCGACTTTGTAAAATAAGAGAAAAGTCGGGTTTTTTAAAGCTTCTTAGTTCTATTTCAATTTCTTCCTTTCCAAATTTAACTAGAGTTTATTATTTCTAACCAACAGGTGGTAATCTGGTAATTACTATATGCTCAGTGATTTATTAAAATATAATGTTATGAAATATTTATTTTATATTTTTACAAATATTTTTTAAATAAATAAATTACAATAATTAATTTTTTTCAATTGGATAAAATTACTTACGTTATAATAAGTAATTTCACGCGATATAATCATAAATATTATTTCAAATAGAAACTTAGCATGTGAGATACAATTAAAAAAATTAGAAACGAAAATAGTTGCAAATTACATATTATACGGAAATTTAAAAGTCTGGTTAAAAAAAAGCCACACAACCTCAGTATATAGATTATAGTGTTGCTAAATCATCTGTTCAAACCTGATTGGCCAAAGGAGAATATTGGCCAAAAAGATTTAAAAAAATACCGAATGAAATTCGAAAAATATTGATTATCAAAAAGCAAACAAGTTCGGATTATGGGTGTTTCTCAATTATCTGAGTCTGTTTCGCCCAGCATTAGCTTATAAAGCTTATAAAAACAAATGAAAAGTAAAATTGAAAACAATAGAATTATTTTTAATAACATTCTACATTTTAATTTAAACTGTAGCAACAGACAAATTATATTTATTTATAAATTTATAATAGGCTCTATGAATCAAATCAATTGCACATGCTATTATTGCCTTCGATAATAAATAAGTTTACATACATACCATTTGAAAATGCAAACGAATTATGCATGGTCATTCAACTAGCTCTCGTTCATCGGGACGATTGCAGAGTAGGGATGTTGCGGATATCCGCATCCGCAATAATCAATGCGGAGCTTTTGCGGATACGGCTATTGCTTGATTTCTTTAGCATTTCTGATTGTATATAATTCACAATGTGATTAGACGTGTTATCATTAGGATGTTTTTTTATTCATTTCAACAATTTACATTGTTTGAGTGTTTTGCCTTGGATAATCTATTTGACAAGTGAACCAACAATGCCACCACCAACGCAAAGTGTGATTTAGTCTTATTTTAAACTAGATGAGCATGTTTGAAATAAATTTCATTGTAAAATATGCTATAAAACAGGGATGTCAAAGATACGGCCGCGGGCCGTATCCGGCTCCCGGGCCGTAACAATACGGCCCGCGATCGCAATGTGTGACAGACAGAAGAATCATGACTTCACTCGATTCCTCTACGGAAGTTTTAAAATGCGCACACTACAACATTTATAAGTAATTTCGGGGCAGCGCGTGCCTAGACAAGCGAGTGAGGTAGACAGTAACGTCATCTCTTAGCAACAAGCGGAAATACCACGAAGGCTAGAATCTTCCACGCGCTTCGAGTATAGACTAGAACCTTCCTTATTGATATAAAAGGAGTACGTCGGCATGACGTTAGTCAGTTGAGTCGAGTAATCGAAGCGATACGGTCGGAGAAAGATTTTAGTTAATTTAGTTGTACTGCGACATAGTGATTGTGAAGTCCAGTGATTGTGAAGGTATTGTGCATTTGTTTGTGTTGTGCGAATGCGATATCCATAATTGCTGTGTCGAGTTCCATAATTGTTACGATTTTGGCATAATGTCACAAAAACGTAAAGTTGATAGTGAGTGCAGAGTTTTTCAGTCTAAATGGGAAATTGCATATTTTTTCATAGAATGGAAAGGTAAACCACTGTGTTTGATTTGCAATCAAACAGTTGCTGTTTGTAAGGAGTTTAACTTGAAGAGATACTATGATACGAATCATAAATCAAAATTCGATTGTTACACTGCAAAAATAAGAATGGACACATTGTCATCTTTAAAATCTAAACTTCAAGGTCAACAATCAATGTTTACTAAAGCTAATACTGAGAGCGAAGATGCCCTGAAATCAAATTATTGCATTAGAAATCGCGAAGAGATCAAAACCTTTCACTGATGGTGAGTTTATTAAAGACTGCATGTTGAAAGTTGCCGATGTTTCATTTCCATTTCAAAAGTCAATAATTAAAAATATTTCGCTGTCAAGAAACACTGTTGCTTCAAGAATAAATGATTTATCTCGAAATTTGGTTCTTCAACTGAAGGAGAAAATTAAGGAATTTACAAACTTTTCACTGGCTGTTAACGAGAGCACTGATACTGAGGATACAGCTCAACTTGCTGTTTTTATACGAGGTATTAACAGTAACTTTGAAATAACTGAAGAACTATTAAAGTGCGTCCCATTGACAGGTACTACAAGAGCAAATGATATTTATTCTGCAGTTGAGTATTTGATAGCAGAATATGAACTCGACTGGAATATACTTAGCAGCACAACTACGGATGGCGCTCCTGCCATGGCTGGCAAACATTCGGGCGTTGTAACTAAGTTAAAACAGAAAACATCAGGGAATTTTGTGGGATTTCACTGTATAATTCATCAGGAATCATTGGCATCCAAACATTTAAAAATGGACCATGCCATGCAACCTATAATTAAAATAGTAAATTTTATAAGAAGCAGAGGACTAAATCACCGACAGTTCAGGCAGTTTTTACAAGATTTGGACGAAAAGTTTTCTGGTGTCCCTTATTTTACCAAAGTTCGTTGGCTCAGTCGAGGAGTAGTTTTAGAAAGATTTTTTGCATTACGTGACCCTATTCAAGCTTTCATGTTAGAAAAAGGCAACCCAATTGATTATGACAATGACTGGTGGGTTGATTGTGCCTTTTTAGTAGATGTGAATAAACACTTGACTGATCTGAATGTAAAGTTGAGGCTGTGGGAAAATCAGGTAAAAAATCAAACTTTGGATCATTTCCCTCATTTAAAATCATTTGGCACGGTGAACCAAAATAAATTGGATCAATATTCTCAACTTCTGCAAAATCTGATCACGGAATTCAACAATCGTTTTGAAGACTTCCACAAAATGAATGAAATGGAATTCCCAATTTTCAACAATCCCTTCAATTTTGAAGCTTCACAGGCACCAGTTCATTTGCAAATGGAGTTGATAGATCTTCAATCAGACAGTATTTTGAAAGAAAAATTTAAAGAGGTTAACGCTCTTACATTTTATACACAATATTTCAAGAGTTTGGATAGCTACCCGCAATTAAAAAAGCATGCAGCACGCATTCTGTACATGTTTGGTAGCACCTATTTATGTGAGCAGATGTTTTCCGTCATGAAAATAAATAAGAACAAACATCGCACAAGACTTACGAATGAACATCTCCAATCAATTCTTAAAATAATTACAACGAATATGATACCTGACATCAATGAGCTTGTCAAAAACAAGAGAAGTCAGGTATCTGGATCCTCGAGCTCAAAATAATTACCCTCTTTTATAAATTTGATATGATTTTTAACAACCGAATATTATATACTATATAATTAAGTAAATAAAATGTTATAATAATTCAGAACATTTTTTTAAAATTTGAATCTGGCCCGCCTACACATTCTAAATTTAATATATGGCCCTCTGCAAAATTGAGTTTGACACCCCTGCTATAAAACAAACATTCTCAAGGACCGTACAACCACGTCTTTGATAATTCATTAAAATCGCTGCACCCGGAGCAGTTTAGCTTGTATAACGCAGGATTAATCTATGAACCTTTGCGAAATAGGAAACACAAACTGAAAAAGCAGTGGCATTGCTCTTTATTCAATATAATGCACCAAATTTAAATTTACATACTAAAATTTGATTATAATTTAAAGGTGATTAAAAATTATTACCATCTTTTTCCTTCATTCATGTACCAAAATGAAGTATCTATTTAAAAAAAACTTGACATAAAAATCCGTATCTGCGTCCGCTTATGTAAGCCTTAAAATATCCGCATTCGTGAATGTCCAAAATTTCGCATCAGAGTCTTGCAAAGCAATACAAAAAATTGTATTGCAGTCTTAAAAAAGTATATCTAATAAAAAAGATTAAATACAAGCTTCTATTAGTAAATAACACACTTAAAAAAGCAAAGAATAATGAAATAGATTTTGAAAAACTGGAGTTTAAATTGCATCATCATAGTCATTTCAATGAAATTTTCATTGCAAAACTTCCGTAAGCTATTTTTTAACAATTAACTATTTATACTAATTTAAAGAATACACAATTCGAATCTATTTATTTTAAGTAGAACTTAATAGAATGTTATTAGTAAAGAAATCTACAAAAGATTCGTTTTAATTCCTTAAAACGACGCATAACCTAGATTAACCAAAATCAACGTGATCGATCGGCGATCGATTGTGAAGTTAATTTGTCATAGAATGGATGAGTACAATAATATAATTCGAATTTTATGGATATTTGTGTTTCCGATTGCATTTTATTAATTTATTTTGAAAGCTTTATAGACGTGGAATTCGCTTATATTTTTGACAAGCCGTTTAAAACTAATAGTAACAATAAAGTCTGCAATTACAAAATTACAGGAAGAACAAATATTCAATTTATTTAAAATTTTCTCTTACAAACCATGTTATATATGCACGCATACTGTTTTCTATATAGAATATCATAATGGAATATAGTACGGAGGCAAAGCGCAATTCATTGAAAATTAGGTTCCTTAACTTCATTATTCTTCAACGTGTATATATATATATATATATATATATATATATATATATATATATATATATATATATATATATATATATATATATATATATATATATATATATATATATATATATATATATGTATTAATGTTTATATATTTATATATGTACGCGCTCTAGAAGCCACCGTTTTAATCTGATCGGAATGAAATTTAGTAAATGACCAAGTACATTAATTATAAGGACATAGGGAGGGAGAAACATAAAATTTTGAATATCTCTCTTAATATTAGTGAAATAAAAAAATGTATAATAAGTAAAGTTGTAGAAAATAAATACTACATTTTATTATCTGACCATATTTTGTATAACCCTGCATATTTACAGAAGAAAGATTTGATATTCATTATGTTTTATTACTATTTCATCTTCGTTTAGTCTGCGTAGCTCCTACGTAAATTTTTAATGATTTACATTGAATATGCTTGTTTTATGTAAATATATGTGTATTAATAATTATGTATTTAGTAGCAATTGAATTGGCTTACAAAGTTTACCCGAATGAACTTCTTTCACTTTCGATCGAGACGTATCACATGTGTTCACTGCTCAGCGAATTTCATAAGAAAATTTAGGCCGTACCGATGAAACGATTTCATAAAGATTTGTAACATTAAAATTGTAAATATGTCACCATGGTAAATTGATTTGATATTAATTATGATTGTTTATTCTGAGAAAATTCGCTAGTCTACGTAGCTCGAAGTGACGAATTTATTTTTTGGTAGTTACATTCTTCGCGATAAATTATTCAATTATTGATGTATATATGTGAAAAGCCTGTAAAACTAGCGTCCAACTTTAAATCACTTCAAAGTGAAATGTAAGATCCATTTGAACCTGTCGCTTATCCTCCGTACTATAGTACTCATGATGCGACTAACGAATAAGTATTAAATAAACTAAAACTATTTATAATTAATATAACAGGAACTTATTCTTTTTTTTTCGTGACGGGCGCCGGAATCTAGTTGTCAGCAACTACTATAAACCATAATATTCATATTATTTTAAGTGCATACAACAAAACATTTACATAAAGTAAGTACTTGATTGTATTTATAAAAATAAAGTTTGATTAATTATACCGACACATAAGCCACATAAAATAAACTAATTTATTTTGTAAATAACGAAGACATCAAATTGTGATAAATTAAATTGTTTTACTAACATTTTTTTTGTTCTTTTTCGTAAATGTTTGTTTTGTTTTTAAGTCTAATTAGTAAATGTTTCTTTTGTTTGAAATTAATTTTGTGTTTTAAATAACTTCAAGTATTTTACTATAAATATCTTGAGATTTTTATCTAAAAGAATTCTTTAAAAAACAAAAAGAAACAACCGTACCAAATGAACAAAAATGTCATTCAGAGTAATGGTAACAGTTTCAGGAATGAAAAGGGATATAAGGACAATAAAGTAGAGGATTAAAGAAGGTGATTTGTACCTCTTTGCTATAATAAGTCTGTATAATCGTTAATTTGACCACAAAACTTCAGTTGGAAATAACAAAAATTCAAATTACTGTCGCATGCGTTTTTATTGTCTTTATAGCTGTATCAAATCAACATGATTTTAGTAAAATTGATTACAACAAATGTTTTTTCTATGATCATAAAAAAAATATTGGTAGAAATGCCTTACCAGTAAAGAGTAAAACGCTAAAAATATCTTTCACCATTTCCTAAAAAACAATTTGTTTGAGTAAGAATACAATCTAGGTTTATTAAAAGGTCATCGCCTTACAAATTTAAGGTAACATCTTCAAAAAAATCGGACGTTCCATTATATGTCCTACAGTGTTCTGATCTTCCGACCAAACGTGACATGACGTGTTATTTTTTTAAATTATATTTCATCACAGATTTTTAGACTGAGCAAAATCGTAATGATTTTGTCTAGTTCTTGAAGAAAAGTATATATGATACAACGGGAAATAGGCAATTAACATATATTTGACAGATTTATATTTAAAAAAAAAACGAAATATAAAAAATTTAGGACAGGTTGCTACTGCATTGCCTGTATTTAAGATTTAATGTTATTAGATGGTTCAATTAAAACGGAAATTGATCATTAGGTACTGTATTTTAGCTTTTTATTGTCACAGTAATGTTAAATATATCTAACGTTTTATATTTTAAAGAATAACAAAAACATTCTTAATGTTTGAAATTAAAAGAGATCAAACATAGATGACGATAGCGTGATGACGTTTATTATTTACTTCCTCGTACGTAGCTAAAAAATCAGTTCTACACAGGGTCGGACTGGGCCGAAAGGGCCCGGGTGGCTCATCACAAGCCCGGGGCCCGGAACGGAATTATGGTAGATGGGATACTATCGACATATAATGAAATATACAAATTATTAATTATCAACTTTATATATATTACTCGCTCTGCTCGCAAGGGGTACACAGAAAATAACGTACATGAATTGTGAAAAAAGTTGAAAAAAATACTTACCAAAAAGTACTTACCATTAGAGAATTAATGGGGTGGGGGGTGGGGGGGTGGTGGATAATTTATTGGGGTGCGAATTTTTTTGGGAAAAATTTAGAGGGATTTTTTCGGGGGCGGGAGGGATTTTTTGGGGGAAGTGGGTTTAGGGTGGGACGTTTGGGGTACTGCGCATAGGTCTCATATTACCATTTTCAAGAGATAGCGACGAAAAAACGTTTTTCGAATCAACCGATTAATTTGCAGTTATTCTGCGTTTTAGGATTGTTTATCCCATTTGCGAAGGGTTTCGATGGAAAAATTTGTGTTTTTTAATAATCCTGTTATTTTAAACCTGTTCCACGTCGAATGGAACAAACTGATCTTTCTAACATGATAAGAAGTGAAAAGGTCAGTTTTAGGGATGTTTTTCGCATTTTCGGTAGAGTTGCGATGTAGATAAAGAAATTTTTCAAAATATTCTGTAAATTTGACGTTATTTCGGGTCGATTAGTGAAAATCCCATCTTTCGAGCATGTATAGAACAAAAAAACGTAATTTTAGAGGATGTTTTTCCGATTTTCCGGGAGGGGGGTTGCACTGAAAAAATTGAAGTTTTCCCATTTTTCTCGTCGGTTTGAAGCAATTTCGCGTCGAATGCAAAAAACCGCATCTTTCTAGCATGTCTAGAAGTGGGTTAGGTTTTATATAGATGAATGTGTCAATCAGTCAGTCAGCTTCACTTTTAGCATTATAGTATATTAGATTAGGTAAATATAGTTCCAATTACTTTATAACAAATCGAAAGCTAGCCAATCAACATTTTTTTTTTAAAGAAGAGAAGTTTCAGCTAAGCTGTCGATAACTCGATCGTAAAAGCTGCTATTCTCGTCATCCTTGATAAGATCCGATTCTGTGTTTAATATAATCAACGAATCCAACAGTTCTTGTCCGATCATGTCCATTTCCCTTTTTTATGAAACTTGATCTATTCTGTACGATCTTTGTATTGTGGAAAAAAGAATCAATAAATGAATTATTAATTATTATTATTATTAATAGAGAGCAAAGACTCGTTTCAATGCGCTTCAACGCTGAAAATCGTATCTATATAATGCATCTCTTAAACAATGTCAAATATCCTGTATTATGATACACGTCAAAATCGTTTGATTCGTTCAAAAGTTATCGCCGTTCAGAAATTTCTAAAACAAGTTTTAATTTTTCATTTCTAAGTATGTATGAACTATCTACTTTTCATGTAGATCGCAAGAGCCGGGCCCTAGGCTACCGTACCTACCGCTTGGCTTGTGACAAACATCGCAAGCCAGGCCCGTGGGGGGCTCGCGCACTCTAGGGCCCGGCTGGCAAACGCCACCTCGACTATATGGCCAGTCCGACGCTGGTTCTACAGCTAAAAAGTATGGTCAAGTTGGTAAATGGTCAAAATCGAACCATGTTTTGGCAAAATAGACAAAACTGCTTATCTTTGAAACCGTAATGGGCTCCACAGACGTGCAACATTGAACAGCAACATTGAAAAGCAACTAGCATGTTGCTGTGTGTGTGTACTGGTTGCAGCAACAAAACACATGACCTTGAACGGTTGCTGCAACATTAAAAATTATTTGCTATTTAGTAGGAGGAGTTAAATGTTCATATACAAAATACCTATATTGGTTACAATTTACATTATATATAATTAAATTTAATTAAATTTAAATTAAATTTTGCAAATCCTACTTATAAAACACGTTATCTGTTATTCTAATTAACCAGTCATCGTACTTCAAATGTTTATTTGCTGATTTGAAACATTTTGAATGATATGTAACAAAATAATGAATACAGAACATTTATTTTTCATACATTACATTACAAACACAATTATTATTGTTGACGTAAGTAACAACAGTTACCTTCAGTTCGCTTTTGCCTCAACGTATCCACCTTCGCGTTCCATACATGTAATTGTCCTTTTACAAAATTCTTTAAATCCACTCCTACATATCTCGGGAGTGATTTCTTGAACCGTTTCCCGTATAATCTGTTCTATATGGTCTATATTTTGAACAAAAATATACAAAATTTAATTTAAAATTGAAGTGGTCAACACATTCCTATCGAACTTTTTCAATTTTTAGCACCCTATACATTTGATGTCAAAAGTGAATAGCTGAATATTAATATTTTCGAATGCAGAGATTTTTATAAAGAATAACTTTTTTTCGTAAACATTATAATAAAAAAGTTTTCCATATGGAGCCAACTTAAGTAGTAGACACACTGTATATATATATTTTTTTTGTATATTTTTTACTAGAGACGCATACATATAAATAAACTATACAAATTAAATGAGATAGATAGAGACATGATGAGAAATGATTGAATGTTTATGACTTGAGTCATAAAATAATAAAAATTAAATTTTATGATCCCAAACTTTGGTTGCAGCGTCTGAACTGAAAATATTTTATAGGCGGAGTTCAATGTTGCTGCAACCAAGTTCTGTGTCTATTCTGTACATAAGAGATAGAACAAAAATTTAAAGACAAAAAATGTCCCTATTCTAAAAATATACAAATTTTGTTAGAAACTTTTTTTGATACGTTCAGTATATGAAACAGGGTATTTAAGCAATTAACTCAGTAAGTTGTTATTTTCTTTGGTTTTTTCTAAATTTTTTTATGAACTTTGATTGTTTAACCGACTATGTTCAAAATTGGCAAAATTACAACAATTAAACGAAAAACGGCAAAATTTGTGCGGTTTCGAGTTTTTTAACTGTCACTGTGAGAATAATGATTCTTGAGATTTGAAATTTTTTTAAAGTTAATTTTTGTAATGTAATTTTATACGTTGTAAAGTACCACGCTAGATAAAAAATAAAAAGGAGAAATAATTAATAATAATTAAAGTTAACTTAGTTACCTGGGAGAGTTTCTGTTTTGGTTTTTTGTAATAATAATAGAAGGTAACTTAGTAACCTGGGACAGTTTCAAAATTTTCAGGATTTTTTTAATATTGGTATTGACATTTGATACATCGAAATATTCATTTAATGTATTTTCTAAAAGTAATTTGTTAATTAACCAATAAATAAAGTATAATTTTGCGTTTAATGAAAATAAGTGATCATTCATAATTAACCCATTTCAATCTATTCATCACACACGTTTAATTAATCTTTTAACTTCTGTACAAATTTCATTTCAACTTTTGTATGGATTAATAACTATGAAATATCGATTTGTTTAGTTTAACTTGAATAAATAGCATTAGGAACGTAAATAGTATGTTTGTACTTTTAAAGTGTTATTAATGATCAAAAGATATTGAGCGCTTTCAATTAGCGCTTACACACTGTATACATATCAGATGGTTTATTTTAAACAATGCACTTGAAAATTTCTTCATGGAAGCATTTTTTTAAAAATTACCCGAATAAAAGCTGTTTTGTTTGGAGAAGGATATCTTTTGGCGATGTTGATTTTCACCCAGACTATGATCTTCAAGGTTATTTAAAGACCAACTTGCGTTTTTCACATGGGATCTCATTTTCTTTTACAAAATCGGATAGCTGCGAAAAAAAACCTAATGCTTTGCCAGTAGGTTTATAGTTTACAACTTCTGTTTTAAACATTTTTGTTCAATGGATTCGACTATAAAATTTACAACAGTGTACACCACTTTTGTTTGCCGTTCATAATTATGTAATAGTGGAAATATACAGTTAAATAAGTTTAACTTCAGACAGTACTTTTAGTAACGAAAATTTGTTCAGTCGTATTTTTATATAATACAGTAAAATAATATCGTATTTGAAGGTGAATTAAAAAAATGTACTTTTTTAATGTTATATAACAAATTACTTTATAAACAGAATTTATATAAATATATATATATATGTATATTATTTTTTGTTATACACTAAAATCATCATTAAATAAAGTCATGTAATGGAATAATCCATGAATAATGTCATAATTTTGAGATAATTATTATTAATAAATACTAATGTTTATATGGTTGAATACTTAAAGTGCTGAGTACTATTAAAATATTATGATGAAATTGATTTAGTAATTATATAATTAATTACATTATTCGATTTTAATGAAGCAAGTATTAAGTGTTATACTTATAACATCACAACTCAAAACCATATACAAATGTTTTACTTAGTGTACCTCTATAAATTCGTCTTAAAAAAAGTGAAAATAACAACTGTTTAAATACTCGGTATACTATGTTTATAAAAAAAAGTTTCAAACAAACATTGTTTATTTAAAAAAAAAGAAAAATTTTTCTCTTTAAATTTTTTCTATATCTTACGTTTTAGCGAATTTCCTGAAAGGAAATAGAGCTATTGGTCCCGTACCGAAGTCAAAATTTCGCAAAAATTTCTTCAAATGTCCATCGATCCTACCTAGTAGATGTCAAAAATCACCATCTGTAAAATTTATATATATATATATCTATGGACATATATACATATATATATATATATATATATATATATATATATATATCAGTAATCACTCTAGTAATCGCAGTTTTCATTTTATCGGAATGAAATTTGGTATTTGAGGCGCTTTTGGTATTCAAAAGGTCAAGTTCGTTAATGGGTAAAATCGAACAAGGGGAAGGGGCGTTTAGAGGGAAGGAGAAACACAAAATTTAACATATCTTCCTTAATATTCGAAAAATCGAAAAATTTATAAGAAGTAAAGTTGTAGGTACTAAATTTTACTGTAATTTTGTTTCTTATCATTTTTTCTGTTACACTAATATTTACAGAAATATTGACGATTTAAGATTGAAAATTAAATTCCTCACTATCTCTGTACACATTAGAGTTTGAGCAAAAATGATAAGGTGATGAATTGTAGAAAACATGATTTTCTACAACTTTATTCCTTACGCAGTTTTTGATTGTTCTTATATTAAGAGAGATATTTTGTAATTTGTGTTTTCTTTCTTCATGCCCCCATTTCCCCTTGACGCATGCCATTTATTAATAAAATTGGACTTGCAAATACTAAAATCATATCCGACATTTCATTTTGATCAGACTAAAATTGTGACCGCTAGAGAGTGATTTATGTATTCTAAGGAAATTCGCTAAGTTGAAGCAGCTCCTGCGTAACGAATTTTTTTTTAAATGGTTAATTAATTATTAACCAAAATAGTTAAAACGTTACCATTTGAAAAAAAAAATCGTTACGCAGGAGCTGCTTCAACTTCGATGGACATTTGAAGAAATTTTTGTGAAATTTTGACTTCGGTACGAGATCAACAGCTCTATTTCCTTTCAGGAAATTCGCTAAAACGCAAGTTGACCTTCAAATAACCTTGAAGGAAAAGATTAAGGTGATGCACACCTTTTCCTATTTAAATACGACAATTTTTCCCATTAATTAACTTAAATTTTCCAATACAGAAAGCACGTCACATAAAAAATTATATCCCCAACAGACTCAATTTATAGTTTTCAGTGCGCGCAAAAGTTTTAACTACGGCAGTGTATACAACGCAGACATTTTCTCAAATTTAACATCAAGTACTAATATCCAGTGTAGTAACCAGTTTAGAGATATAGACATAGATACGAGCTTTTGTAATTGGTATATAGTTTAACTGCCACTTGGCATTTTTCCATTTTCATACATTATTTTGCAACTATTGTAACATATATATTTCATTAGATATTAACATAATGTTCTTAACAATAAGATTTTTGGATTTATTCTTATTTGACTAAAATTGGAAATGCTCCAGTACCGAATATTAAGGACATACTCGTTTTGGTATCACAAATAATCTCACAAATAGCTTTTTCTTCTATCTCTTAACTTCAGACGAAGCGGTTCAAAATAACACATAAGAAATACAAAACACTTTTGAAAGTGTTTTATTGATATTCAAATTTCTAATATCGTAAGCCTTCGACGTAACATGAAGCGAGATTTTTACATTATTTTGGTAACCATATGGGTTCAAAAACAATTTGTGTGATGTGACGTAAATTTTTTGAGCGTAACAAAAATTCTAGGTTTTTATTGTCGAAATATAAAATGTTGTATTTACCTTTAAATTAACTGCTTCATGGATGTAGATTCAAAAAAGTTGAATGTTATACATCTGAAATTAATTGAAAGAATAATTAATAGGGGAAAAAAATTATTTTCTTAAATTTTAAGATTCTGTGCATGAATACTTAAATTAACCAGTAGTTTTAAATGTTATGTACGAAAAATGGTTATTTAGATAATTGTTAATTAAAACAAGTAAAAATAACAACTGAGTTAATTGCTTAAATACCCGGTATATCGTCGTGAATTTATGTAAAAAAAAGTTGTTTTTTTTTACAAAAGTTAGAAAAATGAAAAATTTTTGTCATTACATTTTTGTTCTATCTCTTATGGTTTCAAAGATGGGCAGTTTTGCCCATTTTTCCCAAACATGGTCCGATTTTTCCCATTTATGAACTTGACCTTACTTACTTTTTGCTGTAGAACACACATACAAAATTTCAGCTCGTTACCTCTTTTCGTTCTTGAGTTATCGTGTTCACAGACGGACAGGCAGACAGACGGACATGCGGAAATGGACTAATTAGGTAATTTTAGGAACACCTCAAACAAAAAGAGAAAAAAATTTTTTTCTACGATCAAGATTTTCAACTGTTACTAAGTCGGAACTAAACTACAAGGATATATTACCTTGTATATTCATATACCGGGTATAAAAACGTTAAGTTTATATCTGAAATAAGTGAAATATAACTAAGTTAGTTTCAACTGGTCCAATTTATATGAACGGGAGTATACATAATATACATAAGCAATAATTAAATTGAATATGAATATGAATATACATAAGCAATAATTAAATTTTTCTGTAATGGACAGTAATTACAGATGTTTGAAATTGTAGCAAAGTTTGTTTATGAATACTAGTTTGAAGTAATGATGAATGTAAAATTAATGTGTACCTATCTTATTAAAAAAAAGTGCCTATAAATTTACAAACGGAAGTTTTATCATGTGATATATGTTTAAGTACCCATTTTAGGCGTCCGGAAGTTTAATAAAACGTTTTTGGTATAAAATGTTTATTAAAAATGGCTTTCAAAATTTATTACACAATTTATAGTCACATCGTAATTTGTCATATTTATCCAGAAGATTAACAAATTAAAATTATTTTATTGAATAATATTAGGGTATTTTCGAATCTTCCTAACAGATGAATAGTTGTAATAAAAATTATTTTTTGTCAAAGGTTATTTTGCATCCCAAAGGTCAATAGCAGGTATTACAAAAAAATCTAATAAATGATGCATATAGAATATAGATGGGGCGAAAATTTTTCTTTTAGGACGGGTTAACTAATGCTTTATTGATTATTATACTAAATGAGATTACTTCGTTACAATAAAAAAATTCGTTACACAGGAGCTGCATCAACTTAGCGAATTTCCTTAGAATACATAAATCACTGTCTAGCGGTCATAATTTTAGTGTGATCAAAATGAAATATAATATCTGATATAACTTTAGTATTTGCAAAAATTAAATTTATTAATAACCAAAATAAAACGATATATAACGATTATAGTTTATCGTTACTATGGAAACGACAATCAAAATTTTTTACAATAAAATATATTTCATGTATTCGTATTTAACAAACACAAAATATTAAATATCTCTCTTAATATTAGTAAAGTTGTAGAAAATCAAGTTTGCTACAATTCATTACTTGATCATTTTCCTGAAAGTCTAATGTGTACAGAGATATTTCGAATTTTAACTTTCAATCTTTAATTGTAAATATTTCTGTAAATATTAGTGTAACAGAAAAATGATAAGAAACAAAATTACAGTAAAACTTAGTACCTACAACTTAACTCCTGATAAATTTTTCGATTTTTCAAATATTAAGGGAGATAGTCAAATTTTGTGTTTTCTCCTCCCTATAAATCCCCTTTCCAATCGCCCGATTTTACCCATTTTACGAACTTGACCTTTAGAATACCAAAAGCTACTCAAATACCAAATTTCATTCCAATCGGAATAAAACTGTGACCACTAGAGAGTCCACAGACATTTAAAAAAAGTACATATGTTGTATATATATATATATATATATATGTATATATATATATATATATATATATATATATATATACAAATTTTAGCGATAGTGATTTTTAATATCTAATAGGTAGGATCGATGGACCTTTGAAGAAATTTTTACGAAATTCGAACAATGTTACAAAAACTATAGCTGCATTTTCTTTGGAGGAAATTCGCTAAAGAGTCGCAATTTAATTTTCAATAAATTAAAGAATTATTTTTATGACATTACGTACACATTACGTTGCCACTGTTACATTACTTCCAACTACCTCAACTAATCGACTATGCAGTATATCTATGCAGTATATATCGTAAAATAACCGGAATACACAATTCGAAACAAATAAGAACCAATAAAAAAAAAACCTAACCATGTCAATCTGACCAACTTGGGGGTTTTATCGAGCACGTGTATTTTAAACTGAACGGAAGATGAAGTCTTAGAGAACACCAACCAAGCAAGATTCGGAACTCATACATGGATTTTTTTAAACAAATATCTTACAAATATATAAAAAAAACAATTAGCATTACAATCAAAATAAACTCTTTGATACCGTTATTTGTGTTTAAATCTGTGTATACAATTAACTATTGTCTTGTTCCACACACAATATCTATCATACCAAACACAAAATATCATTTATAAAATAATCAAGATGTTGTGTGATCTCATGCTGTGGTAAAACAATTAAACTTGTAACGTTTGTATACAAATTAAACAAACTAATGTCAATCGAAATGATGATGGTGGTTTTATTTCCAAGATGTAATTCTTTGTTCAAAATAAGACAATCATAATATATTTTTATACCAAATCACCATTATTTATATTGACGTGTCTATTATCACGCCATAGTGTGCTTAACAGTTTTACCTCTATATATAGATAGACCACTAGCAATCCCCATCCTGTCTTACCGCTTTCACAGTGGTAGAGTTGACACAAATAAACTTTCGCAGGTCTGTCAACCTGGAACCCGACTTTAACGGATTAACACCAATTTTGAACTGAATAAATTACAAACCCTACAATAGGGAATATGCATGCAAATTTTTTTTCACTTCAATTGAAGCATGTTTACTTGACAAATATCAAGGTAAAATTACTTTTTAAATAACTTTAAAAATAAGCGAAATATGAATGATTGAAATTCCCGATTAGACAAAGAGGGTGATAGCCCTCCTCTTGATATGTTATGTGGCGTCATATTAAAATAGACGTAACCTTTCACCATTTAAAATAGACGTAAAACTCCGTTTTTAGTACTTTTGCAAGAAAGAGACAGATAATAATCTTTAAAAGCTTATAGCTTCCTTGATATTTGTCGGATTTTAATTTGGTTTTTAAATATTATTACAGTATTAACAGTATTTTCATATTCTGAAAATAAATGTGCAAAAAAATTTTCATGCGTATTCCCTATTGATTGTAGTAAGCTTCATTTATTTGTAATAACAAGATTTATCAAAATAAAACAATTAATTGTGGTCAAATAAAAGATAATGATAGTATCGTGAAAAAAAATAATTGGAGTATTTTTAAAACCGTATGAAGTTTACTCTAATAAATGATTGAGAAGTAGTTCCCGCCAGCAGTATATAGGTCTGTGCACTGACCTCTATACACTATGTTTAATTTACATCTTCGTATCATAGATCCCACGAGTATGAGAGAGTACATATCTACATATACATTAAGCAATGTGTATGAGAAGGAGGTCTTATATGTTTGATGAACAAGCATATTTTTCATAACTGTTCGAGTGGTCACCAACCACTCAAACCTATAAGACCTCCTTCTCATACGCATTGCTAAATGTATACATATGTACTCTCTCATACTCGTTATGAATATTATTCACTATTTTCAAAAATATTCTTGTTTATCAAACCTATAAGACATCCTTCTCATACACATTGCTTAATGTTTTTGTACATATGTACTCTCTCATACTCGTGGGATATATGATACGAAGATGTAAACTAAACAGACGGTATATGGATAGCTGATACTATAGTCCGCCATTAGCACCTTTAGAGCATACAACATCGCCACTCTACTGAGGGAGGAACTAAAATGCAGCTCACTGCGCTTGCATGCCCATGACATGTTTTGTTTAAGTTAGTTCTCACCTCAATATTGTCAGGCGCTGTCTTGACCGAGCATGGATTTTTTTGGATAAAACTACAATAAACTACAAACGATTCTAGAAATACTCGAATAATTTTCTTCAAAGTATTCAATAAAATTTAGCTGATATTTTGATAAGTATCAGCTATCCATATATAGAGGTTAGTGAATATCGGCATAGCTCCTATCAGAGTCAGTGCATAGAATGTAAAGAAGGCTGGTGGGAACTAAATCCTCAATCATTTGTTAGAGTAAACTACATACGGCTTTAAAAATACTACAATAATTTTTTCACGACCACAATTAATTGTTTTATTTTGATGAATCTTGTGGTCTAAGATCCGGCATTAGTGAAAACCTTCCCTCATCTGTTAATTGAATGAAATAATTTTTAAAAGGCAGGTAACAATATTATAAATATAGGAGTACAATGTCTGCCACCGTAGTCCTGCTGCCTATATCATATTAATTAATTAATTAATTAATATGATATCGTTTCTTTGTTTGTTGCTCGAACAAATATATTTGTGTCTCTCTCTGCGTAGAACACATTTTTTGAAAATTTTATTACTGTGATATTATAAAATATATTTTATATAATAAATATATAATTAAATTATTTGCAGCCTATATAAAAAAATTTTTAAGTAATAAAATTTTCAAAAAATGTGTTCTACGCAGAGAGAGACACAAATATATTTGTTCGAGCAACAAACAAAGACACTATATCATATTAATTAATTAATTAATTAATATGATATAGGCAGCAGGACTACGGTGGCAGACATTGCACTCCTACATTTATAATATTGTTATCTACCTTTTAAAAATTATTTCATTCAATTAACAGATGAGGGAAGGTTTTCTAATGCCGGATCTTAGACCATTGTTAGTATACAAACAAACGAAGCTTACTACAATCAATTGTAGGGTTTGTAGTTTATTCACAACATGACAGATCTCAATTTCGCATTTATAATATTCGGAGTTTTACCGTAAACTTTTATGAAGTTCAAAAATATCTAAAACGCCTATCTAAAATAGACGCCTAGAAAAAATTGAGCATCTACAAGCTCAAATTATTTACTCAACTTAATTAACTCTATTTAACAATTTTTTTTATTGTTCCTTCATTTGTTAAATGAAAGTGGCTTGATTAAGTAAGTAATGTGATAGGATTAAAAAAAAAGAAAATTATGTTGGCGTGGTACTAGACACGAACTATTAATATTAGATAAATGATTTATACGATTTATATACCTATTGTACTATTAAACGGTATGTTACACTTACGTTCTTAGGCATATCAACAATAGCCAGTCATGTGCAAAAGAAAACAAAGATTATAGCACGGCTTAATTATGACGAGTCTACCAACTTTTTTTATTTTCGAAATATCTCGTAAGTGTGACATTTCCTCAGAAATTTTGCTGAAAAGCGTAAAATTAATGATGTTATAAAATTATATGACCAACATGTTTTCGATAATTTTGCTCAAGATAATTTTTCGGTATTTCACGCGTCTACCACCTAAAACAAGTTTACGCTTTAGCGGACGTTTCACGAGAAAATGCCTTACGTGAGATTTTTCGCAAATAGAAAAGCTGGGAGACTCACCATAATTAAGTCATGTATGAAGTGTTAGTAGTAGTAGCATAGGAAAAGCCGAAGCCTTGCAAGTAGGCCTTTTTAGGCTTTTTCTACCGACTCTAAAGAACAAGGAATTTGTATGTAGACTAGGAATTGGCAGGTTGTCGACTGCAGCCGACTGCATGCCGATATTTATCTGGAGTTTGTGAATGAAAACTGCAGAAAACATTCACAAACATAGCCGGTTACTTTCGTTCTTGTCCATACGCCGACAGTTTAGTAAATAAACCGTCCCCTACGATCAATATTTTCAAGCGTTACGAATTTGGGACTAAACTTAATATACCTTGTATATTTACATATACTGGGTATAATAGTTTGGTATCGGAATAAGTAGACATAACAATTCTTACGAAAATGTTTGAGAAACTACCAATAGATGTCATTTCAGCCACCAGCTGTGTTATTATTATTATTAAAATATGTTTTTAATAACACATATTATTAAAATAAAAAAATAGTTTTAATAAATATTTTCATCTTTTTTAATTAAATGTAGGTGACGTCAACTTAAATTGAGTTAATTAACACAAGAGCACATATGTTGCTTTCCTGTTTAATTTTTTTCTATCGCTATCTTTTTGCTTGACAAGTGCATTTATATTATTTAATTAATATGAATATTTTATTATTATCATAACAAAATAAAATACAATTTATATAGTTCTATGTGACCATTTATTTTTATAGTTTGTAGTAGACATAGTGTGCTGAATTCATGAAGTATAGACAGACACTAAGATTATTCTGTTCTCCCATAATCTCAGGAGCGGTTTTTAGTTAGATTCTTCTGTTCTTAAATTATGTGTGAATAAGTAAACCATGCCCTGATCCAAATAATATTTTATATAATTTATTTATTGTATGATATATTCATTACAATCATTTTGTTTTTAATCGGAACATTGCCGAAAGTTTGCCCATTCTAGGATTGAGCCTGTTGGTGTAAATCTAAATCCGTCACAGCATATCTAAGTTATATTAAGTAAGATTATAAGTAAATATCGGATCAAAGTTATTCGATTATACTTTGGAGTTTACTCCTTAAAAACCGATTTTACATATAAGCGTCCGGTATTGAAAAAAATATATGAGCAGTAAAATATAGTGATAGAATGACCTCGTTACGTTTTTTCAGTCAGTCAGTCAGGTTCATGACTCGCTGTATAAGAGTCGTACACAGGTTATGCTGTGTACGTCTTTTACTGCACTCAGTCAGTCAGTATTAATATGGTATATATTGTACATAATATGAACATGTGCGCTTTCTATTTATTAGACATTTAATTATTAGTGTAGTTTATTTACATAAATATTTTAAAGTTTCGATAATTAACATTATTATTGTGGATTATTAATATTGATAATTATATTCACATAATGTGAGGTGAAAATTATATAAACTATGAAAGAAACTGGTGTAGATAATACTGCCGGAACATCCGATAAACACGTGGGTGCTAGGTAGGTTATAATTCATGTATTAATATGATATATATTGTACATATGAACATGTGCGCTTTCTACTTATTGGACATTTAATTATTAGTGTAGTTTATATAAATTTGCATGAGCTAGCCCTATAATTAAATATTTAATTTAGTATGGACAATATATATGGGGCAAAGACAATCGTTCTTAAGGAGTAAACTTCTCTCCTAGGCATGGTAGGACCTTGTAGTTGGTGGAGAGGCTTAAGTGCATCGATGAAGGACTATGCTACGCCGTCGGTAACTATGTTACTGGCAGGAATACCCAAGCCGGACAGGATAGCTTGGAGAAGCACGACCAAGAAACCATGCAAAATAAAGCCCAAGCTACGGTGCGAGGCATTGCGGCCAAAAATCTAGCCGAAGGCTAGGACAGCAGGGTTAAATGCTGTCATAAACAATCCCTTTGGAGCGAACTGGCGAACTTCACTCTATCAATACCCTCCCCATCAAGGAGCCGATGGGGTAGTACACGGCCCATTTTAAACGTGAGACCAAAATGGAAAAATACTTTAAAAATAATAATAACTCTGGGGCTTAAATCCCCTCAAAAAGTGAATAAACCGCGGCTGCACAAACAAACCTCGCCGAGACACAAAAAACTGCCGATAAGCTCCAGAATCCTTTTCTGAAGGTGGAAAGAAAAAATATCTCGGGTGCAGCTCGGAGAACAGCATCAGAAGAGAAAGCCAGAGCTGAGGAGAAACCGATTCCTCCGACAAAGAGGAAAATCCAGGAAAAGAAATTGAGATCTGAAGATGGGACTCCTAGCCCGAAACAGATCTCGAAAAAACGTAGAAAGGGGGAACAGGCAAGTGGTATTAATACCTTTGCTGAAACCGCCGCTACAACAAATACATTGCATTGCGGGGGTATCCTGAGATCAAAATGACTCAGGAACAATCCCTCATTAGCCAAGAGCTCGTTGAGGGCCCATAAATCGGGGTTGCCACCTGGACAGGGGGTCCCTCGTTGTGCGGTGCATAGGAACAACAGCTATAAACTGGCTCATGGAGAACGTCTCGCATATCAGACTATAGAACGGAGCGGAACTTGTCGCCGGGGATGCAACAGCCCTGATGAACACATTAAAAGTTCTCCTGTATGCTCCCCAGATCTATAACTCCGTTGAAACGGACAAATAAATCAAAACTCTTGGAGCGAAGAATGCAAACCTGCACACTCAGAAGTGGCGATTTATCAACAGCACGAGGACCAATGTGGGACACACAATCGTGCTGGAAGTGAGTGCAGCGGACCACTGTCAACCTTAGACCACTGAAAACATCAAAGGGAAAAAAGAATGTCGGATATTCCGATGAACCATATTATTCTTGGACTAGGAGATACTAGAGGACAAATTATTTACGATAAAACTTCGGAGAGACCCAGAACTTGCATTTATGCAAGAAAGGACACCAATGTCTTCTGTGATTGACTTTCTGTGATCTTACAGCCGTAAAAGTAAAATACAACATGGGGAACGGAACTGGAGTGGTAATCATCGCTTCGGTCTACCTACCCCATGATGCATCTACCCTACCACCATCAACAGAGATGGACCGATCCAGTATTGTGAGGCAAAAAGCCACCAACTGATCTTGGGATGTGATGCTAACGCTCATCACACTGCATGGGGAAGTACAAACATAAATACAAGAGGTGAGTACCTCTTTGATTATGTCATAGCTTAGGATATAGTTAAACAACTTAGGATATAGTCAATCAAGGCAACAAGCCGACTTTTATTAACAAAGTTCGGAAGGAAGTCATTGATGTAACACTGAGCACTTATGAAATCAGTGGAAAAATCAAGAAATGGCTAGTATCCGATGAACCATCTGCATCGGATCTCAGACAAATCTATTACAATGTGGAGGTGAAAACGGACCAATGTAATATACATTATCGGGATCCGAGAAGAACAAATTGGGAAGGATATAATTCGACACTAAAGTTCAAACTCGCCACAATCCCGTAAAAAGTTAAACCAGTATTGGGTATTGAGCTTACTGCAACTGATCTTCATCATGCAATAATTAACTCCTTCCAAGAAAACTGCCCGGAGGTCTCAAAAGACATCAGGAAGTCAATTTGTTGGTGGAATGAGGGCCTAAAGAATCAGAGGCGAAAGATTCGCCAGCTATTTAACTGAGCAAGGAGGTTGGGGAACTGGGTAATTACCATGAAGCCCTTACCGAATACAAAAGGTTTTTGAAGAAAGCCAAAATGGACTCATGGAGAAAGCTCTGTCATGATGTTGAAAACACAACTGAGTGAGCAAGACTACATCGTATCCAGGCGAAGAAACCCGCTTAAAATCCGGGGTCACTTCGTAAACCCGATGGTGAGTATACTAGCTCCGCGAAGGATACACTCGAGTCACTGATCCGGATTACTTTCCCGGATTCGGTGGCAGTGGACGGTGAAAATCCTTCTCAAGAGCAGCTTAACTAGGGTCTCCCACCAACTGGCGACGACTGGAGAAGAGCTGCGATTGCCATTAACTCATTCGACCCCTACAAAGCACCGGGACCATATGGGATATACCCAGTGCTTTAACAAAAAGCAGCAGAGCATCTTTTAACTCTGCTTGGTCATATATTCAGGGAAAACTTGGCTACGGGTTATATACCAACAGTATGGATGCCGGTAAGAGTGACCTGCTTGCCAAAACTGGGGAGGCTTAACCACTCCACGGGAAAGGACATTAGACCAATTAGTCTGTCATCGTTTCTACTGAAAACGATGGAACGACTAATAGGATTTCATTTGGCTCAGGGGGCATTGTCGAGAAATCCACTTCATGCCAACCAACACGCGTATCAGGTGGGAAAATCCTGTGATTCAGCCCTCCACAACCTGATATACAGGATTGAGGAGGGATTCGCAAGGAAACAAACCACCTTGTGCGTTTTTCTTGACATAGAGGGGGCATTTGACAATGCCTCTTACAATTTCATGGTTGATTCTGCAGATCGGCACGGAGTAGAAGACACCTTTTGCAGGTGGATAAAATCTATGCTGATAGGAAGAAGAATCAGCCCTCCACAACCTAATATACTGGATTGAGGAAGGATTCAGCCCTCCACAACCTAATATACAGGATTGAGGAGGGATTCGCAAGGAAACAAACCACCTTGTGCGTTTTTCTTCACATAGAAGGGGCATTTGACAATGCTTCTTACACTTCCATGGTTGAGTCTGCAGGTCGGCACGGAGTAGACGACACCTTTTGCAGGTGGATAAAATCTATGCTGATAGGAAGAAGAATACAAACTTCCCTCTTGGAGAGTCTGTCATTGTGAGAGCCACAACATGACGGCCCGATAATCGATTTTGGACATTGAAAACATAATCTCTATATTAAATGAGTATATTGTGCAACAAGTGCGGTAAGTTGGCTTTTGCCCACGAGAACGAAATTGATCCCAATCGCTGGAGTGGGCCACTCGTTGAGGCACGAGTTGCTGATACTATTTCGTATAACTCATGCGGAAGAAGTACTATTTTAGCACCCGTTTTTTCGTGCGGTAAATAGTTATTTGGCAATTTGGAATACTTATCGCACGCAAATAGTCACATAGCTATTTATCGCCTGAAAAAGCGGGCACTAAGATAGTACTTATCCCGCATGAGTAATAAAAAATATTTTATCGTGTATCCCTAGAGTAAAGAAATGCATTATAGAGAGTAAATTATTATCGCGTTTAAGATAAGAATGATAATTCCGAGCATACTTTAGCTGAAGTTGTATAATATATGCATGTGTATTGTGTACTGTCGCAATATGGTAAATAAATTACTTTTAGTTATGATAAAAATCTGACTGCAGAGCAGACAATAAGTAATATAAAGAAAATCGTTATTTAAAAAACATAGTGCTATTTTTATACACTCGCATTGTAGCATATTTTTTAAATTTCTTAAAAAATATTTTGGCAGTCATGCCAAGTGCAATATTTAACACCTATTACTGGTTTAATGTGTAATATGTGAAAAAATCGTAACATATGTAAATATAAATTCTTTTTATTAATAGTTCAGAGAATACAGACAATAAAAAGGCCAAACTTTGGAAAAATTCCCGAAAAGCTGGATTTTTGCATGAATCTTCCTTTTGTGGTTCTAAACAAAAATTCCCGTCGACACTTGTGCCACTAAAAATATTACTCGAGGTCCGAAAAAAACGGTTTTTGCGAAAATATAGGTAACGGTCACTTTTATTGAAAAAATAATAGTTTAATAAAATTTTTAGCTTAAGATATTGTTTACAAGAAACGTAGCATGACTTTTTTCGTAAGACTAACGGTTTTTGAGAAAATTCAACTTCAAAAGTTTGACCCTAGTGGCACACCTAGCGATTGGGCCTTTTAAGGTTTTGTTTCGAACCACTAAAGTGCCATTTTAGTACCATGTCTCTATTCCCTGTGTTATAAAGCTTGATTTTATTATAAATCATATTGAGCTTTGAACATCCAGTGATTTTTTTAAATTTTTATATTTAAAGCCTGAATTTGAATACGTTGTACTTGTAGATTTTCACTTAAATACAAAATTTTAGAAACTATGGACAGAAACTCGTTTCGAGATCAGAGATTCCATACTTTTGATGTTAAAAATTCCAAACGGATAATACTTTTTAGTTAATACAATAAAAAATTTATCTAAAATATATTTAAAACTACGGTTTTCTATTCGACCGAAAACACAAGCGCATAAATTAGTAGTAGTAGTAGTAGTAGTAAAGGAGAGGAAATCGAAGCCTATAGAAAATCAGGCTTTCTTCCAACTTTCTTCTCACTGAAACTTGAAAACGCGGATTCATTTTAGATAATTAGAAAGAACTAATTTATGTCTAGTGTCTGTTTAACATAAACAAAACCATATTTTTTTTAACTGTACTAAAAGAACGATATCTGACAGTGTAAATTTGTCTCAAAAACGGCATGCGAAAAAAAATATTTTTGACAAAAATTTTCAAAACTCATTCAGCTGCTGAAACGTACAAACAGTGGCATTGTTACAGATTTTGTTAGGAAAATGCGGTACCTTGAATATCAATCATAATAATAAAAGTCTTAGTTTTCCATAAGATGCGAGGTTTTATTTAATAAAAACTCCGTGATCATCCGATATTTAGAAGTATCGATTGCTTCTAGAAGAAATTAAATCCAAAAAATCTGTGTAAAAAATTTTTCGAATCATAACGAATCATAATAAATATAAAATCATGTTACCATGGAGACAAAAGTAAAATTCATTATTATAAGTAGTAGAATATTATAATCTGAAATACTTATCAGTAGATAAATTTTATTAAAAAATTTTCCTATATTTTACTAATATTAGGAGATATTCCAAAAATATCTAGAACACAGAGATTATTTTTCATTTTTTCTACTCCGATATATCAAATAACTGCAGACAATTGATGAATTGTTTAACCGATTTTAAATAAAATTGTCGGTTGATACTTAGTGATAAGAGGTAAATTCCCGTTCATAAAAATTGAAATAATAAATAACATTCTAAGCGTACATATTACTAAATATATGTAAAATATTATACACTATTATATCTCAAATTTTGCCTCTATTCCTAGAACATTTGTTTGTATTTTATAAATACGTATTTCGACTACAATGTAGTCATCATCAGTGTGAATTAGCTAATCGTAACTATCTCTGGGATATGGATTCAGAGATATGTTGCTTGTTGATAATTTGGTGCGTGTCTCACCAAATTAGCAACAAGCAACATATCTCTAAATCCATATCCCAGAGATAGTAACGATTAGCGAATTCATACTGATGATGACTACATTGTAGTCGAAATACGTATATATAAAATACAAACAAATGTTCTAGGAATAGAGGCAAAATTTGAGATATAATTTCAAAAAAACCTGGAGTTCTCTTTGATTATTTTAATAATCTTTATTATACACTATGTTTAATTTACTCGTATCATAGATCCCACGAGTATGAGAGAGTACATATGTACATATACATTAAGCAATGTGTATGAGAAGGACGTCTTGTAGGTGTGTGTTGGACGATATACTTTAGAGTTTAGATGACGCTTGTGGAGTGGGTTTTTTTTTTAAATAAACAGATCAGTTGTTATGATTTGTTACTTGACCCTCTCGTGAGCGGTTTGTCGTACCGGTCAGGCTTGTGAATTGTGATGATTTTGGGGGCTATGCCAGCGGTAGATAGTATAACACTATCTACTGGTAGGGACTCCCTTGCTGGAAAGGTTCCAAATGAACAATCAGACTAAGACTCACGAGGCCAACCCAAGCCAAGGTGGGAGACATCGTGCCGAGGGCTGAATGGTATGGGGTTGTAAAATATGTGTGCCATGAACGATTCCTTTGGGGAACCTGGGGGCACCCCATAGTATTGAACCCCTTACCCCGGCATGCAAGGCTCTGCCGGGGTGGACCTCATTTCCTATGCTAATCGTGGGACCTAATATGGACTCTAAAAAGAAATTTAATTTTAAAAAATTTACGCGGGAAAATACCGCTACAGACCTCGTTGATCAGATGGAGCATGAGCTCTATCCTGTGAACGAGAGCAGGGTTGTACAACCGGGCATACGACCGGGCAACCGTCCTAAGAGGCAGAGAAGCCGTGGGGAACAGGGAGCAAGAGGAGGCGGGCACTCCAGCTCCAGTACCTCATCGACAGGCAGAAGCACAACTTCTGCGTCGAAAACTTCCACCTCGGTGGAAGAAAAGACACCAGGAAGGCAGGTGGGCACTGGGCACAGCCAACCTAGAGGTAACGGGGAGAAGAGATCTCTTCTACCCCCGAGCGGACAGCCTGGGGCAATTGATGACCCACTCCGAAGGGGACTGAGTGGAGCAAAGTGCAAGTGGTACCTCCGATTCCTCAAACAGGGCATGGCCCCTGAAGAGGCTAGGAAGGCGGCCCTTGAGCGGGAGGCTCCAAAAATCTCAGCCCCGCCCAGAGCACAGAAACGAGGTGCCTCGCATGTCACACCTCCCCTCAGGGAGAGTATTAAGAAAGGCCGAGCCGGGGACCTTCCCTATTGCTCGCAGGTGAAACCCATGGGGAAGTATTCGTCGGCACTGAGCAACACCAAGGTGGCTCTACTGCCGGAAGGGTACCCAGGGCGATACCTGACCACCGAACAGCAGACTTCGGCAGAGCAAGCTCTGGTTGAAGCCATGCTAAAAGCAGAGAAGCCCTACGTTGGGAAACTAACGTTTGAAAATATCCGGTTCCTTAGTGGTATGGTGGTCATCACATGCAAGACCCAGGAAGCGATAGAGTGGCTTCGGGAGCAAGCGCCCAAGCTACAGAACTGGGATGGACCGGAGTTGAAGGTCGCCGTGGGGAAAGATATACCCGCAGGTGAAACCATCAGTATCTTCTTCCCAAGAAGCGCAGGCATGGACACTGCGACTCAACTTCGTCTCCTTGAGGTGCAGAACCCGGACATCCGGGTAGCCCTTTGGAAGACGCTTAGCACAAAGGAGGATGTCAAGGCCACGGGGCAGCTGACCCGTTTTCTTATCGACAGCCTATCTGCGGAGAAGATAAGGGAGCAGGGCTACCAAGTCCATTACAGATTTGGAGCGATCCCTGTTCATGGACTGAAGATGGGCAAATCTGGCAGAGTAGAGCAGGAGGAGGAGGCTCAACTCACCGGAGCTCCAGAGATGGAGGTGGAGCAGGTGGCACGCGAGGAAGAGCTCAGCCTCGATCCTTTTCTAGCAGCCCCGGAGGGAGAAAAATTACTCTCAGACGGGGAGGAGAGGAGACTCCTTGAGGAGGGAAGGGCAAGCCCTTCCTTCCAAAAGGAACAATGATTAAAAACAACACCACCAGGGTTGCCCAACTGAACGCCCACCACTCCAAGGGGGCATATTCAGTTATAGCGAGTCTCTTCGCTAGGCAACACCTGGGAGTCGTTGTGATCCAGGAACCCTGGATCTACAGAAGTCAGGTAAGAGGACTGAACTGCCGCGATGCGACAGTCATTTGGGACAAAAAGTCAGAAATACCGAGAGCTTGTTTGCTAGTTCGGGATCAGTTAAACGCTGTGTGCATTTCAGAATTTGTGACGAGAGACCTGGCTACTGCGCAGATAACCCTGCAAATGGGGAGTGTACCCCACAGACTGGTCATCGCATCAGCATACCTAGCCGGAGACAAGAAGGTACCGTCAAATGCGGTCAGGAAGCTAGTGGATCACTGCAGCAAGCATCGCCTGCCTTTGATCATCGGCTGTGATGCCAACGCGCACCACGTAATATGGGGCAGTTCCAACTGCAACAAAAGAGGTGAGTCTCTCTTAGAATTCTTACTAGCATCCAATCTCGAAATCCTAAACGTAGGCACAACGCCAACTTTCGTAACAAGAGCTAGAGAAGAAGTGTTAGATATCACTCTGTGTAATCTGTCGACGGGGCAATGGGTCAGGAGATGGAGAGTTTCGTCGGAGCCATCCCTGTCTGACCATAGAATCATTCAATTTGAACTAGAAGGGGTCACCTCGGGACCTTGTGGTATCAGGAACAGGAGAAAGACCAATTGGAATAATTACGTCAGCAACTTGGAAGGCAATCTAAGGTTAGTGAACTCCAAAGTCAGGGAACCCCTGGCACTGGAACAGGCTGTTGACGAACTTGATAGGGCAATTATGGAGGCATATCGATCCACTTGCCCACTGATCGTTAACAAAACCAGATGCCTTGGTGGAATACCGGTCTCTCGAGGCTCCGTATCGAGACTCGCAGGCTCTTCAATAGAGCAAAACTGTGTGGAGATTGGGACAGTTACACGACAAAATTGACCGAGTATAACAAGGAGATTAAGAAAGCTAAACGGAACAGCTTCAGAGTGTTTTGTGCAGGCATCGCCACTGTCCCTGCAGCGGCCAGACTGCACAAAGCTTTATCCCGAGACACTCAATCCGGGGCACAAGCACTCAAAAGGCCGGATGGAAGTTTCACGGAGGACGAGGAGCAGAGGGCTCTTCTACTCATGGAGACTCACTTCCCCGGTAGTTCTCCTACTCAGGGGCAGGAAGATTTGAGGGCTCCATGTAGAGCGACTAAAGAGAACTGGAACAGGGCTGCAGAAGTATGCACCCCTGGGCGTTTGAAATGGGCAATTGACACATTTCAGCCTTTCAAAGCAGCCGGAGTAGATGGCATCTTCCCCGCCCTGTTACAACATGGGCAAAAGGAGATTTTGCCTCATCTCCTCCGGATCAGTAGAGCCAGCCTGGCGCTAGGGCATATACCTAGCCCTGGAGAAGGGCCCGAGTTACTTTCATCCCCAAAGCGGGAAAGAAAGACCAGTGCCATCCGAAGTCTGTTCGACCCATCAGCCTTACATCGTTTTTCTTGAAAACGGTGGAAAAGGCGGTGGACAGTTGCATCCGAAGTCAGGTGCTGGAGAAGAGGCCTTTGCACCCCAACCAGCATGCGTATAGGGCAGGCAGGTCCACAGAGACGGCCCTCTACGAACTAACGACCGCAATAGAGCGGGGCTTTGATGCGAGAGAAACGACCATGTGTGCGTTTCTTGATATAGAAGGCGCTTTTGACAATACCTCACATGAGGTAGTCAAAGCATCCCTGGAGAAACGGGGGGTGGACGTCACGATATCCAGATGGATAGGCGAGATGCTCGCTTCCAGAACTGCCGAAGTGAGGGTGGGGGAGAGAACCATCCGGGTCGGCACAACGCGAGGCTGCCCACAGGGAGGGGTCCTATCCCATTTACTATGGAGTCTTGTAGTAGATAACCTGTTGCACGGGCTCACGGATCAAGGCATTACCTGCATAGGATATGCCGATGATATCGTGATCCTGGCAACAGGGAAGTTTGAGAGCACGGTGCGTGACCTCATTCAAAGAGGGTTAAACGCTACAAGAAAGTGGTGCCAGTCAGTGGGGCTGAGCGTCAACCCAGCCAAGACCACTGTGATGATATTCACCAAAAAAAGGAAACTCACGAGACTCCAAGCACTACACCTTGGTGGCGAGGAGTTGGAATGGAAGCAGGAAGTTAAGTACCTAGGCATTACCCTAGATTCTAAGCTACGGTGGAACCAACACTTGGAGGAAGTTACCTCCAAGGCGACCAGAGCCCTCATGGTGTGCAGACGAATCGCTGGCAAGTCCTGGGGATGTACACCAAGAATCCTGCGATGGATGTACACCATGATGGTAAGACCAGTCATCACCTATGGAGCGGTGGTCTGGTCAAAGAAAACCGAAATCGCTAGAGCAAGGCAAGGACGCGCTAGAGTACAGCGTCTGGCATGCCTGTGTATCACAGGTGCCATGAGGTCATGTCCAACGGCTGCGATGGAGGTCATACTGGACCTCTCTCCCCTGCATCTAGCAGTGGAGGGTGCAGCACAGAAAGCGTTGCTAAGAATAACGGGAGGCGAAAAGGCCTATAGGAGGGCTATTACGGGTAACAAGCCCCTAACCTCTTTGTTAGACCTACCCCGGGATAAAGCAAGTAGGAAGTTCAGCTTCGATAGGAACTTCACTACGGAGCTGAGCAGTAAGCAGGAGTGGAATGGGGAGGACATGTACTTCCTCAAGCCACATACCATAAAACGGTACACTGACGGGTCAAAGACCAACGAAGGCACGGGAGCGGGTGTATTTGGGCCTAGAACCAGATACTCTGAACCCATGGGGAGGTTTCCCAGTGTTTTCCAGGCGGAAGTTCGTGCAATAACCAGGTGTGCTGAGTTCAACCTGAGCAGGAACTACAGGAAGCGGGACATAGTGATCCTCTCTGACAGTCAAGCTGCCATCAAAGCACTAAGTGCATGGATGGAGTGCAATTCCCACACCATCAACTCTAAGATGGTGTGGGAATGCCTAGACCTGCTAAACAGGCTAGGCAAAGAGAATGACGTTTCTCTGAAATGGGTGCCAGGCCATGCAGGAATTGAGGGGAATGAGACTGCTGATGAACTGGCAAGGAAAGGGTCGTCAGAGCCTTTCATAGGACCTGAGCCGTCCTGTGGAATAAGTGAGGCCTACCTCAACACAGCCCTCTGGAAGGCAGAGGAAGAAGAAAGAAACAAGCTTTGGGAAGATTCCCCAGGGCTGCGGCAGGCCAAGATCCTTCTCGGGCAGTATAACCGAAAGAGATTCGAAACCTGCATTAAGCTCACAAAAAATGAGTTACGAATCCTAACGGGCTTTCTCACCGGGCATTGCCGGCTGAATGGGCACCTCCGAAAGATGGGAATCATCAATGACAGCTCATGCAGGTTCTGTGAGCTGGAGGAAGAAACTCCAATTCATCTCCTACCTGAATGTGAAGTGGCACGAAGACGGGCTGCTTGTTTCGACCAGTACCTACTCCAGGAGGATGACTTACCATCCCTGCACCCCACCCAGATCCTCAAATTCCTCCGAGAATTGAGACTGGTTGAGGAGCTCTGAGGCAAGCCTTAACAGAGCAGTAGTAGGGGGTCACAATAGATCATATTGGTCGCAGTTATTAATAACCTCCACATAATAATAATAATAATATGATTTGTTATGTTGTTCAAACTTCTGTTGTTTAGTATGCTATAACATCTAATTAGCGTGCGTTAAATATGTTCACTGTTGTCTTCTTAAGCGTAGCATTACTTCTAACAATTGAAAATTCTTTTTGAATATCCCTTTTTATTTGTATGTGGAATGTTTGAAAATAAATGATAGTATTCTATTAACGGTATAAAATTTAACAATAATCCACACAAATTAAAAGAAAAATAAAACCCCAAAAAGAAAAAAAAAAATAGAATTCCAACAAAAAAAAAATGTTCGGTTCGAATATTCCTCCTTCACTTGGTAAACAATATCCGAGTCGATTGTAGAAATCTGCCCGGGTATTTTCTAGCATTTGAGGAGAAATATTCGCACAAGTGTCAACAATTCTTTGCCTTAATTGTTGCAAATTTTCAGGCCTATTTCGCAAATAGATCTGTGTTTTGAGAAAACCCCATAAAAAAAGTCGTTAGGAGATAGATCTGGCGATCTGGGTGGCCACTTCATGGTTCCAAAACCACTCATAAGACGCTCCTGGAAAGTTTCTTCCAGAAACTGCCTTACTATCATGGCATTGTGTGCGGGCAACCATCTTGTTGCAACCATACAGATGATTGGTCTGGGACCAATATCGCAAGACAGATGGTTTATGTTTTCCATGAAATGGAAAAGACGATTCATCAGTAAATAAAATATTTCTGATAAAATTATCTTCTTGATTCGCCTTTTCCATCGTAGTTTCACAAAACTCCATCTTACGATAAGGGTCCTCAGGCAAAATCTCTTGGTGTTTTTCATGTTTAAAACATTTGAAACTGTTCCGTTTCCAAATGTAACGTTGCTTAGGCTCAGTTCTTCACCATCTTCTCTTGTCGATTTTTTATCGTCAATAGATAGTACACTACAAACTGCTATATCTCTCTCTTCATTTTTTGGTGGGGCTTCCTCATTTTTTTGTGGCAATTTTTACAATCAGATAAACAAGCATATTTTTAACCCGACCTCAAAAAAGGAGGATGGTTCTCAATTCGTCTGTATTTTTTTTTTATGTGTGTCACCTCAGAACTCCGTCATTTATGAACCGATTTCGAAATTTTTTTTTTGTTTTAAAGGGTTTGGTTTCCCATTGGTCCCATTATCACCAAATCGAATTCTGATGAGGGGATCACCGGGAAATCGAGGAAAATCCTAATTTTATATGTGATAACCGATTTCTGCGAAATTTTCTTTTTTTTTTGAAAGGGTATACTCATTCATAATGGGAAAATAAGAAAATTTTTTTAAAAACCGACTTCAAAAAAATTTTTTACAAAAAACAAAAACCGTGCCCAAAAAAAAAATTTTTACAAAAAAAAAAACAAAATGCTTGTAAAAAAATGCATTAAAAATTATAAAAAAAAAAAAAAACGGGTAAAAAAAAAAGTGTTATAAAAAAATTCACTAAAAATTAGTTGGTCGTTTAGTAGGTCTACCCATATTTAGACAAATAAAATCAGTTATAAACCTCAAAGTCACTAAAAAGCGAGAAATAAAACCTATTTTGACAAAATGGAAACCGGACATCTAAAATAAAATATTCTATAACAAAAGATGCACTAAAAAGTAAAAAAATAATTGCATATTCTTGTGCCAATTTTATTGTTATTTTTGGAGGCGGTGTCCAAAAGTTATGTGAATTTCTCTATGTTGACACCGCCTCCAAAAATAACAATAATTGTACATATATATTTAAAAATTATTGCTTTGGTGAACTAAAATTGGCACAAGAATATGCAATTATTTTTTTACTTTTTAGTGCATCTTTTGTTATAGAATATTTCACTTTAGAAGTCGGGTTTCCATTTTGTCAAAATAGGTTTTATTCAAAGCAGTGAATAATATTCAAAACTGTCCGAGTGGTTGGTGATTGTCTACCTTCAAATGCCACAATAAATGAATTGACACATTCCTGTGCGGATTGTCGGAATAGTACCATTTAACAATTTGATTTTTTTGTGTAATAATAACCCATTGCTGTAATGAGATACCAAAAATAAAATAAAACGTATTTTCCAAAAGCATTCACATACTAATGATTGCATCAGTGCGCATACATCACAAGTATATAGTCATCTAAAGTATATCGTCCAACACACACCTACAAGATCTCCTTCTCATGCACATTGCTTAATGTATATGTACATATGTACTCTCTCATACTCGTGGGATCTATGATACGAAGATGTAAACTAAACGGGCTGTATACAGTATCGCATAGTCCATAGAATGTTTCTACTAACTCAATTTTTAAATAGGTACTTTTTTTTTAGTGTATCTAAAAGTACTACTATAAAAAGTAATAATATAACTATCAATAGGTACTTACACATAGTCACAAAAGTATATTTATTTGGGCCCTATTCATTCGGTTTTTACAAAAATGCTTCAAATAAAAGTTGTTCATTATTAGCTTCTAGTCTAATTATTTTTACAGGAGGTTTTTAATAAACTAATAAAAGAAACATTTTTTTACATCACTAAAATATATAATTTAAAATATCATAAATTTTATTGAAAATATATGAATTTTTATTAGTTAGACAACAATAACCACACATTGCAAATAATATAACATATGTAGGTAATAGGAGACTTAAAATTTCTAATTTAATAATAAATATATTATATTCTATTTTAAAATTGATCACATAGTACTAACAATATAATTAATTATGTGTATTTAAATATAAAATTATATGCAAATATCATTGACAGACATACAGTAAAATGTAGATTGTAAAGATATTAACATTTTATTTCATACAGGATATTAATATCAATGTAAATCTATACAGATAAAATACATAACGGCTACAGTACGGATCTTTCATTTTAACAAAATCACTTGGTTTTGATTTATGTAAATGCCAAATTGAATGTTTCGGTAAATTCTGTATTTTTTTCAAGGTTATATCGGAAATTTCCAAAAAAAGTGCAATTGGGAACTAACCACTTTGGTCACAACGTCTAGTTGTTAAAATTCTAACCATGAAAAGGTTGCATTGCATGGAAGTTATTAAGAATAGAAGACGTCCAACAATTCTAAAATTTTTAGTGGTCAATGTCTGATAACAGTATTGTGCGAAACGGAAATATATTTGGAAATTTTGAAATATTAGATAGACAGATTAGATGCATAAAATTTAAGGATGTTACTTCTAGGATGAGAGTTTGCTCATTGCACTTTAATGAAAGGGATTATATATTCTATTCTTAATATCAAAAAAATTCTAGTATTAATTAAAATTTAAAATATATAATGCAATTAATTGATTAAAATTTAAAATATATAATGCAATTAATTGATTAAAATTATAAAAGTTTAATTTAAAGTTTTTATTTACATTTTCGACATTTCTCCCATCCTTTATTGAATTGCCGACTTCCAATATTTTTTTCGCATCCTCGAAATTATTTTGAGCAATATTAGAACCTATCTTGTTAAACATTTCACTCAAAGAAACCAATAAAATTATTAAATTGACTGTCACGCATTCACAATACACGTATTTATTTTAAATTTGCAACCTAAATTCAATCATATTAATTACGCCATGACTCCATGTCAGTTCCCTATACTAAGAGGTACCACACCTGGATTGTTTCCTCTAGCCCTGGGTTTGTTGTCGAACCTGTAAGGACATTCTGCTAGAAGGTGGAAGGGCGTATCATCTGGCTCTGTAATGACATTCAACCAGAAGTTGGAAGGGCGTATCATCCGCCCCGTTACAGTCCGGACAGATCGCACTGTCCTCCAACCTCACGCTGCCTCTTGAGCCTGCAGTGACTGGTAAGCAGTCCAATCAGAAGGTTTATTTCTTTCCAGCTTTTGCCAATAAGCCAAGTTGACCTTGCGGCATTGTACCCAACTATAATTTGTTTGGCTTGCCTGTAGCATCTTTCCATTTTCTGTTCATAGACTTATCCACCCATCCGTTGAGGGCAGAGGTAGTCTGTTTCCTAGCAATTTCTAGATATGGTTCTGGTCCATAGCATGGAAGTGCGGCTTCTTTACGGGCGAGTTTGCCGACCGTTTTGTTGCCCTCAACTCTAAATTTTCGTGGTACACACATCAAGGTGACCTCTTTTGCCTTTGCCAGTGATTTCGAGAACCAGAGGAAATGTTATTTTAGCGGAACAAATTGCTTTGTACGCAGCATGGCTACCCGAGCAGATATTACCCTGCCGCTCTATGCAACCCACTACTGCCTCTATATTGCCACTGAAAGTATAAGATAAACCTTTGTTTGAAAAACAGTAGCGTATCGCAGTAGTGCAAAGCTGGATCTGGCGTCTCCGTTTTTCACATAAATTCCAGCCCCCATTAGCCCTCTGCTAGTTTGGAACCATCCGTGTAGCATACTAGGGGGTAACAAGCAATCCATCTTGTATAATTGATTAGGTGCTACGATGCACATCACATGTAAATTATTATATTAATCTTATATTCATTCAATTGAATAAGCTGAATGTGTGTGTCCATACATAAATGTGGTTGACTGACTGACTGACAACTGGTTGTTGTTATTGCTATTGATTGTCGTTTGATATTTTTCAACTTTACAGACAATCAATTTCTATTAAATATTAAATACTTAATAAATATTCTTTCAGTATTTTATTATGCAAAAAATAAAATTTATAGAAAACTTTTCTACAATGTCGTAATAAAACGAGAAGCATGACAAGAGGGCGAAGGATGGCGTCCAGGTCCAAAGAGAATGCAATACACTCACTATACGAAACTAAAGGATAAAATGAAATTTCAAATTCGCCCCCTTTACCTAGATCAATTTTTTGTATTATAAATACGTATTTCGACTACAATGTAGTCATCATCATTATCAATTAGCTGGTCGTAATTTACTCTTTGCCAAGTAGAAATAGATAGAAAGTCGAGATGAATAGACAAAAATAAGAATGAATAGAAAATTAACTAAATTAAAATATACAAGAATTAAAATATAAAATTTTAAATTATGTTGAAATTACTCTTGTTTAAATTTTTTCTTCACATTTATTCCTGTTAACTTTACTCTTATTAAAATTCCTCTTATATTGTCTCAGGATATGTTACTTGTTGCTAATTTGGTGACCTTGCTAATTTGGTGACACTTTCTCGACAGTTCTGAGTATTTGATTATTCGTGGTGGTTCTTTATGGTTCTTCATTCATTTTATTTTTCGCTATATCTGGCTAAACTATTTAAAGAGGGGAGCATTTGCCCACACCTTTTTTTTTAAATTTCCATTGTTCCGATTCACGTATATTTCACCGATAATAGCAAAAATATTTTTCAAACATTTTTAACGAAAAGATAAAGCATGCTTACGATTAACAATGACCGATAACCGATTTATTTCCATGATTTAAGCATGACCTATTTTCATTAAAATCTCGTTAACAATTTATTAAACAAACAATAATTACATAATGAAATAACTAATGAGTTTGGAAAAGATCCGAAACGATTAGTTTATTCGCAAAAGTAAATAGTTATTTCTTGCTTTAATACTTATATATTTTATCTGTATCAGCTTCTGTAATGCTTATAAATTTCATTGGTATCGTTGTAATTTTAGAAGCCAAATAAATACGAATACTAAAATTCGAATAAATTTGATCCAAAAATAAAAAAGGACTTATAAAGTCAAATATTTATAAACCTACACATTATATTGTAACTTTGAAAACATCTCTATCTTGGCCAGAGTTTGCCTCATTATAAAAAAAGACCTGCAGACGTCAATCGATGCTCCAAAATGCTGCATCGTCAAGAAATCGATCAAAAATCAAAGAGTTGAATGAGCGCAGACACTTCGTGTCATCTCTCTCCTATATAGTAATGCAGCAATAACCCCCATTTATTCCGTAACTCTTGTATTTTTACGATTAGAGCAGAACTGAATTTAAAACATCTTTTTTATGTAAAATTACAACTGCAACGAATTTTATTTTAACTTCTTTTTCAAATCTCTTTTAGTTTTTGAAGAAATTGCAAAAAAGTAGGATATGGAATAGTTTTACTTATCTTTCATCCATTGACCAGAATGGGAACACCCTTGTTGACATTGTTTCTAGCAATCCTATAAAATTCCCTATTTCAAGCTAAGGCGACTGGATCATTAATCGAAACAACTTTCACGCAATTCGAGTCTCAATAGACTAGTTTAAGAAACATGTGTCTTTTTTTCTAATCCCACTTCGCCTTCTCAGAAGATTAGCACCAAGGCGTCATTCGAAAAAGTCCCGCATAAAAAAATTGCAAAAGTTATAAACAATTTAGTATAAAAAAAAGGGGGGTTTCGTTTTTTGCAAATATCTCAAAAACTATTGTAGATATCGAAAATCGAAAAAAAAGATTCTTAAAGAGCAGGAAATTTCCTAAAAAAAAGTCTCACCTCTCGAAACTGTACCACTAATACTTATAATTTTATTATAATTTTAATTGAGAGGTGGAACTTCTCGGGTTGGACCCGACACTGGAACAAAAAAATTTTTTTAACCCTCTAAATATGAATATTAAGGAGAGAAAAAATACAGGTACTTACTGGATACTTAAACAAAAATCCGTCGGCAAAAAATTGTTACCCCCATTTTTTCATTAACTATGCTTTTGTTAATTAAAAAAATTTTCCTATATGGATAACCCCGATAATTTTTTAAATAAAAGTCTGGAATTTTTTTTACTTCTGGGAGCTATTCTTTGAAGCATTTAAAAAAGATCCCCGTTGGAAAATTTATAAATTTTTATTTTCCATTTTTTTATTAACAAACAAAGATACGGAAAAATTCAAAACATAAATAAATTATTGCCATTTTAAAATTTAAATATCTTTTAAACAATTTAAACTATTAAAGATACGACAAGGCCACTTCAAGTCTTTTTTGTTTACTAGTCTACAACAAATCCCGCATAAGATAACAATATCGATATGAAACGATAAATTATAAAGAAAAACGTAAAATACAAAATAAAATACTCATTATTTACAGGTGATTTAGTTTAGAATAATGTAATAAACATTAATTATGTTATAATATAAGAACAGAATCTTTATAATTACGCATTTAACTACATTAAATTGTACTTTATTTTATAAAACCTATTTTGACAAAATAGAAACCCGACTTCTAAAATCAAATATTCTATAACAAAAGATGCACTAAAAAGTAAAAAAATAATTGCATATTCTTGTGCCAATTTTAGTTCACCAAAGCAAAAAATTTTAAATATATATATGTACAATTATTGTTATTTTTGGAGGCGGTGTCAGCATAGAGAAATTCACATAACTTTTGGACACCGCCTCCAAAAATAACAATAATTGTACATATATATTTAAAAATTTTTGCTTTGGTGAACTAAAATTGGCACAAGAATATGCAATTATTTTTTTACTTTTTAGTGCATCTTTTGTTATAGAATATTTGATTTTAGAAGTCGGGTTTCCATTTTGTCAAAATAGGTTTTATTTCTCGCTTTTTAGTGCCTTTGAAGTTCTATAACTGATTTTATTTGTCTAAATATGGGTAGACCTACTAAACGACCAACTAATTTTTAGTGAATTTTTTTATAACACTTTTTTTTTTACCCGTTTTTTTTTTTTAATAATTTTTAGTGCATTTTTTTATAACAGATTTTCAGTTTTTTTTACAAGGAATTTGGTTTTTTTTTGTAAATTTTTTTTTTTTTGGGGTCGGTTTTTTTTTATGGAAAATTTTTTTTGAAGTCGGTTTTTAAAAAAATTTTCTTATTTTCCCATTATGAATGAGTATACCCTTTAAAAAAAAAAAAATTTCGGAGAAATCGTATCACATATAAAATGAGGATTTTCCTCGATTTTCCGGAGATCCCCTCATCAGAATGCGATTTGGTGACAATGGGACCAATCGGAAATCAAACCCTTTAAAACAAAAAAAAAATTCAAAATCGGTTCATAAATGACGGAGTTCTGAGGTAACAAACATATAAAAAAAAGAAATACAGACGAATTGAGAACCATCCTCCTTTTTTGAAGTCGGGTTAAAAATAACTATTCGAAAATAATTTATATTTTATTGATAAAAAAATCATGCGCATATAATATTTATGTATAATATTTATAAATACAACTACGAACATATGCTTTTGCATACATTAGTATGCAAAAGCATATGTTCGTTGTTGTATTTATATGTGACGGTTAAAGTCCGATTGTTGTATTAACAATAATCTGTTGTTACGAAGGTAAACTTTGGTAAATGTCTCAATCAACAGATTTAATTCATTCCTCGAAGGGTTATACGTGTTCATCGGAGGCATGATCGAACTAAGCCCTACGATCGAAATATTATATTTAACAAATGTTGAAGTTTTCGGTTATAATAAGCCGCTCTCGCAATTTTGCCAAATTTCAAACTATTGGATGTATGAAAATATGATTTAAACGAAACTGTTTCTTCTTACTAATTAGATATCTTGTATATCTCGCAACATTTTAAAGGTGGGTTTCTACCACGTGTGGCACGCAACACGGATACATATTACGGCAAATTTTTATAGCCTATATATTACCCGGCCTTTTTATTTAGCATCTATTGTCTCGAATTTAGCACTATTCTTTTACAATTTATATTATAAATTGAAAATATGAAAAAGATATTGCAACCATTAGAAATTGTAGTGGACTTGCTACTAAATCCGAGTTTACTTTCATATTTAAGTACCTTTGCGAACACATTACATATGCCCTTTGCTTTTTCGGTAACTACATGTTACTTCAGTAGATAGATAGATAGATTGTAGAGGCTGTCCTGGACGGGACACACTTCGACCATAAGGTCCATTGTGATGCCTAAGGATGTGAGTGGAGGACAAGGAATTTTGTGTGTAGACATAAGAATTGGCAGGATGTGCGGCTGACTTTGATAGGAACTATGCCTATACTCATCTGAAGTTGGTGAAGGAAACTGCAGAAAACCTTCACAAGCATAATCGGTTACTTCGTTCTTGTCTATACGCCGACAGTTTAGTCAATTAACCGCCCCCCCCCTTTTAAATAATTGAGAAACTGCTGATGTCGGAATTCGAACCCATAACCTCCCACTTCCAAGCTCACAACGCCTTTGCAAGCGCGGCTACTTGGCTGGTCAATAGCTACTTCAGTAACTATCAACAAACTATTTTCGAGATAATTTATTAGGCAAAATAAAGTTTGGTTTCAATCCCAAAATCTGTCTTTAATTAATAACTTGTAGATAAGGTTTTAGCACTTCTTGGAACCATCTAATCAAAACCAACAAACTCATACTATATTTTCAGGACGATGATTCTACTAATTATATTTTTTTATTCAGAGTGATTTTAATGGCTATTATCGGTGACAGGTATGTTATTCATGTATATGAAAGATCAAAGAAATCATTTTCCAAATACTTTTTATTTGGCCAAACTTTTCTCTTAGTTGTCCATATATTATTTTACTAGCTATCCCCTGCGGTTTCACCCGTAAACCATAGCCGTAAACCTTCATCAATAAACGTGCTATCTAAAGCAAAAATATTTTTCAAATCGAACTGGTAGTTCCAGAGATTAGCGCGTTCAAACAAACAAAACAAACAAACAAACTTTTCAGCTTTATTATATTAGTATAGATAAGATATATTTATTTACCTTGGAATAGAAATACAATAATATAAAGGTGCCTGAATAGACATAATATATTTTTCCCTTCCAAAAGTATTTTTTAGTTAAAAAAAAAAATTCGGTACGCAGGAGCTGTATAATATCTGATATGACTTTAGTATTTGCAACAATAGCAGCATTTTCTTTGGAAGAAATTCGCTAAAAATTAAATTTATTAATAGCCAAAATAAATCGATGTATAACGATTATAGTTAGTTATGGAAACGACAATCAAAATTTTTTACAATAAAATAAATTTCATGTATTTGTGTCAAACAAACACAAAATATTTAATACCTCTCTTAATATTAGAATAATCGAAAAATGTATAAGGAGTAAAGTTGTAGAAAATCAAGTTTGCTACAATTCAATACTAATTTAATTTTTCTCAAACTCTAATGTGAACAGAGATATTTAGAATTTTAACTTTCAATCTTTAATTGTAAATATTTCTGTAAATATTAGTGTAACAGAAAAAGATAAGAAACAAAATTCAATTAAAACTTAGTACCTACAACTTAACTCCTGATAAATTTTTCGATTTTTCAAATACTAAGGGAGATAGTCAAAATTTGTTTTTTCCCCTCCCTCTAAACCCCATTTCCATCGGAATAAAACTGTGTTTCATATTAGTATTTAATTAAAGATTTTTACATAGGTTAAATAGACTCGTCGGTAAAAACATGAATACAAATATATATCTCGACAACCAGATATGCCAGTGTTATATTTATCAAAGTCTTATAAATATCTGGACCAAATTTCAAATTAATCTTGTTTTTTGTTTCTGAGATAATTAAATTTGTAGATCGAAAAATGTTCTAAATCTAGTTTTATTTTTAGTGTTATTTATTTTTATCTAGTTATATCTTTAGTTATATTTATTTTTATCTAGTTTTATCACCATGCAACTTTTTTGAAATACATAAAAACATATTTTTAATTATTAAAACTGTTCGAAAAAAGTTTTTAAACAATTAAATTTTTTATAAATTTTTTTTTAACAAATATATATTTTACAAAAATTTAATTATTTGAAACGATTTAATTGCAAAAATTTTAATTATTTAGAGTTGGCAATGGATGAGATATCAATGCATTTAGTATAGGACAAACTCACCACCCCTACTTTCCCTCACTAGTTTCACAACAATCTTAAGCAAAACTTAAAGGGGTTTTCTATCGTCTCTTGCTAATATCAAACAAACTTATTATCTTTATGACGGGTGCAATTTTAATTTTTAAACGGTAAAGGCAAAATAACATTATTTGACATAAAATGTTTGATTTATACAATCTTACACAGTTTGGGTGGGAATCGAACTCACGACCTTTGATTTAACGAACCAGAGCTCTACATCCATATGCTATGGTGAGATGCATTTTTTGATGTTGATATATAATTACTTTGTTTTTGAAAAATTTAGAAACAGTTAAATATGCAAAATTATAAATTACAAAATTGTCTCTTATACGCCTTTTACACGCGAAATTCTTGATGAAAATTTTCAATCGATTGTTTTACTGGGTGCAGTATTATTTTTTATGTAAGTTTTTAGATATATAAAAATAGAGACTGTTTCTATTTCGATGAAATTTTACACAAAACTTTATATGTAAGTGCAATGATTGAGTATGTGTGATAGCTCCTATCTTGTGATTGGTATCTTTGACCATGTGACTTGCGCGGTTGATAAAGAAAGAAATATTAAACAAGAAGGTAACTACAGCTGTTTAAAAATATGCGATTGATAACTTTCATGTGAATTTCATCCTGTGAATAGCTTTGTAATTTTTGATATTTTACCCGTTTATAATGCGATTGAAAATTTTAACGTGTAAAAATTGGGCATAGGCCACAGATATTTTTCACTAATTGAAATATATGGAGTTCGGGTAATAATTAATTAAAAATTTCTTAACAAGAAACACTTTTATGGTTTAAAGTTTTGCTCTACTTCTTACCGTTTTCAAAATAAAATTTGGCCACTCGTTAGGGGAGGATCGGCTGGCACTAGCAAAGGCAGACAGAAAACCGTTCTTTTTTTTGACAAATTTCTACCCCTACGAAAATATAGGTTTTTGAACTGACAGTTTTTAGACTAAAAGTTAAATTATAACATGGAACTTGGAATAATTCCCTTATATTATGAAAACTTCAGTGACCCGGAAAAAGATCAATGTCCCTCGTAGGACCAGAGGCATTCTTTGACTTTAATATATATAATATTAAATAAGCCAAAAGAATCATGACTATGAACCTTCCGATTTTCGAAACAGAGTATGGTGAAATGAGTTGTTTTGGTCTGAATGTCTGCATTAATTAGTCATCCGGAGGAAGCACAAGAAGTCTTTTAGATTTCAGTACATTTACATACTTACGATATTCAAATTTCAAGAGATAATTATATTTGAAACTATTTTGTCCTATTTGCATGAAAATATCTTTTTTTAACCCGACTTCAAAAAGGAGGATGGTTCTCAATTCGTCTGTATTTTTTTTTATTTTTTATTTTTTTTTTTGTTTATGTGTGTTACCTCAGAACTCCGTCATTTATGAACCGATTTTGAATTTTTGTTTTGTTTTAAAGGGTTTGGTTTCCCATTGGCACCAAATCGCATTCTGATGAGGGAATCCCCGAGAAATTGAGGAAAATTCTCATTTTATATGCGATAACCGATTTCTGCGAATTTTTTTTTTTTTTTGAAAGGGTATACTCATTTATAATGGGAAAATGCATGTAAAAAAAACAGAAAATCTGTTTTAAAAAAATGCACTAAAAATTAGTAGGTCGTTTAGTAGGTCTACCCATATTTAGACATAATAAAATCAGTTATAGAACTTCAAAGTCACTAAAAAGCGAGAAATAAACCATATTTTGACAAATTGGAAACCCGACTTCAAAAATCAAACATTCTATAACAAAAAATACACTAAAAAGTAAAAAAATAATTGCATATTCTTGTGCCAATTTTAGTGCACCTAAGCAAAAAATTTTTAAATATATATGTACAATTATTGTTATTTTTGGTGTCCAAAAGTTATGTGAATTTCTCTATGCTGACACCGCCTCCAAGAATAACAATAATTGTACATATATATTTAAAAAATTTTGCTTAGGTGAACTAAAATTGGCACAAGAATATGCAATTATTTTTTTACTTTTTAGTGCATTTTTTGTAATAGAATATTTGATTTTTGAAGTCGGGTTTCCATTTTGTCAAAATATGGTTTATTATATAACTATTATGTTTATTTACGGATACATTACAAACAATTTGTTTGATTCCTGTATAGATATATCATATTACGTTTAATTTGTAATTATATATATCATAGATTGATTTAAAACTAAATAATTATAATATTAAATAAAAATAATAGGGTAAGTCCAGATGGAATGTATTATTTCTCTATAATGCGCATAAACTAAGGTCGTGTTATAGAACGAACATATGAAGCATTGGGTCAATCAAGATTACCGTCTAAATATGGGTTATTCAAAATCGTTAGGTTATTTGGAAATAATGACAATATAATATGGTCTAAAAGTGGCTACATAAAAGGCAACTGATCGAATATAGTTGTGACTTTTCCTCATAAGTTAACCAATGATATTGTCAAAGCAAGAGCCGTATTTTGCAGAAGTCTCATGGAGGTAGAGAGTGGGTGTGTGTGGGGGGGGGGTGTTTCTATAGTGTAGAGTTTTATAAAAAAAAAGATCGAAAATAGTTCTGAAAATTGGTGTAGTATTACATTTTGAAAATAAAAATTGAAAGAAAATGTTCCCAGAAGTGTAGGTTGAGACCCAACCGCTCCTTGAAGCGGTAAAGTAGTTAACTTTGAGTTGAAATTGAACTCACAAGATAAAGTTATGGTCTAAGATCCGGCATTAGAAACCTTCCCTCATCTGTTAATTGATTGAAATATAATTGAAAACGCTTACTGCAATATAAACAATTTGGCAATGTAATGTCTGCCAGGGTAGTCTGCTGCAAGTAACATTAATTAATTAATTTAAAAAAAATACCTTGTAGAGAGAGAGACTATTGCATTATTCCACGTAACAAACAAGGAAGAGTGTACTCCATTTATCTCTGCATTCTCTATACAATACCAATATTAGTATAAATACACTTATAAATGAAGTACACTCTACATACGCATGAATCATATACTTTCCTTGTTTGTTACGTGGAATAATGCAATAGTCTCTCTCTCTCTACAAGGTATTTTTTTTTAATTCTATTATTTAAAAATTTTCTTATACAGGCTTCAATTGATTTTAATGGATTTTAAGACGGCTGCCAGTTATGGATGTATTCCAATTATTCTAAACTTTTAATTTAGCTAAATATTTTTCAATTAACATATGAGGGAAGTTAGCTAAGTTTACTTTAAGTTTGAACACCTGGCTGCAGGTAACCGTAGCAGTAATAAGCAGCGCTGCCTGCTATTACAAGATTTGTCGTATCGTATATTATGTTATTTAACAAGCCAAATTCTATTAACACGTGAAGGATTTAATTATAAAAAAATTAATTAATTTAATTTTAATTAATTAATTGATGTTAATTGCAGCAGAACTACCCTGGCAGACATTACATTGCCAAATTGTTTATATTGCAATAAGCGTTTTCAATAATATTTCAACCAATTAACAGATGAGGGAAGGTTTTTCTAATGCCGGATCTTAGACCATTATTCAAATTTGTTTCCTGAAAAGTTTACGATACAACTAGATTTTTCATAAATTTGCAGAAGTTAAAAGTGAGGCTAAATGACCAAACTTTCGGAAAAAAATTGTATGTATTAAAAAAATAGTAACTAAATTAAATGAGTGTGCAGCACCGTACATTTCATAATGGTTATCAGATAAAAAGTTGTAAAAGTAAAACTTCTATGACGTGTTAATGGTAATCAGTTGATGTTAATTTAGTTAAAAATTGATCTCCCAGATTGCTTTACAAACTTGCAAGCCTTGCACATTCGATATATACTATAACACACAGTAGCCAATTGTTTAAGAAGATTAGTTGCATATTTTTTCTTTATAGTTACCATGGAGAACATTTTGAATAGATATAAATTACACGTATTTTATCAATATAAATTAAAATTTTCATTATTTCAATATTTTACATGCTTGGATTTCAAGTTATCTGGATTTAAGCATAAAGGGATTGCTCTTACACCGCACAACATGTTTGAAGGTGAAATGTTGTTTGAATTTCACTAACGCCATTCAAATTCAACCATTTCAAATCATCTTTTAAAAGTATCAACATTAAACCTGAATACAACCAAGAATTACTCTACAATATTTTACCCGACTATTCATGGTATTAAATTAAATAGATATTTTTATAAAGACAGGCTAGTAATTAAAACTAATTTGTAAAATCAACAATTCATTCATTAATCCAATTACAAAAGTAAAAAAAAATATATTAATTACGTAGGAAGATTAGATGATGACCTCCTGTGGTTGGTTTTATAATAATGTAGGCTTGTTTTACTTCTTATAGTCAAGTAAGTGAGGTATATTTTGTTGTTTACAACGCCCACTAATATCAACATAACAAGCTATTATTGGAAACATGTGTTTTAGTGAATATTACTGTACACAGTTGAGCAATAAAACTGAACCGTATACATCAAAACGATTTTTAAAATATCTGGTTTGTGAACATAATTGATTTGATTGCATAGGCAACACGTAGTAATCTCATGTCTAGAAGTAATCAATACTGTTTTGAAGTAATATTAATTACAAAATTAATTTAAATTAAAAGATTAATAATAAAACAGGTAGCCAGATAAAACTCCGTTTATGCTAATGCAGAGCAAGAAATTTTAAACATTAAACATTTTTTAAACTCAAGTTATTGTATATAATCTTATCTCAAGAGTCAAAAACTGATCATTCATCGAAGTTACTCCCAACAAGTTTTTTGATCGGGTCATCAGAAGCTACAAAAAAGATTATTTTTATCGAGGGCCAAAATCATATCTATTTGTGCGGTGTCCTTTAAGAAGCTACTAAAATATTAGTTCATAGTTGAAAAACACACTATAGTGACGACTACATTAGTAATGCACTAAAACTCAAATATTAATTAAATATGTAGTTGTAAAATCGCTGGCCATTATCTGGTAACATTTCTCTAAAAAAAGGATAATGGGTTAATTTCAAAAAAGCATCTCATATTTTTAAAATTAGCTTTTTAATTTTTTTTCTTTTAGTGCGTTACTAGTCAGTGTGTTTTTAGATCTATACATGGTAAGTTCTCTATCAAAATCTCTGGCAATTCTGTTTTGTATCAAGCTACGGAAATCTTGTTGCGAAAAAATTTAACCAGTATCAGCCTTAAAAGATTCTCCAGAGCCAGAAGTTGATTTGAGTTTCTTCTTTGCTGTACTTTCTGTTTCAACTTCACAGAAGGACTCCTGTGTTTGCTAATCTTTCGTATGGACGTTTAAGAATTAGCAATATTTCAAAGAAACTTCGATCGATTAATATTTAGACGTTTAATAATTATAAACTTTTAAAGTTCAGTTCTGTTGTCTTTGACTATACACATTTAGAATCAGTTAGTGAGTGGACTATTTTAATATTTAGCTGATATAGAAATAGTTAATTGATAATCTAAATACACACAAAATGATGCTGGAATTAATGTAAACAAGTTCTTGAATGACATACATTGTACAAAAATGATTATATAGAAATGTTTGAAATAGTAATTAGTTTTATTATTTATTGGCTCATAATATTAATCATTATTTATTTGAGAGTAATTAATTAACAAAAAAATAAAAAAATATAACGCAGTAAAAATTTTTCGCTCAATAAAATAGGATGACCTGGAGCATAGGTGGGCAGTGTTTGACTGCACTCAGCTCTGAGTGAGAGGTAGGAAAAGAGTAAATACAGGGTACCTACCAATTATTATTCTTCTCTTTTTTTAATTAAAACATTTTCTGAAAAAAATATAATAATACCAACTTTTTTATGGTCACTATTATTCAAAGTATAAAATACATACAATACATTGAATACATACTCTGGAATTTTGGGCTGGTAATTTGTGGCATAAAATATACCTTTTAAATATATTTAGGTATGAATAAAATATAAATCTTTTGATCTTTTACATTTACCGCTTGACAATTGTAAACCGCTTGTAAATTTTTTGATGATTTAGCTTTAGTTTAGATTTTAGAATTAGATTTTTGGAAATTCCGAATAATTTGCCTAAACTATTCATATCAGAGAACTAATAAACAATTATTTACTTGATTTAATTATTTTTTCTTAGTAGGGGGTATAGTGTCATGGGAATTTGATGACACTGGATACAATAAAGATGCCAATGATAAAGCTGGGTGTGAGGGGGGGGGTGATAATTTGTTACTAATTTCTAAATGGTTAAATTTTACATAAAGTGGGAATACATATAGTTGTTGTTGTTGTTGTTGTTGTTGTAATTATTGTTATTGCTATCATCGTTATTGGTGTTATTATTATTATTATGTTTTTTGGTGTATCTCTTCATATTGTAAAAGATATTTCTTAAACAATAAATATGTTATAAAAGTATTTCTAAATTGATTGAATAAATTATTGGACAATGATCCGTAGAAAAACCTGTATTGGAACATCGTTCCGTCTTACTTCAAAACATACCTTTTTTACTTACTCTCAGACACCTTATGGAGAGCAGTTCGGCTCCGGAGAGTTACTTAAAAAATTACTTAAAAAATCAGAGTTGGTACGTTGGTATGGTGGTCCGGAACAAAAAGAACAGTATTGGCCAATCGATGAGCTAAAACTCAATAATTATTGTTACATCACTAACAAAGATGGAAACTGCGCTGTTGTTGAACCATATTCGCTATCCGAAACGGGTGCTTACATTTACATCGAATCTGAAACTCCGTTCGTTTTCACACGAAGTTTTGATGCAAGTTTTCAATCGATTGTTTTACTGGGCAAGCGCTGTATTATTTTTTTTAATGTAAGTTTTTTAGTTATGTCAAAATAAGGAAGATTTCTATGGCAACTTTACATGTAATTTTATATATAAGTGCAGTATTTACGCATGCGTACTATCTCCTTTCTTGTGATTGGTATACAATGACCATGTGACTGGCGAGGTTGACAAAGAAAGAAATATTAAACAAGAAGGAAATTATAGCTGTTAAAAAACATGGATTCATAACTTTCATATGAATCTCATCGTGTGAACCGCAATATTATTTTCGGTATATCAACTATTTTTAATGCGATTGAAAACTTTCCCGTTTAAAAGCGGGCATAGGTAAAATGAGTCTTTTGTGATTAAGAGTTATTCACAAATTTTTTTCACTAGCTAAAATATACGGATTTCGGGTAAGAATTAATTAAAAATTAGTTATAAATTATTTAAAAACAAAATTTGTAACTGTGGCGTAATAGCATCGTACCGTTCCTTTACGGATTTTGCCTTCACCCACTTGTTTATTAATTCGTTTTGTGCATTATCCCCAAGCAAAAATAAATATTTAAAAAAATTGAAACTGAGAATACTTTACAGAAAGGTACAATATAAATTTACCGCTGTCCCGGCATGCGTTGCAACGCCTCGCGCATTGCGCTTTAAGTGCCGGTTCGTGTTAATTGACGCTTTGCTTTAACTAACACTTTTCTAACTCTTACCGTTTTAGAGAGAAAAACTTCACTCCCCCGCTAGGTTTATTTTGGCAGAAACCTCTTCCGTGCACCCACACAACAACTCCTAAAATTTCATCGTAATGAATAGTATAGGAACGCATACGTTACAAACATTCATAAGACAAATATTCATTTTTATATATAAGAAGAAGATTGGATAAATAAATAAAATAAATGAAGATATTTTAAATACAGTAATTTGAAATTTGTATGCACTAGAGTAGCTCGTTAAAATTATGAATCATAGAACTTCCTCCGGTAAATGCGTTAATAGTTATCAAGAAGATATACTATAATATCAAGATTCCAAGATTAAACAAATATTGAACTCACAGAATGTCCCACATATAAATATTTTTTACCTAATTTATCCAAAACTTATCGTTGATAATGAAATTTTTAATATAATGTCTCAGGAGTGCGTCTGTCTGTATATTTATACTAATTTCTAGAACCACTTAACGTATTTTATTTAATTCAATTTTTTCCAATGAATACACCATAAACTATTATGTGTATAATAATTTATGTACACTGAATTTATGTACACTCCCATTCAATAAAATTAAACCGACCTGAACCGAATCAGTCTCTCACAATTTTGATTATTCTTGTAGTAAATGTTTTTGACAGATACAATATTTTATTTAATTTTTATACGTAAAAGGGAGATTAACACTTAACATGTATTTACATTACAAATTCTTACTCTATCACTGACATGTTTACATAAATAAAAAATATAAAACCTACATCTCTTTTTTCACATTTAAAAAATATACTACTTATCTTTGTTTATAAATAAATAATATACAGAGAGTTACAAAAGTGAGGAGTTTTATGAAGTGTAAGAAAATTAACATTTCAGGTTGGCTCAATTTTATTGAACGGGAGTGTATGTGTTGTTCATTTCAGCCCATCTAAATTATTAATTGACACTGTCGGCGTATAGACAAAAACGAAATTAACCGGCTATGTTTGTGAAGGTTTTATGCAGTTTCCATTCACAAACTACATATGAATATCGGTATGGTTCCTATTAAAAGTCGGTTGCAATCGCAGAACCTACCAATTTCTAAGGACAATTAAACGGATTACTAAAGGACAAATTCCTTACCCTTTAGGAGTCTGTAAAAAACGCCTAGAAAGGTCACAGACTTTGACCTTTCCCACTACTACCACTACTTTTACATCATATCAGCCGAGTGTTTTGCCAAGGGGAACATATCTGACATTTTTATTTAAGTCAGTACAGTTAGGAAAGGTGCATTTTTCAGCTTCAAAATATTAATCCTTATAAAATAAACCAATTCATCATCGCAATTATTTAAGGGAGATCTTCTCTTCAACATGTTAGTTGATCGTATAGTTTAGAAGTTAAAATAGTAATACGCGATCTGCTGTACAAAGCTAAGATTCAGCAGCTTGAGTCGTTTTTGAATTTTCGTAAACTGCTTCGAAGAACTAAAAGAAAATAAATTTATAATCCTTAATAGTTTAAAAAGAAATTCAAAAAGCTAGTTGTGATTTGGCGTTCGGAGGTAAACACATTTATGTGTTATTTGTAGGTTACAATGCTACAAATATTCCAGGAGGTATTGTACCCTCCAGAATATCCGCATAGTTTACTATTGTCGGCCTACCTTTCCTAAGTGCAAGGATAAGTAAACGTATAGGGAATCTGAAGAGAGAATCTTACTTGAGTTTCCATTCCATCAAAAATAGCTACGCAAAAAAAATCATAACATTCTAAGGTTGCTGTAAACCAAAATATTTCTTGGAAACTTAATTAAGAAAATTGCCAAGCACAAGAACGAATAGGATATATAGATTTCTTCTCGGGGCATTTATTTTTATAATATAAAAAATACAAAGATAAAAATATGTACAACTTAAAAAATAATCGTATCAAGTGTAGTAAAGTAATAAAATATATATAATAAAAAACAGATTAAAAAGTTAAAACAAATAATTTAAAAAAGCACTACACATTAAAAAACAATGGTTAAAAATCAGGTCAGACAGTTAAAAAAATAAATAGTGTCAATATCACAGATTATCACTCAAGTTAACACAAGGAATAACGGGGGTGGATGGCTCAGATGTTCGGGCCATCCAGTACCAGTGTGCTTGGTCACCGAGCCTGTTCATGATACTGCCGCTGTCCGGTTAAATGTTCGATGTAAATATCACGTGATCAGCGGATCGTGTCGGATACCATCAAACGAGCCATGGTCTGCGTATATTTTTGGGCTATGCCCAGAGATCTTGCGACCCGGTTGTTCTGCCCCAGCCAAGCTCCGAGCGAACCAACGACAAATGCATCCAGATAGACCCTATAGCCCTTCGAGGATAACTCGGCAGCAAATGGGTTATATTTTTCAAGTTTTTGCTGCCGAGCCACCTCTAAAGCATCTGGGGCACCCTCAAAAGGAATGCATATGTCGATGATCCTGATAATCTTGCTAGTTTCATCCAGAACCACCAGGTCAGGACGAAGTGTACTGTGTACGCCGGGCACCTGTCTATTGGTGTTTAAGACAGCACCCGGGGGTAAACGCGCTGCGCGAGACAGACGATCTTGGACGTCGTTGTGACGACGTTGCCACGCTGCTGAGTGGACGGTACAATGGTTCAGTACGTGTGGCAGTGTCTCCTTGACATAGCCACAACGTCGACACCGCTTGTCACCGTTCCCGAATCGACGTGCTCCATTCAATGGGACAACGTCGAGCCGAGCTCGGTGTACAAATCGGTAGTCGCAAAACCGAGTGTAACGACCATTCAACAGAAAGTGGTTGCTCGCTTCCCTTAAGCTAGTACATGAGTACACCTTTCCCTGATCTGGTTTTTCTAGTAGTCTAGCAAGATAATTTGCTCTTATACCTGAACGTAGAGCTCGAACAACCATAGATCTTGCGGTCTCTGGAACTATTATACGCTCCGGTGTTTGCCCAGGCCTGTTGATGATAATCGACAGGTCACGCTTTTCGACGCACCAGTGAAACCTCACGCCGAATTTATTGTTCAGACGACGGCACGCATTTCTAGTTCGCGTCCACAAACTAGCCATGTCGCCGACGTCGCGTCCAAGGCGACCTTCCAGTGAGCCACTCAGATATTTAGCCAACATTTCCTCAGTTGTATCGCCAACAATACGACGTCTCGCCGCACGTTTCAAGCAGGACCAAGCCGTTTCCCTGATAATGATGTCTTTGCAGGTCAGCAGTCTAAAGGCATGAACCACAGTGCTTACGTCCGCAGAATCAGCCAACGGCAAAAGATTTGCGCCACCCTGGTAAGATGTAATGTAAAGCAGCTCTGGTGAACCGCGCTGAGGTAGGTTCATCCATTTCTTGGCTAGTCTTTTGATGGTTTTGTCTGCGTCAGTCAACGGACCTTTGGCGACATTAGCGCCACGCAGAATAAAGTCTAGCCTAGAAAGGATGAACATATTCACAGCTTCTAATTTTTGCCAGGGGGCGAGAAGAGAGTCGTGTACCCTTTGTGCATCCTCCTTGATAGCCCGAATGGCATCAAGGGGAGTTTGGGATACACGGAATCCCGTAGGAATTCCTAGATGTGAGTACTCTTCTCCCTCTTTTAGTACCGTCAGTCCTCCTCCTTGGATGGTAAATTCAGTGGGGTAGACTTCCCGGCGGCGCCTACAATCGACATGCAACGTGGCGCATTTTGGTGGTTGGAACTTAAGACCCATCCATTCAGCGGTTGATCCTACTGAATCAAGAAGTATCCTTAAAGATTCAGCATTTTTGGCGAGCAGAACGATATCATCAGCATATGCCAGCACGGAGAAATGGTGGTCGTGAAGTTTGTAACCATGCTGACCTGCCAATCCAGACGCCACCCTTATGAGCGGTTCGATCGCTAAATTGAAGATTATTGGACTAAGTGGGCAACCTTGCTTTACACCCGCACGGATGGGAATAGGACGAGTTTCCCCGTCTTTAGTGCGAATTGTTGTTGTTGTGTTGGTGTAAAGCTCAGCTACCACACTTCTCATCTTGCTGGGTAGCCGCATCTCCTCCAATACCCGCCGAATATGGTGGCGAGGTACAGAGCCGAAAGCATTGGCTAGGTCAAGCCACGCTAATGCGATCTGTCTGCCATCTCGGCGCACGTCATCCAATGCACTCTGGACTACGAAGTTGTGTTCATAACACCCTTCATAAAGTAGTAGTAAACTCAGGAAGCGACTCAAAAAGCAAGAACTAGGATTCGATAGCAGATATAGGTTTTGCGGTAAAGCGATTGAAATGATACTAGGCTAAAGAAATTGATTGCTTCAGTAAAAAAAAAAAAAGGAATGATAACTGATCCAACATATTTTCGGCCAAATTTGGTATTTGTAAGGGTAAGTGCTATCGGCAAATATCTGTGTAAACCGAATATGGGTGCCGGGACATTCCAGGGATAGGTCATTCCAGTATTAAGACATTCCAGGGAGTTACAAAGGCGATGAGCTCGCCAGAAATGGCACAAAACTAATGGACACAAGCATCTCTAAACATCCAGGTATACCCTAAGCGAACTGCAAGCTATTCCTGTATGAAACTATTCTAAGAATGGCCAATATTAAGTAGAGAGAGGAACGTACTTGTGGTACTGCTAGTGTTTCACGAGGCCCGAGGCGAGGCGAGGTTTTGGTATCAACTCGTCTCGCTTTTTTAAATATCAACCTCGCCCCGCCTCGGCCGAGGCGAGGGAAAATTATTACTAACTTTGACTTATTTTGCATGAATTTACATATAATATGGTTAAAAAAAACTTATATATATATATATATATATATATATAAATTTTTTTACTACTAGGTAGGATCGATGGACATTTGAAAAAATATTTGAAAAATTTTGACTTTGGTACGAGACCAATAGCTCTATTCTTTTCCGAAAATTCGCTAAAATAAAATAAAATATACAAACAAGAGAGAGAGAGAGAGAGTTGAATAAAACAGGGCTGCGCTTTTTGGCGTGACATAAATACACTAATATAATCAATAGAAATCTACATATTAAATCACGTCTAGAGTTGAAAGAATAACATAAAGAACTTCGTTCCTGACGGGGCCTCCCGACCGCATAATTTTTTTTCCTGTACTATAAGAATATCCAGTCGATCAACAAAATAAAAATAATACATTAACTTTTCTCTATAAAATTTGCAAACCGGCGATAAACAAATTTATGATTATTATTTTAAAAAGTAATCATGACATAAAATTTCTTTTTCCTTTAACCCTCTAGCATGCAAAATTTAACCGCTGAATATTTTTTGACGCTGAATTTTTTCTAGACTAATTTTGGTACGAGGAATCCAAATTTGCCCATGAAATTCCAAAAAAATTTACCTGTCGACCGCTATGTGAGAATTTCGAAAAGCCGCCCTGGGGCGGACATTTATGTTAAAGCATAAAAAATGCAAAAGTAATATTTCTTTATTGTGTTTTTATTGAGAAAATACATGAAAATAAATTAATGAAATACATTATTTGCGTTCATGGTAGTCCGCGAAACAATTTTTGGCTACCGAATTACATAGGTGCAAGTTGCATTTCGTGCAAATGTGCTGAGTTTCGGATTTTTTGCAGAGTTTGCACTGCTTTTTTCCTCCAGTTTTCGGCATCCAGGCAGACATATGCCCGTAGCCATCGAAACGAATATCTTCGACTGGATGGTGTGCTTTTTGGCCACTAAGTAAAAAAAGTGATGTTGGAGCAGATGAAGGCGATTGTGGTGCGGGTGATTCAGAATGACATGAAAGTCGACTTGATGGTAGACTTATTGGTCTTCCACTATTACGCCGATTCTCCGTCAACGCTTCTGCTATTTGCGATCGGAAAATTGGCAGCTCAATGGGTTTTTCTTCTTCAGCCTTCTTAGTATAGCCACTCACTTCACATTTGCGCTCAGCAGCAATTCGGTGGTATAATATATATGCATTTGTGACCGCCATATCAATCAGGTGATAGAAAATACGTGTCATCACATTTTTGGTTTTAGCGCGTATATGGTATCGGCCCATGAGGCCATCCATTAAATCAACACCGCCCATGTGAGCGTTGTACTCTCTTATTATCTGAAGCAATGAATGAAATTGACCATTATTTTTATGAAAATAAAAGTGCTTGTGATCAGTTGCTTTCATTGACTATGAAAACAATTCTCCATGCTTTTCATTTACATGAAAATAAATGTGATGAATTTCTTAGCTTACCTGTGGGCAATCGATATCAATGAAAGATTTGTTTGATCTATCGTAACGTGAAGCTTTGGCACGTTGCTGGTCAGCACTGAATGTTCGTGCGAACGGCTCAATGCCAACATAAGTTGAGAGCAAGCGCACACACTTGTTGTCTTTCCATAAGACCGCATTGACATCAATACCTTTTACATTCGCCATATATTCGATGGAATATCCTCTTGGCTTATTCTTCACCTCACTTTCTGTTGGCAATTTGCAATCCGTAATTCTGTTGGAGCGAACAGTGCCCAAAGAGTATATGCCTCTTGAGCGTAGGTATACCAGCAATGGGATGGACGTATAAAAATTATCAAAGTATATTATATGATTCTTGAAGTCCGGCACACTCTGAGACAGGCGCACAACAACATTGGCTGTTGCACCTAAGTCGGGTGTGTTTGGCAATAGAACATTGTCGCCAGCTCCATTATAAATTTCAAATTTGTAAGCAAAACCATTCGAATCGCACAGAACGAACAATTTAACTCCCCACTTATGGGGTTTGGCAGGCATATACTGGCGCAGATGATGCTTGGCCTTGGTGCTGCACATCTGTTCATCCACACATAAGCGAGCGGTTTTAGGAATCGAGTCAAATGTCTTGCACAGCTCATTAGCTAAATTGCGGATACGAAAAAGGGGGTCGTAGCCTGGCTCACCCTTACGACGGCGTTCCGATTCATTTTGAAAACACAAATACCTTTTAATGGCATAGAATCGTTTCCACGGCATTGTTCTTTGGATGGGAACGAATGCATTTTTACCCCAATATGATTCAAGATTGGGGTATTTGTATACCGACATATACAAAAGAATGCCCAAGTATTGAAGGATATCATTGGCATTTACGGAAAACCGTTCACCTACAGCTGCCCGATTAGTTTCTTCCACAATAATTTGAATGACATTGTCGTTGAAAAAATATCGAAATAATTGAAAAGGCGTCCCCAAGCTTTTAATTTCATCTGGTAGACACGAATCGCCGCGAAATGCTACCTGGTTGACATGGTATTGCAGTGATTTTTTGCACCACAAAATTCTTTCAAATTTCTTTTCAATTTCTTTCGCTAGAAATAGAAATAAAATCACAACAGGTGAATCTCCAATCTTTATATTGGCAAAAAAATATTTGTGATTGATTTACCTGGTCCAATGAGCCCGCCATCATCAGGTGTAAACGATGGACCCTCTGCTTCAATAGACGGCAAAGGAGAACGTGCACGTTTCTTTTTGTTTTTTGATGTTGTAGCTGCTACTGCTGTCGATGTTGTAGCTGCTACTGCTGTTGATGTTGTAGCTGCTACTGCTGTTGATGTTGTAGCTTCTGCTGCTGTCATTGTTGTGGGTTCTTTGCTTTGTGTGCAAACTTCAACATCATCGTTTTCAATAAGAATAGGTAAATCATTCAAAGTTAATGATGCCGTCGGTGCAGTTTCGTTGAGTGTGAAATTGAATGTCGATGGAAGAAACGAATCACTAGTTTCTCCAGCATTCATTTCGTTTATTGCAGCATTGACTCCTTGGTTCATCTCTGCTTCAATTTCATCTGGTATATAATTTGGATCGCCAATAGAATCATCACTGTCATTATCGGTATAAGTATCGGATTCGACCGCTTCCATAAGTTCATCAATTTCTTCGGCTGACATATCGCTCAAAAAAAATTTATCCCTACGTCGAGACATTTCTAAAATTTCTAAAGAGGAATAATACATTGAAAATAAAACACAATCAAAAATTGCAAGGAATTCAATGAAACACAGTCCAATAGAGTGAAACACAGAAAAAATGAATAAGATAAAATTTCAAATTTAATAACACTCAAACGTGCATGTCCGCCCCAAGGCGGGCATCACTTCTTCTCAAATTTCTCAACAACAAAATATATATATACATAAACTAATGATTTATTTTAATCTTAAAGGTTCAACTTACTCAAAAAAAATTATTTCACAAAAATCGAATCACAAATAAAAAAGTTATCACACTTTAAAAAAAATATTTCCAGGAAAAATATTTTATGTGTTGTATTGTCGGATGTTCGCACTCAAATGACTGTACAAGCCAAAGAATATTTCATACAGACTTCAAAGATAGCTCGACATGTGCGAGGAGACTTGCCCGATGCAACAGAGAATATTTTTTATATAAAAATTTGATAGTTTGGCTAGTATTTAAGTTTTAGTGATGACCGCCCGAGGGCGGTCTTACATGCTAGAGGGTTAAAATGTATCTAATCTATCTAATCTTTTGTAAAAATACATGTTACTATATTTTTTTTTTTTTAACTTTTTGTAAATTTTCCTCGGCCGAGGCGAGGTTTTTGAGACAATATACCTCGCCTCGGTTAGTAACGAGGACTAAAATTTTGAACCTCGCCACGCCTCGTAACCGAAGACCGAGGCGAGGCGAGGTTACCTCGTAGGTTACATATGCTCTCCTTTCAGTAGCAGCCATTAAGAGGCACTGTCAGGGAGGAAAACATGCTGAGCGTATGGGTATACCGGTGCACCACGACTATTACAGGAGCTGTCACAATGAAGAAGAAGAGGAAACGATGAACAACCTACCATTGTCCAGCTCTTGCTAGGAAAAGACTGACACACTTGAGTCAACTATTCTTTGACGATCTCTCCGATTAAAATTCAATCGACGTCAAATCTCTCTTGCTGTTCGTGAACATCTCCAAATGGTTTAAGGAGTAGTGGCTCCCGGTGAGACGTTCCTCTTTTCAGGTATCACAATGGGTCTTATAGCGTAAGTGTGACTCACCCGGACAGCAACTACAACCTAACCTAACTTAAGGATAAGTTCGTTAGTGGGTTCCGTCTACATGGTAACTTGATTCAATAATTATTATGATTATTTACTCTACTTTGAAATACAACTTAATATACGTTGCTCCTATGTATTTTTAATTCATATTACAAAAACTAATCAAACCGCTTATTCAGTAATACAGAACATAAAAATCAAATGTTTTGAAAATGTGGAGGGAGTTAACACTTTGCATAATAATATGCCATACACAAACAATTAAACATGTGTATAAATAAAATTGTATTCAAAAAACGGATGCAGCTTTTTGTTTCTTTTGTAATCAAATCATTGATGCATAAATACACTTTTCTGCTTCGATTTATTAGCATCAATAGTACGTACATAATACGTACATAACACATAATGTACCGTGGAAGTGACTGCATTAACACATATTATAACAAATCTCATCGACCATAATAAAAAAAATAAAGCAGTCAATTTGACTCACACATTGAGAATGTTCGTTTTCTTTTTATTATTATTATTTATTAAAAATTGAAATATCAAAATAACATTCCGTACGTTGTGTTTATTTATTTTGACTATAGGGGTATTTGACCATCACAGACTAAATAAGTTGGCGTATGTGATGTTTCTGAAACCCACATTAATGCCACAACGTAAAGAGTATTGCTGAAATAACTAGAGGACATGCAGGGATATACACTGCACAGCAAAAACAGTGTCGCACTTTGAAAAATTCATTAAAATTATTTTCTTTGACATTTTTTTGCATATCTACTACATTTTTATAAATGAGTATATGTTTTTGTTGATATGGGGGTAAAATTGTAAATACAAACCTCATTAAAAAAATTAATTAAAAATAAAAGGACAAATTTTCATAAATTTTATAATTTTAAAAAAGCATTTCATTTCGAAGTTTTAAAGAGAAATAAACTTGGATAATAATAACAGCAAAAGATACAACAGATAAAAACAACAGTAGATATTACCTTCTCTTGCTCTAATAAATGCCTCAAGCCATCTATAGGCACACTTTTAATAAAGTTCGCTACCAAATCTTGGTTGATTAACTTGGCTTCTGTGAGCTATCAAGAGGGTTGATTCTTCTTCTTATACGTCGGACAAGTTTAAATTAATTTTAATAAATTTTTCAAAGTGAGCCACTTCCTTAATATTTTATCATAGAGATTCCCTTCTTTTACGTTTTTTAATATTCAACAATATTAAATCTCTCATATCTGCTGAATAGTGTCCCTTCCTCTTGTTACTATGGCGGTGGGAAATGCATTGTGCTTCTATCTAGAAGCAACCGACAGAAATAATTCATAGAATCTTTTTCAAACAACTACTCTTCATTACTCTGAGTAGTAATTGTTATCATAGCTACTAAAATTCGTTACCAATTTGATGAATTATTGTCGAAATAAGACAGTTCAAGCAGCCAAAATCTGTTGATTAAAATTTTTAGTAAACAAAATTTTTCTTATTTTGTCATAACATTATGAGAAAGTAATTTAATATGAAAATGATCTGAGTAACTTCTTCATGACTTAATGGGCGTCCGCAGACAAGCAATGTTTGAACTCGGGGATCGTATTTAGATGCCTGAAATTTGTCGACAGCTCTGCAGAACGCATACTACTCAATCGTAACTTTGTAATGTATCAATGTTTAATAAAACCTATTTTGACAAAATGGAAACCCGACTTCAAAAATCAAATATTCTATAACAAAAAATGCACTAAAAAGTAAAAAAAAATTGCATATTCTTGTGCCAATTTCAGTTCACCTTAGCAAAATTTTTTAAATATATATATACAATTATTGTTATTTTTGGAGGCGGTGTCCAAAATTTATGTGAATTTCTCTATGCTGACACCGACTCCAAAAATAACAATAATTGCACATATATATTTAAAAATTTTTGTTTAGGTGAACTAAAATTGGCACAAGAATATGCAATTATTTTTTTTACTTTTTAGTGCATTTTTTGTTTTAGAATATTTTATTTTTGAAGTCGGGTTTCCATTTTGTCAAAATAGGTTTTATTTCTCACTTTTTAGTGACTTTGAAGTTCTATAACTTATTTTATTTGACGACCTACTAACTTATAGTGCATTTCTTTATAACACATTTGTTTTTAATCCGTTTTTTTTTTTTTTTTTTTAATTTTGAGTGCTTTTTATCATAAAAGATTTTCAGTTTTGTTTACATGCATTTTGTTTTTTTTTTATAATTTTTTTTTGGGGTCGGTTTTTTTTTGTAAAAAATTTTTTTGAAGTCGGTTTTTAAAAAATTTTTCTTATTTTCTCATTATGAATGAGTATACCCTTTCAAAAAAAAAACAAATTTCGCAGAAATCGGTTATCACATATAAAATGAGGATTTTCCTCGATTTCCCGGGGATCCCCTCATCAGAATGCGATTTGATGCCAATGGGACCAATCGGAAATCAAACCCTTTAAAACAAAAACAAAATTCAAAATAGGTTCATAAATGACGGAGTTCTGAGGTGACACACATAAAAAAAAAACAAAAAAAACAGACAAATTGAGAACCATCCTCCTTTTTGAAGTCGGGCTAAAAACGGCGTGTACTATCGGCAACGTTTCAATCACGTGATGTCATTTAAACATAGAATGTTTTATTGTCTCAACTATATAACCGTGCGGATTTATATATAACATATTTACAAGTCATAATTTGTTATTCATATATTTATTATATTTATGTATACTTTGGCGTCAACAAGACAATATTTGTCAAATTCCAGTTCGGTTACGAAAGACAAATTCGAGAGGACTAGCGTATACTTTATAGACAAATGTCATTGAATTTTAATATTGATATGAAATATATTGATATGAAAAAAATTAAATCGTCAACCAGGAATCGAACCTCGGCCCTCTGGATATATTATCCAGCGTGCTTACCGCTACACCAAAAACGACTCTCTTTGTGACTACAGATACGCTATTCTGCATTACGTCTAAACGTGGGTAGCAGTTTTGTAAAACGTATTGCAATGACAATCCAACTGAACGTTGTTCAGTTGTTTCACGTAACGGAGTTGTTATGTAAAACAACTAGCGGTTTTGTAAAACAGTGGATTCGACGATCCATCTGCGACATATATATTTATAAGTTTTTTGGATACATAATATGTTTTTTTCTCCCGTTGAGAAGAACCTTGAACCGCAGCGGAAATATACACTTGATATACTCATGACCAAACCTTGCAAGTAACAATTTTTGATGTTCTGTTACAGCTGAAACAGAAGTATTTAAAATTCAGATAACTGGAGGTAGTAATTTTCCCGTAGCAGGCGTATGTGGACAAGATTGTTGGGACTTTGAAGCATACGAGCACAAGTTAACATCCTAAAAATAGACAAAGAGCATACACGTTTTGTATGGACAGTTATTGAACCAAATGTTGCATTCATGGATTGTGTTTACTTAAAAAATCACAGTTGGTACGTTGGTATGGTGGTCCGGAACAAAAAGAATAGTATTGGCCAATCGAAGAGCTAAAACTCAATAATAATTCTTACATCACTAAGGAAGATGGAAACTGAGCTGTCGTTGAACCATATTCGCTATCCGAAACGGGTGCTTACATTTACATTGATTCTGAAACTCGGTTATTTGTGACATAAAATCGAACACAAACCAATGAACGAGATAAAGTATGTTGTCATGTAAACATGCTGTCTACATTCTTTGGTAAACTAGTGGTTTACCAAACCCAAAAATGTTTGAAGAGCCAATTTGGTCAACATTGACAAAATTTAAACGTGACGTAAATACTACAGTCGTTGATTCTTTTACTAAAGAGATCCTCTCAAACAATTTCACCGGACAATTTGAATTGGATGACGATTGGGAAATATGCTATATGGTGCATTGGAATTCTGTAAATCAAAATTTAGTGATACAAAAGCTGTTGTGAATAAATTACATGATCAAGGTTTTCGTGTTACACTATGGGTTCATCCATTCATCAACACGGATTGTGAGCCATATTTTTGAGATGCGAAAAACAAAGGTTATTTGGTGAAAAATCAACAAGGTTGATTTTGAAGTTGAAACACAATAGTGGAATAGCGATCTTAGAAAAGTATCCATTGTTGATTTTACAAATGAAGAAGCAAGAAACTGGTGGGCAGAACGATTGTGGAAATTGAAAAATGAAACTGGTTTGGATAGTTATAAATTTGATGCAGATGAAACCATTTGAACTCCTCAAGTAAGTGTTATCAGAAGCTGAAATTCATTGCTAATTATTTTAAAAGTTGTTAAGTAGCAGAGGAGGAATCTCTCCCTCCAGGTTTAGAGCAAGACCTAGAGCACTGGTTCCAGTTACATTTAATACAGATAGTTCAGAATATATAGATGGTACTATGGTATAAGTTTTTCAGATCTAGCTTCGCAATATGTTCCTCGAGTTTGTAATAAGCGTAGAATATTAGAACACAAAATCAAGCGAAATGATAATTTCCATCCCAAACCTAATTTATGAAATTGCATCACTGGAAAGACGACCTCAATTTGTAAATTTACATTTTTAGATACCAGTTTTATTTGGCGTAAAAATTGATACCATAAGCAAAGTACCAAATGCATTTACCACTGCATATGTGAAAACATGTGCCCAATATGGAGATTTAATTAAAGTACGTTCCAATATTTGTACGCATTACGTGTATAAAGATACTGTTGGGGCTTTGAAAATGGTTTACGAGCATTGATTACAACATTGCTACAAATGAATTTAGTGGGATATCGATTGGTGTTACCCGACATGATTGGTGGTAACTTGTATGGAGATAATAAAATTACTGGTGCATTATTTATTCGATGGTTACAGACTAAGACTTTTATTGACTTTTAAGACAAGTATTGAATTTTTGAATACTTTCAATTCAAGTATTCAAAAGATTGATGTAAGCTTTTTTTGATCTAAATTTTATTTTCCAACAATTTTCATTGCCTTGCTGTTTCGAATCTTCCCAAAGTAGTTTGGAGACAACTTAGTTTCTATCGACATCATGGATTACTTTTTCATTTTCAATGTTCATAAGTATTAGATATTTCAAGAAAATTCGTAAAATTGAAGCTGAATACGCATCAGTAGGGTCGTTTAGACCCTATCTTCAAGCTGTCTACATATTTTCCATTGACTTGATTCAATAGTATTGGCGAAACGATTCCGACAGAAGATTTTCCTATCCATCTTTTTGCTCCTAATTGAATGAAAATTTAAACAGCTCTAATATATGAGGTCTTAACAATTTTCATCCACATCAGACTGCTAGTTTTTGAGCAAAACGCTGAACGGGTATAATTATTTCTTATAGTATTAAACAAGAATATATATTTATATATATATTCTCGAAAACGACTCCAACAATAAAATTTTGTAATAACTATCTACTCTTGGTTTTCTCTCTGCAAAAATTCGTTTTATTCCGGTTAATCACAAACAAAGAAATAGCGTGAAACTTTTAAACGCAGGCAAATTGTAAGACATTGGTGTTATGATACCACAAATTCTTCAATAACTTTTTGTCAAGACATCGTGAGCGATCGGCCAAAATTGGCATCGCGATCGACCGGTCGATCGCAGTTGATTCAACTACGGAACTACGGAACGTAGTTGATTCAATTACGCGGAAGGTTTGAATACGACGAACCACAGGAATCAGTTCTCTGAGCCACAAGACGTATTACTATAATTCTATTCATCAACTGTATATATATATATATATATATATATATATATATATATATATATATATATATATAGTTAAATGCATTATCCTAAGTTTGACGTAAATTTATTAATTTGTTGCTTGATACTGATTATGACTTGAACAAAAAAATAACATAATTGAAATTGAAAGAAAAAATTTCATTTGATGTATTAATCACAGTTTTATTTAATGTAGTTTTGCATCCCTTGTACCGAATTACGAACAAACTTGAGTTAGCCACTAATCTCTATACTATCTGTGATTACAGAGTTCGGTTTGTGTATTAACTCTGACTACATCGTGCGTGCATGCACTCAATATATAAATTTTAACAGATCATAATTACCTGATATGATGGTTTGATGATTATACATATTCATCAGAATGGATATCACTGGCGAGAGTAAATCAAATTTCATACCGATTACTTATACCTTATATCACATTATATTTATTTCGCGTAATTAGTTCAACAAAAATAGTTTTATTATTTAAATTTTTAGGTTTAAATTATTTAAATTTAAACATTCTTTAAGATCAAATGAAAAATCATACACATGTAGCATGGGAATCGAACCCACGACTTTACTGACATTATAAACCAATGGTTTGCCTCAGTGTTCCCTGAGAAATTATGGTAGTGGAATGCATATAATCTCTCCCCCTCTTGATGTCAATGTATTATTAATTTGTTTATTTATTATTTACATATTAATTATCTATCGTTCGTATGGTTCCATTTCGGTTATATTGTACCAACGGAAGTAACTAGCTTTTACTTAATTTGAAATTTAAGTAATATGTTGGCACATTGATAACATCTTTGACATCAAATGTTTGATATGAAAAATCATAAAAATCTAGAATGGGAATCGAACCAACGACCTCTGGCATTCTAACTCAATGCTATGCCTCACTGATATGTTAGGTATTTAGATACCTGAGATGTTTAGGTATTTAGCTTCAGTGCTAATCATGAATCTTTATAAAAAGAAAATATAAAGAAAATTTTCTAAAATTTCGTAGATTCTGGTGTGACAAATTAAAAATTTGATTTTAAACTTTTTTTTCAGTTTGCTTCTATTTTATTGAACGGACCATTTTAGAAAATATTATCAACACATAATTATATTACCAATGTTAGTCACCGTGAAGTCCGGTCACCTGTACTAGTAATTATCATATGCATTATTCAAATAATGTTTAAAAAAATTATAATATATTTATTTCGTAGAAACTTTATACTATGAATACAATAATAATAACATTCATAAAAGATATGAATCTTCAATTAAGCATTCAATAACAATAGTTAAAAGGATCTGATTAATTGATATGATAAACAGAAGTCACAATAAAGTCATATGGGTACTTACCTAGTCTAACATTGAACGTTTTAAACCGGCAGCTGACACCTGAAAAAATGAATGTGAACGTGTATGTTTTGTATATATACTAATCGCATTGTCGCGAAGTAAGCCTAAACCCATGCAGATTGTATTTTTACTGATCATTATATGCAGATTATTGACATTGCAGGGTGTCCACAAAAATATCCAAATAAAATTCTCAGGTTTTCCATGATTGAAAAAGTAAATTTCCAGGTTTATAAATACGTGTCACCGCGTGATATTCATGTATAACAAAGAAAGGAGTTGATAAAGACTTTGAAAACACGGCAACTGCAGTTCGTGGGTCATGTGATAAAACAGTCCTTAGAGCATTTAGTACTGAGCGGTAAAATCATAGACAGTAAATCAAGAGGCAGAAAGTAAGTAAATTTTTTAACATCCCTTTCTTCGCAAAAGGCCGTTGACCATTTTCACATGGCTTATGATCGGCAGCAGTGGAGATCCATAATCGCCAACGTCTTTTTAACAGGCATGGCACACAATGATGATGATATATAAATATATATATATATATATATATATATATATATATATATATATATATATATATATATATATATATATATATATATATAGCGGCTGCCATGGACGGGCTACACTTCGACCATGAGGTACAACATTGTGATGCCTAAGGATGTCCAGATTACAGCAGGGAAAAAGCTGTCCAGGATTCAAAGAATGGCCTGTTTGTACATCACTGGATCTATGAGCAGTACACCTATAGCTGCCATGGAAGCCATACTGGGGCTGCTTCCGCTAAGCATTGTAATAATAGCTAAAGCGAGATCCAGCGCCTATAGATTGTCTTGCAATCATAACTGGATTAATAAAAATCAGGTTGGACAGGCAAGGATCGCGAGAACATCAATTATCTCAGACCCCGTCTTTGAAATGAGCACAGATATACTTCCCAAGACATACTCCTTCTCAAAATCTTACACCTTAACCTTGTAGTATGTGATAGGGCCATGTGGTCGGAAGGAGAACCACCCTTCCTCAAGAAAGGAATCGTCTGGTATACAGACGGATCCAAAACAGAAGAAGGGACCGGGGCAGGAATCTACGGTGAGAGACCTAATGCAAACATAAGCCTCAACTTGGGGAAATATGCCACGGTCTTCCAAGCACATGTCTACGCCATACTGGCTTGCCTCCATGAGAACCTACGTAGAGCATACATAAACCAGAACGTATGTATTCTTTCGGACAGTGAAGCTGCTTTAAAGGCCTTGTCTGGAACTGAGGTCACCTCAAGGGTAGTGAAGGATTGTCTGGAGGAACTTCTGAAACAGGCAAAATGGAACAATGTTAAATTGATCTGGGGCCGGGTCACAGTGGTTTCGAAGGAAACGAAAAAGCAGATATCTTAGCAAAGAAGGGAGTTGGAATGCCCTTCGTAGGCCCAGAGCCTATTTTAGGAATTCCAAGGATGCATGTAAACAGGTGAACAACGAGTGGTCAAATGCTAAACACCGTGATCACTGAGAAAAAGTACCGCGGAAAGAGCTTGGGAAGATACTGCTTCAGAGGGCAACAAAGAGGCTATCTCTCGATGCACTGAGGCTGAACAGGATGCAACTGCGGAGGGTTGCCGGACTCATTACCGGACATTAACCCCTGCGGAAGTAACTGCACACAATGGGACTCCATAACGGGTCCATTATGTGCAGATTGTGTAGCGAAGAGGAAGAAACATCCAGCCACATTATCTTCGACTGTGAATCTCTAGGTTACAGCAGATACCGGATATTCGGTGCATCTCACCCCAAATATATGAACCTTCAGGAAGACCTGTAAGCTCCTGGCTATTGCAACATATGGGAGAAGCGAATCTCATCGGACTGAAGCAGAACGAGGAGCACAATAGACCATACGGTCGAAGTGCAATAGTTTTAGACCCCAATATTGAATCAATCAATCAAGGATGTTAGTGGAGTGGAAGACATTTTTGTGTGTAGACTAGGAATTGGTAGGATGTGCGGCTGCAGCCAACTCTGATAGGAACTATGCCGATATTCATCAGGAGTTCGTGAAGGAAACTGCAGAAAACCTTCACAAGCATAGCCGGTTACTTCGTTCTTGTCCATACGCCCACAATTTAGTCATTTAACCGCCCCTTTTTCTTTTATATTTGACAAACTGCCGACGTCGGGATTTGAATCCATAACCTCCCAGTCCCCAAGTAGACATAACGCCTTAGATGGCTGGGCTACTTGGCTGGTTATATATATATATATATATATATATATATATATATATATATATATAACGAACAACTATTTTCGCACTGTATACAAAGATAACAGACTAGGTCCATCTATTAGAAACGCAACACGCACGCCGGTGTATGATTTATTTGATTGTCCAATCGTACATATTTATGGTCTAAAACAGGTAACACACGGACCGTTGTAATATTATCTACTGTACTATTATAAAATTGTAAATGGCTGTTTTTTTGTTCGAACATCACGCAAAAACTACTGAACCGATTAAGTTTTTTATCCCGCTGCGAGAGAAAGAATTCGAAAATATTCGCTTAATTAGAAGTTTGGTGGAAGTGTAGATAAATATTTAAAGTAGTGGAAGCGGTAGGAACGACAAATATTTGAAGTAGTGGAAGCGGTGGGAAATTGGATTGAGGTTTTTAGTCTTAAAATGACGGGAGCCGGAGATGTAACAATAAAACGCGAGCGAGGCCACGTGTATATGCTAGTAGTAAATAAAATTACAACCGGCACCGTGGTAGCTTGATTTGAAATTCATTATAATTCGTTCTTCTCAGAAAATTAGCTTAATTTACTTAGGTCTTGTAGAGTACACTAATACCCAGTGACACGTTCCTCCCAAATAACTTCATACACGACGACATAAATATACACATCCTTCAATTTAACAAATAAATTCCTTACATGTGAATTTACATTGCTATCTTGGGCTCTCCAAAGTTAGCAATTCATTATTTATCAGCGATACCAAATTTTTTACCAAGTTTTAAAAGTTTTTATGGTTTATGATACCTAATCTAAGGAAATTTGAATTAAAAATTATACCATCTTAGAGGTCAGTAATTAACCATACATACACTTTTCTATCATAATTGATCAGGTATTCTCATTAATTAATCAGCGAAAAAATTTTGGATTCAAGTCTAAAAAAATGTTTGCCACTTCTGATAAATTTTGTATTCAAATTTATACCATCTTATAGATAGATAGGTCAAAAGTTGTTCAAAATCAGTCAGGTATTGTTATTATTTGGCCAGTGGTAAATAATTTCTGAGCACACAAATAATTTAATATTTAAAAAAAATTTTATTTTCAAAAAAAACTATTATACAAGTTTTATTAGTAAGCTTAACCAATTTCTGACCTAATAAGATGGTATAATTTTTAATTAGAAATTCGTCTGATGAGGTGCACACAAGTTTTTTGTTTTGAAACTTAATTTTAAACATAAATGAAAAATTTGTAATTGCTTACCAATTAACGGAAATACTTGACCAATTATGACCATTTTTGGTCTAAAGGTGTGCTATCTTTGGGGAATCAGGTCTTGCCGGTAAGTAAGAGAATGCTTAGTAAGAGAATGTGTATGTTTATCTATACATAGTACAAAAGGAAGTAGCCCTCCGCGTCTGCCTGCCTGTTTATCCGCTAACTTCTTCTAAACCATGCAACGGATTTTGAAACGGTTTTCATCATGTAAATTATTTTTTTCCGGAAGGTTTATATGTATAGTACATCCTAATTAAATCTAAATTGCACCCGTGCGAAGCCGGGCCGAGTCACTACTTGATTTATATTAAGTAAATATTTAAATTCATTAACTGGACAAAGGTATTTTTTGAAAAAAATAACAATAATTGATAATGTACACTTAACATGTAAAGTATGAATAAAAATAACTGGACATATCCGGTATGTTTTAACTTTTGAAAAAGTACGATGTTTTGAATAATTTTTAACGGTTTTACTAACAAGGGGGAATTTAAGCAAAGAAGAACATACAAACTCTATAAACAAATTATACGCAAGCGTAAGTCGGATTAATAATCTCACGACTCTCTCATTGGATGATATACATGATACTCGGTCCTAAGATATTATCTAGTTACGGAGGTTGTCTATAGGCAACGTTATTGCAGCCATTACATAACACTGCCTGGACGGCAGACACACTGGACGTCTAGGACTACCATTATGCTATAATTATTGCAAGAGCAGCAACTTTTAGGAGACGATGACTCACCTTCCCTGTCACAGTAAAATGTTTACAAGTTTGTTTTAATTTTTGATGGTAACATTATATTTTTTATTCTTTGTGTATATGTATATATGTATAAGGGTGTTATAAGTTTAGTCCCAAGTTTGCAACGGTTAAAAATATTCATCTAGTGAGCCGTAAATCTATGTTATTTTTTCTCGGACATTCTCTATATAGTACATTTTTGAGGAGGATGAATATCAAAAAAACCAAAACGTATAACAACAACGCTATAACAACAATAGCGCTTTGCAACTTTTAGGAGACGATCGCCTTCCCTGTCACAGTCCAGCTCTTATTATAAAGATACTCACCCTTTTAGGTTAACCATGCTACGATGACCTTTCTGAACTAAAGTCTACCAGCGTCAAAGCTCTATTGCTGCACCCGAACAGCTCCAAATGGTTTAAGGAGTAGTGGGAAGGATGGGCCAACCCCATATCGGTTTGACAATGGACCTCACGGTCTAAGTGTGTCCCATCTAGGACAACCGTTACAACCTAACTTAACATAACAATATTTGTGATATTTTAAACCAAATATTTCAAGAACGGAAAGCGCTATAGTGTTGTTATACGTTTTGGTTTCTTTTATTTCATCCTCCTCAAAAATGTACTATATACAGAATGTCCGAGAAAGAATAACATAGATTTACGCAGATCTTCAAAAATTCATTCTTAAATTTTTTCAACAATTAAATTTTTTAAATAAATGGGAAACTTTGTGCACGTACAGCGATCTCACTAGATGAATATTTTTAACCGTTACCAACTTGGGACTTATGCATACATTCATAACACCCTTATACATACATTCATATACACAGAGGATAAAAAATATTATGTTCCCAACAAAAGTTAAAACAAACTTGTAAACATTTTACAAAAGCTGATATTAGTAATTCCTTCTTATACAAGCCATCATCGTCAACATTATTACGAACAACATCAAATAGATGAAATGTTGCTTCCGTCTGAACAACTGGACTCAAGTCAGCTGGATGACCTTCATCAAGGTTGTAACAGTATATACAATATGTTACGGATAAAACTTGTTTAACTTTAAATTAAATTTATAAAAGTTTTTTGCAATTCGTTAGTTTTAGAACTTTTTAGCAAAAAATAGAACCGACGAAAGAAGAAAGTAACTGAAAAGTAAAAAAAAATAACTTTGTAACAAAAAATTAAACCTTCGAAAAAAGAAAGGAAAAAATAAAAAAGTAACTTTTTAGTCTAAATAAGTCCTACACTAATGTAAATACCTAATAATTTTGAGTCGGCGCCAAAAAATCTCCATCGAAATGAATCTGATTTTCGGTTAAAAGTAAATATTACAAAATATTACATTTTGTTTGTTTGGCGCCGACTCAAAATTATTTAGGTATTTACATTATTGTAGGACTTAGACTAAAAAGTTACTTTCTTATTTTTTCCTTTCTTTTCTTTCTTTCGAAGGTTTAATTTTTTGTTACAAAGTTATTCTTTTTTACTTTTCAGGTACTTTCTTCTATCATTGGTTCTATTTTTTGTTAAAAAGTTTTATTTAATTTTTTTTTGTGGCTTATAGTGTCATTAGAACTACATAATATGTATGTCAAGTTTCAACAGAATCAGTTCACAGATGAAAATTCAGTGGTGAACAAACACTCATTCCGTATTTTTCAATCCTTAGGGGCGAAATTTTTTTTTCACATTTATATGGTACCAATTTCGAAGTATACCCTATCCAATAAAAAAAGAATTCTCGAAATCCGACTACAAAAAGTAATTCGTGGTAGTACAAAAAAAAACTATAGGGGCTGACTTGAGAACCTCCTTCGTTTTTTTCGTCGGTTAAAAAAACATTCAAACTGCGCAAAGATATTGAGTGTTTTCAAATATTTTTCTACACACAGAACGTATATTATTTATGATATTTTTCTTTAGTGAAAGTGCTGGGAAGTCTTTTTTTTTTTTGGCTAAAATTTGAAAATTGTTTTTCAAATTTATATGGGACCAACTTTAAAGCATTACCTATCCAACAAAAAATTATCAAAATCGGACTACTCTGTAAAAAGTTATGCGTGATCATACATAAAAAAAAGAAGAAATATACAGGTTGAATTGAGTACCTCCTTCTTTGTCGCTAAAAATATAGCACATTAAATCAATCATGCTTTGACATAGCTTTCTTTGTCGACGAATTAAAAAAAAATAGAAACTACATACATTCATTGCGGCGAATGGGTAAGAACGAAGTGACCGGCTATGCTTGTAAAGGTTTTCTGCAGTTTCCTTTCACGAACTCCAAATTAATGCCGTATTATTAATATATTAATAATATAATTTATAATTTCTATCAAAGTCGGCTGTAGCCGGCCAACCTATTAATTCCTGGTGTGCATACAAATTCCTTGTCCTCACATCATAAATGTATGGTTCAAAATTTATATAAACCATATTTTGACAAAATGGAAACCCGACTTCAAAAATAAAATATTCTATAACAAAAAATGCACTAAAAAGTAAAAAAATAATTGCATATTCTTGTGCCAATTTTAGTTCACCTAAGCAAAAATTTTTAAATATATATGTACAATTATTGTTATTTTTGGAGGCGGTGTCAGCATAGAGAAATTCACATAATTTTTGGACACCGTCTCCAAAAATAACAATAATTGTACATATATATTTAAAAATTTTTTGCTTAGGTGGACTAAAATTGGCACAAGAATATGCAATTATTTTTTTACTTTTTAGTGCATTTTTTGTTATAGAATATTTTATTTTTGAAGTCGGGTTTCCATTTTGTCAAAATATGGTTTATTTCTCGCTTTTTAGTGACTTTGAAGTTCTATAACTAGTTTTATTTGTCTAAATATGGGTAGACCTACTAAACGACTTACTAATTTTTAGTGAATTTTTTTGTTACACATTTTTTTTTTACCCGTTTTTTTTTTTTTTTTTTAATTTTAAGAGCATTTTTTTATAACAGATTTTCAATTTTATTTACATGCATTTTGTTTTTTTTTTGTAAAAATTTTTTTTTTTGGGGTCGGTTTTTTTTTTGTAAAAAAATTTTTTGAAGTCGGTTTTTAAAAAAATTTTCTTATTTTCCCATTATGAATAAATATACCCTTTCAAAAAAAAAAAAAATTTCGCAGAAATCGGTTATCACATATAAAATGAGGATTTTCCTCGATTTTCCGGGGATCCTCTCATCAGAATGCGATTTGGTGCCAATGGGACCAATGGGAAACCAAACCCTTTAAAACAAAAAAAAAATTCAAAATCGGTTCATAAATGTCGGAGTTCTGAGGAGACACACATAAAAAAAAAAAAAAAAAAATACAGACGAATTGAGAACCATCCTCCTTTTTTGAAGCCGGGTTAACAATAATGATGTGAGTGACCACTGTTATACACCACGGAGTGTCAGAAACGGAGGTAAAACGCCATTATTATTTAATAGTTAATACTTTTTGCTGACTGTCAAGAGCAAACTACCTTACACACTCTGTCCAAGAATATAATATGTGTATACAAAAATGAACACAACAAGCAATAAAACATAGTTCTTAGCCTCAGGTAAATATTATATACTAAATAAGAATGCATTGTTTGAATTTATAGAGGTAGGTATATCTGTTATATGTTTGAGGTATTTGAACTATTATCTTCTGCTAGTGAAGCTACAATGTACTGTAGTCCAGAGGTGGGCTCAGACAGCTCGTCTGAGCCTTACGGGCTCTCCATAAGCTGGGTGAGAGTAAGTATAGAAGGTATGTTTTGAAGCAAGACGGAACGATGTTTCAATACAGGTTGTCCTACCGATTACTACCCAATAATTTATTCAATCAATTTAGAAATAGTTTTATAAAATTGTTTATTGTTTATTGTTTAAATATTTTTTACAGTATGGAGAGATACACAAAAAACATAATAATAATAATAACAATAATAATAATAATAATAATAACAATAATAATAACAATAATAATAACATAATAACATAATAACTAATAAATAATAACATAATAATTGATGGAAACCACGGGAAGACGGTAGGCGTCTTCCATCAGGAGAACGATAGGAATAGGTAGGGAGATGAAATAAAGAGATAAAATGGAAAGGGATAAGTACAATATAAAATAATTAAGAAACAAACAAAAAATTATTCGTTTTCTATTATTATTCTTTGAATAATTTTGATAAATTTTCAATATCAGGAATATATGTATTTTGGGATATTCGCATTATATTTTCTAAATGTTTATCCGTAAGGGAATTTCGCGAATCTGATTTTATATGTTTCATATGTGAAAATCCCGATTCACATAGATAAGAAGATGCGAAACAACTACTAAGTTTTTTATATATTTTTAATAATTCCGGATATTTAAACGAAGATGGGTTTTCTGCGACGATTTCCCAAATACTTTTTGTGCTTGTGTTCATGGCTCCTAATAAATTATAATTTGTTGGAAGGGTAATCATTTCGTTTAATAACGCGCAATCATTGGAATCCGGAAAAAATTTGAGAAAAACTTCTATTAAAGTGGAAATTTTAAATTGTCTATTAAAAGGGGCCATTAAAAAATCACTCATTAGATTTATATTTTCAAAATCTTTAAATAGATTATTAAATTGTAAAATTACCGTTTCTAATAAACATTTATATTTTAAAAACAATTCAGTAAAATCACTCTTCACACATTTTTTCGCAATGTGTAATAGTTTAGGAAAATTATTTGGAATTTTTAAACCACCAAAAAAATTTACCGCCATCTCTAAAATTTTTTTCAATTCTATAATAGTTCTAACCGCGTCCCAAATATAAATATTTTTGCCCTGTAATTTTAAATTATGTAAATTAACTATTGAAGTTAAATCTACGAGAAAAGCTAAAGTTGCTGTAAAATCAAAGTCTCTTAGTTCAGGGCAAGGTTCACCGATTTCTTCATGAAATTTTACAATTACATCTAAATTTTCATAAAATCGTGCAAACATTTGTCCCTTACTAAGCCACCTAACTTGAGAATAATATTTTAATTCCCTAAATTCCGGATCGTTTTTTTTCGCGAATTCGTTAAATAAACGATGTTTCAACGCGCGCGTTTTAATCGAATTAATTTTTTTTATAACAATATTTTCAATTTCCGTAACTGAAAGGCTTTTCATGCATAATGCCTGCTGATGTATGATACAATGAAATGATAAAAGATTTTTTAATTCAGGGATTTTTTTAAAAAGTGCAATTAAACCGTTATTACAACCCGTTATATTACTTGCACCATCCGCAGTAAGTGAAACAAATTTTTCTAAAGGTAATGATTTTATTCGTGCAAGTACTCCGGCATAGAGATTTTCGGCGGTCGTTTCGCGATGTAGGGAAATCATCGCAAAGAGTTCTTCTTTAACAAATAAATCATTGAAAACCATACGAATGTAAATTAACATTTGCGCAGTATTTGTTGCATCGGTCGATTCATCCAACTGCAATGAATAGCAATAACAAAACTTAATGTCTTCATTTAATTGACTTGTCATGTTATCATCAATTGCTTCTACTCGCCGTGATATTGTTCGACGAGAAATTGGGACTTCTTTAACGAATTGTTTACATTCTTCTTCAAGTTCGGTCCCACCGAACATTGAGTCCACATAGTCTTCCACTACCGTCTGCATAAAGTCACATTCACTAAATGGCTTTCGCGATTTCGCGATTCTATACGCTGTTTTGAAAGATAACGCGGTTTTTGTAAACTCATCCTTATTAATATATAATTTTTTGGCGGACGATGGTTCAAAATAATTTTTTTTTTAAACAGAAATTACGCGATCGCGTTCTGCTGTACCTATTTCGAATTTATCAAACTCGGCAGAATGTTTCACGGTATAATGACGTTGGAAATTACTTTTTTTTATATAAATAAAAGTTTTACCACAAAATAGGCAAATTAGCTCTTTATCAGTTTTCTTGTATATACCAAAATGATGCTCCCACTCGTTGATGCCAAAAACTATCCTCCTTTTCTTAGCAAACGGCGCCGCACCTCCACTGCTGAACTTATCCAAGACTGCTTGCGATGTCTTCTCCATTATTAAATTCACTACTTTTATTTTTTTTTTAAAACAAATTATGCGAAAAATAATTTCCACTACTACAAATAGTACTTTTCACTTTTTCAATTCAAAGTAGACTAACTCGAAGAACTCAAATTCCTACTTTATGTAAAACTTAACTTAATTCATCAAATTCCCATGACATTATACTGAGCATACTCCATACGAAGAAAAAATAATTAAATCAGGTAAATAATTCTTTATTAGTTCTCGGATATGAATAGTAAAATATTTAGACAAATTATTTGGAATTTCCAAAACTATAATTATATTTAAATTATCCTTTGCAAAAATTTCCCCCTTTTAGTTTTATTACAATGGTCCAGCGGTAAACTTAAAGGTTCAAAAGATATGTATTGAATGATGTATTGAATGAGTATGTATTGAATTGTATTATTTACTTTGTATAATAGTGACCATAAAAAAGATTTGGTATTATTATATTTTTTTCAGAAAATGTTTTAATTAAAAAAAGAAAATATTAATAATTGGTAGGTTACCCTGTAGTAACTCTATCTCTCTTCCCTACCTCTCACTCAGAGCTTGGCCGAGTCAACTCCTGCTCACCTCTGCTGTAGTCAGTAGTGTAGTGAATGGTAGTGAATACAGTCAAATAGGTATACCTTTATTTGTTGGTAATACAATACATAATGAATTATACTCTAGAATCTAGATATTTTACAATTTACATGAATGCAATAGTCGACATTCTCTCGTGTCGAAATTTAGTTAACAATAGTCGCGTGGATAATACCCATTAAATAATACCCCATGTATAATTATGAAACAATTTTTATTTTGGACATAATACTTAGGGCCATCTGTTTCTTGGGTGTCCAGTTTTGTTTGAAACAAATTTCATTAATGATTTACTTACATTGTGGCCTAAAACTGATTGCTAGTTTATAACCAAACCTTTTCACATAGCATTTTCCAATTTGGAAAATGTTTATATTAAGACCAACCAGACCGTATATATCAATCCGCTGGTTGGACCGATATTTCCAATTCGTTAACTCAACTAAGTCAACACGCCCAAGAGAGTACAAGGTTGTAACCGAGGTTTGCTGAACCTATTAGATTTTTAAAAAATTGTTAAACAATTTGTTAGTTATTTATGAAGCAGAGCCTTTATTGAAAAATATTTTGAAACACATGCATTAACTCGGCACAAATCTACTGTAAAAATGGGAAGAATGCTAACCACTTCTAATCGCCAAAGCACATACCTAATAGGTGTCTACAGTATATTTTTCCAAACTTTATTTCGACTCGTTTTCCTAGTTTCTTGATGTTTTCCAAATTATTACTATTGTATCTTTCATTCTAATATACATTGCACAGCAAAAAAAGCCGCGAACTTTAAAAAATTCATTTAAATTATTTTCTTTGGAAGTTTTTTACATTTCAACTACATTTTTACAAATTTGGATATGTTTATGTTGATGTGGGGGTAAAATTGTAAAAGAAAACCTTTTATTTTACGGGGGGGAAATTAATTAAAAAACAGTGGATATTACCTCCTTTTGCTCTAATGACTGCCTCAAGCTTTGTAGGCACACTTTTAATTAAGTTCGCTACGACATCTTGGGTGATTACCTCCTTTTCCTGCACTAAAGCAATTATGAGCCCCTGTGAGCTACCAGGTGGGTTAATTCATTCTCTTATACGTCGGACAAGCTCATCTCAAATATATTCTATGGAAGTTTACTCTGGCCTACGTGGTAAACATCTCAAAATCAGAATTTCAATCGTTTTATTTTAATGTACACACTTCGGAATCGTTTTTCAACTGCTTTTGAAACTGTCCAATGACTCTGCATGGATTCTAATGTTGCTACTAATGCAAAAACTCTTAGAAGAAGAAGTAGAAGAGTCAAATCACTCCTGGGCCACAGCCAAAAATAAAAATCATATTTAACGACAAACTGTATTGGAATTTTGATTAATAAACAATTTTTATGTAATATGATACATCATTACAATAAACGCAAATTTACCGAATCAGTAAAATTCAGTTCTAGTTAATTTCAACAAAACTTACTATAGAAATAACAAGTTCTGATATGTTCAAGGTTACCACTTACGTCACACCAAAACACCTACAATGGTTATCAATTGACTCCTCCCAATTAAATTTCTCGCCAATACGATCGCAGCGCCCCCACCAATACCATCCTCCTAATTTAGCCGAGATCAGAACCTTTCAGAGCACACTCCCCACAACCACCGATCGCAGCGCCACCAATGCCCGAACCACAACCACCGATCGCTGCGCCACCAATGCCTCTGGTAGACAAATTAGGAAGCTGTGGTCCAGGAGGGACTTGAATCTTCTACTAGAAGACTTGCTGAAAATAACTCAATCCATAAAGTCGTTCGTAACAATAGTGCACTCTGTAAATCATCGAAGAGCCCGTCTAAAGCTTAGAACGTGTAATGTAACTGAATAGAAGAATTTCCTCTTTGCAGGTGAATCTCGATATGCACTGCATCTGCCAGATCAACATGCAAGAATCTACTGAAGGTCATGTAAACTTTACTCTGAATGTAGGATTATTGAAAGACTGTAACTCGGAGGTAGCTCATTGATGGGGGTGGCTCAGTGGGTTCTTCGATGATTTACAGTGAACTCAGATGCTACGGCTGGCTTTCTGGAATGGAAGTACATTTCAACAATTCTTCTTCTAACATTTTTTGCACTAATACCAAGACTAGGATCCATAAGGAGGCTTGGGCAGTCTCAAAAGCAGTTCCGAAAAACGATTCCGAAGAGTGTTGAGATGACCACAATGTAGCCCAGAGTTGACTCTTATAGAACATCTTTGGGATGAATTTGTCCGACGTATATAGGATGAATTAACTATCCTGGTAGCTCACAGGGGCCCATAACAGCTTTAGTGCAGGAAACGGAGGTAATTATCCAAGATGTCGTAGTGAACTTAATTAAAAGTGTGCTTACAAGGCTTGAGGCATTCATTGGAGCAAAAGAAAGTAATATTGACTGTTAAAAGTTTAATTTCTTCCAAATATCTCAAAATAAAATGTGTTTTTTTTTTTTTTTTTTTTTTTTTAAATTTTAAAATGTATGAAAATTTGACTTTTTTTTTAAATTAATTTTTTTTTTCCCGTAAATTAATTTTTCAAAGTCCATCGCTTTTTTTGCTGTGCAGTGTATATAATTCACTTTAGTATTTTTGAAAATGGTGAGGTTCGTCGGCGTCTAGCTCGGTCAGGCACGATAAAACTCAATAAATTATTGCGTGACCATAAAATATCTAAGACACATTATGTCCCTAATAACATATCTAACACTACAAAAATAGCCCAGTCACTGACATGTTCAATATTCTTATATACGTCTATATCGACGTATCGACGCATTTACGATGTGGGTAGGGAGACGACGGATTTGCATTCGTTGGACTACTCGATGAACAAACAGTTGCATCTTGCAAGAACTTGGCATTAAACAGCGTCTATCCAGGGAGCTTTACTCTTGTATTTTGAAATATGCTGGTCATGTGCATCGAAGCGATAAAATGTAATAATTAATCGTCCACGGCCAAGTATCTTACAAACGCTATGGTGGCCGTTCACTAACTCATTAAGAATGCAACTTTCTAAATCATTACTTCAATACAACCCCAGGCTGTTAAGTTTTGAATTTTTTTATTGGGACAGGAATATTGTTAGAACTACAAAATTTACCGTCAGGTATGATTTCCTTTAACAACATGTAGTTAATTTAATTGTAAAGAGTAATTTTTAATGATTGAGGTTATACTACGCTATAATAAAACATGTTCTCCATTTAAATATAATAGATTTTAATTTAAAAGATAGCAAACAGATCGATCGCTCTGTATTAAATTGTTAAGAAATAAAAAATTGTAAGAGTAAAGGATATTGAAACCAACTATTTCAGTTTGACATCCGATATAAAAAAGTAGTAATAAAAGATAATACGTTAAAAGTTTTGTACAATTGAAACATCTTTTCTTTAAAAAAAAATTTTAACAAGAAGACATCTGCCTATAATCTATATGAATTACAGTACCTTCAACAGTTTTTACATTGGATAAGTAGTGAATTATATATGTTTGGTGTGAAAGCCACACAACCTCTATATACATTATTGATTATATGCAGACTATATTTCAAAATAAAGCCAAATACAATTAAATGAAATTTTTTATTTCAATGTAAGTTAAAAGCTTTCAACAGGGTTTGCTGAGTTTTAACCATGGTTATTTCAATGGTTATTGCAGCTGGGGCTCATACAAGTTTACAAGCTATAATTATAAATATATTAATAGTCCAGTAGCCATGTAAATTCTACCTGGACTCAATTACAAAGTTAACGAAAATTTGAGAAATTGTTTGGGGATGGAAAAAATGCAGAAAAATTCAGGTTTTAGACTATTAAAACTATACTTTCACACATATCTATGTATTATTACACATATTATACATACCCCCCCTCCCCCCTCCCCTTCTGCTAGAACCCACCGCCCGGTCCACTGGTTTGAAGCACCCTCAAGATAATGAGATGTTAAATTTAAAATTTTGCCCCAATTTCTAGAACACTTTTTTCTATTTTATATATACGTATTTCGACTATAAAGTAGTCATCATTAGTATGATCAAGCTCATCAGTATGCGTATCTCGCGCACCGAATTAGCAACGAGCATTATTTTTATCTAAATTTTAACAGTTACAAATGTTATTTTTTTAATAAAATTTTGTTGATGGCATTTCTATAGAAACTACAAATTTTAAATTATTTTTTTATTTGTATTTTTAAATAATATTATTGTATTGTCATCGGTTCTTAATACGTCTGCGAAATTTCATATTGTTCAGACGTCCGGAAGTGGGTGAAAACTCAATTCTAAAATTCCATTACATTCATACATACATTGATAGAAGTCAAGCTAATAAAAGTATGTTAAAAAAAAATAACTTACGTCAAAAATTTCAACATTTCTACTACTTAGTGATGCTCAATTATTAAAAAAAAAACTGAATTGGAATGTGTATAGATAATTTGCCTTCAGAGTATTATTTAATTAAAAATAAAAATTATATACACATTTATACAATCATGTAAAACTAATATATTGATATTTAAATTAGATATAATTGTATTAACTCTTGGTCTATGACATAATACGTATGAGATAATATCACATTAAAATATATTTATTTCAATGTGTATACCAAATATAAAAATACTTTTTTTAAACAGCTTTGAATATGGTCGGTGTGATTGTACTCATTTATTTGAGTCAATCGGAATTTGAAAGATCCTAATCATTTCCATTCGGATGTCTAATCTTCCGTTTTCAGGTCAGGGCTTCTCAATAAAAAAAACCTTAAATAAACACTATTTAAACTACGGTTATAATTTAAATTTCTAATGAAACTCATACCAAACTTTTTATTTTCTATATCGTATATGCGTATGTCCGAATGTTGTCAGCGAATAGTATCTGCATATGTTCGAATATTGTCAGCGAGGATGTATTGTACCATAACCATGAAGAAACGATCACGACTAAATATATGATCAAAAATATCAAACGACAAAATATTTATAAAAATACTAGCCGTGTGTCCGATAGGATTTCTCATCGGCAACATATCAGAAACCATCTGACTTAAAAAATGGCGCACTTCCAATTCAAACTTTCGTCCCCTTTGGGGGAATTTACAGAAGCCTAAACACCAATTTCCATATTTTTAACTTCAAAAATGACGAACTTCCATTCAAACATTCATCCCATATTAACCCCAACATGGGGTGAATTTTCTTAGTGCTCCGTTATATATAAGGAACTGTGCAAAATTTCATGCTTCTAGGCCCACTGGTTTAGGCTGTACGTTTTCTGTCAGAGTGTCATTAAATAGTTCATGTGCCCAAATATCTAATAAATATAAATATCGTGTCAAATATCCAGATAATATAAATGCATCGGTTAATGAGGTTAAACGAGCATAATACCTTCCATTTGGCTTCTGCGTAGCAGGTAATTATTTAAAAATAATTGATATGATTACATATGGGGTCTTACTGGAGTTGTTCAGGGTTGATTTACCCTGAGATGAGTGGATCTTTAGCAGTTTTTTGCCCTATCAATATCCCCACTTATCTATGTGTAAACATGTATACAGACAGGACCATCCAAAATTGCGCATACACTTTTCTTTGATTTTGACAAGGTGATTTCAAAGAGTGATTGGATATATGACAGAGAGTTCAAGAGGTGCAGCAGAACCTCGTTCTCTTCCCTTATCCCCAAAACCTCCACACTCCAAATATAAGCCCTCTATAAGTCGAAACAATCTATATTTTCCTACAAGGTATTTCAATATATATTTCCCCTCTAAAACACGAAGTCCAACGTGTGCCAATAAAAACCTCTCTAATTCAAAAACTTCAGAATTCGAAACCTCTATAACTCGATTTTCATTGTGTCTAGCTTGAGGTTTGATTATTTTGTACAAGAAAATGCTTTATTTTCAAAATAAAGCGTCGTGTAATAGGGGCGAACAAATACTTTTGTCATTCATACAAGTGGATTTAATACAGGGTCGATAGTTGCTAGATACGAGACATAAAAAATTTATTTTTCTAGGTTTTTTTATTAACATAAACCAATCTGATAGACCACTCAGTTGGTTAAGGCACTCCACTCGAAACTGGAAGGTTGCTGGTTCGATTCCCAACGATGGCAGTTTGTCAATTAAATTAATTTAAAAAACATTAATAGGGCGGTTATATGACTAAACTTTCGACGTATGGACAAAAACGAAAGGATGCACAAAAACCGGCAATGTTTTTGAATATTTTCTGCAGTTATCTTTCACAAACTCCAGATGAATATCGGCATAGTTCAAATCAAAGTCGCATGTAGTCGCATAACCTACCTAATTCCTATAAAGCATTACTGAATCCTATTTTGTATGAACTTTTTTATGATTTCTGACAAACACTACATGTTAAATATATTTTTATTCACGAAAAAGGTATTTGTTTTACCATTTCTCGGGGCTCTATTTCGTAAACAAAGCATTTCTCCTGATTTTTTATCTGAATTCTAGCCAATGTTTACTCACAAGTTTAGTAAACAAAAAGTTTGCAAGTTTACTCAAAATTGTCGATTGTAATTCATTCTAACTCTAAAATGACAAAAGTAATAACTGATTGTAAGTGAGATTTGATAGTTTTTAAAAAGCTATTTACATAGTTTATTTATAGTTATTTCAAGTAGCAAAACACATACACATAATAAATAATAATAAAATACACATAATAATTTTATTACCATATAAGACAAAAGTTCAGTGAACGACACGACACAACCGACAACGCCTACATATATGCACAAAATGTTTGTACAAAAACATATGTATTAATATTTCAATAAATTTTATTCAAAGTAATTGAAGCGTGAGGAAATCATTAATCTAGGCCATCAATTTCTGCAACAATATACGAATTGCCTGCGCACAACGCGGAAGTCAACACAGATATTGTTTGTTGACTAAGTTAAACCATTTAATGAGTATATTTATATAATATTTTTTTTGGACGGCAAACGAAGTTTAATATCTATACTTATTACTATTTTGCGGCAAATCTTGCCGTCAAGTGTATTGATAATGATAATCTATATATATATATCCATATAAACAGGGATGTTTTCAAGGTTCTTTTTCGAGATACACCAATGGAAACGCTGTGTTTGAGTATTAATTAATACTCATCAGCCATTTAGGGATTTTGGATGACTCAATGGAAATGAAAAAATAGATAAAATATAACCATTGGAACAAGAGTTGAAATTAGTTTAATAGAAATCCTGTATTTTTAATTTATCTAAAAATAATATAGAAAAAGCAGTGGCGTACTCAATTTTTTCTTTAAAATATCTAGTTAGGATTGGAAACCCGACTTCAAAAATCAAATATTCTATAACAAAAAATGCACTAAAAATTAAAAAAATAATTGCATATTCTTGTGTCAATTTTAGTTCACCTAATCAAAAATTGTTAAATATATATGTACAATTATTGTTATTTTTGGAGGCGGTGTCCAAAAGTTATGTGAATTTCTCTATGCTGACACCGCCTCCAAAAATAACAATAATTGTACATATATATTTAACAATTTTTGCTTAGGTGAACTAAAATTGACACAAGAATATGCAATTATTTTTTTAATTTTTAGTGCATTTTTTGTTATAGAATATTTGATTTTTGAAGTCGGGTTTTCATTTTGTCAAAATATTGTTTATTTATTAAATTTACTACTATTGCTCTTTACACATCATTTTACAGGAATCTTTGATTTATTTTTAATAATTTATCTTTAGTTTTATCTTTTTTTTATATTGAATTCCATTATTGTTTATTTAAATAATGTATAATTTAAAATGCGATACACGTTGATTTGTATATTACTTATATATATCAAATAAATAAATATTATTATTATTAAATCAAATTCAGCCGCTTACTTTAAAACCGTGCCACGTGTAATTGAAATCAGTCAGTAGCGTTGGAGACATTTAAAAAAAAAAATATTAAATTTTTGCAATTACTCTAACAACCCGTTTATCGTAAACAAAGCGTGAAAACATCCAAGTTCATATGAACTTCTCTGATTATTTTTGGAAGATCGTCTTATTATTTTTGCGCATAAAAATTAGGCATAGTTGTTTATTATCATTATTGCTGATAAGTTTATTATCAGTTGTATTTTACACTTTATGCTTTGACTGTCAAAGCAAACGAGAGCGACCAACCGTACACTATGTGCAAGAATATAATGTCAAATATATATAAATATATATATATATATATATATATATATTATTAACACATTATTCAACATATTGTTATTGACAAGGTATTTTACAGAAAATGATTCCGTAAAATGAATTGGTTCGAAATATATATATATATATATATATATATATTGTAACGGTTGAAAAGTGTTCAACCGTTCGATGAATGTCTTTTATTTATTTTTTATATTTTTCGTGGATTCGACGCGACTGGTCGCTGGTGCCGAAGGACACCGGGCCAGAAACGAAGAGAACGGCTTCGAAATCCGATGTCGCTGTCGACATTAATTATAATTATTTGTATTTATTTATTTTATTTTTTTTAAGTTCGCACGCATTAAATAATTACCGATCTCGCTCAATCATCGATCATCGACATGGAGGTTGGAATGGTGTACGAGGAGTCGACTGTTTGTATGGAGGTCTGTAACATCCACTACTGCTCGTCAACAGTTACTGTATTTGTAAAGTTTAAAACTAAATCACAGGCCTGTATTATGAATTTGTTGAAGTGCAGATCGTTAAGTGTATGATTGTTTGGGACTCGTTTCGTTTACGATGAACGGTGTGAATTAATAAATTAATTAATTAAAATAACGCCATTACATTGGAACGAATACATCATTATGTTGAGTTGTTGGATGGATTTTGGAAGTTTATGTGAATTGGATATTATTGAAGCTTGAAAAAACATATTTTACATTGGATGAATTAATGATGGGTGGTGAAATACAACGTAACATTAGCCATATTACCAAGTTTCATTATTGGCAAAGCGCATAAATATTATAAAGTTTTAAATTCCTAAATCCAGTCCTGGTGTAATTTAAAAATTGCTTAGTGACAAACACTAAGGAATGTGAAAAACAGTGTTATTTGTGTGTTGTTTTGTTTGTTTTCTTGTGACGGACTTTGCGAGGGACAGAGGATTCTGATTTCGATAGCCGGACGCTTCGTATCGTAGCGATTATTAATAAATTGTTGAATTGAATTTTGTTGAACTGTTGAACATAATTTTTTTTTAATTTGTAAGATATCGATTACGAACTGAACATTATTACAATTTTTTTAAATTTTAATATTGATTTCTTGGATTTGTTTTTGTTCACCGAAACGTTGATTCGAGCGAGGTTTGGTGTTAAATTTTTTGCGTGTGAGCGTGTTTATGTGAAATATTTTGTTTTTAATCGTATTGCGAAGTCAATTTCTTTTTTTTTTTCGAATTGTGTTTGTTTTATTGTTTAATTTCATTATTATTTTTCGTTGTTTTAATCGATTCACGTAAACACGTTCGGGTACTGTATTGACTAAATTTTTTTTGTCATTTTCGATAGTTGGTTTTTATTGTTAAATTCAAGTTTTATTTTATTTTGTTATATATTTGATTTTTTTTTGTTATCGTTAATAAATTTGTGTTTGTTTCTTAATTTATTTTTTTTGATTATTCGTGACAATCAGACGAGTGTCCACCTTTTTGACCTGCCACCCAGAGCAAGGGTCGACGAGCTGCCGTTAGTATAATCGTGAGTGGTACTCAGAAAAAACCTGGCGCCCAACATAGTTTTTTTTTGTTTTTCGAATTGGTGCTACAATTTGTCGGCTAGCCATCACCTTGTTGATTCCAAGGTGGTGAAACTACCGTCACAATATATATATATATATATATATATATATATATATATATATATATATATATATATATATATATATATATATATATATATATATATATATAGCTTCTACCCCTAATTTCTATTTGTTAATTAATCTACTGTCACTACATCCTCAACGATTTTAATTGCAAGCTTTCGAACCAATTATTTTACGGGATCATTTTCTGTAAAATACCTTGTAAATAACAATAACAATATGTTGTATAATGTGTTCTGTTTAGTATACACGACAAGTCACATTTTCATATGGCCAAATTTAAGAGGGCATGTACGATTGTGTGCTTTACAGCAAATATTACATCAAAAATGACCCCTGTAACTTTTGAACCAAAAGATCTACGGTGTTGAGTTTTCGATTATAGAAAGATCATCGCTAACGAGTAAGTAGTTTTAAAGATTTTTTATTAAAAAATCGCGACCATGGATGAGGATAAAAACTTATGTGGTACTTCCCAATATTCATTATTAGAGTTGATATTTGGTATACAGTTAGATGTGTGTCCAAACCAACGAAAAAAGGTTGAAAATCAAAAATTTCTATCCCGAAATAGAAAATTTTGGCATTTTTTGTTTGGCGAATTTAACATAGTAATACATATAGTTATGTATGTTCCCATGTGATTGGCTGACACTTAAAATATCAAGATTTTTTTTTGCTAAGTGTAAAAAAATTAATATAAATTTAGTATGTATTTAATATTTTATCTTGGCAAATTTTTAGCGAATTTCCACCAAAGGATATCAGCTATTGTTTTTGTATCAATGTTGGAATTTCGTAAAAATTTCTTCAAATGTCCATCGATCGATCCTACCTACTAAATGTCAAAAAATACTATCGTTAAAATTTTTATATATATACAGGATGAGTCATAAGTTATGGAGTTTCTTGAAAGGGTGACTAGGAGATGATATTCTAAGATGAAAATTCCTTGGAAATTTTTGCACCTGACCCACCGTTAATTAGATATTAATTAAATAAAGTAACCAATTAGAGAAGCGCGTTAACGGAATAATAAATGGTGGGGAATGAACGCAGGGGCAGCAGAGATACGCGAGGGGAGCGAACTCTCCCCACCACTACCGCAGAGCAAATCAATCTTATGCGTTGCAAATCTGGTACAGTTTTTATAGTAGAGTTTTGAAAAATTTTGGATAAAAAATTTACCATTTTTGTTTCGAAATATCTGATTAACTGAATTATTCAATTTTTATTTTTTAAATTTAAAAATAATTATTATTTTAACTCCAATAATTGTCTACATGTTGGAACCCATCTAGACAACTCGCGGTAACTCTCTTGTTATTATTTTTAACGCCAATAATTATTTAAAACAATTTTTCAGTAAAAACAACTCAATAAAAATTAAGTAATTTGGGTGACAAAGTTTCTGTGTAATCCAAAAGTTTATAAACATTTATTTAATGAAATTTCATCGTAAGAAATCCACTAAAAATTCAGTAATTCAATTAATTAGATTTTTCGGAAAAAAAAAGGTAAATTTTTTTCCAAAAATTTCCATGGACTTTTCATCTTAGAATTTCATCCCCTATCCACCCTTTCAAGAAACTCCATGACTTTTGACTCACCCTGTATATATCAACATATATATGTACATATAAGTTAATGTGTCTGTGGACTCTCTAGTAGTCACAGTTTTATTGCGATTGGAATGAAATTTGGTATTCAAATTCGTTAATGGGTAAAATCGGACGAGGGGAAAGGGGATTTAGAGGGAGAGGTAAACATAAAATTTGACATATCTCGCTTAATATTTGAAAAATAGAAAAATTTATAAGAAGTTAAGTTGTAGTACTTGGTTTTACTGAAATTTTGTTTCTTATCATTTTTCTGTTAAAATTGGTCTTGCAAATACTAAAATCATATCAGATACGACATTTCATTTTGATCAGACTAAAATTGTGAACACTAGAGAGTTATTTTTGTATACTAAGGAAATTCGCTAAGTTGATGCAGCTCCTGCGTAACGAATTTTTTTTCCATTTGAAATTTGTATAATAATAAAACTATATAACCTACTATAATAAAACTAATAAATGAACATCGACACTTATATTTTAAGATCAATAGAAAGAGATAGAGCCATTCTGTAGACATTCAAGGGGTCACGGATCGCCATGAATATTAATAAGATAAAAGTTAATTCAATTCAATTTCCAAAAGAGAAGTGATGTATTTATTCTGAGAAAATTCGCTAAAAAAATTGGTGAAAAAAATTCAAAAATGTACAACGAAACCTTATAAGCCATACGAGTCTATTTATAAGACCCATAAAAAACCGTCATATTTAAAAGAATTTTTCTACGAAACTAGGCGGTGAAACGTTTTCAAATTTTAAGAATACACCAATAAATATATTTATATACATATAATAAATATAATTATAAATATAATTTATATAATTTAAATGTATATTATTTATATAAATACTGATTTTAAAAGGTTGGAAAATTCGTTTTCCATAAGATTCGATTGTACTTCCTTAAAGCTAAAGCAATTTTTATATGTTTAGTTGTATTGAAAATATGCACGTTCTATAAATACCGCGTTATGGGGAGTATTGTATATATTAAATAACATAGGTATGTTTTCTATAGATACGTAGTAATAATATTTTCTATCGTTTGTCATCATCAGATGAAGACTACAAACAATATAATCATTAATATGGAATATTTTTTTATAGATAAAATAAAACCAATTAAGTCATTTGGATATGCCATGGATATACAAGTAGATATCATCAGCGCCTACCTTAATCAGTTCAATCTTACCTTGAGTGTCTTATATGGATTGTTATTACCAGGAATTGCGTTTGTTGGTTAAAAAATATACAGTGTACAGACTCTTTACAGTATCTTGAAAAACCTTTATTCGGTTTACATACAACAGATGAACGGTTTACATTGATTGATTGATTGATTCATATTGGGGTCCAAAACCATTGTACTTCGACCCTATGGTCCATTGTGCCCCCCTTCTACTTCAGGCCGACGAGATTCGCTTCTCCCATATGTTGCCAATAGCCAAAAGCTTCCTATCCAGTTGTTGCTGAAGTTTCATATATTCGGGGTGGGATGCACCGAATCAAAATGCTGTATCTGCTGTAACCTAGAGATTCACAGTCAAAGATAATGTGGCTGGATGTTTCTTCCTCCTCACCACACAATCTGCACATAATGGACCCGTTATGGAGTCCCATTGCGTGTACATGCTTCCGCAGGAGATAATGCCCGGTAATGAATCCGGTAATCCTCCGCAGTTGCATCCTGTTCAGCTTCAGTGCATCGAGTGATAGCCTCTTTGTTGCACTCTGAAGCAGTACCTTCCCGAGCTCTTACCGAGGTACTTTTTCCCAGTGATCACTGTGTTTAGCATTTGGCCACTCGTTGATAACCTGTTTACATGCAGTCCTTGGAATTCCTAAAATAGGCTCTGGGCCTATGAAGGGCATTCCGACTCCCTTCTTTGCTAAGGTATCTGCTTTTTCGTTTCCTTCGAAATCACTGTGACCCAGCACCCAGATCAATTTAACATTGTTCCGTTTTGCCAGTTTCAGAATTCTTTCGGACAGTCGAGCTGCTTTAAAGGCCTTGTCTGGAACTGAGGTCCCCTCAAGAGTAGTCAAGAATTGTCTGGAGGAACTTCTGAAACTGGCAAAACGGAACAATGTTAAATTGATCTGGGTGCTGGGTCACAGTGATTTCGAAGGAAACGAAAAAGCAGATACCTTAGCAAAGAAGGGAGTCGGAATGCCCTTCATAGGCCCAGAGCCTATTTTAGGAATTCCAAGGACTGCATGTAAACAGGTTATCAACGAGTGGCCAAATGCTAAACACAGTGATCACTGGGAAAAAGTACCTCGGTAAGAGCTCGGGAAGGTACTGCTTCAGAATCCATACGTTCTGGTTTATGCAGCCTCTATGTAGGTTCTCACGGACGCAAGCCAGTATGGCTTAGACTTCTGCTTGGAAGACCGTGGCATATTTCCCCAAGTTGAGGCTAATATTTGCATTAGGTCTCTCACCGCAGTTTCCTTCCCGGTCCCTTCTTCAATTTTGGATCCGTCTGTATACCAGACGTTTCCTTTCTTGAGGTAGGGTGGTGCTCCTTCCGACCACATGAACCTATCATATACTACAGTGAAAGGTTTTGAGAAAGAGTTTACATAGTATATGTCTCAATTTCTTTCTTCTTAATTGGTTTGTTTCTATCAGTTCATCAAGTCAAATTTCTATGAAGTCAAAATTCAAAACACTGGTCCTGCTAATATTATAAATGCGAAAGTGTATGTCTGTGGGAATGTTTGTTACTACTCAATTTTGGTAAATGATAATTACATACAGCGAAATGCAATTGCTGAACGAATTTTTTTGTTATTTAGCTTATTAGATAAATGTACCTCCTGAAAAAAAAATTAATACTTTTCCAGTTTTATTATTAATGTTGTTTATTAAATGTACATCCCGAAATAAAACTGGAATACTGAAAACTTATCCCGGAATTTGGGTATCGAATAGATAAACGGTCCGGAATACGACAAGCAGATACTACTTATTACGGAAATACTAACTCAGTTTTCGAACCGTGTTCAAAGATAGATATAAACAACTTCACCCACTTGAGGTGAAGATAAACCGTACGAGATAGAAGAAAAATTCAAAAACAAAAATGTTCCTTAAAAATAAACAACTTGCAGAGTCGCTCAATTAACCATCCAACCCATCTCCCTTATACAACAAAGGAATATCGCGCATTAAAACCGTTTATGGTAAAGAAAATGTTCAAAGACCACGCTAAATGGTAGGTGTATCCAAAACCTATCTTCTAAGGTAGTTCCAGCATTGTATTATATAATCAAGACAAAAAACCGATTTAATTTTATGGATAGAACACATGGTTATATTCCACTTCTTATACAGGGTGAGTCAAAAGTCATGGAGTTTTTTGAAAGGGTGGATGAAAAGTCCTTGGTCATTTTTGCACCTGAACCACCGTTAATTAGATACTAATTAAGTAAAGTAACCAACTAGAGAAGCGCGTTAACGGAATAAGAAATGGTGAGTAATGAACGTTGCGGCAACAGAGACACGTGGGAAGAGAGAGCTCTCAGTTCAATGAAAATTGAATGATTCAATATACCTGAAAACTACATTTTTCGTTAAAAAATTTAAGCAACGAATCACCCATAATTTAGCTCACTAAAATATATGAAAAAATTATACTAAAGAATTTATTAATATTTTTTGCACTGATCAAATCAATTGCAAATTAGACTAATTTTCAACTTTTCGTTAAGTAAATTGAAGGTTTTCAAATATTGGGAAGTTTTTGATTTCAGTCCGATTATCGAAAACTGAGTTGTTATAAAATCTAGAATTTTTGAGGTTCTAAAAAACTATCCTGACTATCTTTATGATAATCCTAAAAATATTTTATAAAGAACTCTTACACTACTGTACCGATGGATTCCAAAATCTAATCAGCTCTTAACTTTAAAAAAACAACGTCAAATGCCGCCGTAAAATTTCATCGTAATAAATCTAATCAGTTAATTAGATTTTTCGGAAAAAAAACGAGAAAAATTTTTTTACAAAATTTTTTAAAATTCAACGTTAAAACCTATACCGGATTTGAAACGCATACGGTTGACTTGCTCTACGTTAGTGGTGGGGAGAGCTTGCTACCCTCACGTATCTCTGCTACCGCTGCGTTAATTCCCCACCATTCCTTTTTCCGTTAACGTGTTTCTCTAATTGGTTACTTGATTAAATGAATATCTAATTAACCGTGGGTCAGGTGCACAAATTTCCAAGGACTTTCCATCTTAGAATTTTATCCCCTATCCATCCTTTCAAAAAAGTCCATGACTTTTGACTCAACCTGTATATACAAATTACTGTAACTTTGAAATAAAAAATAATTTTAAACTTTTATATTTCGAAAACAAAACGGTAAAACGCAATATTTAAAAAAAAATTTATTTAATAAATATTTATCTTTACTATTCTAGTTTTTTTTATCTCTTTTACTTAACTGTCGCACCCGAAGCTTTTCGTCTTTTTCTATTGCATTGGTTTATATAGCCAGTGCTTCCCCGCCACACCAGGTTGTTTTACTTAATTTTTGAAACTTAAAATCGTGACAACCCTAAGACTTGCACACTTTTGTCTAGGCAACTCAATACCATCGTGTTTGTAATAATATTACCTACATTTTGAATATAATTATGTCAGGAAACTCGATGATGGTAAATTACTAATTTACGTTACCTGTTTGTACCTGACAACCTTTTATTGTTGCACGGTAAAAGGTAAGCAACCTTACTTTAGCGTTTTATTTACGTCGTTTACTCTCGTTTAGCGATAAATTTTTTTGGAAACTCGATGAGGGTAGTTAACGAAAAAAATTGCATTAATATTTAATTAAAAATAGCCTTGCAGGGATATGGGGTGGCAAACCTATTACGTTTTGTTTAATTACACAGTATATTGCATAAAATATTCATTTTATTAGGAAACTCGATGAGGAAAGGTCAACCACGGTCGGATCTTAGACCATAATAAATTTGTTACCCAATTCATTTTAATAATAATATAGTTACTTAAAAATTCTTCAAACATCTGCCTACGTTTCTATAATATTAAAATGGCAAAATCTGAGTATATAATTACCGACAAACCTACATACCAAAAATTATAATTTTGTTTTCCAAAAATAAATAAGAATCAGAAGTTAAAATTTTAACATACTAATAATATAAATTCGTTACACAGGAGCTGATAGAAGTAATTCCTTGCAGTAAGTAAGAAAATTTCTTCATACCAAGAATTTCTGACTCTCATATATAGGGATGATAATATATATTTGGTATAAGAAAATAAGTATCTTGACATCTAAAGTTTTGACTTGAAAGTTATCTTAAAACTAAAGATAAATTGACTCTTGACTCAAGAATCTCGAAATTCTTAAACTGAAATGATGATTTCTTTGGACCAAGATGCTAAAATTTGGGACCAAAATAAACATTTATTTAATCCAAACAAATGAAACTTTTAAAAAAAGTAATAATATACTTCAGTTAATAAAAAAGTTTTCAGTAGATATAATAATTAAAATAATTTATCTCTTAATAGAATATTAACTTAATTCAAGTTATTAATTGCAACTCATAATTTTCTCTAACTGACAACATATGATATTTGTTAACAAAAGTTAACTTTATTTCAATAGTTTATTTTATATTTATGGCAATAAAATGAATTTATATTGATTTAAAAATCTTATAAAATTCATATGCAAAAAAATGTATTTTGAAAAAAAGGTGCATAAACTTTCTTTTCTTGAGTTTTTTATTTATTTTTTTATTGGGATTTTGAGGTTTTGTGATCATGAATGTTAAATGTGTTGGGTGTAATCGGTCGTATTAGTAAATAAATTAGTAAGAAAAATAGTTTTATATTTTTATTACTAATTAATTTACTAATAAAGGGTGTTTTTTTAGAGGTTCACAAATTCGTGTTGGCAACACTGCTTTATTTGACAACCGATTTAACAGCTGATAGTTGCTTTTTGTTTAGTTTGGTTTGCCATTTCATCATGGATAGACTTACACCAAAGTAACGCATGCAAATTGTTGAAATTTTCATAATTTTCATTAATTCATAATTGCAAATTGTTGAAATTTTCATAATTTTCATTAATTCATAATTGCAAATTGTTGAAATTTTCAATAATTTCACGTAATTGGTCACCAAGATCGTGTGATTTAACCCCATTGGATTATTTTCTTTGGGGTTATGTTAAGTCACTTGTCTACGTCCATAAACCAGAGACAATTGAACACCTAGAAATCAACATTCCACGAGTTATTGGCGAAATTCGGCCGCAAATGCTGCGAAAAGTGTGTGAAAATTGGAGTTCCAGATTGCGCCATGTACGCGCCAGCCGTGGCGGCTACATGGCCGAAATCATATTTAAACATTAATGGCATAAAATTATCTATCCAATAAAGCCAGTTTAATTGATATTAAAAATGTTTTTCTTTCTTTTATTTTAATTTAAAGTTGTGTAACTCTAAAAAAACACCCGTTACGACCGCTTAGACCCAACATAGACATTCCGAGTGCTGACATCTAAACTCGCTCTTAATTGGGCCTACACTAGACTAAAGCTATAGAAATCATCTCTCTAAACTCGCTCTTAATTGGCCCTATACTAGACTAAAGCTATAGAAAGCATCTCTCGAAATAGTCTGATTGCACACTGGACAGTGATTCGAAGAATGTTAATCTCTCGAGCAATCTGACGTTCGCTTTAGCCAATACTAGACTAAAGCTATAGATTCTATTGCTAAAAACATTTTTGTGATCATTTCTATTATACGTTTTTTTAATATTTTTGTTTGTTTAAAAAACGTAAACGATAAAACTAACCAATCTGTTTTAACGTAAGATTTACTACGTTGAGTTGATTATCGGTACTTGTTCCTTAGGACTATGACATCTGGTGGCAAATAATAAGAAACAGAGAAGTGAGGTCGTGAGGGTCAACTTTGATAGTTACATATGCGTGACTAGGATTACGCTAATAAAATAAAAAACAAATAATAATAATTTTATTTATGAAACTCATCATTTTTTTTTCATGAAAAATACAACTAATTTTTTAAAAGTAGCCTCAATAAAGCCATTTTGAACTATGACGTCACGAGTAATTTTCCCAATAGGTATCGATTTTATTTTAAAAACATTTGAGTGCGTGTATGGTTTAGAAATTAAATTAATTTAGATTATAGCATTCATCATCAATTGATTATTGGTAAAATATGATCAATGACATTATTTCTTTGTTTACAAAATATTAATTTTAAATATAATATAAAAATTTATTTTAAAATTCCCAACGTATAATAAAATTCTCAGAATATAATTAATAATTTATAAAACATTTCAAGTCATTGATAGATACAGATAGATGTTTTAAATTTTGATTTTTAACATTACATATCAACTTACTTGTCATAAATCAGTAATTGGAATTTTTATGTTACCTGGAAAAGAAAACGTAAATCATATTAATATCACATTATAATCTCCTAATTGTTCTCAGAACAAGATCAGAAGTCAGTTCTAACTTCTGACGTTCATAAATAAAAGATGGGTTGGAGTTTTCTGCAGATAAATAATTTCTTTGAGAAGATTATGTTTTTTATTTCAGCTTCAAAAAGATTAAGGCTTGATTTTTTGTTTACATTTAGTTGAAGTGCATATAAATCAATTATAAAAGTTTCAGGGGGTGGGGGGATTACGGGGGTCTTGAATGAATTATTTAATGTTAAAGTTCGAGTTTTAATGCATTGCTCTTATGGAGAAACCCATATTTTTACACATATTTTGATAAGTTTCACTTGGAATAAAATAAGACGAATAAACAAAAAACTACGCAATAGAAAATAGAAATATTAAGAATCCAAAGAATCCAATAAAATTCCGGTATGACGGGCTTAAAAAAAAGGTATTTAAGAAAACAACTGAAATTTGGGTAAATTTTATTATTGTCGGCGGTAGCTTGATTACCCGAAATATCAGGTTTTTTTCTTAAATATCTTTTTTGTGAGGCTCGGTATGACGGGCCTAAATTAAATTTTAATTTTAACTTACGACAAAAAATAATAAACATTATTGTGGACATTTATGAATGTACTATATAAGATTTTGAAGAATTTTATAAATGGATTAATTATACATCAGTACTCGTACATCCTTAAGCTTATACGCTCTTTAAAGTAACGTAAAGATAACAAGACAAATTAATTAGAGAGTTCTGACGTACAATTTCTTAGGAATTTAGGGATAGGGAATCTCTGGTTAATCGAACATTTGTCATGAAATTGAATTATAACTGCTAAAGAAACTGTTTTAAAGACTTAAAATTAAGTAGTTAAACTATTGTAGATTATTAAAAAGTTTATTAAGATAATCAAAGAGAATTCTAGGTTTTTTGGAATTAAATTTCAAATTTTGCGTCAATTCCTAGAACAATTATTTGTATTTTATAAACTGAGACACATACCAAATTAGCAACGAGTAACATATCTTTGACTCCATATCCAAGCGATAACTACGATGAGATAATTACGATTATCTAATTCATACTGATGATGACTACTTTGTAGTCGAAATACGTATTTATAAAATACAAATAATTGTTCTAGGAATTTGGGCATAATTTGATATTTAAAAATATAGACAGTCTTCTGACGTGTAGTTTTGAAAATATTTTGATATAAACAACGAAAAACGTCTGTCTATTTCAATCTATCTCTTTATGTGTAATAAATAGTTATTTTGTCTGATAATAGAAGTAGATTATACCGAATTTAGCTTTTTAACAAATTTCAAATTTAATAATTTTTTAAAACGAAATCGGTCAAAAAAATTTAAACATATTGTTCGATTAAAATGTAAATTCATATTGGCAAATGAGTATGCGTTAATACGAATAACTTTATAATACGAAGAACTTTATACCTAATTTTTACCCGAACGTAAAATTATAATAGAAATTATTTATTACATTTATTTTGAGTCTTATTCAATTAGTATCTCTAAAAATGAAGTTTGATAAGATAGTTTCTGACAGCGAAAGTTGATTCCGTAAAAATATACAATCTATATCAATTTTTGATATAGATTTTTGTATTTAAAGTAACGAGTTATTTCAAAAATTAAATGGATGATATAAAATTAACTTCATAATGATCTCATTTATAATAAATTTGAAGGTCATCAAGAGGAAGGGTGAACGGAATGAATACATCAATAATTACCTAGAAATATTTGATGTATTTATCTTAATTTAATCAAATAAAATAATTAATTCATTGCATACCTTAAAATTAACGAGTTGTGATCGTTTAAAATGCAATTTGGAATGTGCAAATTGCATTTTGCACATTAAAGAGACTTTGATAAATTAATTTATGGTATGAATAATACCATAATTTAAGAGAATCTCAAAGTGGGAGTGAACGAAAATATATATTTTATTCGATTTTGTATATTTAATTTTTTTTAGTACACATTTTTGCGACAATATACTTTAAAGGCAGAATTTCCATGTTTTTAAACTTAAAAAATCTACACGTAATAACAAAATGATCTTAATAAAAGGCATTTGTTTATCCCTACATTCAAATAAAATAATGAATAGTTTTCACTATAAAAATAAAACCTATTTTGACAAAATGGAAACCCGACTTCAAAAATCAAATATTCTATAACAATAAATGCAATAAAAAGTAAAAAAATAATTGCATATTCTTGTGCCAATATTAGTTCACCTAAGCAAAATTTTTTAAATATATATGTACAATTATTGTTATTTTTGGAGGCGGTGTCCAAAAGTTATGTGAATTTCTCTATGCTGAAACCGACTCCAAAAATAACAATAATTCTACATATATATTTATAAAAATTTTTGCTTAGGTGAACTAAAATTGGCACAAGAATATGCAATTATTTTTTTACTTTTTAGTGCATTTTTTGTTATAGAATATTTGATTTTAGAAGTCAGGTTTCCATTTTGTCAAATTTTTCTCATAATTTGTAATTAAATGTTCATCAGAAAGCGAATTGTTAACAATTCAGAAACGCAGAATTTTTAACAATTCAATCACTGATATACACCTCAGTATATACTGGGTATTCAAACAATTAACTAAGTTAGTTGTTACATTACTTGCTTTCTTATACAAGAACCATTTCATGTCTATATTTATGGCATATGAGGAAGAAATTCGACTCACTCATGACCTTAATATTTTGCATGTAATAAAGTGAAGTTATATTAAATTGAGAACTGTTTCATTGAGGAAAATCACCTTGATTTCTCGTGGCCAGCAAAATTGGTCAACTGACGAAAATTAGATGTCGAGACTCTTAGTAAGCTCCATTTGCTTGGACATAAATATTCGTCTCTGATTTCACAGTGTCGGAAAGATAAAAAGAAATTTTACTTACATAGAAATTTGATACTTTCGATAGCGTAATTACATAAAATCTATCCTTCACTTCACCGAAGGGCCGTTTGGTTCTACTTATAAACTAGACCTAGGGTATCAAAATTGTAAATTCGCCACTAAGATTTCAATATTCAAAGCTATATGGTAGAAATATTTTGCATGCCAGTAGAAGACTTTAGGCGTCACACATGAGCAATGTATAATTTTATAAAAATTTCAATATAAAAAATATTCCGACCTTCAAGTTAATAAAACAAATTACGTAACAGTTTGAAATACCCTCATTCATTGCTAATATTTAAATATTTATATAAATAAATAAATGATAAATATATAAATATAACAAACAATATAAAGTATACATTTATTTATTCATTCAATTTATAAACAAATTCAATAATATCATTTAACATTTAACTTAGTTTATTTGTATTTATTATTATTTATAAATATATTATTTGTTTTTAATAATATAAAACCTATTTTGACAAAATGGAAACCCGACTTCAAAAATCAAATATTCTACAACAAAAAATGCACTAAAAAGTAAAAAAATAATTGCATATTCTTGTGCCAATTTTAGTTCACCTAAGCAAAAATTTTTAAATATATATGTACAATTATTGTTATTTTTGGAGGCGGTGTCCAAAAGTTATGTGAATTTCACTATGCTGACACCGACTCGAAAAATAACAATAATTGTACATATATATTTAAAAATTTTTGCTTAGGTGAACTAAAATTGGCACAAGAATATGCAATAATTTTTTTACTTTTTAGTGCATTTTTTGTTATAGAATATTTGATTTTTGAAGTCGGGTTTCCATTTTGTCAAAATAGGTTTTATTTCTCGCTTTTTAGTGACTTTGAAGTTCTATATTTTATTTGTCTATTTCTTATTTTATTTGTCTAAATATGGGTAGACCAACTAAACGACCTACTAACTTTTAGACTTCAAAAATCAAATATTCTATAACAATAAATGCAATAAAAAGTAAAAAAATAATTGCATATTCTTGTGCCAATATTAGTTCACCTAAGCAAAATTTTTTAAATATATATGTACAATTATTGTTATTTTTGGAGGCGGTGTCCAAAAGTTATGTGAATAACACATTTTTTTTTATCCGTTGTTTTTTTTTTTTTAAATTTTTATTGCATTTTTTCATAACAGATTTTCAATTTTTTTTACATGCATTTTGATTTTTTTTTGTAAAAATTTTTTTTTGTAAACAATGTTTTTGAAGTCGGTTTTTAAAAAATTTTTCATATTTTCCCATTATGAATGAGTATACTCTTTAAAAATTTCGCAGAAATCGGTTATCACATATAAAATGAGGATTTTCCCCGATTTCCCGGGGATCCCCTCATCAGAATGTGATTTGTGCCAATGGGACCAATGGAAAACCAAACACTTTTAAACAAAAATTCAAAATCGGTTCATAAATGACGGAGTTCTGAGGTGACACACATAAAAAAAAAAGCAAAAAAAAAAATACAGACGAATTGAAAACCATCCTCCTTTTTGAAGTCGGGTTAACAAACAACTATATTTCATTCAAAATAATATATTTAATTATTTGATAACGAATCCAAAGATGAAAATCTGATTTAAGTTTTGTACTAAGTATTATACAACTAAAATGAATGTGATCAGTGCCAGATTAGCCACGTAGCAACCACGTGCATTGGAGGGGAGTTTACAATCCCGGTCATAAAAATTTAACCAGTAAGTCACATTCTTAGCGTATTTATTACTAAATGTATGTATAATAAATATTACATAAAGTAACACTTACAATGTTTCAACTGATTCAATTTTTACGAACAGGAGTGTACGGTAATACCATCTACCGTCCAATGGTAATTAATAATAACATATATTAGGCGATGGTGTCCTAAAGTGAGCGCTGGTCACACCATGCATTATGTGTCGCTTTCATTAAGTTGACAACACCGCAGTTTGGATACATCCAATTAAAGCGGTCCACATTTTCAGTTATTAAGGCAAAAGTCAAAGTCCTGACCGGCTGTGACGGATATCACAGTAACAGACTTCAAATTAGAAACTTACTACACTTGATGAAGCTGTAGAAAATAAAACACCTGAGCATCATTTTAAAACTTAGGTGTTTATTATCATCACTGATAATGGTCTGTATTAGCTAAACCAATGGAAGCGTACCATCAAGTGAGTAACTTTGGTATTTGGAATACTTCGACAATTAAAATATTTAACAGTAAAAAAGACTCCAATTATCGTCAGTGCTTATCCAAATCATTTGGAAGAAAGTGACGTTATGATCCAGTTCGCTGATCTGCTCAAATCAGATGTATAGTTGCTTCTATTGACAACAAAAAGGTGTGTGGAACTGCAATTTTATTAACTGTTAATGGAAAATTCATTAGAATCGTCTTTTCTAAATGTAGAAATAGTATTATGTATTTTCTTGTATTTGAAGATCAACAATTGGAGAACGTTTTTTCTTTAACATTAAAGCGCGGAATTTTCCGTCAATGCCTAGAACAATTTTTTGTATTTTATAAATACGTATTTCGACTGCAAAGTAGTCATCATCAGTATGAATTAGATAATCGTAACTATCTCCAGGATATGAAGTCAAAGATATGTTACTCGTTGCTAATTTGGGGCGTGAAACACGCACCAAATTTGCAACAAGTGAGACGAACAAAATTAGCAATGAGTAACATATCTTTGACTCCCTATCCCGAAGATAGCTACTTTGTAGTCGAAATACGTATTTATAAAATAGAAATAATTGGTCTTTGAATTGGGACGAAATTTGAAATTTAATTTCAACAAAACCTAGAGTTCTATTTTATTATCTTAATAATCTTTATATTAAAGCGTGGGGACAATAACGTCTAAACGATATCATTTTATTGAACATAGAATATGATTCACTTAGAGACATTTATTTGACATTAAATCGAGAACTTCCCACAATATATCCAAAACTTTCGGACCTAAAGTAAACAAAGTGCCTGGTGTTAACATTTGCTACACTGAGAGAAGTAATTCCTTGCGGTAAAAAAAAACAAATTTTAAACCAAGAATTTCTAAATAGGGAAGATAATATATATTTGGTATACGAAAATAAGTACCTTGATATCTATAGTTTTGCCTTGAGAAAATTATCTTAACTAAAGATAAACGGACTCTTGACTCAAGAATCTCGAAATTCTTAAACTGAAATAATGATTTCTTTGGACCAAGATGCTAAAATTTCGGACAAAAATAAACATTTGTTTAATCCAAATAAATGAAACTTTTTAAAGAAGTAATGATATACTTCAGTTAAATACATATACTTCAGTTAAAAAAGCTGCATAAACTTTCTCTTCTTGCGTTTTTTATTTATTTTTAATAAGAAAAATACTTTTTTTTACAAGTATTTCATTTACTTGACTAAAGAATCACAAAAGTATTTAGCCAAAAAGTCTCTCTTACTTTAAAGTCTCTCATACTTTAAAGAATTTTAAACACCGATCAAGAATTTTAGTTTCTTCGCTCAACTAAACATATGTTTTTTTATTGAAGCAAATATTTTTAAAAATATATATATTTCTGAGGAAAGAAAGTCTTTCTATCAGTGTACCCCCGCGATAGCTTAATCTGGCATTGAATGTAATAGAAATCAAGTTTCAATAATTTGCCCCAATTACTCGATCATCTATTGATATTATATTAATATGAATTTCAACTATAAACTAATGATCATATCAGTAATGAACTGGCTAATCGTAATGATTATCCGAGAAGATATGTTTCTCGTCGTCTTGACGTCTGTTTCAATAATTACGATTAGCTAATTCATACTGATGCCTACTATGAGTTAATTTAACCAAAAAAAATTGGAATTCGTTCGTTTTTATCGAATAATACTCAACGGGATGAAAAAAAATTTGTTCACAACTTAAGGTCCGATTAATAATAATAACTTAAAACAAAACTAGACTCTAAGTGAAGATTTATGGGCTCTTTTATTTACATGTTAAATATTAAATATAATGCAGCGAAATAGTTTGGCAGAAGTGGTTTTTATAACCTAAACATTAAACGTCACTATTTCTCTAGTTATAACTCATGTGTGCTTCTATTTTGTACCGACGAAAGAAGGAGATGCTCAATTCAACCTGTATATTTTTTTAAATGTATAATCACGCATAACTTTTTACAGAGTAGTCCGATTTTGATAATTCTTTTTTTGTTGGATAGGGTAATACTTCATAGTTGGTCTCATATAAATTTGAAAAAATTTTAAGTCACACAAAAAAAAAAGACTTCCCAGCGCTTCCAATATCTTAAAGCACTCAATATCTTTGCGCAGTTTGAATGTTTTTTTTAACCGACGAAAAAAACGAAGGAGGTTCTCAAGTCAGCCCTATAGGTTTTTTTTGTACTACCACGCATAACTTTTTATAGTCGGATTTCGATAATTATTTATTTATTGGATAGGGTATACTTCGAAATTGGTACCATATAAATTTGAAGAAAAAAAAATCGACCCTAAGGGTTGAAAAATAGGGAATGGTTGATTGTTCACTACTGAATTTTCATCTGTGAACCGATTCTGTCGAAACTTGACACACATATGTAGTTCTAATGACACTATAAGTCACAAAAAAATAAAACTTTTTAACAAAAACTAGAACCGATGAAAGAAGAAAGTAACTGAAATGCAAAAAATAATAGCTTTGTAGCAAAAAATAAAAGCTTCGAAAAAAGAAAGAAAAAAGTAACTGTTTAGTCTAAGTCCTACACTAATGTAAATACCTAAATAATTTTGAGTCGGCGCCAAACAAACAAAATGTAATATTTTGTAATATTTACTTTAACCGAAAATCAGATTCACCCTTCATTTCGATGGAGATTTTTTGGCGCCGACTCAAAATTATTTAGGTATTTACATTAGTGTAGAACTTAAAGTTACTTTTTTATTTTTTCCTTTCTTTTTTCGAAGGTTTAATTTTTTGTTACAAAGTTATTATGTTTTGCTTTTCAGTTACTTTCCTCTTTCGTCGGTTCTATTTTTTGTTAAAAAGTTTTATTAAATTAAATAAATGAACGGCAATAATTTAAACATGTCTTTTGTGTATGAAAAAAACCTTCATGAATTTAATTCTTATTTGAATTTAATTATAATAAAAGTAGATCATATTTACCATAAATTTTATGTGGGTGTGAAAGTATTATTCATTGTTAATACATTTAGGAAATTTAAGAATACAATATTGCAATGACTAATTGTAAATTGATTGTTAAAACATTAAAAATCAAGCGCCTTTGTTGATTGTGTGGATACACATACACTTATGCATAGGAAATGGAAAGTAACAGTTTTAACCACACAATGACATCCTGGATTATAGATAAAAGTCGGGATAATGTTAATCGTATGATGTCATAGATGACTGGGCACTGTAAGCTCAAGATACACTTGTCTCTCTTGGAAATATAATTCTACTCAATATGTCTAGGTTGCAACAATGCCTTATTGCTGGAAGAAGAACACACTCCGTACCACTAGAGAAAATGATCTGAATAGCTAAAATGGGGAACTATATTAGCGTTCATAAACAGAAAGGGTAGATTAGGCATCGAATGTAGAGTAGGAAAATAAACCTCGGATACGTTTATTTGCCAGTCTTCGATCTACCCTCCCTTATTATTACTAAGTTTGTTTGAAACACTTCAAACAATAGCGTCTCTTTTGAACTTGTGCTAACAACATTATTAATACAGATACAGGAGCGAACGATTCATCAAATTTTTTGAACATTTTTATTTCTTATTATTTAGAAGATAAAAAAGCATGAAATTTGGATGAAATGCCGAAAAATGAATCGGTGCACTAAGAAAGCAGATTTTTCGGAAATCATCAGCTAAGGAGGTGAAAAGGAGTGTAAAACTTTGTATGTTAAATTTTAATAACTATAAATAACTCTTAAAAACAATAATAAAATACAAAATTTTAATATTTTAGGGAGTTTTAAAGCACCGCCTAGAATGGTTTCTTTCGTGTCTCTCACGACCGCCCAATTTTAGCACACAGTAATATAGAAAAAGCTATTCGGAGTGAAAAGTCTATAGCTATTTTTGAATGCAATGTACTATTGATTAGACTATTTGTTAATATCTCATTTTCGGTATATCGGATTAAAATATAGCCAAGGATTATTCTGCTCACTTTTTTTCCATGAACTAGTGACTTTTCTCTATATCACTATGATAAAATTTGGCAGCGTTACGGGACACCCTGTAAAAACCACAGATGGTGTTTTTATATATTTGTTCGTGTGTAGAAGTAAACAGGACACGCATTAATGAAGAAATCAGTATAAGGATGGTGTTTTAACATTTAACTCAGTTAGTTTATGTTAATATGATTAGTTTAAAGCTATTAATATGATTAGCTGTATTAGTTTTGGATGCTTGCACGCAGTAAGCACTATCAAGCGTTGTTTTTACTGTTCGTCTTGGCGATGTGTATGCGAACAGAGCACGCTAATGGTTGAGTTCCCTGATAGATACAACGCGCACTTCCAAATCAAACACTGTAGGGAAACAAGTTTAGCATTTAGATTTTCTGCAATTTTTTTACTTTTTTGAATATTTTATATCTTTTTTTTTCTGACTAAACAAAACACCCACTTAACAAACAAAATCTTATTGGAAAAAAACCTACATTATAGACATTGTCAATTTAGGGTGTTTTGGTTTGATTTTAGGGGCTTTTGAAGTAACTCAAACAACATTTATTTCGGTTGAAAAACAGCTGAATTGTTTTCATTCGCCATTTTGAATATTTATGTTAATTGACGCTAACATGTACTTATAAATTCAAAACGAACGGCATTTTCAAGAGTAGAGTAAGCGGTCTTAAGACAAATCGAATGAGCGAATAAAAAAAAAACGAATAAGCGCTCATAGCGTGTAAGCGGACAAAACGAATACAGCCTTTGTTTCTGAAGATTTTTTAAAACCAGATGTTTATAATTCTCCTTAGATTAAAAGTAAAACGGTGTATTTAAAAAAATAAATAAAGTAGATTATTTCAACACCTTCATTTACACGTATCACATATCATCTTCCCTCTTATTATTCATAATGCCTATATATTGTTTGTTCAGTTCTGTTTTGTGATAATTAAAACACTTGCACAACATTTTAAATAATCATGTTTGTTCTTCATTATAACTTATTACTATTTATATGATGTATATAATATAGTACATACCAAAGATTTTATTCAACTTCAAATAATGCAGTGACATTAGAAAAGACTGATTGTGACGCAAAACGTAATCTGAATTATAAAAGTTTAATATTTACTATCGGTGTGCCCGATGGGATTTTCCATCGGCAACATGTAAAAGTCTAAATACCAACTTCCACGATTCTAACTTCAAAATTCACTACACAGGAGCTGCGTCAACTTAGCGAATTTCCTCAGAATAAATACATTATTTTTCTTTTGGAAATAGATATATTAATTAACTTTATGACTTAAATGATATATACTCTAAACGCTCGACGGTAAGGGGAGGGGGTAGCTTAGAGACTGAAGAAATCAAAAACAATTTTTAGATCTATGCAATTTTAACACCGAATTACAAATCAGAAAATTCATTTAAGATTATAAAAACATCAAGGTGATACATCATGTATTGTATTATTCATTATTATGGGTATTTAAAATGCAAATATTTCTGCAAATATTAGACTTTAGAGTTACAGAAAATATGGTCAAGCAATAAATTGTAGTCAAATTGGTTAAAGCACGTTATATACGAAATTTTATTCAGATAAAAAATTGTATATATATATATCTTTATATATATAATTCTACTGTTCTACTGTACGTGTCACTGGACTCCTCCTAAACGGCTGGACCGATTTTAATGAAATTTTTTGTGTGTGTTCCAGTGGATTCGAGAATGGTTTAGATTCACAATTGAACCCGGTCCTACACGGCTGGACCGATTTGGTTGAAATTCTATACAATTTTTTTTATTAATTCTATAAAATTTTGTTTTAATTTTGAAATGTCAATTTTGATTGTCGTTTCCATAGTAATATATCGTTCTATTTTGGCTATTTATAAATTTAATTTTTGCAAATACTAAAATCATATCAGATATTATAGAGAGTGATTTATGTATTCTTAGGAAATTCGCAGTTAAATTCGCAAAGTTAAAGCAGGCCCTGCGTAACGATTTTTTTTTATAAAGATCAAGTAATTCGCAGAACTCGAAAAGCTAGAAGTGAAAGATATACCGCGATACGCAGAATGAATTTGAACGGAATCGATGGAATCGAAATCAACAACATAGAAATGTTGCGTTTAACCAATATCGAACTGCATTTAATTATAACATGGAAATCGATTACAGTTCACAGCCAATCGTTGCTATTGGACCAATAAACGTTAAGTTTAAAAATGAAGCCACTGGATTGTGTTGCGTGAGCGGTCAAGTCAAATTGGCGCGATTGGTACCGCCAGAAGAGCCACTACATTCATTGGTTTCGGGAAATGGGCCAGATTCTAAACATTTTTTGACTCATATCGAGCAATAAAATAATTGGTTTCAAATGACGTCATTTGGCGCAACAAAAGTTTTCGAGAAAAATTTAAGCCAAGTTTGAAAGTAAGTATATTGAAAAACAATAAACTTTTACCACCACGTGCCTGACGTAAAATACGTTATCAGCTTTCAATTGAAATGGAGTATCAATTGAAATGGCTTAAAGTATATTTGTAGCTCGGTAAATTGCCAAAAGCAGAAAGAAATGAGTATGTTTAAAAGAGTTGATGGTGGAATGGGAGTGCTGAGAAAGTATTTTCAGAGCAACATGGGAGAGCCACATGGTGGTACAAACAATTCGCTATACAATATCCTATATTACACCTATGTATTATTTGTTTACCTTTGCAGATTCAGGGTCAAATTTATCATCTAATATTGCTTATTGGGAACGCAGGATAGTGACTACAAATTTTTGCAGATTTATTTTATGGGCGATTCAGCAAGATAAGTCGATCAGCGTTGTGCACACAACACTTCGGTGAAAAGACCAATTGTGGAACAACTCCAAATTTTTTTCAGCAAAACGAATTGGTGGCATTATTCACGACAGAATTAGACCGCATGTCATCAGAGCCGATAAGACGCCTGCAGGACAACACGCAAGACGTTTTAAGGCGCCAACAATTGATAAAGGCGCTAGAAAATAAAACTAAGAATGTTGTGTATCATAAAGCATTAGAATAATAAACAATATGTTTTTGGAATAATTATTATTTTTTATTAATTATACCAATTCGAATTTAATATTCATAGTTAAGACAGAACAATGTATGTCGGGTCAGCTAGTATATATATATAATTTTGAGTGATGATGATTTTCGTTCTATTCGGAACATTTGAAGAAATTTTTCCGAAATTCCTTCATCGGTACAAAACCAATACCCATTCAAACTTTCGTCCCGTTTTTTCATTCCCTTAGATAATGAATTTCCTAAAACGCTGATACAAGTAACTTCTATTTATAAACAGAAGTCACCAATTTCCATATTTCTATCATTATAGTGTGACCAACTTCCTATATAAACTTTCTTCCCGTATTTTACCCTCTTAGGGGATGAATTTTCAAAAATGCTGATACAAGTGACTTCTATTTATAAACAGAAGCCTAAACACCAATTTCCATATTTCTAACTTTATAAATGACGAACTTCCATAAAAAATTGCATCCCCTATTTAATCCTTTTAGGCCTTTAAGGGATTAATTTTCAAAAACCCTTTCTTAGTGCTCACCTACGTTATATCAGTAACTCCTGTGCAATATTTCATGCTTCTAGACCAGTGATTCTCAACCAATGTGACGCGGCACTTTTGTGTGCCGCCAAATTTTGGAAATGTATATATATATATATATATATATATATATATATATATATAATAAAGTATTAACCAACATAAAAACGAAAAAAAGATCGAGGCTGTTGTAGAAGACGATATGAGAGTAGCATTGTCATTTTTCGACCAAATATAAATGAAATTACCAAAAAACATCAAGCTCAAATTTCTCATTAAAAGTATTCCTATTATTATCTTGTAACAACTTTTAAACTTATCTTTTTCTTTGTGTGACGTCAAATTTTGAAATCGTTAAAAGTGTGCCGCGACAAAAAAAAAGGTTGAGAATCACTATTCTAGACCCTCCGCTTTAGGTTGTCTGTCAGTCAGTCTGAAGATTAAGTAACATTAGTTTTTATTACATATTGGATTTTTAACTTCCCAGTATGGGGAAGTTATAGTAATCGGTCCAAAAATTGAAATCAAAATTTTCACCAGGAGGCGGATCAGTTAAGTATGATTTTATAAAGTTGAACTTATCAAATTAATTAAAATAAAAAGCATCTGCGTATACTGCGGATTTGAAACTGCAAAATCAAAAATAATACTGTCAATCAACATAATTTTTGCATGATACAACATTGATTGGGTACAAAAGTTGATGTTATTTTTTAATTAAATTTTATACTTGATTTGTACCTTAATCATTCAGTTTTCAAAATAAATTTTCGATTAAAAGTTGTTACTGTATTTGTAATGAACATCTTTTATCTGAAGCGTTTTTTCGAAAACCGAATCGATAAAACACAAATCAATTATAAAATTCTAAAAAATAACATCAACTTTTGCAGCCAATTGTACATTGTATCCTAAATGTCAAAACATTACATGTTATGCTATATAAGTTCAATTGGCATAGCTGTACTAAGTAAGTTTATTAAACTGTATTTTATACTTTTTGTATGACTGTCACGAGTTAAATATTTTAAAAGAAATACTTTTCTAAACTGATTGTGTAAACGTATTTTCTCATGTTTCATGAGTATCAATGCTTTGTGAACACTCGTTATATATACTATTTTTTATGACTGAACATTATACTCTACTTAAATAATATGAACACATAAGTTTTATAACACTTGTTTTATCAAATTAGATTTAGTAAACCAAATGATAGGGTACATACACATATTTCGTATATTAAATTCATAATTTAAAATATAAATTTTCATGCTTTATAAAAATCATGTGATGTTTATCTCTATTACTCGATTATGTGAGAAAGTATAATATTTATTAAAATAATTTACACGAATTATTTTTCACAATTTACACAATTAATTAAAAAAGGTACACTTGCATAATTAGTGAATCCGCGAAAACAAATATATACAGGAGCGTTTCGGTTAAACCAAATTGAAAAATTATCAGGAAATAAAAACTAAATTAATTTGTTCATATCAATATTGAACTAAAAATTTGACAGGTTTGTATATATAGTATACACCAGTTCTGTCATACTATGTCGTCGTAACCGTAGTGGAAATTGGCATTAGTATTGTATCGTGACGCCTAGGTATACACAAATAATAATATGTGGAATAATTAGTTGATGTTGACAACAAAGTAATACTGCCAATGATATGAAGAAAATTCACTCATTCATTTGTATCATATTGGTAACACAATGGGCTAGAAATCTAGAAATTTCGGACCCTATTAAGACATCTCGCGCAGGGGAATCACAACCGACGTTGGTCATCCCATTCTTTGAAGAGAGACAAAGGGCCTGTGTTGCAAGAGTCCTACATGGAACGAACGGAGCAGCTTCGAGAAAATACTGAGTATCTTCTAATTACTTTTAAAAAACCAATTCGAAAAGTAACATCACAATCAGTAAGTCGCTGGATAAATCAATGTTTAGCAGCTGCAAGCATTGATAAACAATTTACGGCGCACAGCACTAGACATGCTGCAACGTCTGCCGAGGATCTTCTGAGTATCTTCTAATAGGAATTGACAGCAATATAATTAAGAGCACTGCAGGTTGGTCGAAACAGTCGCAGTTTTTTGCTAGATTTTATAAGAGACCTATTGAAATTGATAATTGTAATCATCTCGAACGAGACTCTCATATAATTATAATCGAACATCACTTAGGTAAGTTCGTTTGATTTTTTAACCCGACTTCAAAAAGGAAGATGGTCAATTCGTCTGTATTTTTATTTTTATTTATTTATTTTTTATGTGTGTCACCTCAGAACTTTGTCATTTATTTAGCACTAAAAATTAAAAAAAAAAGAAACGGATAAAAAAATGTGTTATAAAGAAATGCACTAAAAGGTAGTAGGTCGTTTAGTATGTCTACCCATATTTAGACAAATAAAATAAGTTATAGAACTTCAAAGTCACTAAAAAGCGAGAAATAAAACCTATTTTAACAAAATGGAAACCCGACTTCAAAAATCAAATATTCTATAACAAAAAATGCACTAAAAAGTAAAAAAAATAATTGCATATTCTTGTGCCAATTTTAGTTCACCTAAGCAAAAATTTTTAAATATATATGTACAATTATTGTTATTTTTGGAGACGGTGTCCAAAAGTTATGTGAATTTCTCTATGCTGATACCGACTCCAAAAATAATAATAATTGTACATATATATTTAAAAATTTTTGCTTAGGTGAACTAAAATTGGCACAAGAATATGCAATTATTTTTTTACTTTTTAGTGCATTTTTTGTTATAGAATATTTGATTTTTGAAGTCGGGTTTCCATTTTGTCAAAATAGGTTTTATAATTATATTTCGAGCTCAGAGAGCCATAAGAAGCACCCTGTCTAAACCGGAAAGATATTTTAATACTAAGTATACATTTGGGTTCAGAGAGTTAACTTGGTTGTCTGAGCAATAGGCCCACCAGTTCATAAGCGCTGAGTTGTCCTGTCTGATAGTCGATTCAGTTAACGAAGCAATCCAAAACTCGACAGCTTATTTTGGCAGCTATTTTCGCTGGTACGCTTCCCTGAGATCCTGCCTGCAACCAGGGAAAGATGCTTATTGGGTGTATCTACAAGGAGAATTGAGTAAGTCAGGCGATGGCGAAAAATTAACGGTTCATCTAGTCTCAAAGATTATAATACGGGAAGCCAAGGCTGTGTGGGCCAGTAGGGAACGACCAGAATTCCTTCAGCACAATCGAATTTAATTTTTAGCAAAACTCTTGTGAGAACCGAGAAGGGTGGGAAAGCATAAATAGAAATCTAGAGAAATCCAGGGTTCGATACCTGGTGGATGAGTTTATTTATAAATATCAATATTTAATTAAAAATTCAATGATATGTTGGTCAATATAGTGTACACTAGTTGTTTCATACTATGTCTTCGTAACCTTAATGGAAATTGACATTAGTATTGTATTTTGACGCCTATACCCGACTAGAAATTGCCCCTCCACATATGTCCGGACCCAATAGGGAATCAAGAGGGCATGCCAAGTAAAGCTATCCTAATCGGGATCCAATAAAACCCAACTTGGATATCCCAAGGTAAAAATCAATGACCTGACATTAATTTTGCCTAACTGGGATTATTTCGAGAAATTATTGGGAAAACCCAACATAAAAATTAACAATTTGGTATCTGTTTTGCCCAACTGGAATCTATTCACGAATCTGATATAAGTTTTGCTTAACTGGCATATGTTGGAAATATTATTGGGAAAACCCAACATAATAGTTAATTAAAAGCAAAACAATATCTATTTTGTGGAAATTTATATAAATTACAAAAATTTAAAGACAAAAATATTCCTATTTTTAAATTCAACAACTTTTGTTCCATAACTCAGTATATACAGCGTATTTAAGCAATTAACGCAGTTAGTTGTTATTTTCAAGTGTTCTATCGAAAATATAGGGAAAAATAGTTTAAATTTCGGTACAAATAAAGTTTTACAAAAAACAACGATGAAACCTTTAATTTTAAGATCACATATTATAAATTATATCAACAGAAAAATCAAACCAATTTCTCTTAAAATCGAATTGCGACAACATTACGAGACCCCCACTTCTTTCTTAATTCTAAAAAGTCAAAGCATCATCGAATTTAGATATAATTTGGCTCAAGTTTGTGGGACTCAGATAATGGCTGAACTGAAGAAACAGTACATAACAACGATTTTTTACTACGACCAAAATAGAGTTTAGGTTAACACACGTTGAAAATGTAATGAACCAATATAAACAGGTCTTTTTGTCGGTTTAGCTATCCGGTCATTCGTTCCGACAATAATAATGATTTTTTCGGTTTGCTGTTTAAATTCAGTTCGAAGGCTCAAAACAAACTCCGTTAAAAACAAACTGTTTTTCATCCTTCTTCTGATCGGATTGATTGCTTCCGTTATATACTCATTAGTCTGCAGATTATAAACACCGTAGAGGCTGTCCTGGTCGGGTTACACTTTGGCCATAAGGTCCATTGTGATGCCTAAGGATGTGAGGATGTGAGTGGAGGATAAGGAATTTGTGTGTAGACTAGGAATTGGTTGGATGTGCGACTGCAGCCGACTATGATAGGAACTATTCATTTGAAGTTCGTGAAGAACATTGCAGAAAACCTTCTCAATCATAGCCGGTTACTTCGTTCTTGCCCATACGCCAACAGTTTAGTCAATTAACTGCCCTTTTTTTCCCTCTTAATTGACAAACAGCCGATGTCGGGATTCGAACCCAAAACCGCCCAGTTTTCAAGTAGGCATACTACGCAGACATAACGCCTTAGACCGCTCGGTCACGTGGATTGGTTTATAAACACCGTACTTAGATTAGTATGAAAGACTTTAACGACGTCAGTTTAATGAGTACAGAAAACATCTGACTTCGAAAATACAATTTTTTATTATTAATATATTATTAATTTTCAGAATTAAATATGTAAATAAAAAAAGTTAGGTTTTTTACTATATAATTACTAATGAAATTTGGCATGTGTAATTATATTTATTTCATAGGTGTAAAGGTATGATATATTTTAGAACTTAAGGTGTTTCGGGTCTGATATTTACACAAAAATAAAATTTACTTTTAAATGAGATTTCACGTTCAAAGAAAATGCCTTTCATTATCAGTAAATTAACCAAACAAAGTTTGTTAAGACTATAGAAAGTCACGGACAGGTATTTATTCTATTGGCCATCATGAATTTATCGCCTACTTGCATATCTGAAACTGAGAGATCTGTGAATTAACACGGATTGTAATGAAACAATCACGTCCAAATGTTTATCGATATTGAATCGTACACGGATTTGAAAAGAAGGGATCTTGTAAAAGGTAATATAATCGTTCTCGAAACACATTTTGTGTATTACTTCCGGTGAAACTTTTACTCTAAAAAACTTTTGTCACATTTGAGTCCGATATTTCGTATCTATTGAGGTGAAATTGTAACGGAGAGGTTGTAAATAATTGAGCGCAAGCTTAGCTCAGATAACGGCTATTATAATGGATTCAATTTCTTTCCAAATATGTTTGAAAATTTTCTTTGGTAAATTGATTAAGAGAGGAATGATAGAGTATTTACAACAAAAAAACCTAACTGATGACGCTGGAATTGTTGTTACAACTGTCGTTTAAGAAAAATCACCATCAAAAACATCAATATATTTTCAATTTTATAATTTGTCAATAGAAGATCGTTAAAATATGATTTGTTTAACAATGTGCAGTCCACGTATATTGGGACGTAGGGATACGACATTGAACAAAACAAATATTTAACAACACAACAAATCTATGCATTGGACGAGTGAATCATATGCTAAAACAGATCGGTTTACTTTCATTCATCGTTATCGTATATATATAACTATATATATATATATATATATATATATATATATATATATATATATATATATATATATATATATATATATATATATATATATATACACGCAATTTTCATCGGTGCAAAATCTATTATCGCTATCATAGGTACAAAAACAAAAGGTAGATTGAAAATTGAAACGATGGACTATGTAGTTTGAGTTAAGTATATATTATTGTTTTATTCGATTAGGTAACAAAACACCTGAATAGCTATATATAATGTATTATTTAAAAAACATAGTTTTATATATATATATATATATAATAATTTAAACATGAATTAAGAAAAAATGTTTAATAAATAATAGAATTGATAAAAAATATTCAAGGTAACGACATTAGAATTATTTTACAAGGTTTTATTATAAAAATTATTATACTCGTGTAATAAGAAAAAAAATCTTAATTATTACTTCTTTTACTTTAATGTGGTACAAATTACAAAATTTAATTATAGAAAATATATTAATTTACAAAATAAATTAAAAAAACATTATTAACTATTCTAAATATTTCACAATACATTACTTAAAATTTCCAAAGAGCAGATTTTTTAAATTTCTTTTTACAAAATCTCGGACTCAAATGTGACAACAGATTATATTATCTTTTGCAAGATTCCTTCTTTTCAAACTCGAACTCTTATTCAACATATCCACCGACCATTAATAATTATTATTTTCACTTAAGTACAAAAAATGTTTTTGTTTAAATTGTATTTTTCAAGAAAATATTCAACTGTAAAAACGAGACGAGACGATAGAAAACTTTTACAAGCCCATACAATATAAGAGACATGGTACTCTTGTCCCGTCTCGTATCGCAGCATCACTAATTCACACAGGTCGGCAAAACTGGATCCATTGACGGTACTTACCATTAGTTTGATTGAGGTTTACTTTCCACAAACGTGTAGGTTACTTTCTATTAGCGTATACTTTTTTTGTTTCCAGTGATTTACTTTTCACAAACTCTATTTAATCACTTTCGCAAAAAATAGAGGAGATTTACCTGGCATTCTAAACGATCAAAAATTCTGAAACTTCTGGATTTATTAGAAAACGTTATTTGTAGCCTTTGAAAAAAAAAAATGAGCAAAATCTACCGTACAGTGATTTTATGCTGTAACTCTCTTAAGTATTAAATTGAAGATTCACACGTGTATGTAGATCCGAAACAAGAATAAATATATTCACGACATTTAGTGATATTGGGTTATTTTTCTTGGTTGACGTATTTCCAAAAATCTTAATTTTTTAATGCCTTTTGTTCCGTATGAAATATGTTTTGCAATTTTTTGGCTAATGCGATTCACACTTAAATCTTTTTTAACATATATAAGGTGTCGCATAAGTAACGTTATGATTTAATTAGTGAATAAATTATTTGTTTACGTTTTTTTTTCTTTAACTTTGAAAAACTTATGATGGAAAGACTCAGCACAGAACAAAGAACCAAAGTTGTTCAATTTGATTTTGATAGTTAGCATTCGATTATCCAACTCTTTACCAATTGGTTCAGCGTTTTCGGCAACACGGGTGACGGGGCGGTCTGTGATCCTCCGCGTGCTAGCCTCGTGCAGTTCGAAATGTTGTGAACATTGCTCGGGTGTAAGCAAGTGTTGAGGAAAACCCCGAAACTTCCACCAGGCGACATTCTCAGCAGTTGATGTCCAGGCGGTCTTTGCAAAAAATTTTACATACGTTACGTCTTTTCCCATATAAGATTCAATTGGTTCACGAGTAAAAACTAAACTATGGCTCTTCTGCGCGAAATATTTGGCGATCGAACGATATCGCGTTTTTTTTTTCTTTAGGGCTACCTAAAGAGTAAGGTGTATGCCAATGAGCCAAGAACCATCCAAGAGCTTAAGGTCAATATCCGAGAAGAAGTGAGGGCACTGGGACCTGAAATTCTAAGACAAGTTATGGAAAATGCTCTGGAAAGAGCTCGCCAGGTCGAAGCAAACAATGTAAACATATACATTCGAAATATGTTTACATAATGTAAACATATTTCGAAACTGTAATCTAAATTTTAATAAATGCCAACGTTAAATAAAATCAGAAATAAGAAAGTTATTCATTAAATAAATCATAACGTTACTTATGCGCCATCCTGTATAAGGAACATATATATATTCCACAATTTCTTTATTTATTTTTCACAATACTGAAATCTTACCTCAAAGTCTTCAATTACTTCTTGTCAACACCACCCCCACTCTATAATATATAATACACAAAGTTTAGAAATTGTACTAAGTACCACTCATGTTTAAAAATATTTTAGTTTATTTACGAATTATTCATTTGGTTTTTGGAAAAATAATTCGAATAAAAGTTGTTAGTGAATTTAAAATGAATAACTTCTTGTCGAAGCACTTTTTCGAAAACCGAATGAAAAGGGCACAAATCAAATATAAAATTTTGAAAATTGAACTCTACTTTTGTGGCCATGTATACATTTACTTTATGTTGGTATTAATCGCACTATGGGCTACAAAAGAAGCGCTCAGTTATCAAAATTGCTTAGTTGATTTGTATCTTATTCATTCGGTTTTTGAGAAGATGTGACGAATAAAAGTTGTTAGTATATTTATAATAAACAACTTTTATCTTCAGGACGTTCCATCACTGTGTTATATAATCAGAACAAATAAATAATAGTTTTCAAAAACTAAAAAAACACGCTTTTATAGAAAATCCAACTAAAAAATAGAAAATAAAATTTAATAAATTTGGATTAAGAAAAGTGTAAATAAGAAACAAATGTAAATTAATGGAAAAAAAGCGTGGAGTGCATAGTGTCAATAGTTATTCCATTAATATACATTTGTTTCTTATTTACACTTTTCTTAATCCAAATTTATTAAATTTTATTTTCTATTTTTTAGTTGGATTTTCTATAAAAGCGTGTTTTTTTAGTTTTTTTAAACTATTATTTATTTTTCATTTTTTAGCTCAATTTTCTATGAAAGCGTGTTTTTTAGTTTTTTAAACTATAATTTTTTAAACTATTTATTTTTTCAATACTTTTCAATAAGTATTTTTAATCAGAGACTCTTCAGAAGTTTCACTTCTACCGTGTGTGACTTGCACACACACACATTTTTTTTTTTTAAGTCAGTAACTTATCTGGGAAATTGATGAATCCTGATTAATCTAATCAGGATAATCGGATATTTTAATCGAATTATTGCATTGTCATCAGTCTTTGACAGATGGTACATACATACATACATACATACATACATACAAACATACATACAGGTGAAACTAATAATAAAAAATAAATAAAAATAAAAAAATAAAAAAGCGTATAAAAACCGGTTTGATTTTATTATAGCACAAATAAAACACACATATACAACACATAGACAAATACACTGTTCACATATACTAAATAATGTCATGTTGAAGAAAAATAATAATTTAAACTTTTATATTTCGAAAACAAAACGGTAACACACGAAGTTTTTTAAAATTTATATAATAAATATTTAGCTTTATTCTCCTAGTTTTTTTTTAAATTCTGACCCAAACATTTTTAGCGAATTTCCTCCAAAAGAAATGCAGCTATTGTTATTGCACCAATGTTGGAATTTCGTAAAAATTTCTTCAAATGTCCATCGATCCTACCTACTAGATGTTAAAAATCACTATCGCTAAAATTTATATATATGTATTTGTACATATATAACCAGCCAAGTAGCCGAACGGTGGCAGTTTGTCAATTATAAAAATTAAAAAAAAAGGGGCGGTTAATTGACTAAACTGTCGGCGTATGGACAAGAACGAAGTAACCGGCTATGCTTAAGAAGGTTTTCTGCAGTTTCCTTCACGAACTCCAGATGAATATCGGCATAGTTCCTATCATAGTCGACTGCAGCCGCATATCCTACCAATTCCTAATCTACTCACAAATTCCTTCCACTACAATCCTCACATCCTAAGGCATCACAATGGACCTTATGGTCGAAGTGTAACCCGTCCATGGCAGCCTTTACAATCTACCTCTATCTACAACTGCAAATAAAATATACATTAGCTTTGCTGGTCTTATAACCTTATATGACCTTAAGGTCATGTACCATCTTTAACGAGTATCGATATATTAATATCGATATGTGTTATGTACGTTGTAATTATCGAGTTTACAATTTTATTAAAATCTGTTTACAATAAAATTATACAGTCGTTAAATGATATCCAACGGATATTTATTTAAAAGTTTCAATATAATCGTATAATAATGTCTTATTGCTTTTGTAATCTATTACTTTATCAGGAAATAATTTGCATATAACCGATAATAAGGAAGTCAATCATGTTTTGTAAATTAATAAGTCACGATATTATAATATACGAGTATGTATACAAAATGACTTATAAAAGTCAAATGTTTAAATACAGTCCAACTCAACAGAAACGATCCGCCTTAAAATGCTGTATGTCAGGGGTGGCCAACTTCCGTGTGTTGATTTATCTTAAAAATATGTCGCGATCGACTTATACTGTATTTGTTCGATGGTACAAATGGAAAAGTTGCTATAAAAATGCACAGTATGGCTGATAATTTGAATTTAAGATTTCATTTTCGCGATTTTTTTTTTTGGTCAGGAAAATTTATCATGGAAGAATTTTATACAATTTTTGGGCTTGCTTTTTGCTAATCTATCAATAGCTCGCGAGAATGCACCTCGTACTGAATCACTCTATATATCCACCTACATAAAAAAAAAAAAACATAACTATTTAACGGGTCAAAATTAAGTGAAAATAACAACTGAGTTAATTGCTTAAATAACCAGTATATACTGAATTTATATAAAAAAGTTTCAAGCAAAACTATGTTGTCTTTAAATTTTTGTTTAATCTGTCTCTTACGGTTTTTAAGATAAACAGTTTTGCCCATTTTGCCCAAACATGGGCCAATTCACGAACTTAATTTTACTTTTTAGCTTTAGAATACATATAGGAAATTTCAGCTCGCTATCTCTTTTCGTTTTTGAGTTATCGTGTTCACAGACGGACACCCGTTACAAAGTCGGAACTATACTTAATATACCCGGTATATATATACATACCAGCCAAGTAGCCGAGCGGTCTAAGGCGTCATGTCTGCGCAGTATGCAGTACGTGGAAACTGGGAGGTTATGGGTTCGAATCCCGACATCCGCAGGGATTAACCGGCTATGCTTGAAAAGGTTTTCTGCAGTTTTCTTCACGAACTCCAGATGAATATCGGCATAGTTCCTATCATAGTCGGCTGCAGCCGCATATCCTACCAATTCCTAGTCTACTCACAAATTCCTTATCCTCAACTCACATCCTCACATCCTTAGGCATCACAATGGACCTTATGGCCAAAGTGTAGCCCGTCCAGGGCAGCCTTTACAATCTACCTCTACCGGGTATAATTAGCAACAGATAAAGACAGATTTATAATTTATTTTATTGCCTTAACATTAATGGGAAGGCTTAGTTTTCTCTAATCAAGGAACCATAATTAGGTGTCCTGACAAAGTTCATAATAATGAGTCTTCACTACGGGAATTAGTCAGGACAGAACTTTGTGTAGTCTTCGTTAAATTTAAGTATGAAAATGCCGGGTCACACAGGTATATAGATACGAAACAAGAATAAAAATATTCGCTACATTTGGTGATATTGGAATATTTTTCTCGGTTAACGCATTTCTGAAAATTTTGAGATTTTGAGGCTTGTAAGATTAAATCAGTTTGCAAAATTATATTTTCATTTTTTATGCCTTTTGCTCCGTATAAAATATGTATCCAATTTTTTGGCCAATGGATTTCACACTTAAATCTTTTTTAAAACGAAAGGATATAAATGCCACTATCTTTCTATTTTTTCAAAATCTAGAAATTGTCAAGACATTGTGAGCGATCGACAAAACTTAGTTTCGCGATCGACCGGTCAAGATGATATAGATCTTATCTAAAAAAATTTTATCTATATCAGCTGAAATAAAATTACCTAAGATATAGATTAAATCAAGCAAAAATTAATTTTTCTAAGATCAGATCAAATATTTTTCAATGTCGATTTGGATCATAGAGGAATTTGCCGAAAATAGAAACTATTTGAGATTACGTGCTGTTATTAGTATAACAGCAGATTACTGTTTAATCACATTTAATAAAAACTCAATGACATAAACGGTATTCTTGCAACAACATCCCCCCCCCTTAACAAAAAACTTAAAGAAGCTCCAGTAGCAGCGGCGACACAAAAATGGTCTGATTTGGTCTTTTTCAATCTTAAATTGCTAGTACTTCAAAAACTACCCGTGTTCAGAAAAAATAACAAAATATTTTTATTAACTGCGAATAATTAATAAATAAATAATAATGCCATTCATCTTATTAGTTCACAACTTATAGGACAAATCGAACAAATCCCAATTGGTTTCAACCTTTCTAGTTGATAATTGGTCAAATCGTTTTAGGAATACATATATATAGTAAACTGTTGGGGAAGGTTTTTGTGTATAAAAAAGGAAGAAACGTTTAGCAGAACATTTTGCGATAAGTTTATGGATTGTAAAATTAAAAACCTGAACCTAATGCATAGATGGGCAAAGTTTGACTTCACTCAGCTCTGAGTGAAAGGTAGGAAGAGAGATAGAGTAAATACAGGGATCCTACTAATTATTATTATTTTCTTTTTTTAACTAAAACATTTTCTGAAAAAAATATAATAATACCAACTCTTTTTTATGGTCACTATTATACAAAGTATACAATACATACAATACATTGAATACATACTCTGGAATTTTGGGGATAAAATGTACCTTTTTAATACATTTGTGTATGAATAAAATATAAATGTTATATAAATTATAAAATATAAATGTTTTGATCTTTTACGTTTACCGCTTGACAATTGTAAACCGCTTGTAAATTTTTTTGATGGTTTAGAATTAGATTTTTGGAAATTCCGAATAATTTGCCTAAACTATTCATATCGGAGAACTAATAAACAATTATTTACCTGATTTAATTATTTTTTCTTCGTAGGTGGTATAGTATAGTGTCATTGGAATTTGATGACACTGGATACAATAAACATGCCAATGATAAGGCTGAGGAGGTGGATAATTTGTTACTGATTTCTCAATGGTTAAATTGTTTAATTACATACCTTTAGAAAAATTCGTTTCACTTACCGCGGATGTTGCAAGTAATATAACGGGTTGTAATAACGGTTTAATTGCACTTTTTAAAAAAAAATCCCTGAATTAAAAAATCTTTTATCATTTCATTGTATCATACATCAGCAGGCTTTATGCATGAAAAGCCTTTCAGTTACGGAAATTGAAAATATTCCTAACTATTCCTAAATTGATTGAATAAATTATTGGGCAATAAATTGGTAGGCAACCTGCATTGAAACATCGTTCCATCTTACTTCAAAGTCTACCTTTCTTACTTACTCTCACACAGCTTATGGAGAGCCCAGTGGCTCCGAAGAGCCGTCCATTCCCACCGGTCAGGTATTCAGATTGGGAATCAGCTGTGGGATACATCTTATATGAATAACATTGATAATCATCGAATACTACAACGCTTTCAGAACAAAGTGCTAAGAGTTTTAGTGAATGCGCCATGGTTTATAAGAAATAATGATGTGCATTAATATTTGAATGTGCCAACAGTGGTGTGAATGCGAAAGCCTCTCTCTCAAAAGACACTATCATTTGAGATGGACATATCACCAACCAGATGAAATCCTTCAAGTGACACCAAGAGATATCCTAACGTTTATCAAGATTGTAGGACTCTTGGAACACTTTTGAAGGAAAGGGGGTACAATGGATCAAATTGGTCGCAGTACCAAAGCTCTTTAAAAGTACTCCTAATTTGAATCTAATCTAATCTATCACAAGTGAAAAACAAAATTCATAAGTTTAGTGAGAAATACCAGTAGAGATTTGAAAACCACATAAATAGTTTGACAATTAATGTATTAGACAATAATAGACGATTTAATCGCTATCATGTGATCTAAAAGTCATCGATTTATTTATAATCCTCACCAATAGTATTTATAGTCTTCGGATATAACAAACACGCACAAAAAATTTCTAAATGAACGTGTATCAATCAACACATGAACAATATTTTGGAAGATTGTAACTGAATTATCATTCTTTTGCATTTTTGCCAATCCACTCGATTCTGCTACGTTTTATGGTTATCTCAATTGGTTCTTGGTTGGTAAGTCTCCACAGATCTTGATTTGAGATAACATTTAGCCAACAAATACTCAAGATATTTCGAAGACACCACCAGTTTACAAATTTTCGGAATTTTCGTATTCCTATAGGTGTGTATAAAAGGATAGATTTAGCAATAGTATTGAACTGACTTTCAGTACCCTAGAAGCTGTATCCCTGTCTGCTCCCCCTCGCTTGTCTTCTCAAATAAAAAGATGATCATTTAGAAAAAATTATAAACATCCTCTAATAACTGAATGTATATTTATGGAATAATATAACGTATAACTTTCTTATACGGCGCCGTTACAAATTTAAAAGGAATTAAAGTGGTAAAATTGCTATAATTTTAATGTATGATCGTTAAATATGGATAGGGGAGCCCGGGTCAGAACGGTATACGAAGTTGAAAATATGGTTTAAAAATACAAAAGGGTTTATTAAGAGAGGTACAAGTTTTTCTAAGAACACATTATAATGTAAGAATCGCAAAAATAAAATAATATTATAAGAAAACAAAAGAACAATTTTTTTTTCAGAACGGGGTGGTAAGGACAAGTTTTTATAGAAACATATAAAACTACAGTGGAAATACAAGCAGAAATTGTGTGCCCATTTTTTTGCGTATGATTCAACCTTCAACAGACTTGGAGAAAAATTCAGCGCATTATTAACATTCAGTCAAAACAATCCTCAGAATAACTCTCATTAGTTTTGGGTTCTCTCTTCAGATCCTTCATTTTTCCATTTACCTTCAGGCAATTTCTTTTGTTTTTATCTTTCTTAATTTTATTTTCTTTCTTAAATAGGTTTTTTTATGAAATAGGTGCTCTTTCTTCCTTAACAAAATTCGATTCCCCTTTTTCCTGAATGGCAGCTTCTAACTCGTTTTTGTATGGGGAATCTATTTAAACAGCGGCCTTCCCTCTCTTCCGATTCGCCCTTTTTGTGTTTTCTTTAACTTTGGAATAGGCATTATAATTTCAGGTGAAAAATAAAATTAAAACTCTGTTGTGAGTTGTCATCCAAGAACACCTAGGAGTAGTAAAATTAGCCACTTCACATGAAAGCCTATGAATTCTGATGTCAGGTGTGTCTGCTGGGAGATGTTGAGAAACATTGTGGGGCACATTAGGGTGCCCCATTCCGACTCAGAGACACGATTCAGGTTAGGGTGGTAAGATCACACGAAAAAGATACGTAAACAAACTTTTAACTAGAACAAATTAAGGACAATTAAACGTACTAACATGTACTAACTGTAGTTGTAATGTAAACAAAAATGTATACCTTGTTTTGATTACAAGGTCATAATAAGTTATCCAGGTACAAAAAATCACACAACAACCAAGCACCAACGACCAAGAAAATTATACTAACTAGCCACAGCCACAGGTTGGTCTAGTTCTACGTACGTATTGCCGCTGGCTATCAGCACTCCCTTGAGATCGAAAAAAAACGTTGAGCCCCGGATTCCCTTACATGTGGACGATTAATTTTCATTTCTATAAAAATTATGAATCATAAAAAAAAAATAGTGGAAATCTGTCTTTTAATATACACTCAATGTTATGGATGTGAAATGTTTTATGAATGACTGATTGACTGCTCTTCATTACACCACGACTTTATAGAACATCTATTTATATTTTCTAATACAAGTATATAAGTACGTACCTATTTAAACTATTTAAAGTATCGAATATGTATTTCAATGCCAATGTTATTAAATATAGTGCACACAGGCAGAAAAATATTGATTGCGTATAACTATGTTCAATTAAAAAAAATTTAAATCGTTATTATAGTAAACCTTGCCAAGATGTTGGTTGCTTGTTACTTTACGTATTCAGTTTATTTACTACGTGGTAAGTGGTACTAACTAAAATTGATATTTAAGTACCTTAATATAAGGTACTTATATTAAGGTTATGTGTTTCAAAATGTAAAAACTATTTAGTGCGAAATAATTTTCAGGAAACGCACATGCTGTTAGTAAAAATAAATTTTAAGTTCCTTGTGCTACAAAAGAAAAGTCTAATCGACAAATTAGTCCGAAATGTTCGATTTGAAATGGACTGACCCGTAGATATTTTCTGTATCCAACGTGCACGTTGTACTATCAAGGAAACGATGTATCTTCTTTTCTTACATACTTCTAAAGAACTGTATGATAAGTCCTTTTTGAGATTTAATGATAGAAAAAATAAAAATTTAAGGTACTTCCAGCACCGTGTTATATAATCAGGACAAAAAACCGGTTTGCTTTTATGACAGAACAAATACATATACACACATACACAACACATAGATATATTCACTATTCATATATACAAATTAATGTAACTTTGAAATAAAAAATAATTTAAAACTTTTATATTCCGAAAACAAAACAGTAAAACGCGATAAAAAAAAATTTATTTAATAAATATTTATCTTTACTATTCTTTTTTTTTTTTTTAATTTTTTAATACAAAACATAATAGCTGGGCGGGTATGAAGTATTACATGCTTCTAATGAGAGAGAGTGAGTGAGAATGATTACTTTGCTATTAATTATCTGGCGTTCTAAACGGTCAAAAATTGTGTAACTTCGGGATTTAATAGAAAAGGTTATAAAAAATGAGCAAAATCTGTCGAAAGTGGTTTTATGCTCGAACATCCTTAACTAACCCATGGGAATATTTTTTATGTAATCAAATATTTTTAATTCTAAAATCAAGAAGTATACTACATATAATAAACACACAATACATGTTATTGTAAATGAAGGAATAAAGTGTTAAAAAGATATTTTGTCTGAAGTACTTTTCAAGTATTTAAAGTATCATTATATTGTGAAGGAAATCATTTTAAACAATTCTTATATACTCTTCAGAATATAATCAATTGTATTTATGATTTTAAAGTGTAAACATTACTATTACATTAAATTTATCAACATTCATATTGAAATCGTATAACAAGTGAAATTAACAACGAATATAATGAATTTATGAAATAAAATCAAACAAAAGTTATTTCATTCTCAAAAAGGAACAATTTGGTCTCTAAGTTTTTGTTCTATCTCTTACAGTTTCAAAGATAGGCAGTTTTGTCCATTTTGCCCAAACATAGTCCGATTTGCCCAAACATGGTCCCATTCACAAATTTGACCTTAGTTTGTAGCTAGAGAACATATATACGAAATTTCAGCTCGCTATCTTTTTTCGTTTATGAGTTATCGTGTTTACGGACGGACAACATATGGAATAAAAAACTTCTTGATATATTAGAATGTCAAACTTAAGGTAGTTCCTTTACTGTCTTATATAAAAAAAACAAAAAATCGGTTTGCTTTTATTACAGAACAAATTCATACAAACCCAACACATAGACATATTCACTATTCATACATACAAATTAATGTAATTCAATAATTTTAAACTTTTATATTTCGAAAACAAAACGAGTGAGAGAGAATGATTACTTTGCTTTTAATTATCTTGCGTTCTAAACGGTAAAAAATTCTGAAACTTTATTAGAAAATAGTTATTTTTAGCTTGTGAAAAAAAATGAACAAAATCTGTCGAAAAGTGGTTTCATGCTGGACCATCCTTAATACATAGAACCTCACATACTTTCTACAATTTTGAATCCGTTAACGTTAAGCTTGTAGTGTACTCGCTTCTATATCTTAGACTACAATATCTAGACATCTATATAGTGCAATACATTTGTCTCTAAGTAACTACCAAAAACCTTATTTGATTATTAAATATTGAGGCCAAAAATAATCATTGGTTTAAAGTCCACACACAAATTTGTATTTAATTCATTATTCTTTTGAGATTGAATATACCAGGATACCTTGGTATATTCCAACAAATTTAGAAATATTTTTTTAACTTTTATAGTATCATATTTATACGTACATTCCATTTGCACAAATTTAGTTGAAGATACAATTTGGAGCTGTCCACGTATTACACCGCCCGCTAGGAAGGGAGGAATAATTGTTTCTATAATTATTATCTACGTTATAATATAATATTTTAAAATTATTTTTTCTAGTGTGGTTTATCAACATGTATTAATGACTAGCTATCTCCCGCGGCTTAAACCGCGTTAAATTTGTATATAGCCTATAACCTTCATCAATAAACGGGCTATCTAACGCAAAAAAATTTTCAAATCGGACTGGTAGTTCCAGAAATTAGCGCGTTCAAACAAACAAAAAACTCTTCAGCCCTATTATATTAGTATAGATAGATAGATATATATATACATAGGTCGCTGGTTCAAACCCGGCAGGAGACATAATTTTTTTTTAAATAATTTATTTTTATTTTTTTAAATTTGTTTTTATTTAATTTAGATAGCCTATAGTCTTCCTCATGAATTTGGCTATCTAACGCAAAAAGAATTTTTCAAATCGGACTGGCACTTCCAGAGATTAACTTTTCGGTTTATGCAAACTAAAAGAGAATTTAAATATTGCTGCGTTATGGTTTTTTAACCCGACTTCAAAAAGGAGGATGGTTCTCAATTCGTCTGTATTTTTTATTTTGTCACCTCAGAACTCCGTCATTTATGAACCGATTTTGAATTTTGTTTTTTGTTTTAAAGGGTTTGGTTTCCCATTGGTCTCATTGGCACCAAATCGCATTCTGATGAGAGGATCCCTGGGAAATCCTCATTTTATATGTGATAACCGATTTCTGCGAATTTTTTTTTGAAAGGGTGTACAAAGGGGGACTTCAAAAAACTTTTGTACAAAAAAAAAACAAAATGGTAAAAAAAACTGAAAATCTGTTATGAAAAAATGGACTAAAAATTTAAAAAAAACAACGGATAAAAAAAAATGTGTTATAAAGAAATGCACTAAAAGTTAGTAGGTCGTTTAGTTGGTCTACCCATATTTAGACAAATAAAATAAGTTATAGAACTTCAGTCACTAAAAAGCGAGAAATAAAAAATATTTTGACAAAATGGAAACCCGACTTCAAAAATCAAATATTCTAAAACAAAAAATGCACTAAAAAGTAAAAAATAATTGCATATTCTTGTGCCAATTTTAGTTCACCTAAGCAAAATTTTTTAAATATATATGTACAATTATTGTTACTTTTGGAGGCGGTGTCCAAAATTTATGTGAATTTCTCTATGTTGACACCAACTCCAAAACTAACAATAATTGTACATATATATTTAAAAAAATTTTTACAGACAAATATTTTTTTAAATCGGTATATCCGCATCTATAAATTTAATATTATTTTCTACAGGTTTATGTATAGATTAAAGATTATGTTGATGTTACTAATTTTAAATATTTATTTTACTTTTATGAACTATGGTCAGTTTTTTTATTTATTTTAAATTAATATTTAATGCTTCCTGTTTTAATCAAATAATATAATTAATATTTAATTACTTAATGTTACTATGCCAAAAAAAATTGTAGGTACGAATTTGCTGATATCTATAATGCAATATTCAGGTTCTGTATTCTCTCAAAGTTAGTTCAAAACTTGACCTGTTGAAATGATCTGCTGTGTTTAAAATTCTACTATAGAAATGAGTCTCAGATATAAATAAAGCCGTTAAAAGATGCCATTTTTGTTGACAATATTTCGAGACTTATTATAAAAATTATCTCTTAACTATTTCTAGTCATCTCAGATTTGTATAATAATTTATTTTTCGATTTCTATTAGCAAAAATGGGCATTTTTTCAGAAAATTCTGTATACTAATACCCGAGCAGAAAATGCCAGATGTTTGCCGGACACTATATCTGGTCCGCATCAGTTACGAGTATGGCATGCCAGATCGGGCATGCCGAACTGGTACCCGATCAGTTCCTGAACAGGTATCCATATGGCAAGCCCAATGTTAAAGTGTTCACAATATATTTGGTTTGCCTGACATGGGCCAGACTAGGAACGGATTAGGTTAACCTTAGCTCACAATTGTAGGATTTTTTTAAACTTTGTAAATTGAAATTTTTTCAACTTTGTTAATATTAAATAAATTTTAATTATTATATTTCTTTAACAAAATAGTAAAATTATTTCAAAAGATTTTAAATCATGCCGGACTGGTACCCGATCAGTTCCTGAACAGGTATCCACCTGGCAAGCCCAATGTTAAAGTAGGCATATTATATAGGGTTTGCCTGACATGGACCAGACTAGGAACGGATTTGGATATTTCTTTTTTTTGGAGTTGGTTAAAATTTGTGTTGATTTTCTCATTTCCACCGAAACTCTACTTCAATAAGATAACTAAAAACTTATTTTATTTAAGTTTTGTTTTAATTTTGAAATGCCAATTTTGATTGTCGTTTCCATAGTCACGTTAAGTCAGGACAACGTCTGTCGGGTCAGCTAATATATTGAAACAAATATCGAATGGGATTATATCGATAATACCTCAAAAGGAAATTATTGTTTCAACGTCATGGATAGTTTGGAATGAAAAATTGAATCATATGTCTTGGACATATATGTCAGAGTCGTTTACAAATAAAATAAAGTGCCAAAAACGTCATGAAATGGTAAAAAATTGTCACAATATCATGTTGAAATTCTTGGAAGCGCTTGTAAGTGATTTATTTTAGTCTTTTAGAATTATACTTATGAATAAAGTATAGTATGATGACTTTACATTAAAATTATTAATTAATTAAATATTAAATTATTATTAATTATATAACGTCAGCAATTAAAACGACGGAAATTGGGACGATCATCGATTATTATCGCTTGGAAGAAAGTGAAAAAAATTTATATTATTGTAAACTAAATTTTGTAATTAATCAATAAAAGATTTAAATTTAATTGAATTAAACTTGTTTTATTTTAAAATCTATAGAACAACTTAAGTTACAGATCCGTTTACAAGCTGGCATGCCAGACCTGGACCCTATAAGACATCCCTGATCTGGATCTTATCAGGCATGCCAGATCCGTTTCCAAGCTGGAATGCCTGATCTGGACCTTATCAGGCGTGCCAGATCCGTTTCCGAGCTGGCATCCCTGATCTGGATCTTAGTAGGCATGCCAGATCCGTTTCTAAGCTCGCATGCCTGATCTGGAGCCTATTAGGCATGCCAGATCCGATTCGAGCCAAGCAGCCAGATATGTTCCAGATCGGGCATGCCAGATTGGACCCAGATTAATCGTCTGCGTTACATGACGGATCAGGTACGGATCAGTTGACCAGATCCGGTCCTTGTCAGTTTCAGGTAAAAATTTCTAGTCGGGTATAATGGTTTTTCAAAAAATTATCTAAATTTAACGTTCATGTCATTAATAATGGAGTTTTACCTCCGTTTCAACAGATGCCACTTACGTCATTATTCTTGTTTATTCTTTATTTATTGAAATTCATTACATTAATGATGTGGGTGGAGGAAAAGTAAATATATACAGACTAGGAATCATTAGAAACTATGCCGGTATTCATCTGGAATATGTGAAGGGAAACTTATCCATGAGCCGACAGTTTAATCAATTTACCGTTAATTTTAATTGGAAAACGGAAATCATTGGTAATCGAACCCACACTTGGTGATTTTTATAATTACTTAAGGTAGACAAACTTAACTAATCAAGAAACTTAACTAGACCGTACTAGCCGTATTTCATATTGATTGTAGCTGGTGCAATCGCTTCGTATATACGTTTACTTTACAACAAACGCATTAGTATACACGAAACATTAAACTTGCCCATGAGCCGACAGTTTAATAAATTTACCGTTAATTTTAATTGGAAAACGGAAATCATTGGTAATCGAACCCACAGACACTTGGTGTGGTTAACATTTTTTTAATTATTAAGGTAGACAAACCAGTCCAAGTAGCCAAGCGGTCTAAGGCGTTATGTCTGCGCAGTATGCAGTACTTGGAAACTGGCAGGTTATGGGTTCGAATCCCGACATCGGCAGTTTGTCAATTATAAAAAAAAGGGGCGGTTAATTGACTAAACTGTCAGCGTATGGACAAGAACGAAGTAACCGGCTATGCTTGAGAAGGTTTTCTGCAGTTTCCTTCACGAACTCCAGATGAATATCGGCATAGTTCCTATCATAATCGGCTGCAGCCGCATATCCTACCAATTCCTAGTCTACTCTCAAATTCCTTCCACTCCACTCACATCCTCACATTCTAAGGCATCACAATGGACCATATGGTCGAAGTGTAGCCCGTCCAGGGCAGCCTTTACAATCTACCTCTCTAAGGTAGACAAACTTAACTTATCAAGAAACTTAACTAGACCGTATTTCATATTGATTGTAGCTGGTGCAATGGCATCGTATATACGTTTACTTTACAACAAACGCATTAGTATACACGAAACATTCACGTGTCTTATGCAGGCCTATCACATTTGTGAACAACCCTATTCCCGTAATGAATAACTACAGAATCGTTTTAATTAATATTAAAACAATTATTTAACATAAAAATAATCATTTAACATTCAAAACATTTTTATTTGCAAATGAATAAATGTCATGTGACGACATTGACAATAAATACATCAGAAACATAACTGGATATAAAAAAAATTTGCATAATAAATATTTAAAACAAACATTTATTAAACAGTACCTAGTATTTATTATATTTTACATAATATAATTAATTATATTGTTTTATAAAACCTTAAGGTAAATTCATTTATAATTATAATATTTTATTATAATTTATGCACGTTTCCACTATATTTTAATTACCGGCATCATGAAAAATGTAAGTATACACATTCAAATTCATAAACATACCTATAATAATAATAGTAATATTATTAATGATTGACAATAGTAATTAAATAGATAAATCAAATTGGTCTGTTTTTACTTGGTTATAAAACGAATATAAATACGTTATTAATAGTAATCCATTCTATACACTTAAGACCAGGTATGGGCGCATGCGTAACCAACATTATTCTACCGGAATTTTTGTGTTCAATATAGTTTTATAGCTATAGTACGAATTACAAATATTATGTAACAAATTAAATAAATTTTTATTTCACTAGGTCCGCAGTACGAAAAAGTATGAAAAGAAATTTTCAATTTATAAACTAAATTTTGTAATTAATAAATAAAATATTTAAATTGAATTGAATTATACTTGTTATTAGCGAATTTTCTGAAAAGAAATAGAGCTATTGGTCCCGTACCAAAGTCAAAATTTCGCAAAAATTTCTTCAAATGTCCATCGATCCTACCTAGTAGATGTCAAAAATCACCATCTGTAAAATTTGTATATATATATATATATATATATATATATATATATATATATGTGTCTGTAATCACTCTAGCGGTCACAGTTTTCATTTTATCGGAATCAAATTTGGTATTTGAGGTGCTTTTGGTATTCAAAAGGTCAAGTTCGTTAATGGGTAAAATCGGACAAGGAGAAAAGGGGGTTTAAAGGGAGGGGGAAACACAAAATTTGACATATCTCCCTTAATATTTAAAAAATCGAAAAATTTATAAGAAGTAAAGTTGTAGGTATTAAGTTTTACTATAATTTTGTTTTTCATCATTTTTTCTGTTACACTAATATTTACAGAAATATTGACGATTTAAGATTGAAAATTAAATTCCTCACTATCCCTGTACACATTAGAGTTTGAGCAAAAATGATGTGTTGGTGAATTGTAGCAAATATGATTTTCTATAACTTTATTCCTTACGCATTTTTTTGATTGTTCTAATATTAAGAGAGATATTTTATATTTTGTGTTTTCATCTTTCTTTATGCCCCCTTTCCTCTAGACGTATGTCATTTATTAATAAAATTGGCCATGCAAATACTAAAATCATATATGACAATTCATTTTGATCAGACTAAAATTGTGACCGTTAGAAAGTGATTTATGTATTTTAAAGAAATTCGCTAAGTTGAAGCAGCTCCTGCGTAACGAATTTTTTTAAATCTATAGAAAAACTTAAGCTACATCAATAATAAAAATATTTTGTAAGTTATCATTTCGATTTGTTTTTAAATATTTTTTCTTAGTTTAAAAAACGAAAACGATAAAACTAAGCTGATTTATTTTGGCATAAGATTCACGCATTCAGTGCATAGATTTGCTTTTTATATTGGTTTGTGTATCTTAAATTGGCTATAGATTGAAAATCTAAGATTTAGTAATAGAAATTTTATTGAAAAAAATTCAATAGTTTCACGTCAGGCTTGCCGGATAAGTTTCAAGACAGGTTTGCTTGATGGGGCACACACTTGGCGTGCCGGATTCGTTTAGAAGTAGGCATGCCAGATAGGATCCACACTAGAAATTTTGACCTGACACTGACAAGGACCGGATCAGGTACATCTGATTTGTACCTGATCCGGCATGTAACGCAGATGAGTAATCCTGACCCTATCCGGCATGCCTGATCTGGATTCTATCTGGGATGCCGGATTACTCATCTGCGTTACATTCCGGATCAGGTACGGATCAGATGAATCTGATCCAATCCTTGTGAGTGTCTGTGTGTTCATTGTTAAGTTTATTTTTTTCAATTATTTTTAATTATTTAAAATATAGATTGTTACCATTACTTGATGGTTATTATGCGTCCGCCCTAAAACTTTACAATATACAAGCCAACCTAATCAAAATAAGTGAACTTTTTAATGCGTTTAGCCTTGGCCGTTCTCTTATTGCTACAACCACATTCATGCGATGAACACAATGGTATTGCTCTTGCTAGCACTGTGGAAATGGCCCCTTGCGTATATAAGGTCGAGCATGGTGAGGGAAAGTGAAAATGGGGGAAATGCTAGTTAATTATTTGACTAGTTAATTTTAAAATAATGTTTTAGCAGTTAAAAGGTTCAAAAAACAATAAAAAAATTAATTGATTTTAAAACACATTATATCAATGAAAGAATAGTTTATACGACACAGTTTGAAAAAAATCACATTACAAGTTCATTGACATAAACGTTTGGAGAGAGAACAATTTTTATGGCGCTATAATTATTTTGAAGAATATAAAAAAATTGCAATAAATATTCTCAAATTCAAAATAAATAATCAAAGAGAAAATAAACCATCCTGTAATTATAAATCATCGTTCGGGTCCATCAGAACAGTACTAATTTACAAGTATGAATTTACCAATGAATGGAAGACAAAAATTTATTTCAATCAAACGAATAACAATAAATCAATCTTCTTCCATCTTCCCTGATAATAAAAATTCCAAATAAAACATCAACTACATTTATAATGTATACAAAATAATGTATAGGTGGTTCTCATAAAACATTTTTATACCCGCCGTATAATATAGGTAGGTACAGACCGTTTTCAAAAGCATTTCTAATAGAGAATCAATGTTAAATAAATAAATAAAATATTTACTATAAAACCATACACATACATCTGGCTATAGGCTTGTGGTGTATGGTGTTTTTTTGATGTAGTTTAAGAGTGGGGTGTTGTGATGCACATTATAATTGATAATATTAATCATTACGTATGTAAATGCATGGGAAATATTTGGTTGTGTGTTTTAATGGTATTACCGTATTTCAACAATGGGTTGTTACACAATAATAGAAAAAGTGCAAATTATTAAATGGTACTTTACAGTTGGTGAGTTTGTTACGAAATAATATTTTGCAAACTGTTAGAGCTCTTCCAATTTAGACCTGGAATCTGTATGGTGCTAACAAGATGGTTGCCCTGCACACAATAGTAAGGCTGTTCCTGGAACAAACTTTCCAGGAACGTCTTATGAGTGGATTTGGAACCTTCAAGTGGCCAACCAGATCGCCAGATCGATCTCCTAACGACTTTTTTTGTGGGGTTTTCTCAAAACACAGATCTATTCGCGGAATAGGCCTGAAATTTTGCAACAATTAAAGCAAAGAATTGTTGCCAATTGTGCGAATATTTCTCCTGAAATGCTAAAAAATACCCGGGTAGATTTCGACAATCAACTCGGATATTGTTTAGAAAATAATGGAGGAATATTCGAACTGTTCAACTTTTTCTTTTGTCGGAATTCTATTTTTTTTTCTTTTTGGGGTTTTATTTTTCTTTTAAGTTGTTGTTTCATGTTATACCGTTAATAGAATACTATCATTTATTTAACATTCCACATACAAATAATAAGGGATATTCAAAAAAGAATTTTCAATTGTTAGAAGTAATGCTAAGCTTAAGAAGACAACAATGAACATATTTAACCCACTCTCATTACATGTTAATGCAGTACTGAGTACAAAAAAGTAAACAACACAGGCCTGCAAGCATACAAAACAGACACACTACAGAGTACCCCCACTATTTTTATTTCTTTATTAAGCATTGGTGTATACTGTATAAGTTCTTACAGTAAATAATATTTAACATTGATTCTCTATTAGCAATGCTTTCCAATACGTACGGTATGTTTATATGTTGATATATGTATACGTTTAGTTTACATCTTCGCATAGTAAATCTCCCACGAGTATGAGAGAGTACATATGAATACATTAAGTAATGTGTATGAGAAGAAGGTCTTATGTGCCTATGTGTTTTGTTGTGTTGTATAAGACAATCACCAACCACTCGAACAGTTATGAATATTATTCACTGTTTTGAAAAATATGTTTGTTTATCAAACCTATAAGACCTCCTTCTCATACACATTGCTTAATGTATACATATGTACTTTCTCATACTCGTGAGAGATCTACTATGCGAAGATGTAAACTAAACGGTAGGTATATACATATATACAAATTTTATCGATAGTGATTTTTTAACATCTAGTAGGTAGGATCAATGGACATTTGAAGAAATTTTTACGAAATTCCATGATTGGAACAAAAAAAACCAGCTGCATTTCCTTTAGAAGAAATTCGCTAAAAAGAGCTCATAATATTAATAGTTAGTAGATGCTTTCCAACACGTACGATATACCAGGGTATATTAATTTTAGTTCCGAGTTTGTAACGGTTGAAAATATTGATCGCAGAAAAAAAATTTGATATAGGTGTTCATAAAATAGCCAAATTAGTCCGATTCCGCAAAGTTGTCCGTCCATCCGTAAACACATAACTCAAAAACAAAAAGAGATAGCGAGTTGAAAGTTGTATGTGTGTTCAAGAGCTAAAAAGTAAGACCAAGTTCGTGAATGGGCAAAATCGACCGATGTTTGGGCCAAATGAACAATACTGCCTAACTTTGAAATCGTTAGAGATAGAACAAATATGTAAGGACACAAAATGTTCTTTTTTAAATAAAAATTTTTTATGAAAAACCTTTTATATACATTCAGTTAGTTGTTATTTTTACTTGTTACAATTTGAATTGAGTATATGCATTAGTAAAATTAATTTGTAATTTTCAGATTAATTTGTAATTAACACACAATACGAAAAGGTCATTAATTAACTAACAATAAACAATTTATTAAATATGATAATTTTCGACCGCATAATTAGTGCATAATTAGTGTCGGCATAGCTACATGGCTATTGGTTGTCTCTAAATCGTAATGGTCAAGTATTCGTTATACTAATTTAAATAATAGTCTCTTGATTCAGTACAAATTACCGATTCATTTAGATTTTCCAAATATGAGAAACTTAAGTCAGTTTGATATCAGTACAACAAATTGATAGAAACATTATAAGTTACTGGAAGAATTTTTCTACTACCCAAGACCCCTCAAAAATACCGCATAATTCATGACTTTCATTAAATTCCCGGTTGTTAGACATCCTGAATATTATTTTTTGTTTAATTAAGCCAACCGTTCTTAATTAATCAGCGACACCAACTCATTAGTGATGCTGCGAGACGAGACGAGGCGAGAGTAGCATGTCTCTTGTATTGTATTGACTTTAAAAAGTTTTTTATCGTCACACTCTTTTAACAGTTGAAGATTTTCTTTAAAAAATCCAATTTAATAAAAATAATATACTGTATTTAAATCTTTTTTCTATTCATATTAAAGTGCATTTTTTTTTTATTTATTTATTATTTTTTTTTATTGAAATAATAATAATAAAGACTATAGAAAAAGTTTTACAGATTAAAAAGTTTTACAGATTAAAAATTTTGAGATTGATCTCGTCTCTCGCTGACTTATTTTCGAATCGTCTCGTTTCTCTTGTCTCTCGCGGCATCACTAACACCCACGTAGAAAAATGATCATTAACTAATAGTCTCTGAATACAGTCCTACCTAGTAAAAAAAACTTTTGAAATCGTTTCACCGGTACTTGCAACCTCAATAGTTACTCGCAAAAAAAGAAAATGGGTATTAATATCGTGGTCAATACGAAAATAAGAAATTATTTTAACATATACGATTTGGTTCGTATGCCCAACACCCAATATAAGCTTTGCTAGCCTATCTTTGCAAATCAAGATTGCGGAATAAATTACCAAGTTTTATCTGATATTGTTCTTTCATCAAAATCTGATAAAACTTGAACGTTTTATATAAGCCACCCTATAAATATAAATTATTTCATCCTATTAAACATGCGCACACATAATATTATAATTTACTTACAAACTTTAATAATATATTTTTTAAATGTACATAAATAAAAACGGTCGTATGTCATCGCAAATGAAACAGCTGCATATCAGCCGAGTGGCAGTTGACGTTGACGTTCGATGACCCATGTACTACATAACATGTATATAGTCGAACAAAAGATGCAATAGACATTCAAGGAAGTTTTTTATTTCGACTTCGTACTCTTGACATGCATGAAGAAGATTTTATTACATATTGTTAATGTGAAGGTTGTTGGGCTGTACATAATCAATCAAAATAAATCGAACAATTTATCGAATCTCAAAAATCGGATAATTTTGAAAGACTTATATTGAGCCTATATTTATACCCGGTGTATAATATATACCAGGGTATATTAAGTCTAGTTCCGACTTTGTAACGGTTGAAAATATTGATCGTAGAAACAAAATTTGGTATAGGTGTACATAAAATGATCTAATTAGTTTATTTCCGTAAAGTTGCCCGTACGAACGTAAACACGATAACTCAAAAACGAAAAGGATAGCGAGTTGAAATTGCGTATGTATGTTCTAGAGCTAAAAGTATGGTCAAGTTCGTGAATGGGCAAAATCGGATTATGTTTGGGTAAAATGGGCAAAACTGCCTATCTTTGAAACCATAAGAGATAGAACAAAAATTTAAAGACAAAAAATGTTCCTTTTTTTAAAATAAACAACTTTTTTACGAAACTTTTTTTGATAAATTCGATATATACCGGGTTTTAAAGCAATTTATTTTCACTTGTTTAATTTTATTCTTTGTTTTTAAAATGGATATTAGATTTTAAATTCTGGATCATGTTTTCTAAAACTCATATATTTACAGGTATATTTAGGATTATTAGGATCGGTACAAAAATCAATAGCTACATTTTCTTAGAAGATTCGCTAAAATTTCGGGTAGTCATATTATCTATAAATAATGCGACAAAATTACTACTAATCTGCGTGGCTACTAATTTGCAACTTTTAGTAATATTTTGTATTTTACAGAGGCATATTAATTAATATATTGATATTTGAACAAAAATTGCAATAAATCTATGAATAAAAGTTTAAACAAAAAAATTTTGTCTTTAAAACGTTTAGATTTTTCTTTTCACGATAACGAAGTTTTTGCCCAATATCAATATATTTTTTGAATTATCAGTAAAAAATTCTAAACAGGCTAAAATTGGGACTTAACGTATCATAATACACAACTAACCCTTATTCATTCTATCACTTCCAAATCACTATATGTGTTTTTTTTATAATGTTTATGAATATTAAATCAAAGGCATGTCTATAGGCGTTTTCACATTAGCCGACACGACACCAGAACGACAACGAAATGGGAATGCTTTTACACTCGCCGAGATGTCGGTATCGTGTCGTTACCGATGACGTCGTGTCGGCAAACAGCAGTCACTCCACTCGTGTCGTCAACGGCTGTTTAGTATTTTTATTTAGATTTTATTAATTATATTATATAATATGTAATCAAATATATTTTTGCTCATACGAACATAGTTAAAAAAATTTGTTAACGCACGAGCTGCGTCAACTTAGCAAATTTCCTTAGAATACATAAATCACTCTCCAGCGGTCATAATTTTAGTGTGATCAAAATGAAATATAATATCAGATATGACTTTAGTATTTGCAAAAATTAAATTTATTAATAGCAAAAAAAAAACGGTAAAACGATTATAGTTTATAGTTACTATGGAAACGACAATCAAAATTTTTTACAATAAAATATATTTTATGTATTCGTGTCAAACAAACACAAAATATTTAATATCTCTCTTAATATTAGAATAATCGAAAAATGTATAAGGAGTAAAGTTGTAGAAAATCAAGTTTGCTACAATTCATTACCTTATCATTTTTCTCAAACTCTAATGTGAACAGAGATATTTAGAATTTTAACTTTCAATCTTTAATTCTAAATACTTCTGTAAATATTAGTGTAACAGAAAAATGATAAGAAACAAAATTACAGTAGAACTTAGTACCTACAACTTAACTCCTAATAAGTTTTTCGATTTTTCAAATATTAAGGGAGATAGTCAAATTTTGTGTTTTCCCCTCCCTCTAAACCCCCTTTCCAATCGCCCGATTTTATCCATTAACGAACTTGACCTTTAGAATACCAAAAGCGACCCAAATACCCAATTTCATTCCAATCGGTAAAACTGTGACCGGTAGAGAGTCCAGACATTTAAAAAAAGTACATAGGTTATATATATATATATATATATATATATATATATATATATATATATATATATATATATATATATGTACAAATACATATATACAAATTTTAGCGATTGTGATTTTTAACATCTAATAGGTAGGATCGATGGACATTTGAAGAAATTTTTCCGAAATTCCAACATAATTCGCTAAAAATGTTTGGATGATTAGCCAACTTCTCAAACATAGTATAGTAAGTATCCTCTAAATTTCTCACTTTTACAATGTGATGTACCCATAACTACATTTCATATTTCATTTTTTGCGCCTTACATATAACAAATAAAGCAAATACAATTTATTAACTCCCGCCATGCAGTTTCGTCGAACGGCACATGATAACCAGCTGTATCGTACCGGTATCGGTGCTGTGCTGATGTCATGTCGGTGTCGGTCAATGTGAATTGCCCTATGGTAATTTGAAAGCTACATATGAGGCATTCCACGCCATATCATCGAGTAAAAATCTCATCTTTTTAAAAGAACTTTACGAAAACGATGTCGAAGACATTCATAAATCATTTTTTGGGTAATTTTCACAATAACTCGAATTTTTCAAAAGGTTCGTCATTGTTCGTCAAAACAAATTTGGTACCAAAGGATAAGAAATGTCAAATTCGAGATCATATTGTGTTATGTATATGTTAAAAGGATGCATCCTAAACACACTCTTGTATACTAAAAACACACTATGCATAAACATACATTCACCTGTTTACTATCATTTCCATCACCCTCTAAAAAAATTGTAGAATGCAAGTATTGATCGAAAAACCCCCATTAAATGTTTCCTTAATGCCACATATAATCGTATCTGTATTTCCCTACAGAGTGATTTTAAATACATTTTCAAGGAGCGATTCTTTGAATGACTTTTCCTGATATTTTCACTGCTTTAATGTTTTTTGATATTCATTTTGAAGAGTTATTGTTACATAAGAGATATGGAGTCATAAGTATTCATAAAATATAATTGATTTATTGAAAATCGTTGTGTTTCAGTTAATTTACATTTGATTTTACCTTTCTCTATAAGTGATTACCTTACAAAACAATGCATGTCTCCTTCTTTACGTGAAAAACATATGACCACAAATCACACGAACAAAATCCTAATAGATTTTAAAACTAAATAAACTATATTTTGACAAAATGGAAACCCGACTTCAAAAATAAAATATTCTATAACAAAAAATGCACTAAAAAGTAAAAAAATAATTGCATATTCTTGTGCCAATTTTAGTTCACCTAAGCAAAAATTTTTAAATATATATGTACAATTATTGTTATTTTTGGAGGCGGTGTCAGCATAGAGAAATTCACATAATTTTTTGACACCGCCTCCAAAAATAACAATAATTGTACATATATATTTAAAAATTTTTGCTTAGGTGAACTAAAATTGGCACAAGAATATGCAATTATTTTTTTACTTTTTAGTGCATTTTTTGTTATAGAATATTTTATTTTTGAAGTCGGGTTTCCATTTTGTCAAAATATAGTTTATTTCTCGCTTTTTAGTGACTCTAAAGTTCTATAACTAGTTTTATTTATCTAAATATGGGTAGACCTACTTAAACGACTAATTTTTAGTGTATTTTTTTATAACACATTTTTTTTTTACCCGTTTTTTTTTTTGTTTTAAATTTTAAGAGCATTTTTTTATAACAGATTTTCAATTTTATTTACATGCATTTTGTTTTTTTTTGTAAAAATTTTTTTTTTTGGGGTCGGATTTTTTTTGTAAAACATTTTTTTTTTACCCGTTTTTTTTTTTTTTTTTAATTTTAAGAGCATTTTTTTATAACAGATTTTCAATTTTATTTACATGCATTTTGTTTTTTTTTTGTAAAAATTTTTTTTTTTGGGGTCGGTTTATTTTTTGTAAAAAAATTTTTTGAAGTCGGTTTTTAAAAAAATTTTCTTATTTTCCCATTATGAATGAGAATACCCTTTCAAAAAAAAAAAAAAATTTCGCAAAAATCGGTTATCACATATAAAATGAGGATTTTCCTCGATTTTCCGGGGATCCCCTCATCAGAATGCGATTTGGTGCCAATGGGACCAATGGGAAACCAAACCCTTTAAAACAAAAAAAAAAAATTCAAAATCGGTTCATAAATGTTGGAGTTCTGAGGTGACACACATAAAAAAAAAAAAAAAAAAAAAAAAAAAAAAAAAAAAAAAAAAATACAGACGAATTGAGAACCATCCTCCTTTTTTGAAGTCGGGTTAAAAATCTAACTTATATCACCAAGAAGGACTATTACGACGAATCTAGCAATACTTCAATAAGTAGAATTCATCCAGTTGTTTGAGATGTAATGTACTCGATTCTAAATCTTAGATATGTTCATTATTTAGACACCTATGAGTAAAGTACATATTTCCCTAGTTAACTTGTTACTATCAACAAACTTATATATGGTTATTAAATATTCAGGTAAAATAAACGTTTGGTTTAAATCTCAAATTGTCTCTTTATTTAACTTTTATTAACGTAGGTTGCAGATCGAATATACCAGGATATCTTGGTATATTCCCACATTGTATGTAATTTGTAATAACGAATCCCCCACACTTCATACTTCTCATTTGGGTAACAATATTATACACTTGACGTAAAAATTATTAATCAGCCAAAATATGTTTTTCACATAAAAAACATTCATGTACGAATTATTTCGAATCAAAATCTTATCTTCTTTGGACCATTTGGAAACACAAACCATTTGGAACAAAACTGGGAGCATTTGTACTTTTCACGAAAGAAGGAAATTCAGGTAATAATTTTTTTTGTAAAAAGTCATCTTAGAGAAACAATTTTTTAATATTTTCTCTTCAGGTCGAGATATTTGGGACATGGATTGTTCTTTTTGAAGTAGTCACTTACCTCCTACTTTTGGTATTTACGTAACATAACAAATCTTTTTACCATTTTCGAGTAATTTATTAAATAAATGCTATTTAAAAGGCATTTAAGTTTTCTTCTTATCTATGCATAAATAACATTCGCAACCACATTGTATCGCATCTTCATCAGGATGCAAAAACTCGAAGAAAATAATTATTTACAAATCGTCACAAAACAACTCATATTTGAAAAAGACCCAAACAAGTTAGCACGTATATTTAGAAACACCCTATATTTTTTATTGTGAGTTAATATCATTATGATAATGGATGTTCTTTGAATCTCTTGTGCAATAAAAAACCCTATATAGATAATAATATAATTCACTCTCGTAGAAAATGTAACTGAATTTGTCCAAGTCAACTCTTATAAAGTAATCAAAATGTCTACTATAATAGACTAGTAACAAATTTAATGGTTTATCAATTATTACTACTATATGTTCCTGCTAATAATTCCGAACTATTTTAAAGACACAATTTTAGTAGCAAGATCATAACATAAATTTGAGAAAATATTGAATTTAAACATAATTTTCAATATTTGTTTATTTGTGTATACTTTCGCGTCAACATAACGATGTTTGTCCAAATTCCTTTCGGTTACGTATGACAAACTGTAGAAGACTTTAGTGTATACTCCGACAAATTTCATTGTCATTGAATTTTTAATTAAATTAAATACTGATATGAAAAAATTAACTCGTCAACCAGGAATCGAACCTCGGGCCTCTGGATATCTAGTCCAGTATGCTTCCGCTACACCAAAGACGACTGTGACGTAATAGCCAACTTTTTCATATTATTATTTTTTATTTCTGTTGAAGGAATCGAACCTCAACAGAACTTCAACAGAAGTAATACTGTCTAAATAAATAAAAAATAAGAATAATATGAAACAGTTGGCTATTACGTCACAGTCGTCTTTGGTGTAGCGGAAGCATACTGGACTAGATATCCAGAGGCCCGAGGTTCGATTCCTGGTTGACGAGTTAATTTTTTCATATCAGTATTTAATTTAATTAATAATTTTCAATGTTAATTTAAAGAATTCATCACAGTGGAGTTGCTTTCTAGCGAATTTTCTCAGCGGAAACAGAAAATCCTAGAACATTAATTACAATAATTCGTAAGAATGTTATCAGGATATTCGGTGTATCTCACCCCGAATATATGAACCTTCGGGAGAACCTGATAAGCAAGCTCCAGGCTATTGCCAACATATGGGAGAAGCTCTTGGAACGAGGTAGAAGGGGGGGCACAAAAGACCATAACGTCGAAGTCCAATACTTTTTAGACCCCAAGATGAAACAATCAATCAATCAAGAATGTTAAATGAAATCGGGGGTCACATGGCGTCACTTGTAAATTATTTGCAGATATTTATTAGAATATTAAAATTGCAAATTTTTTGAAGTATACATATATAATATACACGTGTCCCAAACTTTAATCTGGAAAATTGTATAGGCGATTGATTTCCCAAAAATAAGAAGAAAATTTCATATAAACTTGGATATTTTCAAGCTTCGTTTTCAAGGCTAATTAAAATGTCTACAAATTATATTCTACAAGTTCAACTCGTAGGATCAATGGTTTCGACGCAGTTTCGGTCCAAAGAAGGTCTAAAACAAAAAATTTTCAATTTTTGGAAAAACTGGCCTATTTTCAAAGTGCCGTAATTCGGTAACGAATTGACTTACAGAATTCCGATTGAGCTTAATTTGTCACAAATTTAATACTCTTAAAAAATGTATAGAATAGCTTTCGAAGAAAAATGCATGGATTAGGAGATATATAGCAGAATCTGAAACAAGTCCAAAAATTTCGCGGTTTTTCGCGTGCAAAAATTTTTCCACAACTTTTTGACAGTTGCAAACTTGGATATACATAGCCCTAATGGGTCCAAACAACATACTAAAAAATCAGAGATACATCATGTTATATTATACTATATTGCGAATTTAGCGATTTTTTGTGTTAATTTTGACTGACGTATTGATAGTGTAGTGATATCAATACTATTGGTCAAATTATTTTTTATAAATTATACTATATTATAATAATCATTTAATTATAAAACAAATGTTATAAATTACTGAAAGGCAGTTTGTTTGTTAATGGTTTTCTTATTTTCGTTTGAAAATAAGTACTGAATAAATTACATAATAAAATTAAATACAAAATTAATTTTTGCATAAAAGTAAAATCGATTGGATGCCACTGATTTATAATACCATGATAATTAAAATAAATTTTTTGAAATAATTTTCTTCATTATATAAGTAGACACAGACACTAACAACAGACAAGGTTGAACATGGCGCATTTATCATAACTAGTCTAGTATGAGACAGCGCTGATATTATATCATGGACAGTCACTCATATGCTCACACCATCGGTAACTTAGTCTAATATTTCTTAAATCAATTTTTTTATCTCTATGAAAAATGAATTATCCAAGTGAAAAAAATTAACGTTCAACAAAAAACGTCCAACAATTGTTTATACCCTGTAAAGTATGTATGCCATATACAAGGGTATTATAAATTTAGTCCAGGGTGTCTAGTAATATTTTGGCAAAAAATGCCCTGACTTTTCCAGATTTTCCAGACGTGAATTCGAATTTTTCCAGACCATTTTATCATATAATATTTTGTCATTGATGGGATAACAAAGAAAAGTATACATTTGTTCATTTACATTCATTTTTTATGGATAAGATCAATTCCTTTTCATAAGTAGCATACATAAAATTTTTTCAAAAACCCCAAAACAGATAATTATTAGTAATAATTTTTTAGAAATAAGTTATTTTAAATACGCTTATGCAAAATTCCCTGATTTCCATGAAATTCTTTGAAATTTTACGAAATTCCCTGACAATTCCATGACTTTTCCAGAAACTCAAAATTCCTTGACATTTCCAGGTTTTCCAGACAACTAGACACCCTGTTAGTCACAAGTTTGTAACGGTTAGAGATATGGATTGCAAAATATTGGTGCAAATGTTCACAATCATCTAATCACTTAATTTCCGCATGTCCGTTTGTTTGTCCGTACAATAATTCAAAAACGAAAACAACGAGCTAAAATTTGTGTGTGTGTTAAGAACTAAAAAGTAGGTTGAAATTCGGAAAATCGGTTCATGATCCTCCCAAAAAATAACAGATCAAAGAAAAGTTTAAATATAACAAGTGAAAATAACAACTAACTGAGTTAATTGTTTAAACACCCGGTATAAAGGAACATTTTTGTCTTTACATATTTGTTCTATCTCTTACGGTTTCAAAGTTGGGAAGTTTTACCCATTTTGACCTTGAGAACTTGACCTTCCTTTTTAGTTCTAGAACAGACACACACAAAATTTTAGCTCGGTATCTTTTATCGTTTTTGAGTTATCGTGTTCACGGGCAGACGGACGGAAGGCTGGATATGCGGAAATGGTCGAATTAGACCATTTTATGAACACCGATTCCAAACATTTATGTCTGCAATCAATATTTTCAAGTGTTACTAAGTCGGTTACTAACTGTATGTATATTTACAAAAACCGTGTATAAAAATGTTCCATTTAAAAAGCAAACAATTTATATTGAACTTTTTTTCATACTTACATACATACATGTACAATTTCTTCGAAAATAAAACACAAGTTATGTTTTGTACAACTATATGTACATAGAAGTAAAATAAATAGTAAACACACTGATAAGATCTCGGTATATACAGGATACATAATTAACTCAGTTAGTTGATCCATTTCTTCTGATAGGCATTATTCAAAATTTTTTACCGTTTTGTTCAACATTTTCTCGAATTTGTTCTAAACATTTTCTAAATGTTTAGAACAATAATTATTAGTATATTTTCTAAGAACAACTTTCTCCCGAAACATTTTTCCGAAAACTGAATAGATTTGCCAGATAATTTGAAAAGAATTATTCGAAAAATGTACAACACGCAGTATAACAATGGTCCAGGGTTCGATACCTGGTGGATGAGTTAATTTTTTTAATCAATATTAATGAAAAATTCAATGACAAGTTTGTCTATATAGTATACGCTAGTTCTTTCATAATATGTCTTCGTAACTTTAATGGAAATTGACATTAGTATTGTGTTGTGACTATTATTAAAGTACTAGCTGTTTCCCGCGACTTCGTCCATTAGCGCGTTCAAACTGTAATATATTGGTATAAATTAATCTACCTAAGAACAAAGAAATTTTTTATTTATCTTGCAATAAAAAATAAAACAGCTATTTTGTGGTAATTTATATAAATTGCGTAACAGCACATGAAAAAATTTGGTGTAACACATTTGGGTAGAACATTGGGTTAGAAATCCAGAGGTCCAGGTTTCGATACCTGGTGGATGAGTTAATTTTTTCATATCAATATCAATTAAAAATTCAATGCTATATTTGTCTTATATAGTATCCTATGTCTTCATAGCTTTAATGGAAATTAGTATGGTGTTGTGACACTTAAAAAAAACATAAATTTTAATATGTGGATTAATGAGTAAAATTGTAAAAAATAAATTATACTACAATTTACTTTCTGATCATATTGTCTAAAACTGAAATATTTGCAATTTTTTAATATTCAAACACTTTATAGTACAACAGTGACCTTGGTAACTTGATTTTGATATTCATTATAATTAATTTCTCCTCTAAGAAAATCCGCTTAGCCTACGTAACTTCTACGTAACTAATTTTTCTTTTATTAAAAAAAACCAATAAAATAAAATTTTACAAAAAGCCAATAATATAAAATTTTACAAAATTTTCGCCAGCGCCATCTTATGCTAGATTAAATAGAAAAAAACACACATGTACACATGACAGTGTATAAGTATAAGACATACAAATTTATGTATTATTAACGCTTACATACATCACGTAATATGCCTTAATTAGCCTTGTAATTTTATATATAATTTTAAAATATTATATCTATCATGATATTATTGTGTTCTTCATGCCAACAAAATCCAACCGTAGTTCCTTAACGTTTAATAACTTTAAAGAAAAAAAATTAAATTAAATCTCTATATTTTATGTAATCGAATTTACACACTAAAAGTTTAGATAATTTTTTGCAAATTTTTGAAAAAATTCAGCTATTATTTTTGTACCGGTGCGGTAAGGCTACTTCGGAAAAACTTCAAATGTCCATCGAACCTACCTAGTTCATATATAAAAAATATGAGTTCAGATGAAAAATTGTAATAAAATATACTTTATACAACTTTACTCATGATAAATTTTTCCATTAAGTTAGTGTTAGGAGAGATATTCTACATTTTGTGTGTTCCTCTCCTTCTAGAATTCCCCGTTCTTCTTGACCGATTTTGCCGACATGTTAGGTTGTAGCGGCTGTCCAAGATGGGACACACCTAGACCGTGACACTTGTAATACATTGTAATACCGAAATGAGGCTGACTCATCCTTGCCAATACTCCTCAAACCATTTGGAGGCTATTCAGATACAGCAATAGGGATTTGACGTCGGCAGACTTTAGCTCAATAAGGTCGTCAAAGAATAGTTAACCCAAAAAGGTCATTCTCTTCATAGTAAGAGCTGGGTAGTGACAGAGAAGGTAAGTCATCGTCTCTTCCTCCATCTTACAGTGTTATCTCCTGCAATAGTCGTAGCGCACTGGCACTCCTAGACGTTCTGCATGTCTGCAACCCAGCCAGTGTCCTGTAATGGCTGCTATAACGTTGTCTATAGACGATTTCCGTAGAGAGATGTCTTTGGAACTTCTTGAGTTGTACTGTGGTCAGATCTGCTTGGTAATACCGCAAATGCGTTCCTCTTGCCAGCTTATATTGGCTTTGCCTAGTATGGTTCTTTTCAGGAGTAACTTGCAATTCGCAAAAGATACACCTAGATATTTTGTGTATACTCCGTCCAAGGTGATACTAGATTCAGCCTCCATAATGATTTATTGGCAGTGATTTTACCAATGAACAAGCTTAATATGCTTTCAAAACCAAAGTGCACGTTACATACCAAATTTCTATGTGAATTAAATTTCTAGTAATTTTTATTAAGGTTATAAGATAAAAGCAAAGTAAAGTTGACAAGCAGAATTTTTAATTTGTTATTAATCTATAGAAAATACACTTAAATTAAGTTTTTGAGAGAGATCTTACGTTCAGTTTCGTAGGAATGGTTTTTCAAAAATTGGAATTTAGCACGTAGGTAGTAGTAGATAGGGAATTGTATCGTAAAAAGAGTTTTTTGGAATAATCAAATTACAGTAATAATACATCAATAATCAATTTCTTACAAACTACAGTTCCTAGCCTAAGCGATAGGAAATATCTGTTTAATCACACATTTATCATGAAATTGAACTATAACTGCTAAAGACAAAAAGGAAACAATAATCTAAGTATATGTATTTAACACACATTTTGTTTTCTTGTAAATAATAAACAGAGTAAGCCTTTAGAAAATACATACAAACTTAGAATTCTATCTAACTCTAAAGTAGAAAAATTAACAAATATGTTATCATTTGTCTACAAAATTTACTACAGATATCAACAAGGTTATGGGATACATTTTCAATTCAGATTGGTGCAACTTTATTGAATGGAACTGTACAAAATCTTTGTGCCATAAAATGTGAATATTTGATAAAATTTAAGAGTGTCGCATTTCTTAAGAAAGCTATATTTCATTTATGGACAAAATAAGGTAAATCAAGCCAATTAAATAACAAACATTTAGGAATTAATAATAATTAAATATTTTACTTTAAAACCAGTTATCATCAATAATTATGAAAATACTTGTTTTCTCTTAAAATAAAATGAAAAATGTAAGTGAAAATACTAAAAAATTATGTAATATACAAAATTATGAAATATTTAAGTAGAATACAATTTATCAAAAACAGGCATTAAACAATAACATGTTACTGAAAACAAAAACAAGAATATTACCATATTTACGTTTTTAAAAAGTAGTCATGTCATACGTGCCCTATCGACCAGAAACAATTATTTTTTCTCTCTCAATAAAATTTATTTATTTATTAATCAATATCCAAGACATAAACACATGTGAAAATTTTGCAATTTTGCATATCATAACGATTAGGTGAGAGGTTAAGATCCTCTATTCGCAAAATCCCTTCTATTCTTCTCAATTTTAAGCCATTTAATTTTATCAACACACATTACCCTGAATGTATAAATGGGGATTTAATTTAAAAAATCAAAGTTGACCCTCGTTTCCCCTATTCTAGTCCCATCTATATCCTATCCTTGATATTGAACAGATCTTGCTTAGCAAATTATTTGTTATCACTCATACTTTCGGAGTATTTTGCGTGGATAAAATAAAATAGGGTACTGTTAGTATGTAATGTAATCCTTGAAACTCAAGTAATGTGAAACCTGTATTTACAAAACTGGCAAACTATGTTAGTGGTTACACAAACTCACATCAGTATCGCTAAAACTAAAGACGTATCCTACAACCTAGATACAACTTTATTGATATTCTATCCAATGTTGACGCCGGCACCAGATGCAGGCTTCAAGTTTGGATCTATCTAAATACTAAATATTAAAACATAAACTACATAAAAAATTGTACTCGACCAACTGTTTACTCGACTCAAGTAAACATTTGATCGAATAAATATCATCTAATCGAGTTAATTTATTGTAGAGAGATTTACTTTGTGGAATTCCAGTATAATGTATTGAAGAAAAACTTAGGTATTATTTTGCTAATTCATCTTTATTTTATTTAAGTAATGTAACATGTTTCGGCATTATAGCCACCCTCGAACTGTGTGAATTAAATTGTAATCAAATGTAAATACCTAGTTTATATTGGCCGAGTAATTCGACTGTGCGGAAAGCTTAGAACAGATGTCACCAAATTTCTTAATTACTTCCTCACGCGTACAAATAGTTTTGATTTTCTAGTTGAACGGTTGTAAGTAAAAATAAAACACATCTACGACAACGTCAAGTTTCAAACTACGTGGATAAGCGTGCATAAGACAGCATCGAAATCAACAACTCAGACGTTGGTTCGACATCCGATTGTCAAGCTCTAAATTTTTTATCATCATATATAGGTCTTAAAGGTTATAGGTCTTAAAGAATGTGACATTTCCTTCTTTTGGACAAAATTAGATTCGTCCTATATGATGTTATCTGACCGTTAAAAAACATAGGACATTTGGTCCGAAAATGAGAAATATCATATTCTACAAAATACTTGAGACAAAATTGTGCAGATAGGATATTTTATTTTGCGATGGCAGTATAGTCAGTGCCGGATTAGCTACGTAGCAAGAGTATCAAATGCTACGGGCCCCGCGCACCCACGCCTACCTAAGCGTAAAAAAAATTATTTAAGGAAATTACAAGTCACTGATGTTATATTTTTTTTGAGTCATTATTGATAACGTACTGTCTGCTTTAGATAAACGTATGAAAGCATATCATAAAATAACTAGTATTTTTGGAGTATTTCATCAGTTAAAATCTGTTTACAAAGAGGAGATTTTGAAAAAATCTTCAATTATCGTCTGTGCTTACGCACATGATTTGGAGGACTGTCTAGGTGACGAATTAGTGCAGTTCGCTGAGCTACTCAAAACAGATGTGGCTACTGCTATTGACCGGAAGAAGGACGAGGCTCAGGAACTGGACTTTAGAATCGTGTTTCCCAAATGTAGAAATTGCCTAGCGCATTTACTTGTATCTCATGATCACCAACTGCAGTGGCGAACGTTCTTTTTCAACGTTAAAGCGTATAAAAAATGAGTAATACGATGGGCCAAAAACGTCTAAATCACCTCAGCTTGATGAATATAGAAACTGATTTACTCAGAGAAAACGATATCAATAGTTTAATCTCTAAATTTGTCCACATTAAATCCAGAAAAGTTCATTTGTAACATTTTCTTTTATTAATCATCCTAAATTTAAAACCTAAGGTAAAGCAAGGGCCCCTTAATGAAATTTGCTACGAGCCCCGCGCTACCTTAATCCGGCACTGAGTATAGTACTTGAGCCAACCAAATGTTTACATGGATCGAGTGCTTATATATGCTTTTATCTTACTCGCCTGAATATTTTCATCATTTACACGTTCTTTGTAAACTATAGTCAATAGCACACGTCTATTCGGCCGAGTATTATTCATTTTTTAATACAATTTTTTTTATTATTATTTGACTCGACCAACTATTTACATAAGATAACTAACTAGGTGTGCTTTTTTTCGTTCCTAAATTTACCCTTTACTCGCACCTTTGTAAACTAGTCTATTTAACCGAGTATTATACATTTTCGAATAATACATATTTTTTATATTATTAGACTCGGCTAACTATTTACGTAAGTAGACGTGCTATTTCGCACATTACTCCATCCTATACTCGACGACTATTAGTACACTAATAAGATGCAATAGTATCAAACAAAAAATATATAACCCGCATATTTTTTAAATAATTATAAGACCCTTCGAATTATTATAAGAGTATAAAAAGAAGTGTATAATGTAATCGTATAAGGATGTACGAGCACTGGAACTTCAAAAAGATTAAGGCTTGATTTTTTTCGCATGTAGTTGAAGTGCATATAAATCAATTATAAAAGTTTTAAGGGGGTACGGGGGTCTTGAATTAATTATTTTATGTTAAAGTTCGAGTTTTAATGCATTGTTCTTATGGAGAAATCCATATTTGCACACATATTTTGATAATTTTCACTTGGAATAAAATAAGACGAATAAATAAAAACTACGCAATAGAAAATAGAAATATTAATAAAGAGATTGATCCAATAAAATTCCGGTATGACGGGCCTAAAAAAAATATATTTAAGAAAACAACTGAGATTTCGAGTAAATTTTATTTCTGTTGACGGTAGCTTAATTACCCGAAATCTCAGGTTATTTTCTTAAGGACGTTCCAGCACTGTGTTATGCAATCAGTACAACAAACCGGTTTGATTTTATTATAGCACCAATAATACATAAACACACATATACAACACATAGACAAAAACACTGTTCACATATACAAAATAATGTTAAGTTGAAGAAAAGGAATAATTTTAAACTTTTATATTTTGAAAACAAAACAGTAACACAAGATTTTTTTTTTTAATTTATATATAATAAATACTTAGCTTTACTCTCCTAGTTTTTTTTTTAAATTCTGTCGAGTATTTTTTCTAATACAACATATAATAGTTGGGCGGGCATGAAGTTTCACATGCTTCTAATGTGAGAGAGTGAGAGAGAATGATAACTTTGATATTAATTATCTCGCGTTCTAAACGGTCAAAAATTCTGAAACTTCGGGATTCAGTAGAAAACGTTATTTCTAGACTATGAACAAAAATCAGCTAAATCTGTCGAAAAGTGATGGTATGCTGGAACATCCTTAAATACCTTTTTTTTAGGCCCGGTATGACGGGCCTAATAAGTTTTAATTTTAACTTACGACAAAAAATAATAAACTTTATTGTGGACTTTTATGAATGTACTATATAAGATTTGGAAGAATTTTATAAATGGACTATATATAATGCTCGTACACCCTTATGACACACGAGATTATATCAAAATCTGGCAATTCAATCACACATAGGAACTGAAACCAGAGTATACAAATTTCAAACAAATTACATTTGTTTCGTGACCTTTGATGAAAAAATTGAAAAATGTGTAATTAGATGAAATCATATGAAACCGGATTGGAATAATTTAAAGATTATTAAACTATCAAAAGTTTTAAATCAAATTTGATTCAAAGAAAACAAATAACACATCTCACTTAAAAGTACTACCACTAAAAACTTATGATACCTACTGTGATTTATCCCCCTCGAAACTTAGAAACAATATATAGCTAATCATTTTAATCAGCGTGAGAAATTTTGTTTACATATCGAATGGGCTCGTTGTTTTTAAAAATTACGTTTAAGCATTAACTAAATGCTTTAACAGAAAAGTCCTAAGAAAACTATATGAGCCAAATAAAAAAAATATACAAACGACTAATTTATTACATAACTAATATGTATTTATTAGAATAAAGTAATTCGAAAACTGTAAATATTTTTTTCACTACAAAAATAATAATAAAAAAAAAAACTCATATTTCTCTAAATTAAAATTAACGGATAACCATATTAACAAACTTACTTGATTCAATAAGAAGTATTATTATTTTTGATCCTGAGAAAAATAACACATTTAAATTTATATATTTGTTTTTATTTAAAAAAAAATCGACATAAAAAACTTAATATTTAAAAATACACAGTCACAGCACTAAACAAAACATACGCACCAAACAACAGTCAGTTAAAAACTGTCGAAAAGTGAAAACATAAACACATAAATGCGCGCTGCTATACCACGCAATTCAAACATCTTTCATTTCAGTTTATTTCTTATATTTGTCTCGTACAAACAAATAATATTATGCATCTTACTGCTATTCCAATTTATATTTTAAAATATTCATCATTTTATTTTCTTACCTTTAAAATGTATATATAATTAAATGAAAGAAATGGAATCACCTTATACATAATGTAAATTTTAAATATAATGACCATAGTACATAAAGATGGTAACATAAGTAGTGTACATTTTTCAAAATTTTATAATTGTTTTGTGTCTTATTCATTCGGTTTTAAAAAAAAAAAGTTGTTCATTATAAATATACTAACATCTTTTATTCGAAACATTTTCCCAAAAACCGAATGAATAAAGCACAAATTAACTATAAAAGATTGAAAAATGGGCAATACTTTTGTGGCCCATTGTACTATGGACACAAATTTGATGTCATTTTTTTATTATTAAATTTTATAGTTAGGCCTTATCTATTTTTCATTCATTCGGTTTTCGAGAAAAATTTTCGAATAAAAGTTGTTACTATGTTTCTGATGAACAACTTTTATCCGAAGCAATTTTTCGAAAACCGAATCAATAAGGCATAAATCAACTATAAAATTTAAAAAAACAAGTAATGTAACAACCAACTGAGTTAAATGTTTGAAAACCCAGTATATACTGAGTTGTATATCAATGTTTGAATTGTTAACAATTTCTGAATTGCCCACAATTTAAAAAAAATCTCTTATGGTTTTAAAGATGGACATATTTTTTGTTTTCCGAGGAACTTTTGAGCACAAATTATGAGAAATCTATTGAGTTTATGGGAAAATTTTTCAAACAAAAGTTATTTTAAAAAGAAGGAGATTTTTTGTTTACCTCTTACGGTTTCAAAGATAGGCAGTTTTGCCCATTTTTCCCAAATATTTTAGCTCCTTATCTCTTTTCGTTTTTGAGTTATCGTGTTCACAGACGGACTGACATACCTAAATGACCGAATGAGGTCATTTTATGAACACCCATGCCAAGCATTTATGTCAAGGATTAATATTTTCAAGCGTTACAAAGTCGTGATCAAACTTAATATACCTTGTATATTTACATATACTGGGTATAATTATATCAACTTTTGTGGCCAAGTATACAATGGGCCACAAAGGTAGTGTCCATTTTTCAATCTTTTATAGTTTATATGTGCTTTATTCATTCGATTTTTGGGAAAATGTTTCGAATAAAAGTTGTTAGTATATTTATATAATGAACAACTTTTTTTCGAAAACCGAATCAATCCTCAATTATAAAATGTAAAAAACTAACACCAACTTTTGAGTCCATAGTACATACATAAAAGATACATCTGCTTTTAAGAAAGTTCCTTTATTTTATTCAATTTATTCGGCATCATGACATCTATTAGTAATTTCTGAAACTATTTTTATCAAACGCTGTTTTGTTTACTTATTATGATAGATAGATATATCTTGGGGTATATAAACGAATAGCACTTCGACCTTATGTCCCATTGTGCTCTTCCTTCTAATTCAATCTGACGAGATTCGTTTCTCCCATATCTTGGCAATAGCCAGGAGCTTGCTAATCAGGTCTTCCTGAAGGTTCATATATTCGGGGTGAGATGCACCTAATATCTTGTATATGCTGTAACCCAGAGATTCGCAGTAAAAGATTATGCGGCTGGGTGTTTCCTCCTCCTCGCCGCCAGTCTGCACATAACGGATTCGTTATGGAGTCCCACTGTGTGCAGATGCTTCCGCAGGGGGCAATGCTCAGGGATGAATCCGGTAACCTTCCGCAGCTGTATCCTGTTCAGGTTCAGTGCATCGAGGAACAGTCTCTTGGATGCACTCCGAAGCAGTATTTTCCCGAGCTTTTGCTGCGGTATATTTTACCAGTAATGACGGTATTTAGCTTTCATCCACTCGTTGATCACCTTTTTACATGCAATTCCTAAACTAGGATCTGGGCCTATGAAGGGTATTCCGACTCCTTTCTTTGGTATTTATCTGATTTCTCGTTTCCTTCGAAACCACTGTGATCTGGTACCCAGATAAGGTTGATGTTCCGTTTTGCCAGCTTCAGCAGTTCCTCTAAACAATCCTTGACTACCCCTGAGGTGACCTCAGCTGCAGACAAGGCTTTTATAGTAGCTTGACTGTCCGAGAGAATACATACGTTCTGATATATGTAGCCTCTACGTAGGTTCTCACGGACGCAATCAAGTATGGCGTAGACTACCGCCTTAAAAACTGTGGCATATTTCTCCCAGTTGAGGCTTATGTTAGCCTTAGGTTTTTCACCGTAAATTCCCTGGTCCCTTATATACCCAACGATTCCTTTCTTGAGATAGAGTGGTTCTGCTTCCGACCACATGTCACAGTCCACTATCACAGACTACAGTGAAAGGTTTTGAGAAGGAGTATATTTTGGGAAGTATATCTGTGCCCATTTCAAAAACGAGGTCGGAGATGATTGATATTCCCACAATTCTTGCATATCCAACCTGATTTTTTACTTATTATGACACCTACGACCTATATTTATTAACTGTCCGGTACATAGTCCATGACACACTAAAACCACAAACAGCTCCAAAATATAAAGTTAGTTCTGCTGTTATACCAGTGGCGTAGCTTCCGGCGGTGTTACAGGTAGCAATCGCCCTTAGCTCAGGGGCACCGAAATTCTCGGGCCAACTATTGCAGCAGCCTTTAGGTGGTCGAACGTATGATGAGGACATCAGTGACAAATTTCATGAACAATTGTTATCTCTCTGTGCTTGTCTCTATGTTTGTACTGCCTAATTGTAATTTTTAACGATTCCCGTCACTGTTATTTTAGCTGAACGTTCATGTTCGAAGTTAAAAACAATTAAAAATTACCTACAAAGTAGGTATTTGCAGTCATAAAAATGTTTGCTGAAGCAAAAGTCCAGCGTGTGATATTTTGAAGTTTATTTTCCGTGATCGTCATTTTGTTTACTAAATAAAAACAAATTTCTATTGATTTAACTCACTGATCTCCACTATATGGACTATCCCTTGTTATAAAAATGACCCGATTTTTGGTATACTAGAGCCATCTATTTGTATTGTAACCGAGTTATGAATTTTTGAAAAAACTGCACTTTGGCCGGTTTTTCCCGATTTTCTCTGAAACTAACCGCCCGATCGAGTCGTTCGACCTCTCATTTTCATTGTATTTTCATTCTACAATTTGACACTATCTGTTGCCACTATCACGATTACTCAAATAGTTTTATAAGCAAAAAACTAAAATAATAGCAATTTTTTGGCATAAAATTTTTAATAAAAAAGTTATAAATAATAAAATCGAATGGAAAACATCACACAATATCATATGGAACTAATCTCCAAACAATGGCGCAGTTGATTTTCTTCTAACACTTTTTACACAAAATGCTCACACCAAATCTTTGTAGCTTGGCCTAAAATTGAAACTTTTATTTTGTGTAAAATAAAACAAATGATGCATCATAATAATTGTCATAGTTATTTGATTTTATGATTCAGAAATATTTGTCAAATTCGTTTGGTTTTCATAATTATATTCATAATTATAATCATAGTACGTGAAGGTGTTGTTTTTACCCCGACTTCATTTATAATTAAGTTAAGCTCATAATTTGTAACATGAATACAGTTTTTTATAATTTAAAACACTTTGACAAATATGTTATATTTTTTATTAATAAGAAATTTTTATTATAAATAAATACTGTTTGTTATTTATCCTCGTAAGATTTTTAGTTGAAATTTTTTTCATAAGTGAAAACAGTTATAATATAATTAAAAGAATTTACTAATAATCATAATAAATATTATTTTAAAAAAACTCATTGAAAAATTAAGATTTATTTCTGTTTAATCTTCGCGCCAGTTTGATATATGATTAGTTCTCGCTATAAACTCTACAAATAGATGGCTCTAGTGTACGAAAAATTGGGTCATTTTTTAAGTTTTATGCCATAGGAATAGTTAGTCCATTAGTGGAGGTCAGTGATTTAACTAGAGGGTACATTCGTCTTGGACGCTCACACGCTTTAAGCGCGCTCAATCGTCATTTTCAGCGTTCGACTTGGCGCTGTGAGTGTCAAAAAATCACACTTGCGGCTGAGTTCATGAGGTAGATCTCGTGCTCACAGACGCTTACTCTACAGAGGTAGGGCAGCAAAAGCGTGAGCGCCAAATCTTACTATTTATCAAAACGAATGCTACGTGAGCGTAAGCTAACCAAACTTTTGTCATATTTATTAAAGTACTTAAAATTAAAATCGTTGACAAATCAGTAAAAATGGCTAACTATTTACCCAGATTATTTTCGATCGATTTAAATGATTCAGAATCTGGTAAAACGTATACTATTTCTGTTACTTTCGACGAAATAAAACGTCGCCATGTTGATACAAACTAACGCTCACAATGTCCAAAACGAACGATATTTTCTGATCGATTCTAAGCGTTCGTAAGCCAACATGAACACCAATAATTTGTGCTTATAAGCGTGAGCGCTTAAAGCGTGTGAGCGTCCAAGACGAATGCACCCTCTATTGTATTGTGAATGTTTGTAACATGAAGAATAGATATATTAGAAGATTGAACGACATAGGCAATTCGTCTGTTTTTGTGTCCTCAAAAACGTGTAGAGATCATAGTTATTATTTTCGCCACTAGCGACAGTGCGAATCTACCCGTACGGAATTATTATTATATATTAAATCAACGGTTATTACACTTTTACAAATTAAAATTGCAAGCATAAAAATTGATTAATTTTATAAATGTGAAAAAATGGGGCGATGTTGTGCAGTGAAAGGTTGTTTAAGTGGTCGTTCTAGTAAAGTGCAAAATAAATGTGTTATAAATAAACGAAAACATTCTTTTTTTCAAGTACCAAAAGTAATCTAAAAAAGTGTTCAGTACTACATCAGCAATTATTTTCATTAATTTTTTTTTCACCACGTAAAGGATCAAATGTTACTCCTGGTGAATTACTTCAATCTCTAATGGAAACAAAAGAATCCTTCGCTGCTGCTACTGTGCCAAAAAAAAATTGGTTACAAAAAATAGACCAAATTCTAGAAAATGGTTATGATAAAGATGGAGCTAGAGCAGAAGCTGAAATCAGTGATGACATTGAAGTTAATAATCTATTTACTGGCGATCAAGAAGATGAAGAAGTGCAAATAGAAGTGAGAAAACAAAATAGTGCTATGGATCCACGTTTGCAATATGATTATGATGTTGCTTATAGTAGTGAATATGTGATATCTTACATATCTGGATACATTGCCAGAAAGATTAACAGATTTTCTAAATGTTTTGATTGTGTTAAAAGTATGAAATCAGATAATCCGACTGCACGTGACAAGTATACTAAAATTATGAGTGAAGGATACTTAATATATCCAAGCGATCATCTGTTTATCCTAATTGAACATTTGGAACGAGTAGTACTAACTACTGTTGGAACCAAAAGCATTTCTATTGATACTATGTATCAAATAGCGAATGATCTTTCTAAACATGCCATTCCTGCGTTTGTTGGTTGTGAACATCATAAAAGAGATTTTACTAGAGTTATTGTGAATAATTTCTTGATTATGCGTGGGCACTTTCTGGCGAAATCATTTAATGATAGAAACTGTGAAAAAAAATGAGAACAAAAAAAAATCGCAAATTGGCCAAAATGTTATACTTAAATAAGTTGCTATGATTAAAACTTTTTGTATTAGGTTGTTTCAAAAGTTTTGTCCGTTTTAATGTCATGTGTTTTTGTAGCTCCATATCTCAATAAATATTTATTCTACTGAGTCGTGGTATATACTGATCGATAGAGAATTTTGGACTCTATACATTGATGCTGTTCATTTTTTTAAATTTTAATTTTTTGTCTCTTTTCAGGTTATTACTATATGATGTCGTTAAGCGATTTTCGGCCAATTTTTCTCTACGAATTCAAATTGAACCAAAGCGCTGCCGAAACAGCCCGAAAAATTTATCAGACATTTGGCAATGATCTATACATTGATGCTGTTTATTTTTTTCAAAATTTTAATTTTTTGTCTCTTCAGGTTATTACTATATGATGTCGTTAAGCGATTTTCGGCCAATTTTTAAAACGGACAAAACTTTTGAAACAACGTAATATTTATTGTTTTTAAATTATTTTTTTATGTTAAGATTCATGTATAAGTATTGTGTGACTGTGTTATTTACTTTTTATGGTTTCTTCCAGACTTAAAATAAACATGAATAAGATAAAAAACAAGAATTATAATAATTTTCTTTTCCTTAAATCCATTCTTAGATTTTCGAGATTTTACATTGATCAATTTTTCGTATAGCAGATATTTATTTTTATTAATTTAACGATTACTTAATATCACAGATAGATATGATATCATTGTTAATTAAAAATTGCTTAGTATTTTTTTTTAAATTGTGTATATTATTAATTGCAAAATTATCACTATGACTTTTCATCTTTTAATTTATTGCAATTATTAAGAATTCACTATTATTAATATTTATTTAATTATTACTTGATAATCGAAAACAATTTTTTATTATCTATAAAACTAAGACTTCTTATTAACTGAATGAAAGTGATTTCTTGGCTCCTACATTTAAACATTTAAATTTCGTACGGCACTGACACCAGTGACCCCTACTGATAAAAGATAGTTACACCAATTCTTTACCGTTTTTTTAACATTACGTTCGCTCTCCTAATATATCTATTCTTCATGGTTTGTAATAAAATTTCTCGAAATACTATACAGCTTGAATATTAAAATACACCCAATCTCGAAACAATGTATGGTGTATCTATCGCTGTCTATATTCAGTGTACTATGATATGGTGTCTTTGTTACATATACACACACTCACACGACGGACAATTACGAATACACTGACGATCATCATTACAACACGACGGACGATGTATACATGATTGTAGCTATGCAACTATATATAAATGATTGTAGTTAGAGAGTGATAAGTATATATAGTTATCGTACTATAGTTGTATGGTATATAATACTGATTTTAATGCAGTTTAAGTGTAACAAAGACACCATATCATAGTACGCTGCATATAGACAGCGATAGATACACTAGACATTTTTTGAAAAGTTAGTGTATTTTAAAATACAAGCTGCATATTGTTCCTGTCAATGATCATATATTGATATTTTTTGAGGTATGTAAGGGGTGGGGGCATGCAATAATTAAGTCCTTTCAAGAAAACTGTCCGAAGGTCTCAAAACACATCAGCAAGTTAACTTGTTGGTGGAATGAGGGCCTAAGGAGTCAGAGGCGAAAGGTTCGCCAGCTATTTAACAGAGCAAGGAGGATAGAGAACTGGGATAACTACCATGAAGCTCTTACAGAATACAAAAGGTCTCTGAAGTAAGCCAAAATGGACTCATAGAGGAAGCTCTGTCAAGAAGTTGAAAACACATCTGAGGGAGCAAGACCATCGTATCCTATCGAAGAAACCTGCTAAAACCATCGGGTCACTTCGTAAACCCGATAGTGAGTATACTAGCTCCGCGACGGATACACTCGAGACACTGATCAGGATTCATTTTCCGGATTCCGTGGCAGTGGACGGTGAAAATTCTTCTCAAGAGCAGCTCAACCAGGGCCGCCCATCGACTGGCGAAGACTGGACAAGAGCGGCGATTGCCATTAACCACTCAAAGATCGAATGGGCAATAAACTCATTCGACCCCTACAAAGCACCGGGACCAGATGGGATATACCCAGTGCTTTTACAAAAAGGAGCAGAGCATTGTTTAACTCTGCTTGGTCATATATTCAGGGCAAATCTGGCTACGGGTTATATCTCAACAGTATGGAAGCCAGTAAGAGTGACCTTCTTGCCAAAACCGGGGAGGCTTAACCACTCCACAGGAAAAGACTTTAGCCCAATTAGTCTGTCATCGTTTCTACTGAAAACGATGGAACGACTAATAAGATTTTATTTGGCTCAGGGGGCATTGTCGAGAAATCCGCTTCATGCCAAACAACACGCGTATGAGGTGGAAAAACCCTGTGAATCAACCCTTCCTAACCTGATATACAGGACTGAGGAGGGATTCGCAAGGAAACAAACCATGTTTTTCTTGACATAGAGGGGGCATTTGACAATGCCTTTTACAAATCCATGGTTCATTCTATGCTGATAGGAAGAAGAATACAAACTTCCCTTCTTGGAGAGTCTGTCACTGTGAGAGTCACAAAGAGATGTCCATAGGGTGATCTCTTATCCCCACTCCTGTGTAGCCTGACAGTGGACAGCTTACTGACAAACCTCAACCAAAAAGGATACTACACACAGGGATACGCGGACGACATTGTAATTGCCATCCAGGGACCCTGTGAAGGCACAATCTCCGAGCTTAAAAAAAACGCTCTAGGATTCGCTCAGGATTGGTGTATCAATTAGGGATTGAAAATAAACCCTGGTAAGACCGCAATAATTCCATTCACATGGAAAAGGAAGGTGTATAACATAAAACCACCCATCCTCTTCGGTGAAAGACTACAGATCAAAAGAGAAGCCAAGTTCTTAGCAGTAATGTTAGACTCTAAACTAACATGGAAACCTCATCTGGAATACATAACAAATAAGAGCAAATCTTCTCTCATGCTTTGCAAGAGCGTATGTGGGAAAGTCTGGGGTCTAAATCCCAAAATGATCCACTGGCTTTACACAACAGTAGTTAGGACCATTATAACCAATGCTGCTCTAGTGTGGTGGCCAAAAGTTAACCAAAACACAGCATGCAAAAAGCTATCCAGGCCTCTTTGTACTGGATCCATGAGCAGTACACCTACAGCTGCTATGGAAGTCATACTGGGGCTGCTTCCGCTAGGCATTGTAATAATAGCTAAAGCACCTATATCCAGCGCCTATACACTGTCTTGCAATAATAACTGGATTAATAAAAGTGCCGCGGTAAGAGTACGGGAAGGTACTTCAGGTGCTTCAGAGTGCAACAAGGAAGCTATCTCTCGATGCACTGAGACTGAACAGGAATGCAACTGCGGAGGGTTACTGGATTCATTCGCAAAAAAATTCCCACCTAGAGTCTAGGTGGGAACTATTTTAGGTCCTAGACCCCGCAAGGTGAAGCTACGCCACTGTATTAAACACTGCAGAAGTAAATAGGACAAAACTCGAATTTGAGTTTTTATGCAATGTTTGTCCATACAAGATATTTTTAGCGAATTTCCTCCAAAGAAAATCAGCTATTGTTTTTGTATCAATATTGAAATTTCGTAAAAATTTTTTCAAATATCCATTGATCCTACCTACTAGACGTTAAAAATCACTATCGTTAAAATTTTTATATATGTATATATATACCGGTTGTTTAGTTTACATCTTCGCATAGCAGATCTCCCACGAGTATGAGAGAGTACATATGTATACATTAAGCAATGTGTATGAGAAGGAGGTCTTATAGGTTTGTTTTCTTACTTAAAGTTAAACTGTTGTGTGTTGTTTGTGTTAAACTGTTGTATGTGTTATGCTTGAGAGTGGGATTTTTTTAAGTGAACAGATCAGTTATGATTTGTTCTGTTGTTCAGCATACAACAATTTAACTTTAAGTAAGAAAACAAACCTATAAGACCTCCTTCTCATACACATTGCTTAATGTATACATATGTACTCTCTCATACTCGTGGGAGATCTGCTATGCGAAGATGTAAACTAAACAACCGGTATATATGTACAACATATATATGTAAATATAAGTTTTTGTGTCTAGCGGTCAGAGTTTTATTCTGATTATAATAAAATTTGGTATTTGAGGCGCTTTTAGTATGATAAAAAGTCAAGTTCGTTAATGGGTAAAATCGGACAAGAGGGGTTTAGAGCGAGGGGAAAACACAAAATTTGACATATTTCCCTTAATATTTGAAAAATCGAAATATTTATCAAGAGTTAAGTAGAAGGTACTTAGTTTTACTGTAATTTTGTTTCTTATCTTTTTTCTGTTACACTAATATTTACAGAAATATTTACAATTAACAATTGAACAATTTACAATTGAAAGTTAAAATTCTAAATATCTCTGTACACATTAAAGTTTGAAAAAAATGATAAGGTAAAAAATGAATTTCTACCACTTTACTCCTTATACATTTTTCGATTGTTCCAATATTAAGAGAGATATTTTATATTTTGTGTTTTCTTCTATCTTTATGCCCCCTATCCCTTTGACGTATGCCATTTATTAATAAAATTGGCCTTGAAAATACTAAAATGATATCAGATACGACATTTCATTTTGATCAAACTTAAATTGTGACTAGAGAGTGATTTATGTATTCTAAAGAAATTCGCTAAGTTGACGCAGCTCTTGCGTAACGTTTTTTTTTTAGATTTTCAGTGTGATAACAATCAGAAAAATAATTTGAATAAGTTATCCTTTGTGGAAATGGAAAATAAAATATATTTTAAATGCATTAATTTTCTTTGCTTATCGCCCAAATCCATTTCATACAAGCACATGATTAATTAATACACTTTTTCCATTTTTCCACCCTGTATATATGCATATTTGGGTTACTTGAAAAAAGTTTTGTTTCTTATGATCTTAAAAGTTACTCCTAGGTATTAAAAAAAATATCCTAAAACATTAGCTCGAAATCTGATTTTCTACTAAGAGGTCAACGAATATTCATTTTTCTATTTAAATTACATTTTGTTTTTTTTTAAATAAAAGTATTGAAAAATTCAAAATCAAAGTGCAGAGCCTTACAAGAAATTAAATTATCTACAATAAATACCTAAAATAATTTTTTGTAAATCTAACAGGAAATAAATTATGAAGCTTTAAACTACAGTAAGTTGAAAAACTTAACGTATGCATAATTTTAAAGCTAAGGTTTTAATACTTCAAATTGTTTTTTTTTTTTTTGATGATATTAATCAAAAAATCTATTCAAATTTGCATCGGTTTCAAATATACTCATTCCATATTTAAACAAGAAAGAATTTCTGTTAAAAAAATGTTTAATATAGTAAAAATATGAAATTGAACTATTTATTATAGTTTAAAGCTTTATAACTTATTTCTTGTTAGATTTACAAAGAAAAATTTTTAGGATATTTTTATACCCTGTATAATGTAAATATACAAATTATCTTAAGTTTAGTTCCGACTTTGAAAATATTGATCGCAGAAAAAAATGTTTGTTATAGGTGTTCATAAAATGACCTAATTAGTCCATTTCCGCCTGTCCGCCCGTCTGTGGACGCGATAACTCAATAACGAAAAGAGATAACGAGCTGAAATTTTATGTGTGTATTCTTGAGCAAAAAATTAAGATCAAGTTTGTTAATGAAAAAACTCGAAAAAAACAAAATCGAACCATGTTTGGCAAAATGGAAAAAACTGCCTATCATTGGAACCGTAGGAGATATAACAAAAATTTAATAACAAAAAATCTTCTTTTTAAAATAAATAACTTTTGTTCGAAAAATTTGTCCATAAACTGAGTATGTATACAATGTGAGTGGGTATTCAAACAATTAACTCAGTTAGTTGTTACATTACTTGTTTGTATAGAATTTAATTAGGATACTGTACTTTTTCACTCACAGGGGCGAGTTTTCGGGGAGATACTTTATATAATAGTTGCTCCTTAAAAAGTGATGATATCCCAATTAAAGAGCCGAGCTATTTATAAAGTAAATAGCGAAAACTGAAATGTAAAAATGTAAGTGCAAAGTAAAATGAAAAAAAAAATTTGGTTGAAAAAATTTATTTCGTAAGTTTTCTCTTAGTATGTTTTTAAAATTTTATATCGCGGCAAGTTTTAATTTAAAATATTTGAATCAAAAGAAAACAAATAACTTTCCGCGATATAAAATTTTAAAAACATACTAAGAGAAAACTTACGAAATAAATTTTTTCAACCAAATTTTTTATTTATTTTACTTTGCACTTACATTTTTACATTTCAGTTTTCGCTATTTACTTTATAGATAGCTCGGCTCTTTAATTGGGATATCATCATTTTTTAAGGAACAACTATTATATAAAGTATCTCCCCGAAAACTCGGCCCTTTTTTACATTTATGTTTTTGATCGGATATTATATATATATATATATATATATATATATATATATATATATATATATATATATATATATATATATATATATATATATATGGTTTTTAACATCTAAAAGGCAGGATCGATGGACATTTGTACAAATTTTTACAAAATTCCAACTTCTTTTAATATTTGAATAAATGTACTCATATTGAGACAAACTTAACAATGTTTAATGAACATAATAACATATTCGATATTCAACATCTACTGCCTATATCTGATCAAACTACCATGTAGATAATATTATAACCACAAATTTTAGTTTTTTCTCATTTTTTCCGAAGTTGCGTTGGGAAAATTGAATTTTTTCGATCTACAAATAGGTTTTGAGATATCCCGAGTCGAATGCAAAAATTTCCTTATAAAACATCATCCTTATAAAACATCAGGAAATGGCATAAACTTAAACACAAAAATTTAATTTTCCATATGTTTCGTTGGGAAAATTATATTTTTCCAAATATTTTTAGTTTAAGTTTCAGAAATTTCGCGTCGATTGCAAAAAACCGCACCCTTCTAGCATTTCTGGAAGTGGAGCAACAAAGTTTTAAGAAATCGTGCACAAATCATAAGTGGTGTATGCTAGCATTTTAGTATAAATATAGAAATATGGACCAATCATAGAGCAGGAATATTTTCTATGTTAATAATTTCCTATATTCACTATTGTTTTCGAATTCGCTTGATTTAGTCGTCGCAATCCACAATTTTGTTTTTTTTTTCTTTATTTGATATTTCAAAACTCTTGATGACATTCTTTTGAAACTCGGCGAGTATCACACGCACATAAACCTCAATAATATCCTATAATAATAATTTTCAAAAAATGTGATCGTATTTCAAAATGGCGGTCACTTTTCAAACGTTTAAAATCAAATATCCAAAGAATCAGTAACTAAAACTTTAAACAAGAAAAGTAACATAATAAAAATTAAAAACCCGACTGCGTAAAAAATAATTAACTGTAACTTGATTTATGAAACTATTTACTAGCATTAATTTGATACCCATGTTGTTATAACAAAATGTTTTTTTACCCCCTCTCTTTTTTTAATCGCAGAAGCTATTTTTAAATATTATACCCTATGTAATTTTAACGACACCTTATATGTTAAAATCCATCGAGCCGTTTAGGCTACAGAGCGTGCCAAAGAAGACATACATTTAAAATTACATACAGTAGCATTTAGAATGTTTCAACTTGTTCAATTTTTTTGAGTGGGAGTGTACAAACACTCGAAAAATATTACACTCCCTCTGGGGCAGTCGGGTAAACATATATTATTACTTCAATAATAAACATATGCAGGAATGGGTAATAACAGGAATTGAATAAAAGACATTTTCTATTTTAAATGTATTTTGAATAATCATTTCCGTTTGATATTTAAAATAGAAGTATTGATACATTTAGCAATTTTAAAATGATTAAATACTCGTAAAGTACAAATAATTTCACTTATTCACAGCTATGAAGCTTGTAGCCTGAATGTAGTATGCAAACTAATAGTTCATTTATATCAATCGTGACTGCATCCCTTTTCTCAAGTTTGATATTACATTATTATAATTCAAGTCCAACCCAAGCCAAGGGAGACATCGTGCCGAGGGCTGAATGGTATGGGGTTGTAAAATATGTGTGCCGTAAACGATTCCTTTGGGGAACCCCCTCGTATGAACCCCTTACCCCGGCATGCGGGGCTCTGCCGGGGTGGACCTTATTTCCCCTGCTAATCGTGGGAACCAATATGGATCCAAACAAAAAATTTAAATTTAAAAAACTTATGCGGGAAAATACCGCTACAGACCTCGTCGAACAGATGGAGCATGAGCTTCATCCTGTAAACGAGGGCATAGTTGTACAACCGGGCAACCTTTCTAGAAGCAGAGAAGCCGTGGGGAACAGGGAGGAAGAGGAGGCGGGCACTCCAGCTCCAGTACCTCATCGACAGGCAGAAGCACAACTTCTGCGCCGAAAACTCCCACCTCGGTGGGAGAAAAGACACCAGGAAGGCAGGTGGGCATTGACCACAGTCAACCTAGAGGTAACGGGGAGAAGAAACCTCTTCTACTCCCGAGTGGACAGCCTGGGGCAATCGATGACCCACTCCGAAGGGGACTGAGTGGAGCCAAATGCAAGTGGTATCTCCGATTCCTCAAACGGGGCATGGCCCCTGAAGAGTCTAGGAAGGCGGCCCTTGAGCGGGAGGCTCCCAAATTCTCAGGCCCGCCCAGAGCACAGAAGCGAGGTACCTCGCATGTGACTCCCCCCTCCAGGGAGAGTATTAAGAAAGGCCGAGCCGAGGACCATCCCTCTAACTCGCAGGTGAAACCCATGGGGAGGTATGCGTCGGCACTGAGCAACACCAAGGTGGCTCTATTGCCGGAAGGGTACCCAGGGCAATACCTGACCACCGAACAGCAGACTTCGGCAGAGCACGCTCTGGTTGAAGCCATGCTGAAAGCAGAAAAGCCCTACGTTGGGAAACTGACGTTTGAAAACATCCGGTTCCTTAGTGGCATGGTGGTCATCACATGCAAGACCCAGGAAGCGGTAGAGTGGCTTCAGGAGCAAGCTCTCAAGCTACAGAACTGGGATGGACCGGGGTTGAAGGTCGCCGTGGGGAAAGATATACCCGCAGGTGAGACCATCAGTATCTTCTTCCCAAGAAGTGCAGGCACGGATACTGTGACTCAACTTCGTCTCCTCGAGGTGCAAAACCCGGACATCCGGGTAGCCCTTTGGAAGACGCTTAGTACAAAGGAGGATGTCAAGGCCACGGGGCAGCTGACCCGGTTCCTTATCGACAATCTATCTGCGGAGAAGATAAAGGAGCAGGGCTACCATGTCCATTACAGATTCAGAGCGGATAGCAGGAGGAGGAGGCTCAACTCACCGAAGATGGAGGTGGAGCAGGTGCAGGTGGCACGCGAGGAAGAGCACAGCCTCGACCTTCTGCAAGCAGCCCCGGAGGGAGAAGAATTGCTCTCAGACGGGGAGAAGAGGAGTCTTCTTGAGGAGGGAAGGGCAAGCCCTTCCTTCCAAAAGGAGTAATGAATGGTAACAACACCACCAGGGTTGCCCAACTGAACGCCCACCACTCCAAGGGGGCATCTTCAGTTATAGCGAGTCTCTTCGCTAGGCAACACCTGGGAGTCGTGCTGATCCAGGAACCCTAGATCTACAGAAGAAGTCAGGTAAGAGGACTGAACTGCCGCGATGCGACAGTCATTTGGGACAAAAAGTCAGAGATACCGATAGCTTGTTTGCTAGTTCGGAATCAGTTAAACGCTGTGTGCATTTCAGAATTTGTGACGAGAGACCTGGCTACTGCGCAGATAACCCTGCAAATGCGGGATGTACCCCACAGACTGGTCATCGCATCAGCATACCTAGCCGGAGACAAGGAGGTACCGTCAAATGAGGTCAGGAAGCTAGTGGATCACTGCCGCAAGCATTGCCTGCCTTTGATCATCGGCTGTGATGCCAACGCGCACCACGTGATATGGGGCAGTTCCGACTGCAACAAAAGAGGTGAGTCTCTCTTAGAATTCTTACTAACATCCAATCTCGAAATCCTAAATGTAGGCACAACGCCTACTTTCGTAACAAGAGCTAGAGAAGAAGTTTTAGATATCACTCTGTGTAATCTGTCGACGGGGCAATGGGTCAGGAGATGGAGAGTTTCGTCGGAGCCATCCTTGTCTGACGATAGAATCATTCATTTTGAACTAGAAGGGATCACCTCAGGACCCTGTGGTATCAGGAACCCGAGAAAGACCAACTGGAATAATTACGTCAGCAACTTGGAAGACAATCTAAGGTTAGTGAACTCCAAAGTCAGGGAACCTCTGGCGCTGGAACAGGCTGTTGACGAACTTGATGAGGCAATTATGGAGGCATATCCAAACCAAATAAAACCAAAAGACAGATGCCTTGGTGGAATACCAATCTCTCGAGGCTCCGTAACGAGAACCATCCGCGCCGGCACAACGCGAGGCTGCCCACAGGGAGGGGTCCTATCCCCTCTACTGTGGAGCCTAGTAGTAGATGACCTGTTGCACGGGCTTACGGATCAAGGCATTACCTGCATAGGATATGCCGATGATATCGTGATCCTGGCAATAGGGAAGTTTAAGAGCACGGTGCGTGACCTCATTCAAAGAGGGCTAAACGCTACGAGGAAGTGGTGCCATTCAGTGGGGCTGAGCGTCAACCCATCCAAGACCACTGTGATGATATTCACCAAGAAAAGGAAACTCCCGAGACTCCAAGCACTACACCTTGGAGGCGAGGAGTTGGAATGGAAGCAAGAAGTTAAGTACCTAGGCATTATCCTAGATTCTAAGCTACTGTGGAACCGATATCTGGAGGAAGTTACCTCCAAGGCTACCAGAGGTACCCTCATGGTGTGCAGACGAATCGCAGGCAAGTCCTGGGGATGTACACCAAGAATCCTGCGATGGATGTACACCATGATGGTAAGACCAGTCATCACCTATGGAACGGTGGTCTGGTCAAAGAAAACCGAAATCGGGAGAGCAAGGCAAGGACTCGCTAGAGTACAGCGTCTGGCATGCCAGTGATCACAGGGCCATGAAGTCATGTCCAACGGCTGCGATGGAGGTCATACTGGACCTCTCCCCCTGCATCTAGCAGTGGAGGGTGCAGCACAGAAAGCGTTGTTAAGAATAACGGGAGGGGAAAAGGCCTATAGGAGGGCTATTACGGGCAACAAGCCCCTAACCTCTTTGTTAGACCTACCCCGAGATAAACCAACTAGGAAGTTCAGCTTCCATACGAACTTCACTACGGAGCTGAGCAGTAAGCAGGAGTGGAGTGGAGAGGACATGTACTCCCTCAAGCCACATACCATAAAATAGTACACTGACGGGACAAAGACCAACGAAGGCACGGGAGCGGGTGTATTTGGGCCTAGAACCAGATACTCTGAACCCATGGGGAAGTTTCCCAGTGTTTTCCAGGCGGAAGTTCGTGCAATAACCAGGTGTGCTGAGTTCAACCTGAGCAGGAATTACAGGAAGTGGGACATAGTGATCCTCTCTGTCAGCCAAGCTGCCATCAAAGCACTAAGTGCAAGGAGCATCAACTTTAAGATGGTGTGGGAATGCCTAGACCTGCTAAACAGGCTAGGCAAGGAGAATGACGTTTCTCTGAAATGGGTGCCAGGCCATGCAGGCATTGAGGGGAATGAGACTGCTGATGAACTGGCAAGGAAAGGATCGTCAGACCCTTTCATAGGAACTAAGCCGTCCTGTGGAATAGGCGAGGCCTACCTCAACACAGCCTTCTGGAAGGCAGAGGAAGCAGAAAGAACCAAGCTCTGGGAAGATTCCCCAGGGCTGCGACAGGCCAAAATCCTTCTCGGGCGATATAACCGAAAGAGATTCGAAACTTGCATTAAGCTCACAAAAAATGAGCTACGAATCCTAACGGGCTTTCTCATCGGGCATTGCCGGCTGAATGGGCACCTCCGTAAGATGGGAATCATCAATGACGGGTCATGCAGGTTCTGTGAGCTGGAGGGAGAGACTCCAACTCATCTCCTACTTGAATGTGAACTGCTTGTTTTGACCAGTACCTACTCCAGGAGGATGACTTACCATCCCTGCACCCCACCCAGATCATCAAATTCCTCCGAGAATTGAGACTGGCTGAGGAGCTCTGAGGCAAGCCTTAACAGAGCAGTAGTAGAGGGTCACAATAGATCATATTGGTCGCAGTGAATAATAACCTCCAAGTAATAATAAATAATAATATTATACCCTATGTAATTTTAACGACACCTTATATGTTAAAATCCATCGAGCTGTTTAGGCTACAGAGCGTGCCAAAGAAGACATACATTTACACTAAAATTCAATAAGTTACTCACATTGCATATGTATAAAATTATATACAGTAACATTTAGAATGTTTCAACTTGTTCAATTTTTTTTTATGGGAGTGTACAAACACTCGAAAAATATTACCCTCCTTCTGGGGCAGTCGGGTAAACATATATTATTACTTCAATAATAAACATATGCAGGAATGGGTAATATTTGAAATGATTCCATTTTAAATAGGTATTGAATAAAAGACATTTTCTATTTTAAATGTATTTTGAATAATCATTTCCGTTTGCTATTTAAAATAGAAGTATTGATACATTTAGCAATTTTAAAATGATTAAATAGTCGTAAAGTACAAATAATTTCACTTATTCACAGCTATGAAGCTTGTAGCCTGAATGTAGTATGCAAACTAATAGTTCATTTATATCATTCGTGACTGCATCCCTTTTCTCAAGTTTGATATTACATTATTATAATTCAAGTAGGTTCACGCCTGTGAATTTTTTATGAAGTACTAGATATAGGCCACAAAAGTAGTTCTCATTTTTCAAAATTTGTAAGTTGATTTGTTTTTAATTCATTCGGTTTTTGGGAAAATGTTTAGAATAAAAGTTTTTAGTATAATGAACAGTTTTATAATCCATTCACAAATGAATTATAAAATTTAAAAAAATGAGCGCTACTTTTGTGGCCAAGTGTACAATAAAATCCCGCTAATCCGGTCCTCGCGCGTCTTCACAACTTAAGTCTGCGTATACAGTAGTATACAATTAAGTTGTATTTATGGAAAAAACATTGATTATTATGGTTTTACTGATCCAAAACTTGTATTCTAAATTTTTATTCGTTTAACCCGGTCACTCAGATTGTCGGTGATCCGGACAGGGTTCGGTCGCATCTAACCAGAATTAGCATCTACTATATATTAAGCGAAAGCATATCAGAAAAAATTGAAAATTTGAACGACTAAATTGAAGCTGATATAAGAGCGAATAATAATTATAAAAAATATATACAGGTTGAATCGAGTACCTCCTTTTTATCGGTAAAAATACCTATTATTTTGGACGGAAATTATTTAAAAAATTGTGATACTTGAAAAAGAAAATGTACAAACCGAATGCATGCAATGTAAACGATATTTTTGAACAATTGATTCTCAAAACAAAACTGGGAATATTTTGCACTTCGAAATCAACATTTACATAGGTAGTTACTTATAGATGTATTACTGAAAACTATTTGATGTTTATTAAATAAATTTAAAGTATCAAAAAATACAGTATTTGTATATATACAAATATCCAGAAAATCATTTGACATTTTGCAAACCATTTTAAATATTCATTTTCTATTTTTCATTTTAAATACATTCCTATAAACCATTTCTATCATAAATATGTCCAGAAAGGCATTTTATCCATCCCAGCATAAATGCCTAGTAGTTATATTAGAAGCACATAGGTACCTTTTCGGGAGATTATAGAATCAACTTGAGGTTGTAATGTACTCGGTTCTAAATCTTAGATTTCTTCAATATTTGGATATCTATGAGTACAGTACATATTTCTCTGAGTACCTGGTAACTACCAACCAACTCATTAAACGTTTGGTTGAAAGTCCAAACCATTGTCTTTTATTTAATTTTTATAACGTAGGATTCAGATCGAATATACCAGGATATCTTGGTATTTTCCTACAAGGTAAAAGACAATAATGATTCATAAGGTATATTGTCATAAGAAAAAGAGGAGTCGACCTAAGATTTGAGGGTATAGTTTCAATAATTATAATACAATTAAAAATATATTTTATTGAAAATAGAAAATTCTAATTTTAATTATATCACTGAATTATACAATTTAAAACAAATAATATTATAACTTTTCAAAGTAATCATTTACCGGAATTTAAATACCAATTAATTTTATTAATAAATTATTATATCAGCTTCATTCAATTGATTTTAATCTTCAATCACCACTACATAATTACGTTCAATTTCAGGTTCTGGCAGTTCAACATTATGATCGCTGACTGAAACAAAATCACCGTAAAGTTAAAAAGACTTTATACAAAAACAACATGAAGTAAAAACAATAGTATGAAATTTAAAGCAAATCAATAATTCTTTAGAAAATGACTCCAAGATAATTAGTAGTATTTAAAAAAAAATTGGTAACACTTTTCCCGATATATTGTTTTAGCAAAACATTCAGATTTGACAAAGGTAGTTTAAGTTAGTGTGTGATGTATTTTTCCGGGTTTGCTTCGGAGACTTCGGTTATTGGAGAGATATTTAAACATATCCCCTGTTTCCGGACAGCTCAAGTATTCTTGGCAGATTTGAAGATAAAACGAAAAGTTTTTTTTTTAATTTTAAACTATTAACATTTCTAGAAAGAGTTTCACGTTTTACATGTAATAATCGTTAATTATATTTCTTTTCTTTTAATATAAATTTTCAAAAATGGAAAATTTTGCTGGTTAAAAATGTTTCAAAACCGAAGATATTGGGAACTGGCCACTTTGGTCACGACGTCTGGTGGTGAAATTCTGAATATGATAAAGTTGCATTGCAAACTACTAAAAGCAAAGAAAGCCATTTCTTTTTGAACCTGTCCAGTTAAAAATTTTTCTCAAAGAACGTATGCAAGGCTTTAAAGAAAAAAAAGCAATGAATTATTAAATTAACTATCTCTGATTAACAATACACATATTTATTTCAAATTTGCAACCTAACGTCATATTAATTAAGCCACGCCTCTATGCCAGTTCCCAAAAATATCCGGTTTAAACAAAAATTAGAGGTAGCAATCCTACTTCAAACATTTTATTACCTGTATTTTGTTGCAAAGATGGACTTTGGTTTTCATTAAAACCTACTACACTGTCGATTCGCACTCTATTTTCATTTACAAACGGATTTCTATCTAAAATAGGATTAAAAATACAATATGATAAAGGTATAATATTTTCCTACATAGAGTGAAAAGAAAACCAAAAAATCATTATACCATTCGATTGATTATTTGATGATCGTACTATTTCCATACGATCAGTGTCAAGTGTATCCGAAAGAATATATTCAGGTTCGGTTGTGTCACTCACAATCACATTCGTTGGATCATTCACTTTACTGGTGCTCGGCATATTTTGATAGTTAATTCCATTAATTCTGTTTAAAATGAATTTTATTTTGAAAAAATATAATTTCTTACTGTCGTAAATTAATTGATTTTTGCCAATATTAAAACAAAATATACACTAGTTAACACAAAACTTGTTTTGAGGGGAAATTTATATGACCAAGCTAATTTTGTTTGAAATGATTTTAGAAATAATAAGGAGAAGAAATATATTTTTGGATAGTATCTAATTCATTTATGGTTATCTTTGTAAAAACGTAACATTTTTTTTCAACAAATGGGTATGCATTATCTGTTCATTTAACAAAATTACTTAAAAACACCGATCACAAATTTTGTGTTTAAGTAATATAATAGTTGCTTTACTAAGTTGAAGACGTTTATTTACCAAACTTATTTTGTTTGAAATAATTTCTTTGAATTCATTTATAGTTGTCTTTGTAACATCTTTATTTAACAAATGGATATACAGGCTGTAACAAGACTAATCATTGCGACACGAATTTTGCAATAATGGAAATACGAGTATACAACAGACATACAATTATTTGTAAAGAAAAAAGAGACAAACATATACTCCCGTTCATAAAAATTAATATCACATACAGTAACACTTAGAATGTTTCAACTGGTTCAGTTTTTATGAACGGGAGTGTACATATATTATGGGATTGAAAAATTATAGCTTTGTTATTCTTTGTTGCTTTAATATATAAGTTGACTATACACAAAAAATATATAATATTGTTCATAAATTATTAATAACAATATTATATTTTTATTTCCCGAAAATTAACCACTATTGTCTATACAAAAATATAGGGGGCACTATAAAAGAACTTCGGAGCAGGGCGCCGACTACCTAGGACCGGTCCTGAAAACACCTCACGCTTGTACATAAATTTAATTAGTTTATGTTTTTTAATGAGTTAATAATAAAAACGTACTATTTAATTTTTAAGTTATTTAAATTATTTTTAAGGCAAAAAATCTTAGCGATTATTACTTAAATTTTTTTTTAATTTCTAGCGCTGTCACAAAATTAATATTTTGTGGTGTATTTTATATTTTATCATTATTTCACATTGAAATCAGTGTGATGGTAACATATTGTATTGTTATCAAAATCGCATCCATTTGCGAAGTTTTAAATCGATATGACAATTTTAAGTGTATGAAAATTGATTCGATTTATTAAATCAACCGTAGAAAACTGCGTTAACAAATACACATTTTAAATGTACGTTTTAATTTTATAAATACATGGATTTCCATTGTTGATATTAACTTGCGAACTGCATTTAATCCCGTAGCATTAACTATGACATCAATGCTTGATATGAAAAATCTTATACATCTTGGATGGATATCGAAACCACGACCTCTAGCTTTCCGGACCAGTGCTCTACCAACTAAGCTATCCAGATGCTATGGTAGGATGCATATAATTCTTCACTATCTGATGTACTTGCATTTATATTACTTGTTATTATTGTTTTTTACTATTCACGCATTTTTAATTGTTTTTGTAAAATTTGTGTCTATCCATCCATTGTCAGTATGGTTGCCTTTCGGTTATGTTATACTAACGGAGGTGACTAGTGTTTACATAATGATTTTCTTTATTTGATACAGATATCATGTAAGTTTATTTAATCGTATACTATATCAAAGTTGATACGATTTTATTCGTATTTTAAATCATCAATTATGGGATACTTACGTTTGTTTGTATTTAGAAAGTTTATTAAAAAATCTAGATGATGTTTCAAGTACATTGGATTTCAAAGATGTTAGATAATGTAATCGATTATTCTCTGTAATATTGGAATCTGCTACTATTGTTGCGCTGTTCAAGTTATCCTTTCTAAAATCATTACATGTTCTAATTATAGATATTATTCAAGAATATAGTTTCATGTTCAAGTATCTGTGCCCTACGGACTAGGTTACTCCAATGTATAATTAATAACCATTTTGAAAAAATACTTTGTCTTGAGGCTGTATAGGCATAAACTTACGAATACATAAATGATTAATTTTTGAATACCTGCGTAAATTATCAGTACCGTATATTCTTTTAAAATTCATTGGATGTAGATATACTGGAAGATGCGCTGATCGGTTCAATGTCTTAGTTTGAAGATCCATTGGTCGGTTATTTTGATTTGGAAGTTCCATTGATGGAAGATCTTTAATCAGAAGAAACGTTTTTTTTAATAATTTATTTATGACTTGTTAGCTTTTATAATATTAAAAACAAAGGCGCAAAAATGGGAGTAAAAAAATATACATTAAAACATAATAAAATAAATTTTTGTTGACCTCGAATTGAGACATAGTTATTCAAACGTAAAAACTTAATACCACAATATTCGAATCAAAATTGTATATTAAAAAATTTAATTAAAAAAAAATTCACATAAGACTTACGCCTAGGTACCGGATATCGATTGGAACGCAATCATTGTCAGTAGATAAATTCCATATACCATTATACGGAAGTTAATATACAATTTTGATTTGAGTAATGTGGTATACGTTTGATTATTTGAATAATCAAAATTAAAACTTAATTTTGAAAATTGGTATACATTTACAATAGGAATTTCTGCTAAACATATTATAAATTCCCAGTGTTGGAGGGGGGGGGGCTATAATGCTCCGTCACCTCAATAAAATTTTGTATTGAAAAAGTACTGAAAATTAGTCAATATCTATCCATGACTATTGACGAGTTAATTTTTTCATATAAGTATTTAATTTAATTAATAAATTCAATGACAATGAAATTTGTCGGAGTATACGCTATAGTCTTCTACAGTTTGTCATACGTATTCGAAAAAGAATTTGGACAAACAACGTTATGTGGACACGAAAGTATACACAAACAAACAAATATTAATAAACAAATCACTTCAGAAAGAAGTAAATACTATCTAATAAATAAAACAAAAATTAGAATAATATGAAAAAGTTGGCTGTCACATCACAATCGTCTTTGGTGTACAGGCAAGCACACTGGGCTAGTTATCCAGAGGTCCGAGGTTCGATTCCTGGTTGACGAGTTAATTTTTTCATATAAGTATTTAATTTAATTAATAAATTCAATGACAATGAAATTTGTCGGAGTATACGCTATAGTCTTCTACAGTTTGTCATACGTATTCGAAAAAGAATTTGGACAAACAACGTTATGTGGACACGAAAGTATACACAAACAAACAAATATTAATAAACAAATCACTTCAGAAAGAAGTAAATACTATCTAATAAATAAAACAAAAATTAGAATAATATGAAAAAGTTGGCTGTCACATCACAATCGTCTTTGGTGTACAGGCAAGCACACTGGGCTAGTTATCCAGAGGTCCGAGGTTCGATTCCTGGTTGACGAGTTAATTTTTTCATATAAGTATTTAATTTAATTAATAAATTCAATGACAATGAAATTTGTCGGAGTATACGCTATAGTCTTCTACAGTTTGTCATACGTATTCGAAAAAGAATTTGGACAAACAACGTTATGTGGACACGAAAGTATACACAAACAAACAAATATTAATAAACAAATCACTTCAGAAAGAAGTAAATACTATCTAATAAATAAAACAAAAATTAGAATAATATGAAAAAGTTGGCTGTCACATCACAATCGTCTTTGGTGTACAGGCAAGCACACTGGGCTAGTTATCCAGAGGTCCGAGGTTCGATTCCTGGTTGACGAGTTAATTTTTTCATATAAGTATTTAATTTAATTAATAAATTCAATGACAATGAAATTTGTCGGAGTATACGCTATAGTCTTCTACAGTTTGTCATACGTATTCGAAAAAGAATTTGGACAAACAACGTTATGTGGACACGAAAGTATACACAAACAAACAAATATTAATAAACAAATCACTTCAGAAAGAAGTAAATACTATCTAATAAATAAAACAAAAATTAGAATAATATGAAAAAGTTGGCTGTCACATCACAATCGTCTTTGGTGTACAGGCAAGCACACTGGACTAGTTATCCAGAGGCCCGAGGTTCGATTCCTGGTTGACGAGTTAGTTTTTTCATATCAGTATTTAATTTAAGTAATAAATTCAATGACAATGAAATTTGTCGAAGTATATGCTATAGTCTTCTACAGTTTGTCATACGTATTCGAAAGGAATTTGGACAAACAACGTTATGTGGACACGAAAGTATACACAAACAAACAAATATTAAATAAAACAAATCACTTCAAAAAGAAGTAAATACTGTCTAATAAATAAAAAATTAGAATAATATGAAAAAGTTGGCTGTCACATCACAATCGTCTTTGGTGTACAGGCAAGCACACTGGGCTAGTTATCCAGAGGTCCGAGGTTCGATTGCTGGTTGACGAGTTAATTTTTTCATATAAGTATTTAATTTAATTAATATCTATCTATGTTTTGTAGCATTATAAATAGTGTACTAAAAGAAATATATATACTTAAAAAAAATGAAATTTTACCTGTAACGCTGAATTAAAACAAATAATATGAATTAATTTTGACAGTGAATGTACCTTTAATTTAAATCAACGAAAACATCTATCGTTTTTCATACCATATACGTATAAGTGACAAAGACAGGTTTTTTCTATTTATAATTTTTTTCTGAACAACCATTTGTGAATATTAATAAAATTGTGTAAAATTGTTTCTATAGAGTTCAAGTTATAAAATTTGAGACGCTTCGTAACTTTTTTTAATGGTAATTGAGATGAATTTAGTCTATTAATGAACAAATCTGCATAAGAGCACATGTAAAATTACAGTTTTTTTAAATTGCAATAACTTTTAAACAGCTTAGTAAATTTTCACAGTTTCTGTAGGAATCTGTCATTTTCACAGGATCTGTCTACCAAATTTTCGTTCGTTTTGTAATATTTTCGATATTCCTCCCAAAAATCCTTAACAAAGTTTAATAACATTAAGTTTTAAATGAAAATGATATTTTTTTAACCAAGTTAATAGTTGCAAAATCAGTGCTCAATCAATTTGAATATACATTTTGGCCCAACCATACAACAAAAACTTTGAACACGATATCACCCTTCATATTTTTGTATTCATTAATTTAAACAAAAAAAAAAGTATTATTATTATTAAACTTAAGATTATAATTAAAATACATACGCAAATTTTTCAATCGTTCCTCTTCCATTTGAAATTCTTGCCAAGCTGCTTCTCGTTCGACTTCGTCTAACTCTTCGTCTTCTTGATTTTGAAGCAATTTATCATGTTCATGATAACTAAATATATAATCAGGATATTTATGTAAGGCTGTTGCTAAAACTCGGTCGGATGGTACATTTGGTGCTGGATGCTCCAATTGGGTATAATCAACAAACCTTTAAAATAAAAATTCAGAATTATTGGTATTTATATACTCAGAGGCATAAAGCTTCAGAGGGTTAATTTTTTGAAAAATAATTTAGCCTTTACCATATTTTGTTTTTACTTTATAAGAATTCGTTTAAAAGGTATCAAGTTCAGAGAGAATTCATTTTTACCACAATCTTTGTTCATTATCAATAAAATTAGCTTGTATTCAAGCGTGAAATATTTTAATAACTAAGTTGCGAAACGCAATCATCGTCAGTAATTAAAACATACAACAAATTTAGTGAATTTAAATATTATCAACTTTTCATATTTTTTTTTTAATTACTTGTGTAGCAGTCGAAATACCAGTATCTAGATGCAAGTTTTCTTATGTTTATTTTTATACCCGGTCTATATTTAATATGTATAAAGGTATATTAAGTTTAGATGCAACTTTATATTGATCGTAAAACAAAATTTTCCGGAAAGATTTATAAAATGACCTAATTAGTCCTTTTCCGCATATCCAACCTTCTGTCTGTCTGCCTGCCCGTAAAGTGATAAAATTGAAAAAAAAGATAACAAACTGAAATTTTGTGTGTGTTCTAGATCTAAAAAGTGAGATCAAGCTCGTATATGGCCAAAATCGGACCGTGAATCTTCCCGCCAAAAAATGTTCTTTTTTTATAAATAAAGAACTTTTGTTTCAATTTTTTTCATAAACTCAATAGTTTCATCACAAATTCAGTTCAAATATCTGTATTTATTCTTGATTACGAAAACATATGTGTGTAGCACCTTTCTACACTACGTTGTATTATTATACATTTGAGCGTGTATAAAAAGTAAAATAAACAATTAACGCATTAATAATAAACTCAGTATAAACCGAGTATTTAACCTATTAACTCAGTAAAAGCAGTAGAAAAGAAAGCCAGGGCTGAGGAGAAACCGATTCCTCCGATAAAGAGAAAAATCCGGACAAAAAACCCTACAGCCCTGTTTTTCTCAGAAACAGTGATACCTGTGGGGTCCGATTCAGGGAATCAACCCTTGGAAAACCCACAGGAAAAGAGATCGAGATTTGAAGATGGGACTCCAAGCCCGAAACAGATCTCGAAAAAACGTAGAAAAGAGGAACAGGCAAGTGCTATAAATACCTTTGCTGAAACCGCTGCAACAACAAAGATGTGCATTGCATTGCGGGGGTATCCTAAGGTCAAAATGACTCAGGAACAATCCGAAGAGGTGCAACTCTCGATGCTACGAACCCTCATTAGCCAAGAGCTCGTTGAGGGCCCACAATATCGGGGTTGTCACTTGGACAGGGGGCCCTCGTTGTGCGGTGCATAGGCACAACAGCCATAAACTGGCTCATGGAGAACGTCCCGAATATCAGACCATGGCACGGAGCGGAACTTGTCGTCGGGGATGCAAGAGCCCTGATGAACACATCAAAAGTTCTGCTGTATGCTCCCCAGATCTATAACTCCGTTGAAATGGGCAAAATAATCAAAAATCTTGGAGCGCAGAATGCAAACCTGCACACTCAGGAGTGGCGAATTATCAACACGAGGACCGATGCGGGACACACCATCGTGCTGGAAGTGAGTGCAGCGGATCTGGGGTAGATTCAGGACCGAGGGTTTAAATCATAACTCGGGACTTTAGACCATGAACCATAACGTCAAGTGAACCATTCTTGGACTAGGAGATACTAGAGGACAAATTATTTACGATAAAACCTCGGAGAGACCCAGAACTTGCATTAATGAAAGAAAGGGCATCAATGTCTTGCCGCTGGTGGAGTTTTGTCAGAGAGATCTTACAGCGGTAAAAGTAAAATGCAACATGGGGAAAGGAACTGGAGTGGTAATTATCGCTTCGGTATACCTTCTCTATGATGCATCTACTCCACCACCCTCAACAGAGATGGAAGACCTGATCCAGTATTGTGAGGCAAAAAACCACCAACTTATCATAGGATGCGATCATCACACTGCATGAGGAAGTATAAACACAAATAAAAGAGGTGAGTACCTCTTTGATTATATCATAGCTAACAACTAGATATAGTTAATCAAGGCAACAAGCCGACTTTTATTAACAAAGTTCGGAAGGAAGTCATTGATGTAACACTGAGCACTTATGAAATCAGTGGTAAAATCAAGAAATGGCTAGTATCCGATGAACCATCTGCATCAAATCACAGACAAATCTATTACAATGTGGAGGTGAGAACGGACCAATGTAATATACACTATTGGGATCCGAGGAGAACAAATTGGGACGAATATAATTCGACACTAAAGTTCAGACTCGCTACAATCCCGAAAAAAGTAAAAACATTGAGTATTGGACATTGAGCTTGGTGCAACTGAGCTTCAGCATGCAATAATTAACTCCTTCCAAGAAAACTGTCCGGAGGTCTCAAAAGACATCAGCAGGTCAACTTTTTGGTGGAATGGGGGCCTAAGGAGTCAGAGGCGAAATGTTTGCCAGCTATTTAACAGAGTAGAAGGATGGGGAACTGGGATAACTACTATGAAGCCCTTACCGAATACAAAAGGTCTCTGAAGAAATCCAAAATGGACTCATAGAGGAAGCTGTCAAGAAATTGAAAACACATCTGAGGGAGCAACTCTATCTTATCCTGGCGAAGAAACCAGCTGACACCATCGGGTCACTTCGTAAACCGAATGGTGAGTATACTAGCTACGCTAGAATCACTGAACCGGATTCATTTTCTGGATTCGGTGGCAGTAGACGGTGAAAATCCTTCTCAAGAGCAGCTTAATCAGGGTCTCCCACCGACTGGCGAGGACTGGAGAAGAGCGGCGATTGCCATTAACCACTCAAAGATCGAATGCGCAATAAACTCATTCGACCCCTACAAAGCACCGGGGCCAGATGGGATATACCCAGTGCTTTTACAAAAAGGAGCAGAGCATCTTTTAACTCTGCTTGGTCATATATTCAGGGCAAACCTGGCTACTGGTTATATCCCAACAGTATGGAAGCCGGTAAGAGTGACCTTCTTGCCAAAACTGGGGAGGCTTAACCACTCCACGGGAAAGGACTTTAGACCAATTAGTCTGTCATCGTTTCTACTGAAAACGATGGAACGACTAATAGGATTTCATTTGGCTCAGGGGGCATTGTCGAGAAATCCGCTTCATGCCAACCAACACGCGTATCAGGTGGGAAAATCCTGTGAATCAACCTTCCACAACCTGATATACAGGATTGAGGAGGGATTCGCAAGGAAACAAACCACCTTGTGCGTTTTTCTTTACATAGATGGGGCATTTGACAATGCCTCTTACAAATCCATGGTTCATTCTGCAAGTCGGCACGGAGTAGAAGACATCTTTTGCAGGTGGTTAAACTCTATGCTGATAGGTAGAAGAATACAAACTTCTCTTCTTGGAGAGTCTGTCACTGTGAGAGCCACAAAGGGATGTCCGCAGGGTGGTGTCTTATCCCCACTCCTGTGGAGCCTTACAGTGGACAGCTTACTGACGAACCTCAACCAAAAAGGATACTACACACAGGGATACGCGGACGACATTGTAATTGCCATACAGGGACCTTGTAAAGCACAATCTCGGAGCTTAAGCAAAACGTTCTAGGATTCGCTCAGGATTGGTGTATCAATCAGGGATTGAAAATAAACCCTGGTAAGACCGCACTAATTCCATTCACACGGAAAAGGAAGAGACTACAGATCACAAGGGAAGCCAAGTTCTTAGGAGTAATGTTGGACTCTAAACTAACATGGAAACCTCATCTGGCATACATAACAAATAAGAGCAAATCTTCTCTCATGCTTTGCAAGAGCGCATGTGGAAAAGTCTGGGGTCTAAATCCCAAAATGATCCACTGGCTTTACACAATAGTAGTTAGACCCATCATAACCTATGCTGCTCTAGTGTGGTGGCCAAAAGTTAACCAAAACACAGCATGCAAAAAGCTGTCCAGACCTGTTTGTGCATCACTGGATCCATGAGCAGTACACCTACAGCTGTCATGGAAGTCATACTGGGGCTACTTCCGAAAGGCATTGTAATAATAGCTAAAGCGAGATCCAGCGCCTATAGACTGTCTTGCAATAATAACTGGATTAATAAAAATCAGGTTGGACATGCAAGTATCGTGGGAACATCAATTATCTCAGACCCCGTCTTTGAAATGGGCACAGATATACTTCCCAAGACATACTCCTTCTCAAAACCTTACACCTAAACCTTGTAGTATGTGATAGGGCCATGTGGTCAGAAGGAGAACCACCCTACCTCAAGAAAGGAATCGCGTGGTATACAGACGGATCCAAAACTGAAGAAGGGACCGGGCAGGAATCTACGGTGAGAGACCTAATGCAAACATAAGCCTCAACTTGGGGAAATATGCCACGGTCTTCCAAGCAGATGTCTACGCCATACTGGCTTGAGTCCGTGAGAACCTATGTAGAGTCTACATAAACCAGAAGGTATGTATTCTTTCGGACAGTCAAGCTGCTTTAAAACCCTTGTCTGGAACTGAGGTCACCTCAAGAGTAGTCAAGAATTGTCTGGAGGAACTTCTGAAACTGGCAAAACGGAACAATGTTAAATTGATCTGAGTGCCGGGTCACAGTGGTTTCGAAGGAAACGAAAAAGCAGATACCTTAGCAAAGAAGTGAGTCGGAATGCCATTCATAGGCCCAGAGCCTATTTTAGGAATTCCAAAGACTGCATGTAAACAGGTGATCAACGAGTGGTCAAATGCTAAACACCGTGATCACTGGGGAAAAATACCGCGGCAAGAGCTCAGTAAGGTACTGTTCCAGAGGTACTGTTCCTCAGTAAGGTACTGCAATCAAGAGGCTATCTCTCGATGAACAGGATGCAACTGCGGAGGGTTATCGGATTCATTACCGGGCATTATCCCCTGCGGAAGCATCTGCACACAATGGGACTCCATAACGGGTCCATTATGTGCAGATTGTGCGGGAGGAAGAAGAAACATCCAGTCACATAATCTTTTACTGTGAACCTCTAGGTTGCAGCAGATACAGGATATTCGGTGCATCTCACCCTGAATATATGAACCTTCGGGAGGACCTGATAAGCAAGCTCCAAGCTATTGCCAACATATGGGAGAAGCGAGTCTCGTCAGACTGAGGTAGAAGGGGGAGCACAATGGACCATAAGGTCAAAGTGCAGTAGTTTTTACCCCGATATTAATCAATCAATCAATCAACTCAGTATACAGTTTTGTTTTTATATTGAGGGATAAGTTTTTGAATACGTATCAATGTTTAAAAATTCATAGAAACATAAGGTAATATTATTCATTGAAAAGTTATATACTCACGTGAAAAACTCTTTAATGATATTTCCCTTACTATGATAATGTCGATCAACTTGTTGCTGATCTACGACGCGACATGATATAGCTTGTTTGGTTACACATCTTTCATAGATTTTCTCCTCCATAGTTCCCTGGTAAAAAGATAAAAATAAATAAATTTGGTACAAATTGCAATTTGCTAAAGAATTAAGGAAATTTTGAATATTATTTCGTTAAGAGAATGGATTGTAGCGGTGCGAGTCAGTACGAGAACTTTATACAAAGAATTTTCAAATAAAACTTGTTTTTAGTAATTCAAAACCTATTTATTAAAATTAAATAAAACATATGTATGTACCAAATGCTTTTGACAGCAAAGCCACATAACTTTTACTTCAGATATTTATTAACTCCAAATACAAAAAATATAATTTTTGGACGATAGCACTTGGAAAAATTAGTTCTACTGGAAGTGAGAATTCTTGTGATAGAATTTAAAAAACAGGATTAGCATGCAAAATATTGCGTGTTAGTTTGCGGCACTCGTACGCTAAAACTGCTAAATATTGGACGCTGTTTTTGGACGCCATTTTTTCAATATGGCGGCGCGAGCGGCAAAGTGAAAATTCGAAAAGAGCACATCGAAATCTATAAAAATACCAATTTTAAAAACTTTCCAGGTAACCACCTTTTTGAGCACCAAATGATTGTACTAAGTACTAAGTTAGTATAGTTATGGAAATTAGACTTCCATATCTAGAAATATTACCGTCATTTAAAACAAACACGCAGTGTGAATATAGGGTAATTTTAGGTAAAAATTACGAACATTTTTTTACGATTACGGTTCCATCTATCGCGAATAGAAAAAAAAGGTTTCGAATAAAACTAACTTATTTTTGTATGGAAAATCTGAAATAAAAAATTGGAGTTCCCATTTAAGATTTCAAAGTTGCCTCCCGCCAACCTCAGGATGTAGGGGTGGGAGGCAACCTCAGATGTGAGTGTTCTCGAGTTATTCCACCATTTTTCAGACTTTCTAGAAGCCCTGTAAATATATGTTTATGTATTTCTTCATTTTAACATACCCTGCAAACAACTTTCTAAAAATCATGAATATTTTTACAAGAAAAAATGAGGGTAGGGGGGAAAATTGCATTATTTTCAGGACTTTTGTTAAAGGCCTTTCAAGTTTTTTTTTTTATATAGAAACCCCTACTACTTTTTATTGTTTTAGCTGAAAGTAGGAGTGAAAAGAGTACAACTTTTTTGTCTTTAAAATGGATATCTCAACAAAAAAAACTGCACTTAATAACAAAATTGTTGCCCTCAACCAAAAATAGTTGTTTTTTAATCTAAATTTATTCCAACAAAAGTTTTTCAAACTTACCAATGATACCAGTGAATACACATAACAATCTTTGGTTTGTCCAAAACGATAAATTCGATACACACTTTGCATGTCATCTGATGGATTCCATGATGTATCTAATATAACAATGCGATTAGCACCCAATAAATTCAATCCTAAACCAGTTACTTTTGTTGTTGCAATTAATAAACGTAAACGTGGATTATCTTTATTATTAAAATTTTCATAGATTTGATCACGTAATTCCGTTGATGTACCACCATCAACACGTACATAATCCACACCATTTTCCCATTTACTATATATATAATTCTGTATTGGGGCACTATTTAAAAAGAATTCAACGACATTTAATATATTCACCGATGTTGAAAATGCAAGTACTTTATCGCCATACAATTCACATTGGTTTAATAGATGAAAAAATATCATTAATTTAGTACTGCATTCAACACGTTCTAATTCTGTTTTATTATATAAAGATGTGTACCATGTTGAATCTTTTAGTAATTCATTAGTCCCATCCTCTTTTTGTGAATTATCAATGTCATTCGATGATGTTTGAATTTTGGGATTTGTATTTGCATTTCGTGTGTATAAACATACTGGGTGAGCTGAAATTTTTTTAGCACGTTGATACGTTGATATTAAACTCAACGAATGAATTTGTTTAACAATTTCAATGAATTTTTTATAAATGGTTACTTGTTCATTCGACATTTTTATAAAAACAATGTAATGATGTAATGATGGTAAGTACGGTTTTAAAATGGATCCTTCAACACGCTAAAAATAAATATATTTAATTATAACTACCTTAATTACAATGAAGCTGATGGCAACTTATCTTTATGATTAGAAACATGGCATAAAGATATTGATATAACGAATCGATTCAAGTAGGAACTGAGCTTGGTTGCTACTGATTTTTTAAATAAATGAATTTTAAAGTCGTAATATAAAACAGCTCCTATATCATTTTTTCAGCAATGGCTTAACAGAGTGTACCAATTTCGATGGTTTTATGGGGTAACTCGGTAACTATAAGAAAAAGAAAAAAATGGATGGCACATTCTCGATCTCTTTTTTTTGAGACCAATTCATTGGTGTCAACAAAAATTTGCTAGCATCTTTTGTTTGCTTAAGAATGTAAAAATTATTTTCATCTAGCTTTACAAACAACCAAGATATTCACAATTGTTTAAAAGTCGAAAAATCGAACTTTTGCTCAGAACTCGCAAACAAAAGATGCTAGCAAACTTTTGTTGACACCAATGAATTGGTCTCAAAAAGAGATCCAGAATGTGCCATCCATTTTTTTCTATCTCTTATAGTTACCGAGTTACCCTTTAAAACCATCGAAATAGGCCCACTCTGTACAGTTGTTCATATTGGGAACTCCAGCACTTGGATATGCTCTCTGGTGGGTAAATGAGCCAGTAGGTCGATATTTCCTACCCCTACACCCGTGATATACCCTTCAGTCAACAAGTTTTCTGGTCACACTCTGGTGAAAAACTTAGCAACTACTGCTAGTAGGTTGGAAAATTAAGCACCGCCCCCTGCCAGAGATCCCAATATCAAAAATAACTATTTTTTAATTGCTTTTTTGTAAACTAGCGTTTATTTATCTATTGTTAATATGACTGCCTTTCGGTTATATTATATCAACGGAAGTTACTATAGTTTACTTAATTTGACATTTAAGTAATATGCCTGAACATTGATAACATTCTTTGCCATCAAATGCTTGATATGATTCTATACCTATTCTATATATATTCAGAGGCAAAGCGTTGCCTCTGAATTACCTGAGATGTTATGGTAGTGGAATGCATATGATTTCTCACTATCTTGATGCCAGTGTATTATTCATTTGTTTATTTATTATTTAAATATTTTTTAATTGTATTTTTCTAAAGTTGCGTCTATTTATCCATTGTAAGTATGGTTGTCTTTTGGTTATATTATACCAATGGAAGTTACTAGAGTTTATTTAATTTGACATTTAAGTAACATGTCTGAACATTTATAACATTCTTTGTCATCAAATGCTTGATATGAAAAATCATACACATCTAAGATGGGTATCGAAGTTACGACCTCCAGCATTCTATACCAACGCTCTTGTCTCAGAGCAACCTAAGTTGTTATGGTAGTGGAATGCATAGATTTCTCACTATCTTGATGCCAGTGTATTATTCATTTGTTTATTTATTATTTTAATATTTTTTGATTGCTTTTTTATAAAGTAGCATCTATTTATCTATTGTTAGTATGGTTATCTTTTGGTTATATTATACTAACGGAAGTGACTAGCATCTTGACATCAAATGCTTGATATGAAAAATCTTGGTCTAGAATTTCATTACATTCATACACACATACAAGCTAATAGAACATGTTAAAAAAGAAATGATTAGCTAAAATCTAAGGCTCTGATTTTTTATAAAACTAATTATTAACTTGCAAAAAAAAAATCAAGCGCTATTAACTGATTTGCTCACACTTCGAAATAATTTCAATTTGTTGATCAGCGCAGCTGATTTTAATTTGTTGATCAACATTTGTTAATTTGTTGTTGGTAAATAATATCATATATGCTTACAATCCGAAAATAATGATACTGATGCAAGCACAAAACATTGAATTTTGTGTTCGGCAAATAAACCGACTCTATGAAATTCTGATTACTTTAGCACCCCCAGCGGAAGAAATTGACAGTACGGTTTTCAGTTAATTCATTGTCTTTTTGTCTAGAAATTTAATGGTTTTTGGTACTTTATTTACTGCACAGTTTAAATTTTAATATAGCGTACTCTTTGCTAGACTCAAGCTATATAGTAAATTATTTCGATTCTCGATCTATCATTTCGATTTTTGTTTTGTTTTGTTTTTCTAGTTAGTTCAAAAAACGGAAACGATAAAACCAAACCGATCTGATTTAGAATAAGATTTACTCGTTCAGTGCATTAATTTGTTTTTAAATGTTGGACTCTGTATGTTGAATGGGTGTAACAAAATAGCATTTTAGTAGGATAATATCATTATGACAAACTCACAAAAATTTTAGCGAAACATTATCGAACCACTTAGATTTATTATGTAACTACTTTATTTATTATTTAAAAATTGTGAACTAATAGAAGTAAACTAATACTTAACTATTACAAAAAATTTTTTAACGTGCATCACGAATGATATAATAATAATAATAATAGAGCCTAACCATCCCATGATTGGGAAAATGCCTCATCCAACAGACCCCATTTCTCTCTATTCAAAGTTTGTCTCGCCCATTGACCACCCACAAAAGTTTTGATTTCGTCGACGTTTTATTGGGCGCCCTTTCCTTCGGCATCGATCATAGGTTGACTAAGACTTGATCAAAGAGCCTATTTTAGGAAATACAAGAAAAAAGATATGGGAGAAACGAACCCAGCTAGACTACAGTGAAAAAGGGAGCAAAATGGGCCATAAGGTCGAAGTGCAATACTTTTCATACCCCAAGATTTATCTATCCATCTATGACCCGATCAAGAATTATTAATTATAATCCTATGAATATAAAAATAAATTATAACAATAATTAAAAATTATAAATACCTGTACAACACCAGATAGTTTTTTATGTAGCACGTGAGCTCTACGTTTCATCATACGTATTGCACTTGCACTTGAATCTTTTGCTTGTCCTTTTGTTATGGGATTTTCAAACTGATTTGCAAATTCTTTTGAACTACCCAATAAATTTGGTTTGACCAGATTAATCATACAATAATATTCTTTTAAATTATTTTGCATTGGTGTGCCAGTCAACATAATACGTCGACTAGTTTTTATACCAGATATACATTGTGAAATTGCACTTTTACTATTTTTTAATGTATGCCCTTCATCACATATTATTAAGTCAGGTCCGGGATTCAAAAGTACTTTACGATAAAGCTGTTTAATTTTATTATCTTTAATTTTCGGTATTTCTATACCATCTTTATTTGTTTTATTTTTTGTTTCCACTTTTGTTAGTGAACGAAATAAACTGTAACTCATAATAAACACGCCGCCATTTTTAAACCATTGTTTAATTTTTTTAAATCGAACTTCGGGTGGCAATTTTCCAATTACTGAATTGACTGTAAATAGTTTTTTTAATTTGGACAGCCATCTATTAAATTCTCTCTCCCAATTTTTTATTGTTGTAATTGGTGCAAGTATTAAAACTTTATTAACTGCTGTTTCTGGATACGAAAACAGTGTGTACAATAGTGTAACAACCTGTAAAATTTTGAAACTAATTTGTATAGTGTTAAGTGTTTTGTTGTCATAACTAATACAATTAAAACCTATGTACATGCAAGTATTTCCTATATTTTGGGGAAAGCAGTTTCAGATCATGTTGTTGAAGCTAGACTAATTTGTCGTTCAAGCCTTTTTAAACAAAAGTTTTCACGGACATAAACTTTAATTCAAATTTTTTTACGTACTTGTAAAGTTTTTCCAAGCCCCATGCAATGTGCAAGAACACATCCTGATCCACGATTTTTGGAAATTAAGTCAATACTCTCATAACATGAATCCCACATGAATTTTACACCTTCTTTTTGATGATCTTTTAATACTTTATATAATTCTGGATGAACTTGAATTCGTGGTTTTTTTGTTTCCATATTATACTCCAATATTAATGTATTTTGCGAACAGAAACTTCCTTGTTCATTAGACAATTGTGAAGACTTGAAATAAATTTTATTTTATTATTAGAACTGTACGACTAAGGAATCGCTTAATAAACATACATTTTTATCTATACTTAACAAACGCTTATCGAATCACGTTATACATATACATAAATATAATTTTTTTACATTTAAGGTAATATCCTTATGAGCACAATTTCAAGATAAACTTATGCAAATTTAATAAAATGTAAAACAGTATCTAAATATATTCAAATATTTTAACGTCTAGTTTTTATATAAAAAATTATTTTATTCTGGCATTTTACCACGTGATGGATAGGGAATGACTAAAGTGATTAAATTACTAAATTACTATTATTTTATTCCAACATTTTAAAATATGTATATAAAAAAATAAATAGATTCCAACATGTAATTATTATAATATCGTTATTTAAAACTTATAAAAATCACCGAAATTTATGTATATCATATTTGTCTTTTATTTAAATCGAATCAACTGAACTAACTGTATCGCTGCGCGGTGGTATGAGTGTAAACTAAATCTATGATGGAAATACAGTTATATATCTATAATGTGTGTATATTAGTATCACATAATTTTTCATTTTTAAACGATATCAATATTACTTTCGAATCCAAATCTTCATAAATGAAACTGCATGTCATGTTTATCATAGAATATTCCGTATATATATTCATTTTGATTTGAGTATTTTAAAACTAACTGAAGCGTCGCGTGGTGGCATGAATGGAAACTAAATCTGATGGTAAAACAGTTATTTATCTATAATGTATGTTATTAGCTGTATACAGCGTTGCCCATATTTTTTCATGAAAAAAACAAAATTAGTATACTTATGTACTTATTTTAATTTCTAATTATAAAAAAAAAAAAAAAAAATACTAACGAATTGAGAACCATTCTCCTTTTTTGAAGTCGGGTTAATAAATTAGTTTTTAACTACTCCACAATGTAACAAAGAGTATTTTACCATATAAAATAATAAAGTTATGTTATATAAAAATACGGATGTTGTTTCGACTTATACAGTGTTGAGGATATTACCTTAACATGAATGAAATTTCTGAATTTTTTTTTTGGTAATTTTAGACCATAAGTGTGGCAAGAAACAACAACAAACCACTGTGTATAAGCTACTATAAAAGTGTCATGTATAATTTGGAGACCACACCTATCATCCCTCAAGAAACTTTTGTGGTCTATGAACAACTCACTTTTAAAATTAATTTTAATTTTTAAAACTTACCAAACTATTTTTTTGTGTTAAACGAAGCATTCTTTCTTTTTCTTCTTCATTTGCTTTTTTAGTAGCTTTTGCTAACTCTGCGTACGACATCACCTACAATTATTAAATAAAATATAAGACTACAGAAACACATTACGAATAGGATAGTTACTTTGCGACTTTTTCTGCGTGCCGTTGTTTTATTCTCAACCTCAGCTTCAGATTCATCGGATGTATCGCTTTCACTTGAAATAGCTAAAGTTATACTTCTTTTTCGATTTAATAAACCTAATAAATCCCTGTAATAGAAATTGGAAATTGAATATGACATTAGCTAGCTTTAACTATTGCTAATCTATTCTCACTTTTGTTTCTTTTTTGTTGTACTATTTTTATCATTGCTTTCATTGATGTCCTCATTTATGATTACATCGTCATCATCAGATATATTATCTTCTATTATTTCAACATCACTACTGTCTGAATTGAGTTTTCTGAAAACGAAAAACAAAATTAAAATATTGCATTGAATGGGTAGTAACTTGACGAATATACACAATAATTATTAAATTAAACAAATATTTGAGATTTTCGTAACAATAAATTCAAACATATTATGTTGCCTAAGATATCATCATGGGCGTCTTCTATATCTATTTGAATCTCTAGTAGAGGGCGGAGCTTTCAACCTATTAGCAGTAGTTACTAAGTTGTTCACCAGAATGCGACCACAAAACTTGTAGATCGAAAGGAATGTCAGGGAGGTTGGGGCAGCAAAGGCTTTAAATATACAAATTATAAAGTCATAGTCTTTAAATATACAAAAATGTTTATCTAAAAAACAATATTTGTATGAAACATTTTTTCAAACAAGCAATAGTTTCGACACAATTTCAATGCGAAGCCTGTGCGGGTCAGCTAGCTACTAATACGATTAGCTATTTAGTAATAATACTTCTAAAAATTCTACCACTAATAAAAAGCTACACTATCTCTGAGGCAAAGAGTCTACCCGTGCAAAGCCAGCTAGTTTATAAATAAACTGGGTGTCACTACATCTTACTAGAAACGGAGAATAAAATATTTATCATTCTATTGTGAGGCCAAAGCCAGATTAAATTCTTCTTTGTCTTGGAAATATCAAAAGATGGATCATCTTTTATCAAATTCATCAATGCTTTTATCCCAGTGATAATACATATTTAACTTACTTTTTGTTCACACTCTTTTTATCCTTCAAATTAATCCGTAGCAGTGGATCATTTCGCCAATCATCACCAGATGTTTTCTGATAAAATAAAAAAGAAAATTACATTAAATTTCTGAAATTTTAAATTGAATAAATCGATAATGCAAATTTATCATTTCTGTCAAGTATTCATTTTACTCAAGGAATATAATTATCTCCTGGTTTTTATTTTTGTTCAGGAGAAATATTCCTATGTGCTGAATGCACTTTTTATTCACGAAATAAAGTTTTTTTGTCACTATATTTAGAAAAAAAAAAACGGTTTTATTGAAAAGAAAGATAATAATGATGTAGATAATGTAATAAAAGCTAAAAAATAATTAGGTAGGTCCTAGGTACCAGTCATCATAAAATCGTAGAGCGCGTGAAATTTCTATCAACAGTCAACCGCTCATATTATTATAAATGCTATTTACATATTTACTCAGGTTACGCTACGCCCCACGATTTTATTTTTGAGTCAGATCAATGCCCTAGAGTGGTGTGATGACTCATACCTAGGACCTACCTAATTATTTTTTAGGTTTTAGTACATTATCTACATCATTATTATCTTTCTTTTCAATAAAACCGTTTAACTTATAAATTTTTTTAACCTATTTTATTTTCAAGTTTTTAGTTTTTATTTCGTTACTTTGATTGAATGAAACAAATATGAAACCCGTCATTTTGATTTTGAATTTTTTATGGTGTACTGTATTCTACTAGTCAAGCCCTTTCTTTTGATACCCATATTGCTGGGGTTGTGAAAAAATATGTAATGGGCCATTTTGTTGGCGGCCATCTTTTATATAAAAAATGATAAGACACTTAATTATAGTAAAACTAATTTTCTACAACTTTTCTTTTTATGTGTTTTTAGATTTTTGAAATATTAAGAGAGATATACCAAATATTGTGTTTCCCTCTACCTCTAACCCCCTCCCCTTTCCCCTTGTTGATTTAGGTCATGCTTACCATAAAAATGCATTGTTATCCAAATTGAACGAGCATGTAAAAATTCAACTCCGTAGGATAAGAGGAAGTGATTCTAATTCAGCTTCAAGATCTGACCCCGTTAAATAAATAAAACCGTTTAATAACAAAGCATTTAACCATGTATATACAACAAACATTTCTGATATTATCGGATATCACTTAAGTACTTTATTTTCGAGTATTTAAGGATGTATGATCAGAGTTCATAGTGGGTATAGACAGTTGCGGGCGCGCAGTGAATGGGTAAGTTAAAGGACGCGAAGGTAGTCATACGACAACCCTGTAATATATTACTATTATTAATATTATTATTGTAATATTACTGTGAAAACATTGTATGTTTATATGTCTATTTCATTTTAGCAGCATGTGTCTCTTTTTAATTATTTGCTTTGTTGCCAAACTGTTTAAACTGCTACAAAATTTTATCAAAATTAAAAATATTCTTTCTTTCCATTACATTTTTTATTTGTTTACCTTTTTTCATCCAAAGTGAAAACTATCAAAACATGTCGATGTTCAAGTGTTTCTCCATGTCCAAGTGCAATAGTATTAAAAACAAACTTTAACATTAAATAATTATTTCAAGACCCCGGTAGGCGGTAAACGGGGAATACGTAAATCAAGCCTTATCTTTTTGAAGTTACAGTGATAGATAGATTGTAGCGGCTGCCTTGGATGGGCTACACGTCGACCATAAGGTCCATTGTGATGCCTAAGGATGTGAGGAAGTGGTCACTAGTCCAAGTGGTCGAGCGGTCTAAGGCGTTATATCTGCGCAGTATGCCTACTTGGAAACTGGGAGGTTATGGGTTCGAATCCCGACATCGGCAGTTTAAAAAGGGGCGGTTAATTGACTAAACTGTTGGCGTATGGACAAGAACGAAGTAACCGGCTATGCTTGAGAATATTCTACCAAATTCTAGTCTATACACAAAAATTCCTTCCACTCCACTCACATCCTTAGGCATCACAATGGACCTTATGGCCGAAGTGTAGCCCGTCCAGGGCATCCTCTACAATCTATCTATCTATGTGAGGATGTGAGTGGAGTGGAAGGAATCTTTGAGTGTAGGCTAGGAATTGGTAGGATGTTCGTGAAGGAAACTGCAGAAAACCTTCACAAGCATGGCCGGTTACTTCGTTTTTGTCCATACGCGACAGTTTAGTCAATTACTACTACTACTAAATTACCATGTCCTGTCGGACGTTGGCTAACATGGCTTTCCATGAATCACGATTATAGGCCATGTGAATTAGTTCAGAAATCGACAAGTTCTGTATGTCGAGGGACTTTATTAATATTTTTCTTTTGCGTCCTCTAGATTTTTTGCCGACGATTTTTCTGGTAAGTACTAAATGTTCTATCGACTGCTGTCTAATCACATGACCCAAAAATTGCAATTGCCTTAATCTTGTAAAGATAATAAATAATTGTTATTTAAATAAATAATAAATATGTATGAAAGATATAATTGATCTTTATTGATTTGATTTATGAAATGTTATTATTTTTAATATGTAAATTACCATGGTTGTTAACATTCAAAGCAACCGTGATAATAGAGGGAAGTTATAGTTGTTATGCAACAAATAAAAATGATGAACAAAATTATAATAATAATTTAATGAAGAAGCGACACCGCTACATACTTTCCCCCATCAACTAATAAAGAAAAACGACTAGAAAAAGGTTGTAACATAAAACAACCTTGTTCACGCGGAAAAAACTTTAATAGTTGATGTACATGTTATATTTAAATACAAAGTAAATTAAGAAAAGATTAACATTGAAAAAAGTATGCAGGTTTTAGCCTATCAATTGAAATAGAGGTAGGTTTGTTATTGGTATCAATAACAAAAAATTTAGGAAATCTCTTGATAACAGAGAAAGGACCTCTATAATTACAAGATGGTGGAGGTTTGACATGATCTTCCCGTATAAAAACTTTTTTTGATGAATCTAAATCTTTGGGTAAAAATACATTTTTGTTGGTGAACTGTCTGGTAAAGAAAAATTTTGCGTTAATCATTCTATTTCTCAACTCTCGAGTAGATTGTTGAATAGAATGATATATATCAACGTTTTCTGAAAAGAAATCATATGGTAATCGTAGAGGAATTCCATATAAAATTTCTGCAGAAGAAAGGTTAATATCCTCCTTGACCGAGGAGCGCAAATTTAGAAGTACCCAAGGTAAAATTTTGTACCAGTTATTATTTTTTTGACAGCAATTTAAAGAAATTTTGAATGACCGGTTAAACCGTTCAATAATACCGTTGCTGTTAAGGTGATAAGCAGTAGTGGAAATATGCTTAATCCCTAGAGAAAACAAAAAATCTTTCCACATATGTGATTGAAATTGTTTACTTTGATCAGTAGTGATCCTCGTAGGTAAACCAAAACGTGAGAACCAAGAAGCAATCAAATTGTTAATAATTTCTTCCGACGTGATAGTTTTGATTGGAATAGCCTCGACCCAACGTGAAAAACGATCAATGATAGTGAAGATATACTTGGCTGGTAAAATACAGTGATCATACATCCTTAAATAAATGACATTTTCAGGTTTACCTGACATAAAAAAAATTCCATGATTATACCAGGATTTTCAGGTATGGCCACCCTGATAAATATTTGCTTTTATATATTAATTTTACACATTTAGAGGGATATACTTACAAATCTGTAGCACGGTAGTGCGACAGGCCGAGTTTAAGTGTTTTTTGGCCTTCGCGCTTACATTACTATTACTTATCGTTAAATCAGAGCCGATTTGACCCTGAAATAACTTTTGAACGAAAAGAGATACAGTGCTGATTTTTCGAATATAAGCTATATAAGGAGTTATAAGAGAAAAGTTTTTGCTTTTCGTTAAGAAATAAACGTTAAAAAGTTATTTCGGTTCAAAAACCGTAAAATAGCGAGAACGCCCATAATTTTCATTACAGGATTTACACGTAGGGCCTACACCAGATATCCATCCAATCCAATATCAAGTTGATATTTGGCATACAGTTAGGTCTAGTACCCAAGGCACAGGGTAAATTATGAAATCCTGAAATTTATATCGGGAAATGGAAAATTTTTGCATTTTTGTTTTGATAAAATTAACATAATAGATACATAGGAGATATTGCTGCTCTATGATTGGTCCATATATATATATATATATATATATATATATATATATATATATATATATATATATATATATACACTTATATATATCACTTTTGAGAGCGGTGCACGATTTTTTAAAACTTTGCTGCTATATGATTGGTCCATATTTCTATATAAAAATTAGTATAAGTTAAGTGTTTAAATTTAACCCACTTCCAGAAATGCTAGAAGGATGCGGTTTTTTACATTCGACGCGAAATTTCTTAAACCTAAAATAAGAATCTACGAGAAAATTTAATTTTCCCAACGGAATGTACCCAGATATGGGAAAAACCAAAAATTATATTTATATGCTTAAATTTAAGCCACTTCCAGACATTTTAGAAGGATGCGGTTTTTTGCAGCATTCGACGCGGAATATCTCAAAACCTACATGTAGTTCCGAAAAATTAAATTTTCCCAACGCAACATAAAAAAAAATGGGAAAAAACAAAAAATTAACTGTTTATAGTTATCTCTACATGGTAGTTTGAACATACATAGTCAATCGATTTTGAAAATCGAATATATCATTTATGTTGATTGAATAATTCGATTAAAAATATTCATCCATCATTTAGTTTGTCTCAAAAAGGGTACATTTATTCAAATATTATAAGCTTTTATTTTGTTTCACCAGTCCCGGTGTCTGTATTGGAATCTTGCAAGTTAAATTTGACCCACTTCCTCTTATCCTACGGAGTTGAATTTTTACATGTTTGTTCATTTCTGATGACAATGCATTTTTATGGTAAGCATGATCGAAATTGGAAAGAAGGGGGGAGGGGTTATAGGGAGGAGGAAACACAAAGGAAGTTTTCCCTTAGTATGTTTTTAAAATTTTATAACGCGGCAAGTTTTAAAATATTTAAAACAAAAGAAAGAAGAAACAACTTGCCAAGTTATAAAATTTTAAAAACATACTAAGTGAAAACTTTCGAAATAAATTTCAACCAAATTTTTCTTACATTTAACTAATTTACCCCTCATTAATTTTCTTGGTAAATAGTTTACCGTGTTATTTACATTGTAAATAGCTCGAGTCTTTAATGGGATAACATCAATTTTTAAAGAGCAACTATTATATGAAGTATCTTCCCGAAAACTCAGTCCTTTTTTGCATTTATGTTTTTGATCGGATTAATGTATATAATATAAATTCCGATCATAACTCGTTAATAAATTTCGCATTTGTACATTAAACAACAAAAATTTAATTTTTCAACAGGAGCTATTGTTATTTTTCAAAAAAATTTATTATCTGCAACAGCAATGCAATTATTTGGAAAATTATATTAATTTTTAAGCAGTTTTACCTACTATAATTAATTATTCAAGCATTTTCTTCATAAAATTTCTTAATTTATTTAGAAACAAGTAAGGTAAGTAAGGGTATACAATATCTTTATGTACTTACGTCAGTTTTATCTGATGTTTTACCAACATTTTCGGCTTTTACATCGCTTTGGCTTTCGTTTTGGTTTTTTTTATTTTCTTCAAGTTTACGCTTTTTTTTAAATTTTACTTCTTGATCTGAATTTTCTGTAGATGATTCGTCAGTTGTTTTATCATTTGCAGAACTAATATCACTAATATCTGGAATCCAATCACTGATATTTTCGTCTCCAGTATGAATATCATCATCGCTACTAATTGAACTATCAGAATTACTACTGCTATTATCACTATTACTACTTGAAGATGAATTGGATGATGATCTTTTTTTCTTAGAAGATTTATAATTGTTTTTTTGTCTTACAATTGATTCATCAGAAGAACTTGTACTAATTCTACGACGTTTTCGAGAGAGTGAAGATATGTCTAACAATCTGTAATAATATATAAAAATATTATTATGAGCAAATGCAATTTCAGCATAAAGTGTTATTCTTAAACCGACTTCAGAAAGGAGGATGGTTCTCATTGTCACCAAATCGCATTCTGAAGAAGGGATCCCCTAGAAATCGAGGAAAACCCTCATTTTATATGTGATCACCGATTTCTGCGAAAATTTTTTGTTTGTTTGAAAGGGTATACTCATTCATAATTTATTCATAATGGAAAAATAAGAAACTTTTTTAAAAACCGACCTCAAATAAAAAAATTGTTTACAAAAAGAAAACCGACCCCAAAAAAAAAACAAAATGCATGTAAAAAAAACTGAAAATCTGTAATGAAAAAATGCACTAAAATTTAAAAAAAAAAAAAAACTGATTAAAAAAAAAGTGTTATTTTTGGAGGCGGTGTCCAAATTTTATGTGAATTTCTCTATGCTGACACCGACTCCAAAAATAACAATAATTGTACATATATATTTAAAAATTTTTGCTTAGGTGAACTAAAATTGACCCAAGAATATGCAATTATTTTTTTTACTTTTTAGTGCATTTTTTGTTTTAGAATATTTGATTTTTGAAGTCGGGTTTCCATTTTGTCAAAATTTTGTTTATCGATTGTACTGATATAAAATTTGGAGATGGACTATTGTCAACCGATTTGAAATATTTGATTGATCTACAATGTGATTTTGAATTCATTTGAATTTTATTCCGTTTAGGCAATAGGGAATATTCTGCATAGCATAGCTAATAATATACTACACATAAAGAATATACCAATGTAAGTATCGTTTACGTGGATGCGATATAGGAATAAAAAGAGGAAGTTGCATAAGGGGTATATATTCTATATGTGTAAATACCATCCACGTGTTACAATTTTATGAATATGTTCGCTATATACAGCACATAACCGAGAGTGAAATACGTTTACTTCTTTTTTTATTCCTTATCGTTTTTTACGCCCACTCCCGTGGTCTATTCTTATATGTATATGATACTACATGATAAAATAACATCCGCACGTATGTGTAATAGTGATGTAACGAATGTTGGATTTTTCATATTCGCGAATGCGAATATTTATCTCCAATACTCGCGAATGCGAATGTTGACTTTCAAATGGATGTTTTAGCATACCACCACTTTTCGACAGATTTTAGGCAGGAAAGTACATGGGATTTACTCGTGGGACCAAAAATGGTAAAACAATGTAAAAAAAAAACCCAGGGGCTCAAATCTCCTCAAAAAGTGAATCAACCGAAACACAAAAAACTGCAGGTGCATCCAGCCCAGCAGAAAATCTGGGCGATAAACTCCAGAATCCTTTTCTGAAGGTGGAAAGAAAAAAATCTATCGGATGCAACCCGGAGAAAAGCAGCAGTAGAGAAAGCCAGGGCTGAAGGGAAACCGATTCTTCCGATAAAGAGGAAAATCCGGACAAAAATACCTACAGCCCTGTTTTCAGAAACAGTGATACCTGTAGGGTCCGATTCAGGGAATCAACCATTGGAAACCCCACAGAAAAAGAGGTCGAGATCTGAAGTTGTGACCCCCAAGCCCAAAACAGATCTCGTAAAAACGTAGAAGAGGGAACAGACAAGGGCTATAAATACCTTTGCTGAAACCGCCTCAACAACAAAGATGTGCATTGCACTGCGGGGGTATCCTGAAGTCAAAATGACTCAGGAACAATCCGAAAGGGTGCAACTTTCGATCCTACTAACCCCCACTAGCCAAAAGCTCGTTGAGGGCCAACAGTATCGTGGTTACCTGGACAGGGGGGCCCTCGTTGTGCAGTGCATAGGCACAACAGCCATAAACTGGCTCATGGAGAACGTCCCGAACATCAGACCATGGGAGGCAGCGGAACTTATCGTCGGGCATGCAAAAGCCTTGATAAACACTTCAAAAATTCTGATGTATGCTCTCCAGATCTATAACTCCATTGAAACGGGCAAAATAATCAAAACTCTAGGAGCGCAGAATACAAACCTGCGCACTGAGGAGTGGCGAATTATCCACAACACGAAGGCCGATACGGGACACACCATCGTGCTGGAAGTGAGTGTAGCGGATATGGGGTGGATTCAAGACCGAGGGTTTAAATTATACCTCAGGTTTGGTCAAGTCAACTTTAGACCACTGAAAACATCAAAGAGAAAAAATAATTTCAGATTTTCGGATGGTTCAGGTAAACCTCAGGCACAGTAAGTCGGCCTCCGCTGTCTTCTGTCAAAATGTGCTGAAAAGAGAAATTTACATAGCTCTGGTCTAGGAATCTTGGGCTGTAAACCATACGATTCTTGGACTAGGAGATGCAGGAGGACAAATTATTAACGATTAAATCCCAGAGAGACCCAGAACTTGCATTTATGAAAGAAAGGGCATCAATGTCTTGCCGCTGGTGGAGTTTTGTCAGAGAGATCTTACAGCGGTAAAAGTAAAATACAACATGGGGAACGAAAGTGAAGTGGTAATCATCGCTTTGGTCTACCTACCCTATGATACATCTACTCCACCACCAACAGCAGAGATGGAAGATCTGATTGTGAGGCAAAAAACCACCAAATTATTATGGGTTGCGATGCAAACGCTCACCACACTGCATGGGGAATACTAACACAAATACAGGTTACATAACAATACATAACAACTTAGATATAGTTAATCAAGGCAACAAGCCGACTTTTATTAAAAAAGTTCGGAAGGAACTCATTGATGTAACACTGAGTACTTATGAAATCAGTGAAAAAATAAAGAAATGGCTAGTATCCGATGAACCATCTGCATCGGATCTCAGACAAATCTATTAAAATGTGGAGGTGAGAACGGACCAATGTAATATACACTATCGAGATCCGCGGAGAACAAATTGGGACGAATATAATTCGACACTTAAGTTCAAACTCGCCACAATCCCGAAAAAAGTTAAAACAGTTATTGGACATTGAGGTTATTGCAACTAAGCTTCAGCATGTAATAATTAACTCCTTCCAAGAAAACTGCCCGGAGGTCTCAAAAGACATCAGCAAGTCAACTTGTTGGTGGGATGAGGGCCTAAGGAGTCGAAGGCAAAGGGTTCGCCAACTATTTAACAGAGCAAAAAGGATAGGGAACTGGAATAACTACCATAAGGCCCTTACTGAATACAAAAGTTGTCTGAAGAAAGCCAAAATGAACTCTTGTAGGAAACTCTGTCAAGATGTTGAAAACACTTCTGAGGGAGCAAGACTCCATCGTATCCTAGCGAAGAAACCCGAGTATACTAGCTCCGCGAAGGATACACTCGAGACACTGATCCGGATTCATTTTCCGGATTCGGTGGCAGTGGACATTGAAAATCCTTCTCAAGAGCAGTTTAACCAAGGCCTCCTACCGACAAGCGAGGACTGGAGAAGAGCGGCGATTACCATTAACCGCTCAAAGATCGAATGGGACTCATTCGAGCCCTATAAAGCACCGGGACCTGATGGGATATACCCAGTGCTTTTACAAAAAGGAGCAGAGCAACTTTTAACTCTACTAGGTCATATATTCAGGGCAAGCCTAGCTACGGGTCATATCCCAACAGTATGGAAGCGGTAAGAGTGAAGTTCTTGCTAAAACCTGGGAGGCTGAACCACTCCACGGGAAAGGACGTAGACAAACTAGTCTGTCATCGTTTCTACTGAAAACAATGAAACGAGTAATAGGATTTCATTTGACTCTGGAGGCATTGTCGAGAAATCCGCAGGTGGGAAAATCCTGTGAATCAGCCCTTCACAACCTAATATACAGGATTGAGGAGGGATTCGCAGGGAAACAAACCACCTTGTGCATTTTTCTTGACATAGAGGGGGCATTTGACAATGCCTCTTACAATTCCATGGTTGATTTTGCAAGTCGGCACGGAGAAGAAGACACCTCTTGCAGGTGGATAAACTCTATCCTGATAGGTACAAGAATACAAACTTCCCTTCTTGGATAGGCTGTCACTGTGAGAGCCACAAAAGAATGTCCGCAGAGTGGTGTCTTATCCCCACTCCTGTGAAGCCTCCTAGGGAACAGCTTACTGATGAACCTCAACCAAAAAGGATACTACACACAGGGATATGCAGACGACATTGTAGAAGGCAAGGACCCTGTGAAGGCACAATCTCGGAGCTTATACAAAACGCTCTGGGATTCGCACACTAATGGTGTATCAACCACGGATTGAAAATAAACCCTGGTAAGACCGCACTAATTCCATTCACAAGGAAAAGGAAGGTGGATAACATAAAACTATCCATCCCCTTCGGTGAAAGTCTACAGATCACAAGGGAAGCCAAGTTCTTAGTAGTAATGTTGGACTCTAAACTAACATGGAATTTCATCTGGAATACATAATAAATAAGAGCAAATCTTCTCTCATGCTTTGCAAGAGAGCATGTTGAAAAGTCTGGGGTCTAAAACCCAAAATGATCCACTGGCTTTACACAACAGTATTTAAGCCGATTATAATCTATGCTGCTCTAGTGTGGTGGTCAAAAGTTAGCCAGTTAACAGCATGCAAAAAGCTATCCAGGATCCAAAGACTGGCCTGTTTGGATCACCCACAACTGCCATGGAAGTCATATTGGGACTGCTTCCGCTAAGCATTGTAATAATAGCTAAAGTGAGAATAGCGCCTATAGACTGTCTTGCAATAATAACTGGATTTAAAAAAATCAGGTTGGAAATGCAAGTATCGCCGGAACATAAATTATCTCAGACCCAGTTTTTTAAATTGGCACTGATATGCTTTCCAAAATATATTCCTTCTCAAAACCTTTCACTGTAGTCTGTGATAGAGCCATGTGGACGGAAGGAGAACCACCCTATCTCAAGAAGGGAATCAGACGGATCCAAAACTGAAGAAGGGACCGAGGCGGAAATCTACGTTGAGAGACCTGAAGCAAACATAAGTCTCAACTTGGGAAAATATGCCACGGTCTCTCAAGCAGAAGTCTACGCCATACTGGCTTGCATCCGTGAGAACCTACGTAGAGGCTACATAAACCAGAACGTATGTATTCTCTTGGACAGTCAAGCTGCTTTAAAAGCCTTGTCTGGAACTGAGGTTAGCTCAAGGGTAGTCAAGGATTGTCTGGAGGAACTGCTGGAGTTGGCAAAACGGAACAATGTTAAATTTATCTGAGTGCCGGGTCACAGTGGTTTCGAAGGAAACGAAATAGCAGATACTATAGCAAAGAAGGGAGCTGGAATACCCTTTAATGGCTGAAACACCGTGATCACTAGGAAAGAGTACCGCAGCAGGAGCTCGGGAAGATACTGCTTCGGAGTGCAACCAAGAGGCTATCTCTCGATGCACTGAGGCTGAACAGGATGCAACTGCAGAGGGTTACCAGATTCATCACCGGGCATTGTCCCCTGCGGAAGCATCTGCACACAATGGGACTCCATAACGGGTCCATTATGTGCAGATTGTGTGGCGAGGAGGAAGAAACATCCAGCCACATTATCTTTGACTGCGAACCTCTAGGTTACAGCAGATACAGGATATTCGGTGCATCTCACCCCGAATATGTGAACCTTCGAGAGGACCTGCTACGCAAGCTCCAGGCTATTTCCAACATATGGGAGAAGCAAATCTCGTCGGACTGAAGTAGAAGGGGGAGCACAATGGACCATAAGGTCGAAAAGCTATACTTTTTAGACCCCAAGATGTATCTATCTATTTGTCTATCTATGTGTAAACAAAACGCTGTTAAACTAACAAAAAACAATTGAAAACAACAACTAACAACTGAGTTAATTGGTTAAATACCCGATATATACTAAATTTATGAGAAAAAGTTGTTTATTTTAAAAAAAGTTATACTTTTTGTCTTTCAATTTTTGTTCTATTTCTAACGGTTTCATAGATGGGTAGTTTTCCCCATTTTGCCCATTCACGAACTCGGTCTTACTATTTAGTTGTAGAACACACACCCAAAATTTCAGCACGCTATCTCTTTTTGCTTTTGAGTTATCGTGTTGACAGAAGATAGACAGACGAACGGGTATGCGGAAATGGACAAATTAGGTCATTTTATGAACACCAACGGTAATATACTCTAGCCGTTCAACCGTTACAAAGTCGGGACTAAACGTAATATACTCTAGCGGTAAGATTATGAACTGTAAAAACCTATGCATACATGCATTCTAGAATGCTTTTAAAGTAGAACGAAATATGCTAAGACTACTACTAAAAATCTTGCGAATTATGCACTTATATGCAATATATTTTGATACAATTGGAAATGAGATTGTTAATATTTGATTTGTACTATTATCCTCTTTGATTTTGTACATAAAATATAAGATTAAAATAAAAATAACTTTCGTGGGATTTTGTCTAGCTTCTAGACAAAAATTCGTCATTTACTTCAATAATAAAAATAGAAACATTTAAATCGTTATTTAAACAATAACGTTAGGAGTATTGAAAAAAATAGGGGTGAAGAATTAAATATTGATCGTCAACCGGTAGACTACTACCACTATAAATCTGCGAAAAATACGTGAAATATATTCTTTTAGCCTAAAACAACATTACTTAACTACCACAATTTTATAAAAACATAACGTCAAATTTTGTTCCAAAACATCGACTCTATGTGTCTGTATTACATTGACATCTCAAGTGGGAGAAATTGGCTTTAATAAATGCATGCAAATCTAAAATAATAGACGTAAAAAAGCAACCTTGTATAACGCCAAGTATTTTAAATCCCCGTCACCATTAAACATTATTTAAATGATAATAACTCACTTGTTTATATCATCCGTGCTGGTTGATGAACAGCTTTGAATTTTATTTTTAATCTCTGCTAAATCCATTCTTTGTAATTGAACAATGCATTCTTTTTGAAATTTATCAGTTAAATTATTAGAATCTAAAGAATTTTGAGATGTAGATTTTGATTTTTCACCTTCATCATATAAATTGAATTGCACAACTTTTCCATGTGATTGACTCTGTAAAACTATTTGAAATTAAATTATTAATCTTTGTGTTCAACAATGTTATCAATAAAGCTAATTTGTGAGCTAATTTAATAAGTTCATAAGTTAAGGGGTCAGTCTGTTGACTGAACTTTTCAGCGATGGACGCCATCTATCACGGTCTGAGGTTAGCTTTGTGGCGTTTGTTATATTAATTTCGAGTTGCTGGCGAGTTAAATCAACTCTACGAGCTTGTGAACGGCCCCGACGGCGCTTACAATTAGCTAATCTATAATTAGTACAGTCAAATAAGGCAAAAATAGGCTGAACCTCGGAATGAAAGGTATAAGCTGAATATTTGCATTGACCTTTCTTTTCAAATTCTAAACATAAGCTCAAAAATGTCATATAATCACACCAAGGGGAAACATAACGAAAATAGATTTTTTGCAAATATCTAGGTTGATATTTGTTCATTATTCATTCGGTTTTCGAAAAAATTCTTAGAATTAACAACTTAAATTCGAAGCCTTTTTTTTCGAAAACCGAATGGATGACACAAATTCACTATCAAGTTTTGAAAAAAGAACGCCACGTTGACTGTCCCCTTTACAACTAGGAATGTTTTTCAAACATTTCTATAAATTGTAGTTTATCTTTTCTTAACAGCCCAGATGTTGTGTCACATCCACTAATATTATGTTCTAGATACGAATTTTAATAAATTTCCACTCTCCGCGTTATACCACAAAAACGATTGGTGATAAAAAATCAATGACCTAGACATAAATTGTAGATAATTTTATAATCAATAAGTTTCATAATAACGTCAAGCACGATTTGATGATTTTCGAGACCTTTCGTCTTGAATATCTTAAGACGCGTACACGTGATTATATAAAACTTTAGAGCCAGTGTCTTATTTAATTGGGTTAAATGTTGAATACTAGTTTGTAATTAAAATCTTTGATAATAAGTTAAAATAAGTCAATAATAGGGAGAAGGGCCTATTCAAAACTTAATTTGATGTAACAATTTATTTATTGTACTACGGGCTACAAAAAAAGCACTCAAAAAATTTTTTTGTAGTTGATTTGCACCTTATTCATTTGGTTTTTAGGAAAATGTTTCGAAAAAAAGTTTTTAATAAATATATTTATAATGAACAACTTTTATTCGAAGCATTTTTTCAAAAACCGAATTAATAAGGCACAAATCAATTATAAAATTTGAAAAAGCGTACTATGTTTCGCCGCTTGATTGTGGCGTTATCAATTACAAAATAAATGTGTATCAATCTACAGATGATATTCTTGTGATATATCCTTGTGATTGATTCTTGACGCTGCTTTGTTTTTAGGCAGTTGATGTACCCTTGATTTTTTACTTGTAAAGCCGTAATCCAGCGGCAAAATGTCGTAGAGAAAAAATCTAACTGAAGGCATGAGACAGTAAACACATTTCACTGATATAATTAATAAATTCAACTGAAGCTGTAGACTAAATAATTGTGAATCAGTCAGATACTATTATTCATACATAAAAATATTACAAACTAATTACCATTACTACAGACGTATACGTACTAATTTTTTATATGCAAAATTTGAAAAAGTTTGGTAGTATTTGGTTTTTCACGCTTTATTAGAGCAATATTACCTTGATTTTCAAAATTATCCATAGAATCCGAACTTTTCTCAGTATCAGAAGATTCACACGAAGCACTATCATCGCAAATATTTTTAATTGCTTGTTTATATTTTAATTTTAATTCTTCATCGGATATATCGATATCCGATAACAAATCGTCGATATCTTCAATATCTTTTGCGCTACTTATCTCACTATGTTCAGAATTTTGTTCTGTTTGCTCTAAATCGTCTGATAAATTATGGCTAGTATTATGGCTAGTATTAATGGGTTCTGTACTTTTTTCAAATATTGAATCACTATCTGTTAATATTTGTGCTTCAATTTTAGCCATTTTATCTTCATCCATACTTGAAGAATTTTCATTTAAATTCAATAAAACATTATCTGTTGATTTTTCATTTTCAGGCAAGTTACCATCATTTATATACATATTGTTTGGAGAATGATTCTGATTGTTGTTTTCTATTGAATTATCCTTGGTAGTTATTGAATTATTCTCTGATTCTGACAAGGTGTTAAGGTAATCCAAGCTATCGGTTTTGTTTCCTTCAGTGTTTTCAAAAACTTCTTTTTCCACTAAATTTGTGCATTGTGTCATTATCTCCGAATTTTGGTTTAATTCACCATTTATTAATTTTTCACTATTATCGTTATGTAAGGTATTTGGTAAAATTTTAGGTTCGTTTTCTGATGGCGAGTTAAGTTTATCACAGTTATTTTTGTTGTCTGCACTGGTTCCTTCTAATTCTATGCCTACTGAATTATTATTGCTTTGTGACAAAATCTCAGGTTTAGTATGGTTTTCACCATCCTTGAATAATCTTTCACTGTCGTTCTGGCTGCTATTTGATAAAATTTCTGGTTTTTTATTATTTTCATTCAGTGTCATATCTACTGGATTATTAGTGATTTGTGACAAAATCTCAGGTTTCATTTGGTTTTCATCATCTTTTAATAATCTTTCATTGTCGCTCTGGCTGCTATTTGATAAAATTTCTGGTTTGATTTCATTATTTTCATTCAGTTCCATATTTACTGGATTATTAGTAATTTGTGACAAAATCTCAGGTTTAATTTGGTTTTCATCATCTTTTAATAATCTTTCATTGTCGTTCTGGCTGCTATTTGATGAAATTTCTGATTTGATTTCATTATTCTGATCATCCATCGTATTTTTTTCTATTTCGGATGGATTTAAATCTAATGATTCTAAAATATCATTTGAAGGCACTACATTAACATTTAAAACATTTTCAGTCTGTAACTCTATAAGTGGTATATTAATTTCATCCAACAAATCGTTATTTTCAAATGATTTATCGTGTATGTCGTTCAATTTCAATAATGCTGCATCAATTTCATTATTTTCACTCTCCATTAATGATGCATATTCATTGGATTCTTGGACATTGCTATTTTCATTGATGATTTGTGAGTGTCCAATTAAGGTGTTTTGTGAATTTTCTATTTAAAAAAATATATTATGAGTCATGTTTGTTTGATAATGTAGATGGACTAGTGTTTAACCGATATAAAATTTGTTGCATCTATCTGATAAAATATAATTACAATATAATATATGAAATAGTTGGGATATAATTATATTTTATAAATGCCTTGAATAAAAATTTACTGTTCAGTATTTGCATGGGGATATTTATTAATTTGGAATAAGCAGTCATATAATCAAAAATATAATTTCTCAACACCTATAAGATCAAGAAAATTAAAACTTGTACACGGACAGAGGTTATTTCAAATAAAATTTGCGGTAGGGTTAGGTACATTATTATTCCATAATTTCAGGGAAAATCAACCTTTAAAGAAAAGGAGTGTGGGAGGGTATATTTTTTGTAGAAAAAAGTGTAACGATAAATATTTAGAAAAAGACGTAAAGAATACTTTACTACCCACATTTTTTATCTATCATATAGATTACGCATTGCAAAGGTTAAATTATACAAAAGCTCCTGAAGTTTCTTGTCTGTTTGTCCATCGTCTATGGACGAAACGATAATCGTTGGATTTTCATCCGGCATTGTCTTTTATGATAAGTACGGCCACTGAAATATATGTGACCAAATAGGTGACACTTGTCGCGTATGTAAGGGATTCGTGATACAATCTCCAGCAGTAAATTAAATGTACAAATAATCTTTATCAAAATGGTATTCTGAATAAATATATACACAAACATAAATATATACCCTCCCATGTTATAATACAAGATACATAGAAGCTCATTGCGAAACTTTTTTGTATACCTGAAAATTTTCTTACCTATCCTGATCACTAGATGACAATAGCTGTTCGATTTCGGTATTTAGTGCCATTACCAGCACAACCAACTGTACTTTGGCAGAACTTAGTACCAGTTGTCCGGATCACATTGAAGCGGGGATGCACTTCAAATTTATATTAAAAGGGAATCCACCAATATTGATGAAATTTTTATGAATTTTTTGAATTAATTAGTCAAAATTTTTTAATTTTTTTACAAGCTGTATAAATATTTGTTTTTGTAGTTTCAGTTGCTATTTTAAAAGAATACGCTTTAAATATAAGTTTTATTTATTAAGAATTTTAAAGGTGCTGTGAGTGAGTCAACGAACGGCCGCCAACAAATCTTTCGACCGGGGTTCGATTCCCTGTGCGTTGATAATTTTTTTCCACATTATTAAAATTATTTTAGATTATTATAATAATTATTATGGTTATTATTTATACTGATAAATGCAGACAATAATGATTTTGATTCTTACATTATTATTTAAAATAATTATCTCAGGTCAATTCAATAATAATATTATTAATAATAATAATAACAGCATAAACATTTATCTAACATTAAGTATTAAATGCTTAGTTTGATTGATTGATTGGAGCGGCTGTCCCGGACGGGACACACTTCGACTATAGGTTCATTGTGTATACCGAAGGATGTGAATGGACCTGACATAATTATTTTAAATAATAATGTAAGAATCAAAATCATTATTGTCTGCATTTTATCAGTATAAATAATAACCATAATAATTATTATAATATTAATAATCTAAAATAATTTTCATAAAGTGGAAAAAAAATTATCAACGCACAGGGGATCGAACCCCGGTTCAAAGATTTGTTGGCGGTCGTTCGTTGACTCACTCACAGCACCTTTAAAATTCTTAATAGAATAAAACTTGTATTTAAAGCGTATTCTTTTTAAATGGCAATTGAAACTACAAAAACAAATATTAATATTTTATACAGCATGTAAAAAAAAATTAAAAATTTTGACTAATTAATTCTAAAAATTCCATCGATATTGGTGGATTCCCTTTTAATATAAATTTGAAGTACATCCCCGCTTCGATGTGATCCGGGCAACTGGTACTAAGTTCTGCCAAAGAATACAGTTGGTTGTGTTGGTAATGGCACTAAATACCGAAATCGAACAGCTATTGTTATCTAGTGGTCAGGATAGGTACTAAAATTTTCAGGTACACAAAAAAGTCTAGCAATGAACTTCTATTTATATTGTATTCTTTGCTTTTGCTACAGATTATACGTTTCGACGATTGTATCTACTTGGGTTGTACATGTTTACATTGGTGTGAAATGGTTTGAGTAAGTATTTTGTAAGTTTCACGTCAGATTAATAAATGTTAAAAAATTAGTTTTTTGGAAATTTATAATACTTAATTAGAGGAGAGTACAATACCCTCGGCATCGCAAAATGGACTGAAAAAATAATATTTTCCCTTTATTTTTATCCAAGATAAATTGAAACAGATCTTGATTGGAGGATGCTTCATTTTAAAATCTATACACTACATAATATGAGATTAAGAAATATCTTTACCTATACAATTATCTTCTGTGCTATGTAGAGAATTATCATCCCTTACAATCGATTCATTCAAGTCAAAATTCAATGACTCTGGATCCAATAAATTATGTGCACTATTAATTGCTTCTGAAGCATATGAATTTTGAGAGTTGTAGTGAGGTTTTATAAGTTCATATGAATTATATACATAATTTTCAGGAACTAATTCTGAATAAATACTTCGCCACTGAGAAAATTCTTGTTCAAACTTTTTATAATAATCTTTCAAGTTTGCTTCACTGTATTTTTGAATTACTTGTAGTTTGGCAACACAGTATAGAATTTTATGAAATGAAGTTAAAAATTTTCTTTTCACTTTACGTTTTTTAAATACTTCCAGGGTATTTGTCATTGTGTTGGCAAAAAATTGCAGAGTATTGATATAATTATTCAAAAATTGGGCAGCATCTTCATACTGTTTTTCTGTAAGTTCTGTCATTTTTGGTACGTGATAACGAGCACAAAACTATTTATACTTATCTTTACTTCCTTTATTCTTTTAACCACGAAGTATAGATATTATTTAACTATTTAACAGATAACATCATTTATCATAACCTCAAAAACAATGTTGTTTGACATTCGAAACTTGTTTGTCAAATATATTGGCTTTATTCCACGTACATGAAGTACTGTCCTGTGAATTGTGATTATGGTTTGTTCATATAACTTTAACCATAGATATCTCACTGACCTCTTATGAGAGATCAGTGGTATAACTACTGGGTACGATTTGTTTATTTAATGATTTTTTGTTAGTGAGTAATAACAGTTAATATATATGTGCGTATAACTTTTCTTATAAAATGCAATGTAAATAAATTATTGTAATTTGTATCCAACATCTTAATGAGTCTACAATTTATTTAGGATGGTATTACCAGAGATTAGTAGAGAGATCGCTCATGCCTATACTAAAATATGAGGCAAGTTTTGGGCGCTGAAAAAGGTGGCTGGTTGCCACTGTGTGAGAAGGAATCTCTTATGCGAAAGGTCTGTGTATTTTGTGGCAAAATATAGGGATCGAGCGTTAGAGTAACAGAGACACCTTATGCGTTATTTCCTCCTATATGTTGCCAGCGGTTCTCCCAAATATTATGAGTATTCGCGCATAAGAGTGTCTTTATTACTGAACGGCAACATATAGGGAATATTATGTGAGTGACAAGAATGCTCTTATGCATTTTTTGCTTTACGTTGTCAGCTGTAACGCACCTGGTCTCCTCATATAACAGTGTCCTTGTTGGTCAATGGCGATATATAGGGAATATTATGTGAGAGTGACAAGAATGCTCTTATGCGTTTCTTGCTATATGGTGCTAGCCATTTAGTGTTCTTGTTACTCTTATGCACTCAGATAACATCCTTGTTGCTGCTACGCGGGACTAATAATTTTTTTTCATATTTGTTTACCTTATAAATTAATTAAAATTATTTTTTACATTAAAAATATATACTGATTGTTTTTTAAAATACATCCAATCTGCAAACAATGTATAGTGTATCTATCGCTGGCTATATGTAGTGTACTATGATATGGTTTACTTTGTTCTGCATTAAAATCGGAGGCGGATTTTATACGTTCTCACCACAGACATATGTCATAAGATCAGTCTTTGGTGGGGACGTGTGCCTGTAGATTAGTAGAGTATCATGGTATCCTGTTAACTGTGCATAGACAGTGATAGAGCTGAATTTTGGTAGAGACTTTGGTAGAGGAAGAAGAAGAAGAAATCGAAGAAGATATGACTTTTGAAGTCGAATTTGAAGAGTATGAATCAGATTAAAATATTAACAGAAATCAGAACTACAGTTTAAATCAATCACCTATATCAGCGTTTCCCAAAGTATGTGTTGCGAAAAATTTTGCCGGGTCGCGAAAAAAAAAATTGAAAAATTATAAAAGAAATTTTTTTTTACATTTTTTTTACATCATTTAGACACTAGAAAAAGTGGCAAAGTCGGTATTTGTACTCTTTCATATAGCCTTATCGCCCGCGCCTGCTGCTGACGTTGCTAGGTCTTCCCCTTCCCGCGCACGCACATTACCTGATGTCCACATGTTTGCGCATGTTTGCTACGAATTCGTTATTCAAAATATTGCCTTCTCCGATACGTGTACCGCAAACACAGGAGTATCCAAGCGTAATCGAAAAAGCGATACAATTTTTAATGCCTTTTGTGGACCACTTATACGTGTGAAGCTGCGTTCTCAGCCTTGGTGTGCTGTAAAAAATAAGTATCGAAACAGATTGGATATCGAACCTAATTTGAGAATAAAATTAACATCATTCCTCCTAATTGAAATTGTTATGTGATGACAAACAACATCATTCTTCGCAATAAGGACAAAATATGTGGAAACAAAGTTTACTTCATTTACTAAAGTTTTAAATGAATATAATTGTTAATTTTTAACCCAATTTTTAATTTTTAAAAATTTTTAAATATATCTGTACAATTATTGTTATTTTTGGAGGCGGTGTCCAAAAGTTATGTGAATTTATCTATGTTGACACCGCCTCCAAAAATAACAATAATTGTACAGATATATTTAAAAATTTTTGCTTTGGTGAACTAAAATTGGCACAAGAATATGCAATTATTTTTTTACTTTTTAGTGCTTCTTTTGTTAAGTCGGGTTTCCATTTTGTCAAAATAAGTTTTATTTAGTTATATTTTTATATATAACTATTTTGCAATTTTTGTGTATGAAATAAACAAACAAATAACTTGATTTTCATTAAAAAATAAAATTTCTTTAGTAAATAAATGGTTTTTTTTTTTCATAAGGTGGGTTGCGAAAAATTTTAAAACCTCGTACCGGGCAGCGGTCAAAAATGTTTGGGAAACGCTGACCTATATCAATATCAAAATCAATAATCATCATGCAGTAAATACAGTATTTTCCCATAAAACTCCGTCATAACAAATCGCGGAGTAGGCCTACCAGGGAAACGTTAGAAAAAAGGGAACGTTAAAAAAAAAAACGCGCTAAAAAGTACACTACCTCACAGGTGGTGTGGAAATGTGTGCATATTATGTAGAATGTAACTCCTTCAACTTTTAGAATGGCGATATCTTAGGAATGGTGGTTCTTAGAAAAAAAAGTCTAAGGACCATATTTGTTAATAATTTTTGTCTGAGCTATATTTTTGATAAAACTTACCGTTTTCGATAAAAATTCAAAAAACGAAAATTTTGACCTTTGACCTTGAATAACTTTTTTAGCACACATGGGAGGTAACGCGACATTTGTACAAACGATAAAATTACAACGACAAAATTACAAACGAAATAATTTTAATTTATAAAATTATTGACGAAATAATTTCAATTTATCAAATTAATAATGAAATAATTTCAATTTAAAAAATTTTTATTGACAAAATTACAAATTTATTCAAATTTGAAGTTTTTCTGGTAATATTGATATTTTTCGAATCGATATATATATATATATATATATATATATATATATATATATATATATATATACGCAAACGATATATATATACGTAAACCCGACCTAACAACTCTATTAACTTTGGATTATGGAGGTTAGAGTATAGATTGATTAACTGATAATGACCTTTTTGACTACGAATTAACTGTAATGACATTTTTAATATATAGAAAATTATAATTTTAATCACATTGACAAAATATAACCTCATTACACTTTTATCCGATAGATGATAATATATATTGATATTATCATATGTATATATATATATATAAATATATATATATATATATATATATATATATATATAAATATATATATATATATATATATATATATATATATATATATATATATATATATATATATATATATATATATATATATATATATATATATATATATATATATATATATATATATATCAATATATATTATCATCTATCGGATAAAAGTGTAATTTTTAATTGATTGATGCAAAACATAGAAAAATATTGAATTGTCACATGTGACATTTATGAGGTTATATTTTGTCAATGTGATTAAAATTATAATTTTCTATATATTAAAAATGTCATTACAGTTAATTCGTAGTCAAAAAGGTCATTATCAGTTAATCAATCTATACTCTAACCTCCATAATCCAAAGTTAATAGAGCTGTTTGGTCGGGTTTGCGTGTTTTTGGGCCCCGCACTTAAAGGCGTTCTATATATTTGAAATATATAGTATGAAAAATAATTGAAATTAAATAAGGTAACTATTACAACCGAGTGCTACAATTTTTCACTTCATCGGTCATACCCCGAGTTGGTCGGGTTTGCAATGATAATATTTTTATCATTGTTTTTAAATGAATAATTGGAAAATATTTTGATCAGCATTTGTTATTTTTGCTTTTTTTTTTTGTTCTTTGTAATGTTTTCGTCGTTTTTTTTTTTTGGTTTGTAATTTTTTCGTTTTTTTTATTTGTCATTTGTAATTTTGTCTTTGTTTTTTTGTCGTTGTAATTTTGTCGTTTGTATAAACATCAGGTAGCTCACATGGGTTCTATGGGGACTTTTGGCACTTTATTTCTACTGTTGTATTCAAGGTCTTTACTAAAATTCAGCTCTGCCGGAATTTTCGTTATTTGAAATGTCTATTTTTACCGGACTATAAAAAAAGTTGCTACTAGCATTCAATTGCTAGAATTTCAAATCAAAACAAAATATCAAAACAAAAAACAAAATATGTTCATTTACTAAAAAAAAACTCTTTAAAATTTTAAAATATAATTTTTATTTATAATCCAAGAATATTTTTAATGTAAAAAACAATAATCTATTGTTCATAAAAACAAGTAATGTAACAACTAACTGAGTTAATTGTTTGAATACCCAGTATATACTGAGTTGTATATCAATGTTTGAATTGTTAATATTTCTGCCTATTCAATGTTTATAAATTATTGTAGCTAACGAGAAGAAGTTAACGCGGAGCGTAAGCAAGTTAACGCTGAGCGTAAGCAAGTTAACACGAAGCGCTAGTAAATCAACGCATAGCGTTGGTAAACGCAAGGCATTAACCAACGCGAACCGTAAGCTGAAGCGAACCACAAGTCAGCCAACGCGAAGGGTTGGTTAATGAGAACCGTTAGTTTTTCCAAGCGGAACGTTGGTGATTCGCGAAGCGTGATTTCACGCCAATCGTTAATTAACGAAAAGCGTTAACCAACACTAACCGTAAGCTCAAGCGAGCCGTAAGTCAGCCAACGCGAAGCGTTGGTCAATGAGAAGCGTTAGTCAATAGAAAGCGTTAGGTCAACGCGAAGCGTTGGTAAACGCAAAGCGTTTACCAACGCGAAACGAAAGCTAAAGTGAGAAGTGTTAGTTATTCAAAGTGAAGCGTCGATAATTCGCGAAGCGTGATTTCACGCGAATCATTAAATAACGCAAAGCGAACCGTAAGTTAGTCAACGCGAAGCGTTAGTTAATAGGAAGTGTTAGGTCAACGCGCAGCGTTAGGTAAACGCAAAGCGTTTACCAACGCGAAACGTAAGCTACAGTGAACCGTAAGTCAGCCAACGTGAAGCGTTGGCCAATGAGAAGCGTTAGTTATCCAAAGCGAAGCATCAGTGATTCGCGAAGCGTGATTTCGCGTTGGGTAACGCAAATCGTTAACCAACGAAAAGCATGAAACAAATCGAATCGTAAGTTAACGCGAACCGTATGTCAAATTTGCTAACGCAAAGCGTTAGTAAATCTACGCATAGCGTTGGTAAACGCAAAGCGTTAACCAACGCGACACGCAAGTTAAAGCGAATCGTAAGTCACCCAACGCGAAGCGTTGGTCAATGAGAAGCGTTGGTCAATAGGAAGCGTTAGGTCAACTCGAAGCGACAATCAACACGAAGCACTAGTTTACGCGAAGAGAAAGTTAACGCGGAGCGTAAGCAACTCAACGCTAAGCGTTGTTAAACTAAAAGCGTAGCGTAAGCTTAAGCGAACCGTAAGTCAGTAAACGCGAAACGTTGGTCAATGCGAAACGTTAGTGCATGGGAAGCGTTAGGCGACGTTAGTCACGCGAAGTGGTTATTACTCAACTTGAAGCGATGGTTTGGCAGCGTAAGTTATTCAACGCGATAGTTTTTTAACGCTTAGCGTTAAAATAAGGCGACGTGAAGCGTTAGTCCATTAACGCGAAACAATAGCCGATGCTGCGTTAGAAAGCGAAGCGATATATATCGATATATATATATATATATACATATATATATTTATATATATGTATATTTATATATATGTATATATTATATATATATATATATATATATATATATATATATATATATATATATATATATATATATATATATATATATATACATGTATATAAGTACATGTATAAAAATTTTATAGATGATTTTTGATAGGATAAATGGACCTTTTTTGCAAAATTTTGACATCTGTACGAGACCAACTATTTTTTTGAAAAAGAAAATCACTTAAACCTTACCTTATATACACCTGGTTAACAAAACTGAAGTAAACATAAAAAAACAACAATACTATTTTATGTATGTTATGTTTGTACATGTGCCCGTCTTCGATCGACTCATTTTCAAATTTAAGCACAAATTTTGAAAAAACGGTTGACTTTATGAAAAAAGTTTTCAAACAAAAGTTGTTTATTTTAAAGAGAAAAATATTTTTTGTTTACAATTTTTTTTTCTACCTCCTACGGTTTCAAAGATATAATTTTTCCCCCCTGGCGGGAGGAAACACGTTTCGATTTTGCCCGTTAACGAACTTGACCTTACTGTTTTGCTCTAGAACACACACACAAATTTTCAGCTCGTTATCTCTTGAGTTTTCGTGTTCACAGACAGACGTATATATTTTTCAACTTTGAGGACAAATTTAAAATTGCACGAAACAGTGACACAGGCACCAAATTAGCAACAAGCAACATATCTCTGAATCCATATCCCAGAGATAGTTACGATTAGCTAATTCATACTGATGATGACTACATTGTAGTCGAAATACGTATTTATAAAATACAAACAAATGTTCTAGGAATAGGGGCAAAATTTGAAATATAATTACTAAAACTAATGACTACTAATGACTGATGAAAAGTTTTTAGATGTGTAATAGGGCACAAAGTTTTTTATCAAATATCATATACAAACTTTTTTAAATTAAATATTTTATAAAATATCTTTTACAGTGTAATACCAGTCATGTATTTTAACATACTGTAAAACCACTTACCTCTACCAAAGAATACAATATACATAGATGCGTATAAGTACGATTTTTGTGTAACCTAAATTTTTTAGCACGTATGCTGACCACTAGACTATTTAGTGCCATTACCAGCACAACCAACTGTATTCTTTGGCAGAACTTAGTACCAGTTGGCCTGATCACATCGAAGCGGGGATGTACTTCAAATTTATATTAAAAGGGAATCCACCAATATTTATGAAATTTTTATGAATTTTTAGAATTAATTAGTCAAATGTTTTTAATTTTTTTTTTACAAGCTGTATAAAATATTAATATTTGTATTTGTAGTTTCAGTTGCTATTTTAAAAGAATACGCTTTAAATATAAGTTTTTTAAATATAACAAATATTAATATTTTATACAGCTTGTAAAAAAAATTAAAAAATTTTGACCAATTAATTCTAAAAATTCATAAAAATTTCATCAAGATTGGTGGATTCCTTTTTAATATAAATTTGAAGTACATCCCCGCTTCGATGTGATCCGGGCAACTGGTACTAAGTACCGGTACTAAATACCTAATGGCACTAAATACCGAAATCGAACAGCTATTGTCATCTAGTGGTCAGTATACGTGCTAAAAATTTTAGGTGACACAAAAATCGTACTTATACCCTTCTATGTATATTGTATTCTTTGCCTCTACATAACTGGACAGATTATACTTGGGGGTTTAACCGTAAAATAACGGCTCCAACTTAATACAGTGACTTAATGGAGACAGTGTGGTCAATGTGAAGCGGCGGCCATTTTGTTTCACCGAGACCCTTGATTTGTATAGGTTTGCATTGCTATTTCTGTTTAAATCGCAGTTTATTGCAACAAACTATTAACTAGGATGTTTTGGAAGATCAAATCGGCGTGGAACAAGTTTAATGAATCCTTGAGTTATTTCTATCACACGGGAGAAAAAAAAAATTAAATAAAAAAAAGAAGACATTATTGAATGTTTTATAATTTTTCTAGTCCATCAGCCAAATCGATCCACACCCACAGATAAATTATATAATTAATAAAATAACAAATAAATAAAAAGCATTAATTTTAACTTTTACTAGAAACTTATAGAGAAATAAACTTTTTTATATTAATAAAAAAGTTTATATAAATAAATTTGGATTACCTAGATAATCTTAAGGATAGAATATTATGGAATTAATGAAAACTGTAAAGGGAGTCAAAGCAATTTTCTGTATGTAAATAAGTGCCAAGTGCTAACTTATTTCTTAAATTTGGCATTGAAAAATTTGGATTGAATGGAAAACAAAAAAGAAACCCTGCACACAGCTATCACTTTTGAGTAATCCAGACCCTGAAGGTAATAATAATTAAGGACACAATTTATGAGAAACGTATCTCATAATTAATATTATTTTTTCCGCTCAACGTTTCGGCGGGTCTGCTTGAAAAGGAGTAGCAGGAGTTCCAGAAAAGTTGCAAGGAAAAACGAATAATAATTACAAGATGTATTTCTCATAAAATTATTACCTTCAAGGCCTGGATTGCTCGAAATTAAAATATCTCAATGAACCTGACAACAATTTAATAATAGCAACACTTATAAATGATGGCAGAATCATTTAAGATAATATCCCAATTTTATAAATTAAAGGATTTTGGAAAAATTAATAGTTTAATAAATTGTGATTTTTCAGAATCAACAATTTTGGACTTACCAAACTAACTCTGCAGGCATGGATGTATAGATAAAATTCAAAAGAAGTAATAGAATATTTGAATCTATAAGATTTTTTATGTTTGTCTTATACCATCACTTAGATCATACAAACATGTATATTGCACCTGAAGTTGGAGGGGAAAAAATCAGCTAATATATTTAAACAAAAATTACTTCCCAGGCCACTAAGCTAAAATGATTAGAGGCATTGTAGTTGTTTCTGTGTGGCAAGTAAGTTTTGCCCTCTGATTTGAAAATTTCGACTCACATGTAAATACTTATTTTGTGTCGATTAATGTTGATTGCTCCTCTGCCAAGTTCCATTTTTATTAATAAACTATTAATAACTAAAAAAAAAACTATTAATAAACAAAGTCTATTTCAATATCAACAAAATTAATCTATTAAACTAAATTATTAATAACAAAATAGGACAATAAAAATATTTTAATAAGGCACGAGAGTATGGAATGTGCGTGAAGTTAGCACCGCCAATTTGCAAAACCAAAAAAATAATCATTGTGCTAGTTTGTGCTAGGACTGTGCTACGTTGTGCTGCAAGCCGATCTTAGAAATTTTGAAAAATGAAGCGAAAAATCGAAAAAAACTTTTTCAGACCCAACACCGCCATTTTGTCGGAATGAAAAAAAAATGGTTGTGCTAGATTGTGCTAAGGTTGTGCTAGTTTGTGCTGCAAACCGCGATTATGTTATTCGTGACTATGGGTTGATCTATATAATATAGAATCTGAAATCCCTTCGTTTCAGTATCAAATTTTGATAGATTTTTAATGGTCATATTTGGGACTTATTAAACCAAAAAATTTATATCATTAATTTTATTTTAAAAATTTATAATATTCGAGAATTTCCTCCAAAGGAAATGCACCTATTGTTTTTGCACCAATGTTGGAATTTCGTAAAAATTACTTCAAATGTCCATCGATCCTACCTATTAGATGTTAAAAATCACCATCGCTAAAATTTGTATATATATATACAATATATATATATATATATATATATATATATATATATATATATATATATATATATATATATATATATACACATATATACATACTTTTTTTAAATGCCTGTGGACTCTCTAGCGGTCACAGTTTTATTCCGATTGGAATGAAATTTGGTATTTGAGTCGCTTTTGGTATTCTAAAGGTCAAGTTCGTATTCGTATTCTAATGGGTAAAATCGGACGAAGGGAAAGGGGGTTTAGAGGGAGGGGAAACCACAAAATTTGACTATCTCCCTTAATATTTTAAAAATCGAATATTCAAATTCGAATTTATCAGGAGTTAATATAATATCTGATATGACTTTAGTATTTGCAAAAATTAAATTTGTTAATAGCCAAAATAGAACGATGTATAACGATTATAGTTTATAGTTACTATGGAAACGACAATCAAAATTTTTTACAATAAAATATATTTCATGTATTTGTGTCAAACAAACACAAAATATTAAATATCTCTCTTAATATTAGAATAATCGAAAAATGTATAAGGAGTCAAGTTGTAGAAAATCAAATTTGCTACAATTCATTACTTGATCATTTTTCTCAAACTCTAATGTGAACAGAGATATTTAGAATTTTAACTTTCAATCTTTAATTGTAAATATTTCTGTAAATATTAGTGTAACAGAAACAAAATTACAGTAAAACTAAGTAACTACTACTTAACTCCTGATAAATTTTTCGATTTTTCAAATATTAAGGGAGATATGTCAAATTTTGTGTTTCCCCTCCCTCTAAACCCGCTTTCCCCTCGTCCGATTTTACCCATTAATGAACTTGACCTGTAGAATACCAAAAGCGCCTACCAAATTTTATTCTAATCGGAATAAAGCTGTGACCGCTAGAGAGTCCACAGGCATTTTAAAAAGTACATATACAGGGTGAGTTAAAAGTCATGGAGTTTATTGAAAGGGTGCACAGGGGATTAAATTCTAAGATGAAAAGTCCTTGGATATTTTTGCGCCTGACCCACCGTTAATTAGATATTAATTAAATAAAGTAACCAATTAGAGCAGCGCGTTAACGGAATAAGAAATGGTGGGGAATGAACGCAGCGGCAGAGATACGTGAGGGGAGCGAGCTCTCCCCATCACTAACGTAGAGCGAGTCAATGCGAGCGTATGCATTTCAAATCCGGTACAGTTTTTATAGTATAATTTTAAAAAATTTTGGAAAAAAAATTTATCTCTTTTTTTCCAAAAAATTTAATTAACTGAATTATTCAGTGTTTATTAGATGTCTTACGATGAAATTTACGGCGAAATTTGACGTTGTTTTTTTAAAGGTAAGAGCTGATTAGATTTTGAAATCGATCGGTACAGTAGTGTGAAAATTATTTTAAAGAATATTTATGAGATTGTCATAAAGATAGTCAGGATAGTTTTTTAGAACCATAAAAATTCAAGATGTTATATAAACTCAGTTTTCGATTATCGGACTGAAATCAAAAACTTCCCAATATTTGAAAACCTTCAATTTACTTATCGAAAAAAAGAAGATAAGTCTAAATTGCAATTGATTTGATCAGTGAAAAAACATTAATAAATTCTTAAGTATAATTTTTTTAAATATTTTAGTGAGCAAAATTATTGGTGATTCGTTGCTTAAACTTTTTAACGAAAATATAGTTAATAAATCATTAACTATAGTTAATAAAATATAGTTAATAAATCATTAACTATAGTTAATAAAATATAGTTAATAAATCATTATAGTTAATAAATCATTCAATTTTCATTGAATTAAGAGCTCGCTCCCCTCACGTATCTCTGCTGCCGCTGCGTTTCACTGTCACGTGACAGTGAACTGTCACCAAGTTAACAACGAGTAACATATCCTGAGACAATATAAGAGTAATTGTAATAAGAGTAAAGTTAACAGGAATAAATGTGAATGAAGAAATTTTAACAAGAGTAACTTCAATATAATTTAAAATTTATTATATTTTAAAATTTAGTATATTTTAATTTCGTTAATTTTCTATTTACTTTTATTTTTGTCTATTGATCTCGACTTTCTATCTATTTCTAATTGTCAAAGAATAAATTTCTTAATACTTAGCTAATTTATTCTGATGATGACTACTTTGTAGTCGAAATACGTATTTATAATACAAAAAAAACTGATCTAGGTAAAGGGGGCGAATTTGAAATTTTATTTTGTCTAGTAGGTAGAATCGATGGACATTTGAAGAAATTTTTACGAAATTCCAATATTGGTAATGCAAAAACAATAGCTGCATTTCCTTTGGGGGAAATTGGCTAATAAGCAAAATTTCTTTTGTTTGAAATTTTTTCTCATAAACTCAATAGTATTCTCATAATTTGTGCTCAAAGTTGAAAATGAGACATACCATTGATAGGAAAACATGTATACATGTAGATAACATCCATACATACGTTTTTTTTATACCCTGTATATGTAAATATACAACGTATATTAAGTTTAGTCCCGACTTTGTAACGCTTGAAAATATTTCCGCATGTCTGTCTCTCTGTGAACACGATAACTCAAGAACGAAAAGAGATTACGAGCTGAAAACTTCGTAAAGCTCTTACCGACATCAAAATTTTACAAAAACTTGATCAGGTCTATAGACCTATAGATCTATTTCTTGAAGAGGAAATAGATCGATATATATATAAAAATGTCAATATATATATATATATATATATATATATATATTATCGTGCTCACAGAGAGACAGACATGCGGAAATATTTTCAAGCGTTACAAAGTCGGGACTAAACTTAATATACGTTGTATATTTACATATACAGGGTATAAAAAAAAAGTATGTATGGATGTTATCTACATGTATACATGTTTGCCTATCAATGGTATGTCTCATTTTCAACTTTGAGCACAAATTATGAGAATACTATTGAGTCTATGAGATATCGGCAACTTTCAACATGCAGTCTTTAATAAAGTCACCATCAGTGAAAGGTTTTGATCTCTTCGCGATTTCTAATGCAATAATAAAACTTGATTTCAGGGCATCTTCGCTCTCAGTATTAGCTTTAGTAAACATCGATTGTTGACCTTGAAGTTTAGATTTTAAAGATAACAATGTGTCCATTCTTATTTTTTCAGTGTAACAATCGAATTTTGATTTATGATTCGTATCATAGTGTCTCTTCAAGTTAAACTCCTTACAAACAGCAACTGTTTGATTGCAAATCAAACACAGTGGTTTACCTTTCCATTCTATGAAAAAATATGCAATTTCCCATTTAGACTGAAAAACTCTGCACTCACTATCAACTTTACGTTTTTGTGACATTATGGCAAAATCGTAACAATTATGGAACTCGACACAACAATTATGGATATCGCATGCGCACGACACAAACAAATGCACATTACCTTCACCATCACTGGACTTCACAATCACTATGTCGCAGTACAACTAAATTAACTAAAATCTTTCTCCGACCGTATCGCTTCGATTACTCGACTCAACAATAAGGAAGGCTCTAGGCTAGACTCGAAGCGCGTGGAAGATTCTAGCCTTCGTGGTATTTCCGCTTGTTGCTAAGAGATGGCGTTACTGTCTACCTCTCTCGCTTGACTAGACACGCGCTACCCTTGAAATTACTTATAAATGTTGTAGTGTGCGCATTTTAAAACTTCCGTAGAGGAATCGAGTGAAGTCATGAATCTTCTGTCTGTCACACATTGCGATCGCGGGCCGTATTGTTACGGCCCGTGGGCCGTATCTTTGACATCCCTGTTCTAGGCCAAAATAGCTGACCAAAAATGCAAATATGTCACTTTTCACTTACTTGTCAAAGGAAAATAATTTTAATTAGGGAATGTAATTAATATTAGTCTCAAAATATTTTATGTGTGGAATTTTATTTTAATATCTCTGCAATACAGATGGAAATATATTTTCGAAATATGTCTAAATAGTTGATAATATTGTACAACAACAATTATAATTATATTAATAATGAATTTTACATAATTTTAATAGTATTCATTATTTGGCATTACGCCACAGAATTTGAATAATTTCTTTATTTAGAGAGAAAAATTTATTTTTATTTTAAATTTTAGTTATTACTATTTTTTTAAACCATGGAATAAAAATATTTCAATTTTATACTATAAAAAATTTTTATCAAAATGGTTAGTCATAATTTTCGTTCGAATAATTCTACTATGATAGTAAAATTATTTGATTAATTCCAGGTCATTTAAATATTAATTTGATAGTGTAGGTGTGTAATTAATAAATATGTATATATATATATATATATATATATATATATATATATATATATATATATATTATCGTGCTCACAGAGAGACAGACATGCGGAAATATTTTCAAGCGTTACAAAGTCGGGACTAAACTTAATATACGTTGTATATTTACAATTCTTGCCCAAACTTATTACGTATAATTTAGTATATGTAAATATACAAGGTATATTAAGTTTGTTCACGACTGTAACGCTTAAAACTATTGATCATAGGCATGAATGTTTGATATATGTGTTCATAAAATTTGGCCATTCCCGCATGTCCGTCTGTCTGTGGACACGATAACCCAAGAACGAAAAGACATAACGAACTGAAATGTGTTCTAGAGCAAAAAAGTAAGGTCAAGTTCGTTAATGAGAAAAATCGGACTATTTTTGGACAAAACTGCTTATCTTTAAAAAAATTGGAACGTGTTTCCCTTCGCCCGGGCGGGGGGGGGGTGGGGTGTAATATACATCTTTGAACCCGTAAGAGATAGAAAAAAAATTTGTTAACAAAAAATCTTCTTTTTAAAATAAACAAGTTTTGTTTGAAAAAGATTTTCATAAACTCAATAGTTTTATCATAATTTGTGATTATATGTTCCTCGGAAAGAATTGTTAACATTTGGAATACGCAGAATTGTATTCAACTCCACAGAAACTCTACTCCACTATAAAATAACTATAAAGTTATTTTATTAAAATTTTGTTTTAATTTTGAAATGTTAATTTTGATTATTGTTTCCATAGTAACTATAAACTATAATCGTTATATATCGTTCTATTTTGGCTATTAATAAATTTAATTTTTGCAAATACTAAAGTCATATCAGATATTATATTTCATTTTGATCACACTAAAATTATGACTAAATTGTTTATAACTTTTGCAATTTTTCAATTGCAATTCAAAAATTGAGATCAAAAATTGCAATTTTTGACATTCAAAAATTGAATTTCAAAAGTTACAAACAATTTAGTCATAATTTTAGTGTGATCAAAACGAAATATAATATCTGATATGACTTTAGTATTTGCAAAAATTAAATTTATTAATAGCCAAAATAAAACGATATATAACGATTATAGTTCATCTTTTTCAAATAAACAAATTGCAAAAGTTATAAACAATTTAGTCATAATTTTAGTGTGATCAAAATGAAATATAATATCTGATATGACTTTAGTATTTGCAAAAATTAAATTTCATCTTTTTCAAAAACTTTCTAGATGCAATTACGAATCGAATGACACCTTGGTCATAATTTTCTGAGAAAGCGAAGTGGAATTCGAAAAAAAGGCACATGTTTACAACTCTACTACGCTTAGATAATAGATTGAGATGTATTAGACTATTAGAGATTAGAGATGAGTGTTTACAACTCTACTACGCTTAGATAATAGATTGAGATGTATTAGACTATTAGAGATTAGAGACGAGTGCTACGTTAGTTTTGTCTATACTCATGTGTATATCTAATTAGAATTATTAATCATTGATATTTGTTAAAAAATTGAATGGATTAAAAACAAATCAATTAGAAAATTTTGAAGAAACTAATGTCGAATATTTATCGTCAGAAGTTTTGTCTCATTACGATTGGCGCATCATTGATATTCTAACATTTGAGCTAGTCGCCAATGGATGGTACACTTGGCCTCAAAAGTTGATGTAATTTTTTTAAATTTTATAGTTGATTTGTGCTTATTCATTCAGTATTCGAAAAAATTTTCTAATCAAAGTTGTTACTATATTTCTAATAAACAACTTTTATCCGAAGCATTTTTTCGAAAACCTAATCAATAAGGCACAAATCAATTATAAAATTTAAAAATAGCATCAACTTTTGTGGTCTATGGCAAATGAGTTAGATGTTTTGTGTGCTTCAAAAAAAGAAAATAAGTGTAAGCGCCCGTAAGAAAATAAGTTTAAGAGCGGTTGCAAGACAGTTTTCTATTTGCTATTTCACAATATGTACTTAATAATTCAGAAGTTTCTTAAATTATTTCAATTACTTATTATTTGTTTACCTTGAAAATAAATAGTGTTCCTTTCGTCTACAGTACATGTTACTTCCATCTTGTCCCCTTTGCAAAAACATACCATCCGAAAAATGTTTGAAAAAATCAAACAACTCCTAAAGACCCTGAGATATTTAATTCAAATGTATCTCATATTCAAAGAAAAAGAAATGTACTTTTCACCGACGCACTCCGTTAGGTTCTAGGCCAGAGGTGTCAAACTTAATTTTGCAGAGGGCCATATATTAAATTGAGAATGTGTAGGCGGTTCCTTACGTATTTTTCGATTGTTCTAATATTAAGAGAGATATTTTATATTTTGTGTTTTCATCTCTCTTTATGCCCCCCATTCCCTTTGACGTATGCCATTTATTAATAAAATTGGCCTTGCAAATACTAAAATCATATACATTTCATTTTGATCAGACTAAAATTGTGACCGCTAGAAAGTGATTTATGTATTCTAAGGAAATTCGCTAAGTTGAAGCAGCTCCTGCGTAACGAATTTTTAATAAAATTGGCCTTGCAAATAGTAAAATCATATACGACATTTCATTTTGATCAGAATAAAATTGTGACCGCTAGAAAGAGATTTATATATTTTAAGGAAATTCGCTAAGTTGAAGCAGCTCCTGCGTAACGAATTTTTTAATTATAGGTTGCATGACATGGTCCATTTTTAAATGTTTGGATGCCAATGATTCCTGATGAATTATACAGTGAAATCCCACAAAATTCCCTGATGTTTTCTGTTTTAACTTAGTTACAACGCCCGAATGTTTGCCAGCCATGGCAGGAGCGCCATCCGTAGTTGTGCTGCTAAGTATATTCCAGTCGAGTTCATATTCTGCTATCAAATACTCAACTGCAGAATAAATATCATTTGCTCTTGTAGTACCGGTCAATGGGACGCACTTTAATAGTTCTTCAGTTATTTCAAAGTTACTGTTAATACCTCGTATAAAAACAGCAAGTTGAGCTGTATCCTCAGTATCAGTGCTCTCGTTAACAGCTAGTGAGAAGTTTGTAAATTCCTTAATTTTCTCCTTCAGTTGAAGAACCAAATTTTGAGATAAATCATTTATTCTTGAAGCAACAGTGTTTCTTGCAGCGAAATATTTTTAATTATAGACTTTTGAAATGGAAATGAAACATCGGCAACTTTCAACATGCAGTCTTTAATAAACTCACCATCAGTGAAAGGTTTTGATCTCTTCGCGATTTCTAATGCAATAATAAAACTTGATTTCAGGGCATCTTCGCTCTCAGTATTAGCTTTAGTAAACATCGATTGTTGACCTTGAAGTTTAGATTTTAAAGATGACAATGTGTCCATTCTTATTTTTTCAGTGTAACAATCGAATTTTGATTTATGATTCGTATCATAGTGTCTCTTCAAGTTAAACTCCTTACAAACAGCAACTGTTTGATTGCAAATCAAACACAGTGGTTTACCTTTCCATTCTATGAAAAAATATGCAATTTCCCATTTAGACTGAAAAACTCTGCACTCACTATCAACTTTACGTTTTTGTGACATTATGGCAAAATCGTAACAATTATGGAACTCGACACAACAATTATGGATATCGCATGCGCACGACACAAACAAATGCACATTACCTTCACCATCACTGGACTTCACAATCACTATGTCGCAGTACAACTAAATTAACTAAAATCTTTCTCCGACCGTATCGCTTCGATTACTCGACTCAACAATAAGGAAGGCTCTAGGCTAGACTCGAAGCGCGTGGAAGATTCTAGCCTTCGTGGTATTTCCGCTTGTTGCTAAGAGATGTCGTTACTGTCTACCTCTCTCGCTTGACTAGACACGCGCTACCCTTGAAATTACTTATAAATGTTGTAGTGTGCGCATTTTAAAACTTCCGTAGAGGAATCGAGTGAAGTCATGAATCTTCTGTCTGTCACACATTGCGATCGCGGGCCGTATTGTTACGGCCCGTGGGCCGTATCTTTGACATCCCTGTTCTAGGCCAAAATAGCTGACCAAAAATGCAAATATGTCACTTTTCACTTACTTGTCAAAGGAAAATAATTTTAATTAGGGAATGTAATTAATATTAGTCTCAAAATATTTTATGTGTGGAATTTTATTTTAATATCTCTGCAATACAGATGGAAATATATTTTCGAAATATGTCTAAATAGTTGATAATATTGTACAACAACAATTATAATTATATTAATAATGAATTTTACATAATTTTAATAGTATTCATTATTTGGCATTACGCCACAGAATTTGAATAATTTCTTTATTTAGAGAGAAAAATTTATTTTTATTTTAAATTTTAGTTATTACTATTTTTTTAAACCATGGAATAAAAATATTTCAATTTTATACTATAAAAAATTTTTATCAAAATGGTTAGTCATAATTTTCGTTCGAATAATTCTACTATGATAGTAAAATTATTTGATTAATTCCAGGTCATTTAAATATTAATTTGATAGTGTAGGTGTGTAATTAATAAATATGTTACGTTTAATATTTTAGATAGTTTGATAGTAATGAAAATGGAAATACAACGAGACTCTTGTGTAACATACATAATTTTAAATTCAAAATTGAATATAATATTGAAATAAATATGTTTCAATCTCACTTACATTAATTATGTGTTAGTAAAGTAGGAACACATTTTATTATTATTTTCCAGTAAAATTGTGAAGTCAAAAAGTAAGTTTGATTCATATAGATCCCATAATAGTCAAACAACATTATAGTCTTTATATATATTTGATATATATAAGACATATAGTTACTAATTTTATGTATTGTACCATATTTCATTTCAAAGCTTTTCAAATTCGACGTTAGAGACACTCTCGAGTCACTTTCGCTCAATATGGCTTAAGTAAAATCTGTTGGCATTCACACTATTATGCCATATTCCAATCGCTATCGATCTTATTGTGGTCAAGGAAGATCCATGCCACAGGATACTTACTGTTGTTTAAAATATAACTGATCGAAGAAAAATCAATATTAAGAAAGATCATTCTCACAATGTGCTCTATCACACTCAAGACCGAAACTTGAACAGTACACACAGTGTGGAAAGCTTTATAGTCGTGACAAGTTGGATCGAATAGACTATATATATAATGTGTTTTAGTTAGGATATATTAATAAACAATAATTTTTACTTGTAGGTACTTGAGATGAATACTTATAACATAAGCAATTGTGCCACATAACTAATGTATTAATCGCAAAGAATTAAGTGTATAAGTTGTTAAAAAATTTTCCCGTTCATTGAAATATAGTAAAATTTTCATGGTCGTATTCATATGATAATGACGAGAATACTAGAATGAAATTTTATTATTGAATGGGAAAAGGAATAGGTCACATATACGTACAATTTTTTATTACTTATGTTACAGAAAACTTATCGCTATCTTTCAATTTTCAGATTTTGTTTGGGTTTATATATTTTAAATTTAGTAATCGTTATAAAATTTAGATAATGATTAATTTTGTTTTTATCATGGCATAGTTATAAATTAATTCGGATCTGTAATACAGCATTCATAAATCAAATCGATAATTTGACTGATAATAGAAACGAGTTTCTAAAACAATCGTGGTAGAATGAAGTCATGTCAGTTGGCATTATGACAAAAACTTCCAAGAAATCTTCATATAGGACAGTATTTAATTATTTTTTCTACGTATAAACTACAAACAGCTTAACGATTAGTTTCATTAAATTTTTAAAATAATATATCATATTTGTTTCGCGACACATTGTAACATAGAGACGTCAAACATATTAAACAACACTATACACCATCCATAGTCGATACATGTTCTACAGTTTATGACTTGACATATTTTAAACTAGGCATTGTTGTTGTTACATTAAAAAATGTGGAATGTTAAAACCAAAATTTTGGTATTATTGTAAAAGCTAATATTTAGGGATCATATAAGTACACGTGCTACATACAGATTTAAGACGTCATCATCTTAGTTACCTTATGTTTAGATAAAATAATTTAAAATTTTAAATTTGGGAAAAAAGACAAGCATTTTATATGAATGTAAAACAATACCAAAATTAAAATTTTTAACATCTTCTTTGGCAGTGTTGATTGCTTCTGTACTTATATACCCTTAAATACCCTTATAATTTGTAGGTAATATATTAAAATAATTGTTATTACCTATATATTAAACGTAACATGAACGAATGGATAATATTTAGTATCAACACTTTTTTAACCACTTTGATTGTTTATAATTTATTGTAGATGACAGAAATTGTATAATAAATGAAATATAATTACTTTTAATTTATTCATATCTTTTTGTTTTCATTTAGAAGGTTTTCTGTTTATATTTTTTTGTTTTAAGCATGTTATCTTTAATTTTTTTTTAAATTTTGAGATACTCAATAATGTTTTAGAAATTATTTATTTTTTAAAATGTATATAATAGATATTTTGTTTCAATTAATTGAGGAGCTAAAAGAGGTCTCATATGTTTTTTTATTTTTGTTTATAATTTTTCTCTAAACGTAAATTCTTCATTTTTTGGTGGTTGCAGGAGTATTTGTAGCTGGAACAGGATCCGTATCTTTACGAACTTTATGTCCACGAAAAGATGCTTGAATCTTAGTGGCAGCTGTATTCAGATCTGGATCTGTTAGATCAATATCCAAGACTTCTTCAACCTGAAACAAAAATGAATTAATTATGTTAGATCAATTAGATGTACATAAATATGTTTTTTTTTTAAATCTTGGGAAAGGAAAGAAATCCATAAGAGTCCTGCTATAGGAAAAGTTTTGAGGTTGGGATCCAACTTGAGTAAATCAGAACAAGAAGATATGTATGCTTATTGATAGATGTTGTTGAGGAGTACTGCAAACCCTATGAACCCTATCAAAGGCTAGCGGATTTTAAGATCTTGATAAAAATTAGATCTCCGGGTGTTTATTAGGCGTTGCTAGTGAACTTATAATTATTAGAATCAGTGTTGTAATAGTACCGGTTTTTAAGTAACTACAGATACAGATACAGAGGTAAAAATTTACCTTGCTACAGAGGTACTTATTAACGAAAATACCTTGGAAAAGTTACACATAGGGAAACCCGGTGCAGAATGGGGTACGAAGAAAAATACGGGGCAGTATGAGGTGGTAAGGACATGTTATTATAAATACAAATAAAACTAGTGGAAATGCAGAAAAAATAAGTTTATGCACAAAATTGATATATTAGAACAGTCTCATCAACTTCGCTATCTATTCCCGCAGGTGAAAAATGAAATAAAGTGACTTTGTTGTCAGCTATCATTCAAAACTATCTAGGTGTAGTAAAATTAGTTTCTTCACTTGAAGGCCTATCAAGTCTGATGTCATTTGTGTCTATTGGAAGACATTGTGAAACATTGCGGCAGAATGGGTACCCCATTGTGCAGAATGGAATACACCATTCCACCCCACCCGTGCCGCCCCAGAGACATGATTCGGGTTAGGAGGATAAGTTCACTCGAAAAAGATACGTAAACAAACATTTAACTACACCAAACTAAAGACAATTAAACGTACTTCAAGCATGTACTAACTGTAGTTGTAATATAAACAAGTATGTATACCATATCTTAGTTACAAGATCATCATATGTTACAATATAGGAGCAAAAAATCACAAAACTTAAACTTCACACACCAACGACCAAGAAAACTAGACTAACATAAATGACGTAGTTGAACGGCTACAGGTAGGTCTAGTTTTACGTATTGCCGCTCGTTAGTAGCACCCTCTTGATACCGAAAATCGTCAAACTTCATTCCGCCCCGGTAACCCGTTGTGCCCCGGGTTCCCCTACAACAGTATAAAAGTACCCAAAAAAATAGGTGGGTACAAGTTAGGTACATTTTGAAATTACATTTTACATTTTCCAAGCCAATTAAGTATTGATATTTGAGAAAATAAGTAATAACGTTTATTTGAAATGTTCGTGAACTTTGACTATGACAGCCTAAGACGAACATAAAAGTATATATCACATATAAATTACAAATTGGTGAAATAATAATATTTCATAAACAAGTGTCTCTGATTTGAATCCGGAAAATTGAATAGACGATAGATCGCCCAAAAATAAGAAGAAGTGTTCATATGTACTTGGATGTTTTCATATGTACTTGGAAGCTTCGTTTTTGAGGTACAGGTTGTTAAAGTTAATAAAAAAACTTTTTATTTTCAAATTATTTAAAAACTGCTTGGCTGATTATTACACTTGGCACGGTTTTAGCTATAAGTAATCGGCTTAATTTGATATAATTAGATTTAATTAAATTATTCCAGGGGCGGCGCTAGGGCATCCTAGATTAGATAGATTGTAGTGGCTGCACTAGACGGGCTACACTTGGGCCATAAGGTCCATTGTGATGCCCAAGGATGTGAGGATGTGAGTGGAGTGGAAGGAATTGTGTGTAAACTAGGAATTGGTAGGATGTGCGGCTGCAACCGACTCTGATCTATGCCGATAGTCATCTGAAGTTCGTGAAGGGTACTGCAGAAAACCTTCACAAGCAGAGCCGGTTACTTCGTTCTTACCCATACAGTTTAGTCAATTAACCACCCCTTTTTTATTAAAAAAAAAAAAAATTTGACAAACTGCCGATGTCGGAATTCGAACCCATAACCTCCCAGTCCCAAAGTAGACATAACGCCTTAGACCGCTCGGCTACTTGGCTGGTTAGGGCATACTAACTAGCTATTTTAAAGAATAATTTGTGTGTACGCATAGTTGGCACGGTTTTGGTTATAAGTAAGCGACTTAATTTGATATAATGAGATTTAATTTAATTATTCAAGGGGCGGCGCGGCTGGGACATCCTAACTAGATATTTTAAAGAAAAAATTTGTGTACGCCACTGCTTTTTTCTAAATATTATATTATTTTTATCAAAAAGAATCAAGGTTTTTGAAATAAAATTTCCCCCAATTCCTAGAATTATTATTTGTATTTTATATTAATACGGATTTCGACTACCAAGTAGTCAACATTAGTGTGACTTAGCTAATCTCCGGGATATGTAAACGAAGATTTGTTTTTCGTTTCTAATTTGGTGTGGGACACGCAAATAAAATATTTGATCTAGGATGTGGGGAAAATATTGCAATTTAACATTGATTAGAATCATTCTAGAATCCAAACTTTATGCAAGAAACTAGAGAGAGTAGCGCAATGTGCAATGGATTTTTTAAGTCGTAATGTGTAATTATATATCATTTCTTCTTCTGTAGAGATATTTATTAGAAAATAAATATTAAATATTTATATTTCATTATTTGTCCATTGGAGAAATTATAAATATTCGCAATGGTTAATAATTTCTATATCAAACGATTTTATTGATTTTCTGTATACATTTAGTAAATTAGGTGCAATTATAGAGAAAAGCAATTATCACTGAAGTGTAGACCAAACTAGTCTAATTCAATACTAAAACTATTTCAAACATTATGTGAAAATTTTTTACTCCTGATAATATTAACGTTAACATTTTAACACCACTGAACTCCAAAAAATATTATCTACTTATCTTGGTTTTATTTAATAAAAAAACTTTTCTTCAACATACAGAATCATTAAGAATGTAATTTTTTTTGTGGGCACAAATGCCATCATCACGATATCGACATAGTACCCAAGAGAGATTTTACGAAAAAATTGAAACCTATAAACGTTAATATGTGTTTACTTCCATGAATCCGTTACATTTTCTACAAATCGAAGTTGTGTTACAAATAAGACTAAGGAGCCTAATAGTACATATTGCGACAAAAGTAGTATCCATTTTGCAAAATTTTATTTGTGTCTTATTCATTCGGTTTTCGAAAAATGCTTCGAATAAAAGTGTTTGTTATAAATATACTAACAACTTTTATTCGAAATATTTTCACAAAAACCGAATGAAATCAACTATAAAAGTTTGAAAAATGCACCCTATTTAAAAAATGGGCCATTACTTTTGTGGCCCATTGTATATATTTTCATATAACTTGTAGTTTATACAGGTGTAGTTAATTAGCAGTGCCCTCTTTACCAAAAGTGTACGAGCCCAAGTACTTCGGGCTGATATATTTTTCTTTAATCGTCAAAAATCAATTAATTTAATTTATAATTTGAAAAAAGCCTCATTGGTCTCTTCAACCCGTAATTAACAGAAAATATGAGAAATTTTTGCCCTTTTTGTCTAAGGAAGAGCGTTATGAAGAGCATCAATACATTGCAGATGCGGTTATGAATTTTTTGAGGCCAAAAAGGATTATCGCGAGAAGAGTTATCATAATGTAGTAAATATAGTAAATTGTCAAAACTGTTCGAAAATTTATGTTGGTCAAAGTCTTCGCCAAATCGGAATTCGAATCAAAGAAAATCTGGCTCATGTGAAATTTGGGAGAACCGAATAATCGTGTATAGCGGCGCACGTTATTGAGAACAACCACAAAATTAATAAATCGAATCTAAAACTACTGAAATCGGTACAAAACCCCACAGAATTAGATGCATACGAAAGTATCTACATTATATACAAATTAAGACAACAGATAATGAATTTAGACAATGGCCCAATTCCAAATTCTGATTTAATAAAATTAAACCATTTTCAAAAATAAAAATAAAAATCCAATACCTGATGTGGTTAACGTAGATACACTCACTTTAGTGAAAAAACAAACGCCGCATAGTTTCCAAAGAATACCGCCAATAAATAAGTGGGGCTTTCCACACACCTAATCCAGTAGTCAGGCAACTTAAATAATCCTCAAGTCAGATTATATCCTCAGTCAAATCGAATAAAAGGATAGAACTTTTTTAATGTCATTGTGAGACACGCACCAAATTAGCAACAAGCAACATATCTCTGAATCCATATCCCAGAGATAGTTACGATTAGCTAATTCATACTGATGATGACTACATTGTAGTCGAAATACGTATTTATAAAATACAAACAAATGTTCTAGGAATAGGGGCAAAATTTTAAATATAATTTCAAAAAACCTAGAGTACTCATTGATTATTTTAATAATCTTTATTGTCTTCAAGCAAGAATAAAAAAACCATGGGAATTTTGTATTTTTGTCGTACGTGTGATACTTTTACTAAATTTGGTAGCTGTTAAGGCCGTTGGAAGTTTTTAGTAGCAGTCTTCCAATTCGTCCAAAAATTGTTCAGTTTTTTTTCGAGCTTTAAAAATCGGTGTAAAATATTGACAAAATTTTTCAGTATAAATAAAGTTCTGAAGTCTCTTTTTGAAAACAGAAGACTCTAAGACGGCGCTGTTAATTGGGTAATAAAAACCACCGATTTGGAAGTATCAAAATCATGTTTATAATCTATCATTTTGCTACTTATCTTAGAGCTTAGCAAATAGTCAATTTTATGTTTAAGGAAATACAATGCTAATACCTTATTATACCCCCACGCATTATCACCGATCGAATCACTTGTTTCTCGAAACTCTCTAAAAATATCTAGCCAATACAGAAATAATTTCCACAGCATGAAGGATGATTTGAGTACAATTTCAAAGTATAAAGTACATTGGTCGTAGTGGCGTCGCGAGCCATACTTATTCGGGTGGGCCAGTATTGGACTCGAAGAATTTAATGTGAGTTAACTTGTTTTTACTTGAGTAAAAATTTTAACAAATTATTTAAGAGTACTTGGTAGTATTTTATAGCCGATACGAGGGTATTTTAGCTTTAGTCCCAACTAGATAACGGTTGAAAGACTGGGAATATGAATTGGGAGACTCAATCGGTCAAAGGGTGGCCAGCATAATTTTAGGTAGGGGCCTCGGCCTACTCGGCCACACTCTATCGATGTTCCTGTTTGGTTGAGATTGCGAAAAGATCAAACTCTTGACTTAGAAAACAATTTCGGTTTTGCAATAGGCTGTCATATTCATTGGAAATTACGGAATACGTAGCTAAAAAGAGAGCTGTACCAAGTAAAATAGAGAGTGAAACGAGCTATGACGTAAATATTTCCTATTTTCGGTTTATCACTATGTGTTTGTAGCATTTTAAAATTTACTTATTGTTTTTTTATTAATACTTGATATTAAATTTATATATTTTATCATATTTTGTCCTAAACGACTAAAATTCTCTTTTAAAATTTTACTTTTTGTAGTTTTCATATCATAAAGACTTTAATCAATCATTTTCTTGTCTTTTAGTTGAAAGAATAAAATTTTCTGGGTATAAAATTGTATTGGATATCACATAATGGAAGTTATCTGATGTCTCGTCAATTTTTTATTATTTTATTGAAGTATACCCATTCATAGCAAGCCCCAATATGATATACATGGCGGATAACATACACTATTGTTGAAAAATTACTACTAAGCTATGATGTATAAGTAAGGTAATAAAAGTTTCTAAAAAAGTACTTTTATGTTAAAGCAGTTTCAGATATTTCAAAAAATTTTTGGAATTCAAAAACTATGTTCAAAGCATTGTGTAAAAAGTGTTCCAAACATAATGAAGATACTTTTACAAATTCAGGACGGGATACACTAAAACACACGGTGATCACTGCACATTTACTTATGCACGGTTTAATCCTTTGAATTAGCCATTGGGATATCAAAACTGCAACACTGTAACTGTATATGAAATAATAAATAATTTTAACAGTAAGTGACTTACATTTGTTTGTAAAGAGGAAAAGATACAGGCATATATATACATTATGCCTGTTTATGTGGATATACTATTTATATTGTTGATTATATACATAAGTAGGCATGTATTTGCAAAATAAGCGGCCGTTCATAAATTTTGTAAGGCGGCGTTTAGGGGAGAGGGGGTGGATGTTGATTGAATATTATAAGTTCTTACCATAGGCACGGGGGTAGAGAATCTAATATTACGTAAGATTTTGAATTGAAAATTTTTCCACTTTCGCGTTAAAAAATGGCATTATTGGATAACGTCATCTGTACTTTTTTTTCTCTAACTTAGTATTGAATCTTACAAAAATTACATGATCTCTCTATTATTCTATTGTTGTTCTCGTTGAACGGGGATTTCCCTGTTGTTTGCAATCTTCAAAATATATGTTATTTAATTGTATTATAATTATTATATCTAACATGTCTAGATATTTACATTCACTGTTATTTAAAGCGTGGGTAGAAGGTTTCCCAGATAAAACACCAAAGGTTAGTCAACAAGAGTTAAACTTATTCTGGAAAACCAATAAAGAAGTTTTCAAAAATGACGAAAGTGGAGAAATTTATTTCTCAAAAAATAAATGATTTAAAACAGCAATTGAGTTTTGATTTATTATCTATTTCTTTAGGTTTATTATCTACACTGTAGGTTTTACTGAACTAATTCTGGTCAAAAATGTGATAGGATAATGAGATTAATATTATTGCAGTGAATGATATTTATAGTAGTAAGATTACAATAAAGGCTATTTTTAGAATAAACGGTGTTTTATTTTATAAATATATCCATTTCTTACGAAAATTTCGTATAAAGGGGTAGGGGGGAGTAGTTGTAATCTTATGATGTCTTGTAGTAGGGGGGGGGAGTAGGCCAAATTAGCTCACAAAACCTCTTACGTAATTTATGAACGTAATTCTTCGGAACATAAAGCTTATCAAGAAGCATACAACCTTTATGCTGTTATCGATAAAGAGAATAACACGGGTGTAAGTAAACTGCAAATGCTTGGATTATCCGGCAGACGTCGGTTTTCATATTTAAAATATATAAATTATATATTAGAAATATCTGAAAGTATCTAAATATTTTTCATAACGTACTTATCGACTACCATCGATATCTAAATAAATTCGTTGACCTGTAATTGTATTTATATGAAATTCTTAAATCTATTCTATCATTCATGTCTCTAAAGCAGAATATAATTGCGTAAATGTATTAAAAATCACATTATGCATTTTGATTCAACATGTTAAGAAATTAACACTTGATTAAATTCGCAATTAATTGTAGACCAATCAAATACAAATGATCGACAATTTTTCACACTTCATGGTTTTCTTATAAACAACAAATCATTCATTTCTGACGGTAGTGTAAAAATTAGAAGGAAATAGCTATAGGAAGGATAAACATATATAATATACTACTAAATAAAGTACTGATGGTGTACGTTTTTGTTGTATTACCTTATCAGCAAGTGCTTGATCAACATCCTGTTTAGCTTTTTCTTCACCATCAGCTTGTTTTCTACTCATGTGACCTCGAAATGATGCTTGAATTTTGGTGGCAGCATGACAAAGCTCTGTAAAAGAAAATATATGTGTAATAGACATTTTTTATCACAATAAAATGAGTCAAAATACATTGGATAATATAATATTGTTTTATGAAATAAATTTTCATTTCAAATTATTCTTCATTTTCAATATAAATAGAAATGTTTTAATTTAATTATGCTACCCGTTTTTTGGCCATGAATTGGCCAGTTCAAAGCAAAAAAGACAAAAATATTATCAAGGATAACAAAGGGTAACGCATAAATACAGAATGCATTTTTTTAAGTGACTCCGCTTTTATGATTTATATGCCAAGAGATCTGATGGTGGTAATATTTCTGGGTCGTTCAAATATAAGATCATCATTTCTAGTTATATAAATTCAATGTTATCTATTCGGAGTCCAGTATTGTTTCAAAGTTTGTGACAAACAAGAATCGAGTTTTGATGTTTAAGCTAAAATACTCCTTTAAACTCTAACCAATCCAAACGCACTGATTGGGCGAGTCTCATAGTATTTAAGTTTTTGTTTCAAAATTATTTTTTAACACACTACATGAAATAGAATATCCGCATTTATTCACTTTTCAAATAAAACAGAAATAAACAATAATATTGAAGCATACAGAACTTTTAGTCCAGCAGCCACAATAGGGGGTAGTGTCACTTTCATGTAGCCGCCTACACAAAAGTTTAAAAAAAATATATTTTGACCCGCTGAATCCAAAAACCTTGGGTGTTAATTAAACACTGATATGAAAAAATTAACTCGTCAACCAGGAATCGAACCTCAGGCCTCTGGATATCTAGTCCAGTATGCTTCCGCTACACCAAAGACGACTGTGACGTAACAGCCAATTCTTTCATATCATTCTTATTTTTATTTATTTAGACAGTATTACTTCTGTCGAAGTTATTATTCATATATATTTATTTGTGTATACTTAAGCGTCAACAATACGATGTTTGTCCAAATTCCTTTCGGTTACGTAAGACAAACTGTAGAAGACTTTAGCGTATACTATTTAGACAAATGTCATTGTCATTGAATTTTTTAATTAAATACTGATATGATATTTGTATATACATATATACAAATTTTAGCGATAGTGACTTTTAACATCTAATAGGTAGGATCGATGGACATTTGAAGAAATTTTTACGAAATTCCCACATTGGTGCAAAAACAATAGCTGCATTTCCTTTGGAGAAAATTCGCTAAAAAGCGAATTTTATTTTCATAGCACTGTTGTAAACTGCGAATGCTTAGATTCTTGCTATGCCTTTTTCATATGTTAAATCCGTGAGAAAATATTATTTTAAGGGTTTTTTGTTGTGTTGTCATTTACTATCGAAATCAAAAGTAGCCAATAAGCGGTCAGAAGTGTAGGCCAATCAAACAATGAAATATATTGTTAATATTATTTGAAAATCAATTATTTGAAATATGGCCACAAAATATGGCAACCCAGAAAACTTAAAATCACACTCGGACAAATTCTAAACGACTTCTGAACGCTGAATGATCTACATAGATTGCAAGAGTTTTGTTGCAATATTATCCAATATTACAATGCAATTCAAGCATGATTTTTTATTACATATAATCGGAACTATGCTTATGACAAATATAAGAACAATATATCAATTTCATCTAGCATGCAGTCATTTTATTAATATGCCATTTATAAAATAGACAATAGACAATTTTGTCTAATATTAGGATATGTTTTAATACTGTTGGATGCGCTAACATAATAATTAATCGATATTTATATCATTATTTACATAAATACAAACACATTATTGTGGTCTCAAACATTATTGGTCAGAACCAAATATGGGTTAATATAATATGTTACAACATGATAGTATTATATTTATGATTCAGATCTATAACCATATACATTGGTTAATTGATAATCTATGATTATGTTAAACGTATCGGTAAAGTTAATAATTATAAATTAAGGTCGATTTACAAACTTCGGTGAGGTGATAGTCCTGTGGTCGGGCATTGCATGCACCAAGCACGATCTCAATTTATTTCAATTCACAACTGTTAGCGTTTTATCCGTGGTGTAAACCAACATTAAAAATAGGTTTAGAATGAAACATAATACAATAATTTGAAGTCAATCATATCGCTTGACTAAAACTCACTTTATGGGACTGACTTCAAGTTGTAGTTGAAGCCAGTTCCACGCAGTGTGTCATTCTGCAATTATTTTTTAGTTATAAGCTAAATTTTTCTTAAAATTTCCATTATTTTTGAGTTTTATTGGTCATAAAATTTTTATAAGCATCCAATAACTATTATATGGCGGTATCTTCGAAGTCTATGGTCAAATTTTCAGTAAATTTATGTGGGACCATTATACCATCAAATTCTTAATATTTGAATAAAAAAATATCCAAAACTTAAAATCCATTTTACGGACTTATCTAGGTAATCTCTGTTAGCTTGATATCAAGTCAGCAGAGAATTTTTGAGATTGGATTGTTAGCTAAATTCAAAAAGCACTAAAATTACAAACTAAGAAACAAATTAGCACTTAAAAAGTACCTAATTATGGTACAACGTAAACCTATTTTGTGGACTTTTTAAGGTAAGCTCTGTTAGTTTGATATCAAGTCAGCAGAGAATTTTTGAGATTGGATTGTTAGCTAAATTCAAAAAGCACTAAAATTACAAACTAAGAAACAAATTAGCACTTAAAAAGCACCTAATTATGGTACAACGTAAACCTATTTTGCGGAATTTTTAAGGTAAGCTCTGTTAGCTTGATATCAAGTCAGCAGAGAATTTTTGAGATTGGATTCTTGGCTAAATCCAAAAAGCACTAAAATACAAACTAAGCACCATTTTAGCACCTAAAAATCACCTAATTATGGTACAACGTAAACCTATTTTGCGGACTTTTTTAGGTAAGCTCTGTTAGCTTGATATCAAGTCAGCAGAGAATTAATAATTATGGTTCTAAGTAAATTCATTTTGCAGACTTTCCTTTGCTAAGGTTCTGCCTCGCCTTCTCAAATATATTTTTATTATTTAAACATGGAATTATTTATATCATTTTACATTAATTTTGTCCAGCATACCAACGATTACCACTTTCGACAGTTATGAAATCTTATATTAATTACAGCTGAATCCCACTGAATTCCCCGAATTCCATTACTTATACGCTATACGCAGTCTGCAGAGCGTCGCTTTCAAACGATTATAAAGCTTTTCACACTGTTTGTACTGTTCTATTTTCGGCCTTGAGAACATGGCATAATAATGTGAATACCAGCAAATTAGAAAAGCTTTGAAATGGAATATGGTACAATACATAAAATTAATAACTATATGTCTTATTCTGATTTGACACCCAGACCGAAGCTACGAGGGTTCAAGATAGATAGATAGATACAACTTGGGGTCTAAAAAGTATTGAACTTCGACCTAATGGTCCATTGTGCTCCCCCTTTTACTTCAGTTCGACAGGATTCGCTTGTCCCATATGTCAGAAACTTGCTTATTAGGTCTTCCTGAAGGTCCATATAATCGGGGTGAGATGCACCGAATATCCTGTATCTGCTGTAACCCAGAGGTTCGCAGTCAAAGATAATGTGGCTGGACGTTTCCTCCTCCTCGCCACACAATCTGCACACAATGAACCCGTTATGGAGTATAATTGTGTGCAGATGTTTCAGCAGGGGACAATGCCCGTGTGGTCCCAATTTTTTTCCTGCCAACCCAAATAACTGAATATTTTTATCCGAATAGTATTTAGGTATTTTGCGTCATTTTAAACAAAAAAGGTATGTTATCGGTTTTTCGTAAACTTGACCGCTTCTGAGTTATAAACAATTTGAGCTAAAGACAATGGAAAGAGCGTATTTATATACGTTTTGCATACTTTACGTACATTTAAGAGTCTATTTGACAATTATAAAACAAAGCTTTATAATGAAATAATCTGTTATTACACTTCAGGATTTTGTTAAGGGATGTTCAAAGATCATTTAAGAATTTTGGTAAACTCAAAAATTTAATTTTTTAATGTTGTTTTTTAGTCGTTAACATTTTTGCGTTTTTTCAAACATGAAATAGTTTACAACTCGACAACGGTCGAGTTCTAAACAATTTTATGACCGTTTATCAAACTATTTGGTCATTAGAGTTGGCAGTCAGAAAATTACTTTAAAAAATATGCCGATTCATCCTTGGCTAATAAAATTGTTAATAGGCATTTGGTGACAAATCAAACAAGTAATGCAATACCTGAGAAAACTGATTGAATACAGTTTTAAGAATTCAAAACAAGAAGGAAGACACACACCGCATAGGCATATATTCCTATTAGTTAGTATGTAGTACCAGTTCAAGTGGCCGAGCGGTCTAAGACGTTATGTCTGCGCAGTATGCCTACTTGGAAACTAGGAGATTATGGGTTCGAATCCCGACATCAGCAGTTTGTCAATTATTAGGAAAAAATGGGGTGGTTAATTGACTAAAATATCGGCGTATGGACAAGAACGAAGTAACTGGCTATGCTTGAAAAGGTTTTCTGCAGTTTTCTTCACGAACTCCAAATTAATATCGGCATAGGTCCTATCATAGTCGGCTGCAGCTGCATATACTACCAATTCCTAGTCTATACACAAAAATTCCTTCCACTCCACTCACATCCTCATATCCTTGGGCATCACAATGAACCTTATGGTCGAAGTGTAGCCCGTCCAGGGTAGCCTCCACAATCTATCTATCTATCTAGTATGTAGTAGTATGTACCCCAAATAACTGTCTTAATTGAATAACAATATATTTTTTTAATATTGAAAAGAAAAAATTAATTCGTTAACCAGGAATCGTACCTCGGCCTCTGGATATCTAGTTCAGCGTGCTTACCGCTACACCAAAGACGACTCTGACGTAAGAGCCAATTTTTTCATATCATTGACGGTATTACTTTTTGTTGTTGTCAAATATCAACTTATTATTCATATAAACATTATTTGTGTCTACTTAAGCGTCACAATACACTACTTGTCAAATTTCATTTCGGTTACGTAAGACAAATATGATAGAACTAACGTATACTTTATAGACAAATATCTTCGACTTGAAAAGTATACGTTAGATCATATTTGTTTTATGTAATGGAAATGAAATTTGACGAAACTTGAAGTATTGTATTGTGACACTTATGTAGGCTACAGACGAGGAACATTGTGCAGCAACATTGAACTCCACCTAGAAAATATTTTGTCAACAGACGTGCAACCAAAATTGGGGAACATAAAATTACTATTTTATTACTTTACTACGGTAATCATAAAAATTCAATCACTTGTCATCTTGTCTCTATCTATCTCATTTAATTTGTTATCTACTAGCTTATTTGTATGTATTTCTAGTAACTAGTTTATTTATTTGTATGTATTTTGTAAAAATTTTTTACAAAAATTAAATTATATTTCAATACAAAAAATAAAGTATAAAAATAATAAAGTAACCAATCTAGGTAATAAAACATAAACAAATATTAGGAAAACATAAAATTTTAAATAATATGATGCAAATTTCGCTACATACGACCAATTTGTCCGGAACAAAAACTCCTCCCACAAAATATCAAATAATTTTGATTTTTACTGCAACCAGTTCAAGGACATGTTTTTTGTTCTGCAACAGCTATACAGACTTGCAACTTACTACTGAACATTCATTTGACCATAAAATGTTCCTGCACAGGTTGCACGTCTGTAGCCCCTATTATTAAGGGTGCATTCGTCTTGGACGCTCACACGCTTGCAGCGCGCTCAATCGTCGTTTTTAGCGTTCGACTTGGCGCTGTGAGTGTCAAAAAGCTACACTTGCGGCTGAGTTCATGGGGTAGATCTCGTGCTCTCAGACGCTTATTCCACAGAGGTAGGGCAGCTAAAGCGTGTGCGCCAAATCTTACTATTTATCAAAACGAATGCATCGTGAGCGTAAGCTAACCAAACTTTTGTCATATTTACTTAAAATTAAAATCGTTGGCAAATGAGTAAAAATGGCCTACTATATACCCAGATTATTTAAGATCGATTTAAATGAATCAGGTAAAACGTATACTATTTCTGTTAATTCCGACGAAATAAAACGTTTAGAAACAGGTATGTATTTTGTTGTATTAATCTATCTTAATAATTAAAAATGTCTATATTTTTCTCTTATGTTGAGGGTTTGAGGATCAAGTTGTGTTTCTAGAGACTGGAAATATAATTTAGCTAGAAACTCTACTCTTTTCCACACTTTAATTAAGAGTGAATAAATTTATTCCTTCAATTTGAATGCTATAAAAAAAGAGGGTCCTATTTTTTGGGTAAAATATGTTTTATTTCTTTCAGACGTTAATTTCTTAAATTTTAAACTATCGGAGGCTAAAGCTTTAGAATACGCTCAGTTGATTAGCGGTAGGTTCAAAGCTCAAAAGAATGAGGATGCTCTGCAGTTTAAAAAAAGAGCTTTAGATTTATTGGAAAAGCTTGTTAACTCTGAAACAAAAAATTAACTTGATTCAATTTTATTAGTAAAACTATTTGTTGCATGTACAAGATAAAAGTTGTTTTACTAGTTTTTGTATTGAATATTATATTGAATATTGAATATTTTTGTATTAAATAATTAGAAGAATGTTACTATAAAATAAATTTTTTTTCATTTTAGAAATTCACGCAAGTGATTTTGTACAATTTTTATTGATAAAAAACTTTAATTACAATTTTTAAAACAAAAAAATAATCAATCTTATTCGATTGAAAATATCAATTATTAGTTATAAAAATTTACAATAATTATATTTAAATATTTTTAGAAGTTTATTGTGAATAAACTTCGTTGATACAAACTGACGCTCACAACGTCCAAGACGAACGATATTTTCAAATCGATTCTAAGCGTTCGTAAGCCAACATGAATACCAATAATTTGTGCTTATAAGCGTGAGCGCTCAAAGCGTGTGAGCGTCCAAGACGAATGCACCCTAAGTATACACAAATAATATGTGTTCTATTATTATTTGAATAAACTTGCACATTAATAAAATTGTGTTTTTTTTAATCTTAATATTTTTTGTTTTTTTGCAATTGAAACAAATATTAGCCATTAAAAAAATTGTTTTGAGTTTTTGAATATGATTTATAATTTTTTTTTCAAATTCTTTATAAAAATAGAATTATGTATGCCAGAAATTTTAATACTTAAGTAAATTAATTTTTTTTAATTTAATGTTATTCATTATAAATTGTGGTTGTCTTTTGGTCAGTAAAAGCGCCAAATTTGGTGTTATTGTGTTTCTATAAGTTTTATTATTTGAGTAACTATGTTAACTCGAAATCAACCATAATGGAAGTAATATTGCTAAAAAGCACTTGTTTTAGCTGAAATAAAGAGTAAACCGATTGTAACTTTACATCTATAAAGTTATAAGTTATATTATTGATGTATAATTTTTCAGCACCCCATTTTCTCTATTTTTGCCTAAGATTGCCTAAACTATGGACGCAAGAAAAAAAATAATCAGCCAAAAAAAATGGGTGCATTTATATTTCCTACAAAATGCTCTAAACAACTTTTTCAATATACTGAACGGCTGGGGATAAATGAAGGAACCAAAGATACTTAACCCAGTAAAAAAATGCGGCTAGGAAGATTTGAGCCAAAGTGGATTTCTCCCTTGAGGATTAACCCTTTTTGCGATTCCAAATGTCTCGTTGACGTTAAAATTTTATTAAAGATGAGATTTCATGCTAAGTGCCGGTAAAAAATGATTCGGATAAAAGTTATTCATTATAACTATACAAAACTTTTATTCGAAACCATTTTTCCGAAATACGAAATAAGGCACAAATCAAGTATAAAATTTTGAAATGATAGATCAAGTTCTGATGACATTTGTACCTTTACACAGTTTCTCCACTAAACGAAGAGCGATAAAATTTTTTTTTACACAGTTAATTCACGACAAAATAGCGGTAAATTATGGTCCTACTTTGAAAAATTTTTATTGAGAAACAAAAAGTCGTTTCGCTAAGTTGACTGTCAACTTAGCACAACAACACATTTCTCCGTTATACGAAGAACGACAAAATTTTTTTTAAACAACTAATTCACCACAAAATAGCGACAAATTACTTTTGACTCGATTTGAAAAAGTTCTTGTACTAAGTTGACAGATATTTGTATTCTGTATATAGAGGTCGAAAGGGAACATGTACATATAGGTCAATTCTACATGAATTATGACAAACGGTTACACAATAAAGAGCAACAACAATTTTGTGTAGATTAATTTGTGGTTTTACTATATTGTTGATATGTTATTGTCATGTTGATGAATGAATTAATTCATCATGTATTTGATAGATGATCTATTTAAGTCTTTTAAGTATTCTGTTTACTATCACTTGTTATATCCATTAGTCAGTCAGTTGGTTATATGCCTAAAATAGTCAACAATGTATATGTATTAACACATTGCCTTGTAACAAATAATACTTTTTATCGGTAGGATTAATGGAATTCATGCTCGAAACCAACAATTGATTTTTCAGTTTAAAACATAAATGAAGAGGATATATAAATAATCAAATCAAATCATATTTTTCTACCAAGTAAATAATACATTCATTAAGCTATATTTTAATACATTTAAGTTGTAGTTTATATATAGTGGGACATTTTAACACGTACCAGTAGAACTGAAGCCAATTAGCTGTGTTTTTTTCCAAAAATATGTGCTTTGCTTTCAATTTAGTTTATTTTTCACAAGCTCTATTATCGACAGATTGGCCTTCAATCGATTTATTCATTTCGGCAATAAATAAATATTGCTTTTAACCTGATGTAGTAGTACAATTTTGTACTAAGGTACTGAAGCAAAAACAATCTCAAGTCTTTGAAATTAGGCTCTGTTTTATACGATACTGAAATGTTTCTCAAAAGTTTAGCAAAATTCACTATACAGTTTGGAATATAATTAATTTTGAAAACATCGGGACAATAGGAAAAGTCGTTTTAATTCAGTTAGTATTAACCTATTAAAAAATGATTTCTTATTTAAAAAGTAAGGACCCATTCAATAAAATTTAAAAAATCATAAATTTATATTTCATATTTATTTATTTTATTGATCATATTCTTATCTAAAAAGTGGGAGGTATATATATGTGTATATATATACATATATATATATATATATATACATATATATATATATATATATATATATATATATATATATATATATATATATATATATATATATATATATATATATATATATATATATATATCCAGTATGTATTTATTTTTGAATAACTTTAAATTCAAATAATGGTGAATGATGTTTTGAATTGATGATTTTATCTTTGAAATTGATGTGATGTCTTCGTATACTGTTTATATAAACTGAATGGCATAAATTATGTAACATTCTTTAAACGACATTTAAGGACTGGTTACAGATTATTTGGCATTTATGTTATCGAATCGTGAAACTCATGGACATTTTGAATTTAGACTACGGAGAGTCCATTCCAAAACCAATTAATATAAGAGGTGAATCTTACGAACTCATTCAAAAATTTTATTCTGCATGTTTCCAATATTCATATTATTTTTGTAAATTATTTCCATGCATTTGTTGATAGAGAATTTTTCTGTAAAAATTATGAAGAAAATATCTTGTGGATTGATTATCTAAATACCGATTTTCTGCTACAATACTACGAAAGTCTACAATTCTACGAAAATAAGTCCGAAATATTTTAACAAAAAATTTGTTTCTTTCTCTTAAAAAATATTGTCCTTCTTTGGTTGTTCTGAAAAATTATAGTGAAGCACAAACTAGTTCAGCACACCCATGCCTGATCCATACTCAAACATTCGAATGATTTAATAAAACATATTTAAAGATGTATAAATATAAACCATTTTTTGACAAAATGGAAACCCGACTTGAAAAATCAAATATTCTATAACAAAAAATGCACTAAAAAGTAAAAAAATAATTGCATATTCTTGTGCCAATTTTAGTTCACCTAAGCAAAAAATTTTTAAATATATATGTACAATAAATGTTATTTTTGGAGGCGGTGTCCAAAAGTTATGTGAATTTCTCTATGCTGACACCGCCTCCAAAAATAACAATAATTGTACATATATATTTAAAAATTTTTGCTTAGGTGAACTAAAAGTGACACAAGAATAAGCAATTATTTTTTTACTTTTTAGTGCATTTTTTGTTATAGAATATTTGATTTTTGAGGTCAGGTTTCCATTTTGTCAAAATATGGTTTATTTCTCGCTTTTTAGTGACTTTGAAGTTTTATAACTGATTTTATTTGTCTAAATATGGGTAGACCTACTAAACAATCTACTAATTTTTAGTGCATTTTTGTATAACACATTTTTTTTTTTTAATTTTTAGTGCATTTTTTTATAACAGATTTTCAGTTTTTTTTACATGCATTTTGTTTTTTTATTTTTGTAAAAATTTTTTTTTTGGGGTCGGTTTTTTTTTGTAAAAAATTTTTTTGAAGTTGGTTTTTAATAAAATTTTCTTATTTTCCCATTATGAATGATTATACCCTTTCAAAAAAAAAAAAAATTTCGCAGAAATCGGTTATCACATATAAATTGAGGATTTTCCTCGATTTCCCGGGGATTGCCTCATCAGAATATGATTTGGTGCCAATGGGAAACCAAACCCTTTAAAACAAAAAAAATTCAAAATCGGTTCATAAATGACGGAGTTCTGAGGTGACACACAAAAAAAAAGCAAAAAAAAAAAAAAATACAGACGTATTGAGAACCATCCTCCTTTTTGAAGTCGGGTTAAAAATGTATTTTTCTGTACCATTTTATTGATTTGAATCTACACATCGGTTTTAGAAGGCATGTTAACTCCCTATTATTAGAGTTACTACTCCTTTGGAGCTGTATTTTAATTTATATGTATTCTTTTTTAAATGAATTTTCTGATACTTAAAATATAAACAATGGATTAAACTCATGCATCTACTTTCTAAGGCTCTGGGTGTAAATCACGTTTATATTCATTCTATAAAATATCACATGTCAAAATGTTGATACTTATTTATGTTAGACTAGCTGATGATTTATAGATAAACATTTTACATGTTTAAAGATTCTATCTCACACCGTTTAAAAATGCAAACTTTGTCACTCGAGTATTGTGCAAATTTTTATTAGTGAAAGAATTTGACAGTGACAGAATCGTTAGTTCCAGAGATTACCTCATACAAACTTATAAACAGTACCTTTTTTACAATATTAGTATAGACATAGATAAAATTGCTTCTAAAAAAGTCTTATTAAATCAAGCCTTAGGGTGTTTTGGACTTTGAGTGTGTAACACTACGAGACGCGATCCACGAGGTTTACATGACCAACTTCGCAGTACAATTAGCATTATTGATATACTTGATAATTATTTTGAATTATAGCGTCACGATAAGAAAATTATAATTGGTCTAAAATGGAAAATACATTTTCAGGACACTTTTATACTTCAAGACTTAGATAGATAGATTATAGAGGCTGCCCTGGACGGGCTTCACTTCGACCATAAGGTCCATTGTGATGCCTAAGGATATGAGTGGAGTGGAAGGAATTTTTGTGTATAGACTAGGAATTGGTAGGATATGCGGCTGCAGCCGACTATGATAGGAACTATGCCGAGATTCATCTGGAGTTCGTGAAGTAAATTGCAGAAAACCTTCTCAAGTATAACCGGTTACTTCGTTCTTGTCCATACGTCGACAGTTTAGTCAATTAACCGCCCCCTTTTTTTTGCTTAATAATAATTCAAGACTTTGTAGTGAAGTAGTTTAATAAACAGCGAAAATTCGCTTTTATTAAACTACATTCATTCGCTTCATTCGTTTCATTCGGTTCATTTTACTAATACAGTCGAAGCCGACTATACCGATATTACGACTAAATGGTAAGGTCCCGGCCGAATTCCTATATAAACACCTATGTAAACATACCCCGTCTATAACAATATCAGATAAAGTGACATATCGCTTATAGCGACGAATCTTTATCGAAATTTATGGGCTATAACGATCAACTGTCATATTTTTTTCAGTAAGTAAGGAGGATTGTTTTGTCTTATTATTACCTATGCACTACCCCAACCCCACTCGCGCCTCTTGCGTGCCATGTGGCATTTCAACTATCGGATATAGCGTCCTTAGTTATGTGGTCTCTTCAATGTCGTTATATCCGGTTTCGACTTTATATTGCTTATCGCAACAATCGGATATAGGTCCTTTCAATGTCGTAATATCCGGTTTCGATTGTACTGTTATTAGATTGTTTTACTGCTATTTGTTTACTATTAAATTTAAATTACAAAATGAGATATTCTTGATTAAAAACTCCATAAAATATTCGATATTTAGATACTATCGGTTGGCCCTAGAAGAAGTTATGTTCAATAAAACTGTCTCAAGAAATTCTAAAATCTGCCTTTTCACTTTCTTATTTTTAACAAAGTAATTCGTTACGTTGGAGCTTCGTGGGATAGAGAATTTACTAAGAGGAATGAATCATAATGAATATCAAATCTAGTTATCATGCCAACAATATTCATTATTAAGTATTAGAATATAAACATCGGCAATATTTCGGTAAATATTAGAGTTAGAGAAAAAATGGTCAGTGAATAAATTGTAGTAAAATTTTTACCTCAGCTTTACTCTTGACAAATTTTCTTATTTCACTATAAGAAGAAGAGAGAAATTCGATATTTCGTGCAGGAAAAAACTGTTGCAAAAATTTTGATTTCGATTTTCGGACCCATTACAATAATTTACCGATACTGGGAAGTTAAAAAAAAGTTAAGTTTTATCTAAAATTTTCCGTAAAACCAGCTTCAAGTTTATAACAATTTTGCATGTGATATAATTTATATTTGGCACAGGTGTTCGTTTATAAAACGCTTGAACGCTCATATTGATAATATATTATTTTTGTACAGAATTGTATGGAGTAGAAGTAAGGTAATTTTTTAGCGACCTTTTGTAATACAGTCTGTCGTGCAAGAAAACGTTATAACTTAAAAATGGTTTGAACTATTTAAATTTGAGAAATGTTTTATTCTGATTTTCTTTCCGAAAGTCAAATGTATTGGTCGCAAATGATTTAACAATAGCAATACCCTGTCGGGAAAAAAGCATGATAACTTAAATATGAGCTACTTAAAATTTGAGAAATGTAATAGACTAGACATAAATGATCTGACAGAAGGGGAGAATGACAGGTGTTATGGCGGAATTGAGAGCTAGTTGTACTGGCGTTTGTTAAATCGCATTTTCTTCCACTAAAGTGTAAGCGAACGTATGAGGGCCTCTTAATGGCCTGTTTAATTTCCTACAGACACCATGATTTTTTTTTAGTTCGGATCTTATAATTTTCACCAATCTCTTTGGATGAACTGTGAGTATTTAAAATTTTTAATTCTATACAAATTTGGATTATTGGCGGAAATAGACGTCATGGTTTTGGAACTTAATAATGATGTTTTGGGGTAATGATAGCTCCATAGCTTTCATTACGGCATGGACGTAGATTTTGTGTATAATAGTTTCAGATGCCTTCAAAAAGTGCCAGGACAATTAAAATATCAGCGGACTATAATGTTAGATCATACCGTTTATTGTAAGATTTAAATATATCTTCTTGAGGCAGCTCAAACCTTGATATATTTTATCTTTGTCGAAAAGACGGGCAAACAGAATCTCGCTTTTGGAGAAAACCAACACTAACTAAGGCGCAAAACCAATTATTAAATATTATTCTAAATCGAATATATAAATATATATTCGATTATATATATATATATATATATATATATATATATATATACATAAATATATATATATATATATATATATATATATATATATATATATATATATATATATAAATATATAAATATATATTGTCTTGTTACACAAATGCTACAATTTTTTGAGCGCTAGGGATCTTTTTTTAATTTTATTGGTAAAGTATGTGTATATTAAGTTTATGTGTTGGCTTATATGGTGTAACACCTTAAATGTTGTTAAATAAAAGGTTTGTGTTTTTATCAAAATGGCGTCATCTTTCTTAATCTTTGTTAAAGGTTTGGACTATGACAAAAAAAAATCAGTGAACAAATTATATATCCTTATTTTACAGTCTTTAAGAATATTAAACTTTTAATTAAAAAAATACAGTAAAGTTCGTTATTAGTGAGATTGCATTATGTAAGACGTACGAAGCATAACGATACCATATGAGTCCGTTAACCCCATGCATATGTAAGCAATTATTTGAACTAAAATTATTTGAATTTATTTCTGTAATCCGTCTACTTTCGAATATTTCAATTTTAATTTCACAGTAACAGCATACACTGTCAAAATTAGCACAACTAAATTAACGGTGTTTATAAGTTCTTACAGAAGCAAGGCCAGATTAAAGATTTTAAGACTAATATTAACTAGAAACAGCCGGATAACAAAATATTTTATGCCATTTAATTTAAACATTCTGCAAAAATTTGTATCTACTAAATTTTAAAATAATACGAACATAACAATTTTAATGGCATAAATCTTTGTTATTAGGAGGCAATTCAGCGGGAAAAAAATATTTTTTAGTAGAATTTAGATATTAGTAAAATTTATTTATCATCATTGAAAGCGAAGATTTGCATTTATTTGTTATGTATTCCAAACATCACTCCTAAAAATTTGGTTTCCCTTGCGATCTATAGTCTTTCACCAAAGAGCATGGGTGGTTTTAGATAATCTTGGTCATTTTTGTGTGAATAGAATCAGCGTGGTTTTACCATAGCTTAAATTCCCTCATTGATTATAGACCATTACTGTGTGATTTTTAGAACGTTCTGAATAAGCTCCGGGATTGTGACTTCACAGGGTCCGTGGATAGACTGTCAGACTATCACAGGAGTGGGGATGAGACTCCATTCTGTGGATATCCTTTAGTGGCCCTCACAGTGATAGACTTGCTAAGAAGAGAAGTTTGTATTCTTCTTCTTATCTATTATGTCTTCTATTCCGTGCTGACTTGCAGAGTTAATCATAGAATTGTAAGAGGCTTTATCAAAGGCCCCTCAATATCAAAAAACACGCACAAGGTGGTCTGATTCCTTGCAAATTACTCCTTTATCCTGTATATTATTATTACTGCGTGCTGGTTGGCATGAAGCAGATTTCTCGACAGCATCACTTGGGTCGGTCCGATTTTTTCCCTTCAGGAACCTTACCTTACTTTTAAGCCTTAAAACATATAGATATATTTTTAGGTCGTTATCTCTTTTCGTTTTTGAGTCATCGTGTTAACGGACAGACGGACAGACATGCGGAAATGGACTAATTAAGTCATGTTATGCACACCATTACCGAAATTTTTCTACACGATCAATTTTCAAAACGGTTGAACGGTTTTTGAAAGCTGAATAAATTTTATTTTTACAGTTTTTTTGGATAAAAAATATCAATGTATAGAAAAAGTGAAAAATATCCAATGAACCACCATGAAATAAATAGTAAATAACATTGCCTAGAAAATTCTCCCCGACTACTCTGTGTTTTACGTAAAAACGATTTAAAATAAAATTTGATTGAAAACATGTGATTGAATCACCTGGTACATTTTTCAGAATGCGATTTTCACCACATAGAACTCACAGTGTTGTATAAATAAAAGTATTTATTGGTTATGATGATAACAAAACATTTGAAAGTTTTTACAAATAAACAAATAAAATATATGTACATGAGAACCAACCGCTACAATCATATACATTGCCATCGTATCATCATTTTATTTGATATTTTCCGAGTCACCGTGGTGGGTAACAGTTGTGATCAGGTGATCAGATAACATATAGGCTAAATGTATGACAGTGTTAAAAATGTTACTTTTTCAACAGATGATTGACTACAAAGGGCACATATTTTATGGACGTTTTCAAAATTTAAAAACTCTTAATATAATTTGTTTGTTTACTAATCTTCCTTTCCATATATTAAATTATAGTCGCGTAAACTGTGGAATATATTGGTGAAAGGTGCATTCTTTGTTTGATTTCAAAAATTATCCAGGGCCTCAACTTCTTCGATGCCTCAGGGCCTCCAAATCTTTAAATTCGGCCATGCTCCCTAGTATGCTACACGGATGAATAGAGCCCTAATATGCTCACAGAATAACTCAATAACGGTTTGTTATATGAGAAAACTGTTTTATAATAGCTATACTAACTCTATATGATAAATTTTCGCAACTTTTGTTGTTGTTATAAGTCTAAGAGGAACTTAGATACAGTCGAGGAAATGTGCAACTTAGCGATATCTTTACTTTAAAAACCGTCAAACTTTATCGCAAGTAAAAATTTTGCATACTTTAAAATATATTAATTTCAGCTTATAGCTCAAAGTTAACAAGGCAAATATATTTGTATAATTTTGAATATTTTGAATCTTTTGAACAATATTTCACTAGGTTGCCGCGTTATTCGTATATTTTTGTACATTTTATTATATTTTTAAACAATATCTGATTAGGTTGCTGCAGGACCACAGAAGCTATTGTAATTAGCAGGTATAAAACATGTTTGTGAAAAAAAAATGCAGCATTAGAATTATGCCGACTCGTGCGTCTATACAACGTAAAAAAATCAGGTGCCGCATATTCTTATCCAGTAGTAGTAGTTGTAGAGTAGCGGTTGGGAGGTCGAAGATTGGCAAGTAGGCCCTTCCAGGTCTTTTTTACCGAACCCTAAAGGCCAAGGAAGTTGTATGTAGACTACGAATTGCTAAGTTGTGCGACTGCAATCGACTTTGATAGACACTATGCCGATATTCATCTGGAGTTTGTGAAAGGAAACTGCAGACAACCTTCACAAGTTCAGTCAAATAACTGCCGCATTAATTTAAAAAAAAATTAATTTAATGACAAACTGCCATCATTGGGAATCGAACTAGCAACCTCCCAGAGCGAGCGCCTTTAACAACTCGACCACTCGGATTGATTCGATTTTTTCCTTTCATTTGTTGAATCCCGCAACGCATTGGTAAAGAAGGAACTATGAAATGATTATTATTCAGATAGTTCCAGCATGAAATCACTTTTCGACAGATTTTGCTTATTTTTTTTAACAGGATAAAAATAACATTTTCTAATAAATTCCGAAGTTTCAGAATGTTTGACCGTTTAGAACGCGAGATAATTAATAACAAAGTTCGCAATTTTGACGGTCACGTCTCATTAGAAGCATGTAAAACTTCTATACCTGCCCAACTATTATCTGTTGTATTGAGAAAAAACTCGACAGAATAAAAAAAAAACACGAGGAGAGTATTAAATATGTCTTAAATAAATTTTAAAAAAAATCGCGTTTTACCGTTTTGTTTTCGAAATATAATAATTTTAAATTTGTTTTTCTTTCAAAATTACATTAATTTGTATATAAATATATGCATGTGAGTATGTATGTGCATTTGTATTTGTTCCATAATAAAAACAAAACGCTTATTTTGTCCTGATTAAACAAGTCCATGCTGGAACTACCTTAACATAATATTAGGTCACAATTTCTAAAACATATTTATAACAGTCCGGATAAATCAGTCTGTATTTTATAAACCCACAACATGTAATAAATATCTTTCACCAAATCGATAACTCGACTATACCACCATTTATATATGTGAAAAGGGCATATGTATTTGCTAGTAACATACCAAATTGTCCTATATATGTATTTGTTGTTATCATGTAATAAAAAAAAAAATACTTCCGATATGTCAAAATTTCATTGTAAGTAATAAATATCTATTTTTTTCTAGTATATTATTTCCTACATCGACTCTACCAGCTACCTTACCTCATTGTTTATAGAGAAAAAAAATTTAATACATTATTATCAGGAAATGATCGTCTGTGAAACCACTAACGAATTTAATGAAAACCATATCAAACAAATTGTTTGGTTTATTAATCATTTTATTGGTTTTTACGCGCAAATATAAATTCGCTTTAGAATTTCTTTTCCATAAATGTGTTGTTTAGAGAAATTAATAAGACCGCTTTTCAAAGTTTAGAATTTAGAAAAATTATCATATCTATATTTATTTTGTTGAATGTAATATCAGCAAACGGGTTGCCATTATTTGCAGATCATCAGGCGTAGACAATTAATTTTTTTGTCCCTATTCAATGTTCCATGCAGTACGGAGTATCCACATTTCAATGCTGCAAGCTGAGAGTGGTATCGTTTAGTTAATATTTTATCCAATTTTTATTGCTGAAACTTAAAACGCAGAAGCCCAAGTGAATTTGGAACATGAAATGCGTAATGCTTTCGAGGTTTTTAGATTCGATTTGATGAACTTGTAAAGGGCGTCCCTGCTCGGGCGCCAATTTGTAAAGGTAGAAGATAGTTATATTAAATAATTATTATTTAAATAAATAATAAATACATGAAAAAGATATAATAGATCTTTATTGATTTGATTTATGAAATGTTATAATTTTAATATGTAAATTACCATGATTGTTAACATTCAAAGCAACCGTGATAATAGAGGGAAGTTATAGTTGTTATGCAACATATAAAAATGATGAACAAAATTATAATAATAATTTAATGAAGAAGCGATACCGCTACAAACTCAATCCGTTTTCGACGAATTCTTTCAAACAAAAGCAGTTGATATTTGTATACATAAAACATCCATAGATAATTTAGATTGGAAAAATAAAAAATTAAAGTCGACACCTAGATATAGACGCGCTACCCGAGCAGATGGTCTTGAATGGCATTGTGTCGTCGTTGCCACACTGTTGAATGAAGGGAAAATCATACTACCCTAAGAGGGTAGAATCATGTGCAGTAGAGATAGGGACGTGTTCCGTTTAATGGATAAACACTGAGATGAGCACGGTGTACAAAGAGGTAACCACAGTGTACTGCCCATTCAAGAGAAAAGGGTTTCTCGCTTCTTTAGAGTGGTTAGATGAACATGCCTTTCCCTGGTCCGTTTGGCCTACATTTTCCAGCATCTATGTCATTGTGTTGTGGAAAATTTTTGTCAAAAATTGAACAGGTGCAGCCAAGACTCGTTTGCCAGATGTTTTGTTTAACATATAACTTCCAAGTCCCTACTAATAAAGCAAAAATATTATAAATTATCAAGTCAAAAAAGTTTATTAAATATTATAACGTCATCTCATTTTAGTATAACCTTGGAAATAATAATAAAAAATTCGACACACAGGAGCTACGTAGACTAAAGAAATTTTCTTAGAGAAAGGAATAATAATATAATTTGGAGATAGGCCAATTTTTTTTTTCAAAACTGATTATACACTGAATATATAAAATATAAGTCCTATGCTATAAATCTATAATGACTGCAGACAAATTCTTGATTTCAAGTAAAGTGGTGTAGAATAGAAAGAAGAGCTTGAAGAGACTATACTTCTTTTTTCTGGCTGATTTTCATTATTTTTTCATGTTTGACTCTCCTGTTTTGTAGCTTAAGATTTAAATATATAATAAAAAATATGTTTGTATTTTTTTCAAACACATGGCTTAGTTCCAAAATTATGAGCATTATCATCATCTTTCTGTTTCTGATGTAGGTCACATTGGCATTTTATCAACGATCGATATCCTCCTCTAAGGATCATTTATTTATAATACGTAACAGTGGTTTAAACATCATGGCATTTCATTTAGTTATACTGATATAATAATTGAATGGGTGCCGTCGAAATTCATAATTTGTAGCTTGGTGTTTCTGGTATAAAAACAAAATGAAAATAAATATTTCGGTTTTATATACGGGATGTCATGACGTAAAAGGGAAGGGTTTTTATTCTTAATATAATATGTTAAGAATAAAAATGTTATTTATTTTGGCAGTAGACCGCGCTTGTCTACTGCGTGTACGCAGCATCAACACACCATGTTGGTAGAGAAAAAGGCGGAAGAAGGCGAGGCCTACAACTAATTAATTTGACACCTATAATTAATAATACAATTGTTTAACAAAAAAGAAAAAACGAATTCAAAACAGTACAAAATACAACGATAAAGAGAACTCTAGTAATCCACAGTACAGCACGGTTTTTTTAAATGATTAGTAACAGGCTAAATTTTTGTCAGTAGCTTCCTTTCGACGAGACGCCCAACTTTTCTCTCGCGAAAATTCTCGATGATAGTGATTAGCGAAGCGCGAAGAGTAACTTGTTTGTTTGACGATAGCAAAATTTTTATCAGTAACAGTTAATTTGTTAGTTAAATTGAGAGATAATGTAATACAGACTTCAAAAGAACTTGTGTCCTACAAAATGGATGGTGTGACAGGCAGGTCCCTCACCCACAATTTGTTCAAATAACGGGGTGTTCATAGTTATTACTTGGCGCTAATTAAATAACCGTTACTTGGCGCCATTGAGTATATTCACGATAAAAACAATATTAGTATTCTTTTATGAACTAAAGGTTGAAGAAATGAGATCTACAATATGTATAAACGTTGTGTGTCATTGAAATAAGAAAACATTTTTCTAATTTACAAATGAAAACTTTACATTGACATGTTCAGAGCGTAGGACTGGGAAATGGAACTACTGAATTTGTAGGACAAGGTGACCAACAAATTATATATACCATTATTAATTAACAGCATAAAAATCAGCTTGTTACTAATGTATACCCTGTTATTTGAACATGTTGGGTGTGGGAAACCTGCCTGTCACACCATCAATTTTGAAGGACGCAAGTTTTTTTGAAGTCTTTATTACATTATTTCTTAATTTAACTAACAAATTAACGGTTACTGATAAAATTTTTGCTATCGTCAAACAAACAAGTTATTCTCTTACGCGCTTCGCTAGTCACTATCATCGAGAATTTTCGCGAGAGAAAAGTTGGGCGTCTCGTCGAAAGGAAGCTACTGAAAAAAAATTAAGGCTGTTACTAATCATTAAAAAAACCCGTGCTGTACTGTGGACTATAGGTTTTTGAAATTAAATTTGAAATTTGCCTCATTCCTAGATTATTTTTTCGTATATTAATACTTGTTTGTGTTCTAACTATCTTGGTTGAGAAACACGCACCAAATTAGTAACAAGTAACGTATCTTCCCGACGATTACGATTGGATAGATAACTCATTCTTATGATGACTAATTGATCTAGAAATTGGGGCTAGATCTAGAAATCTAGAAATTGAGAAATTAAATTTTCAATTTAATTCCTATCAATAATTTCGTTATGAACAAATACCTTTTGAAATCGACACCAATCATTTTTGGAAAGCAATTGAACCTCTTGTATTTTATAATCATTTTAATAGAGATTGACGCCTACATCAAAAGTTAGTTATGTTCATAAATAAAGTATTAATATGATCTTTGTTAGGTTATAGGTACAACAGAATAACAGATTTTGATTATAAGGCGCGGTATTATCAGTATTAATTTGCAGTATTAATTTGTAGCGATGCTATAGTAACTATGAAATTGGGACCTTATCGCATTTATGTAACAATGAAGATGACAATTATAGATACTGAAATAGACGTTTATTTATTTTGCACTATGTGGATATTTGTTTATTTTCTATGTGGATAATTTTTACGTAGCTAAGAATTGTTGTTTTATTACTTTATATTTTTATCGATAATATTTTTTTAAGAAGAGATAAACTATGACAGATAACAGTAATGGCGAACCTTTTTGAAAAGTGGTTCAATATTTGTTCATAATTTTTTTAGTACTAGCTTGTGGGTTATTAAGTAAGTGGCGTCACTTGGAAAAGGAGAGGGGAAGATGGTTTAAAAGTACTTTTTTTGGTTCTCACTTTTAAATATAGTTTAGTTTAGATATATAGATAGATTGTAAAGGCTGTCCTGGACGGGCAACACTTCGACCATAAGGTCAATTGTGATGCCTAAGAATGTGAGGTTGCGAGTGGAGTGGAAGGACTTTTTGTGTATAGACTAGGAATTGGTAGGATATGCGGCTGCAGCCGACTATGATAGGAGCTATGCCGATATTCATCTGGAGTTCGTAAAGGAAACTGCAGAAAACCTTCTCAAGCATAGCCGGTTACTTCGTTCTTGTACATACGCCGACAGTTTAGTCAATTAACCGCCCTTTTTTTTCTTAATAATTGACAAACTGCCGATGTCGGGATTTGAACCCATTACTTCCAAGTTTCCAAGTAGGCATACTGCGCAGACATAACGCCTTAGACCGCTTGGCCACTTGGACTGGTTAGTTTATTTTATTTTTCGTTTTATAACTTTTATATAAAACATAAGTTTATAAAAATCAACACGTGGGACAAATATTCCAAAATTGAGCGTCGTATCGAAATTTACCAAGAATAATTTAAGGAAAATGTAAAATATATTCGGTTTTGTTACGGTGCCAAAATATTAAAAATTGACCCTTTGAAAATTGTCAAAAAGCATTATTTCAATAGCAATTTTCAAACTGCTGCAGCTGGTTAACATTAAGTTTGAATTGTTGATAAAATATCGACGCGACGATTATTTTTTGGAATGTAAGAAGGTTTTTTTTTGACAACTCTTTTATAGTTCATCTATCTAAATTTATAATAATCTTTCTCTTAAACATTACATATCTCATTCTATTCACATATGACGATATGATATTATTTTCTTAATGATGCCTGTAATAAAAATTTCATGAAATATTTCAACTGGAATTATTTTTGTTTTAAAGAGAGAAAGTATTTATAAACGACTAGGGCAGGGAATACTAGTCGCTGTATCCATTTGGCTTTTATCAATTATCCGGTATATATGATACATACAAGGGTATATTAAGTTGAAAGTATTGATCGTAAATAAAATGACTTAATTAGTCCATTTCCGCATATGTTCGTTTATATGTTCGTCCGTCCGTCTGTTAACACGATAACTCAGAACCGAAGAGTTAAAGAGCTGAAATTTTGTATGTGTGTTCTAGAGCTAAAAAGTAAGGTTAAGTTCGCGTATCGGAAAAATCGGACCATGGGCAGTGTGCATAGTGGGCAATACTGTCCATCTTTGAAAACGTAAGAGATAAAGCAAAAATTTAAAGACAACTCAGTATATACCTACTGTATTTAAGCAATTAACTCAGTTGTTATTCACACTTGTTTTTTATTATTTTATTTTATTTTTCAATCAAGTAATTTGATATTCATTTGGGTGTTTTATGAATCATTTAGCATTAATTATGAAGTCATTAATGTTTAGTTCCACGCGCTTATCTTTATATAATATACGCCCAAAATATTAATTTCTATGTATATTAGAAATAAATAATTTAATAAATTAAAGTTACGTATAAAATGCATTGTTTAAAACATTTGTTATTTTCAACAATTATTTATTTTTGTTTAAGTAAGTACGAATAATGTTATATAATTATAATATGTGATTTGACATTATTGTAAATTGAAATTTAAGTTGCAAAAAAACCTTTAAACTGTACTTGAATTTGAAATTCTAAGCTTCCTAATATGCTTCTAATCTGAATTAATTAAATTATTGGCACATACACATGTTTGACAAAGCTGGACGCCATGGGCTCCTCCTAAGGGAATGATTTAAATGGTGCTCGTTTAAAACAAAACTTCAAAGCAGCAAAGTAAATCATACAATTTAAATTAGAGAATCGAAATTTGATAAGATTTTATTTATAAAACGTAATTATTACCCAAAACTTTGTGTCAATCTTTGTGCGCCAACCAATAATTGCAGCATTTTCTTTTTGGGTACTGTTGAATTATGTTGAATTATGCAGCAATGTGTAATATACTGAATTTTAAACATATTATTTATATTTTGATTATTGTTTTTGTTCATGTAATATAAAATGGCACTCTGTTACTAATATTTTAATAAATAATAGTCGCCAGTTAAATTGAAAAATATGCAATACGATGTACATTTTGCCAATCCAATCGATATTTAATTTTTCAAAGATTTAAAATTGAGAGAGAAAAAATCTTCAATTCTGATTTAAATATTAAATTTTTATTTCTGAGAAGTTTTGAGAACTAAGGGCAATATTGGTTTTCACGTTGAAGTTGGCAATAGATAAATTTGGTAATATTCAAAAGTTTGATCGTATTATTTAGAGCCGTCTTAATATAAGAAGTCTAGGCTTCTTAGGATGTATTTGTTTTGGGCGCTTACATGCTTTGTTACTGTTGAATTTGCAGTTATTTTCAGGCATTATAAGTACGTGTAACCGTCAATATTCAATATGGCGGATGGAAACAGTTAACTGTTTTTCAAGCAATAGAATGCTTGTTTGAGTGACTTCAAAAGCCCCTAAACTAACAATTTGAAAAAGTATGTCGGAAATGTAGGATTTTTACTAATAAGATTTTGTATGTTATGTGGGTATTTGTTTATTCAGAAAAAAAAAGATTTAATACATTAAAAATTAAAAAATGCAATGGAATACACTAAAAAAACCCGGTTCACATGACAGACACATGAACAAATGCTTATACAGTATTCGTATTGGAAGTTATTCACTAACTTAGTACGATTTGGCGCTAAAGCTTTTGCTGCCCTACCTCGATGCCTAAAGCGTCTGTGAGCGTGATGTTTATCGTGTTTAGCTCAACCATTAGCGCGATTTGTCAGCGTCAAGTTGAACACTAAAAACAACGCTTGATATCACTGAAAGCAATATCACCCATAGTATACATGGATTTGGCGTTTGTGTTAAATAAGAAATATTTGAATGACATCCAAATAAAAGCCTATCTAAGTTATTAGATACCCATCAGCATAGCCCTAACTAACTTGCTATCCTAGGCAAATGATTTTAATGACGCCTATTTAAAATAAAATTTTTAACAAATTAACAAAGAATAAAAATTTGATAACATGTTTCATAAATTAAACGTGATTTTTAATTAAAATATAAAAAAAAAAAATTATTTCTATTATTTTATTTCAAACATTATTTTAAAAAATTGTTCAGTGAATAATGCATTTAATATAAATTGTAATTGGTGTGGTAATTATTAATTTTTAAATTTTTATTTCTATCTCAGTTACATTTGTTGTACACGTGGTAAACTCTTTTATCTGTAAATATCGGGCCCGCCTATTGGCTGTAAGTCATCCATGTATTTATAGCCCAGAGTTAATTTTAGAGTACATATTCATCTTACCTACGTCTTCGTTTTATTTATTTATTGGCAATGGATTGAAGAACGATCGATTCTGGCTTTTAATCAAAATGTCAACTGCTTATAAGATTAAAGCACTGAGTTTAGCAAAAAGATGATGATTTTACGAAAATGTGAGGAAAACATATTGTTGAATCACAAAATTATTTTGGGTGAAAATCATTCCTTGCTATAATTTTAGGAAAAACTGTAAACAAATTCGGGTGTTTGCTATACAATTACTTCGGTTGACATGGTGTGGCCACGGTTGGCTCTGATTCAGTCTGAACCGAATATTCTAAAATATTTGATAATATTACATTATCTCAGGTCATTGATTGAACTTTCTGAACGGTCATCCTTGGACGACCTTCCAGGGGACTGTGGGCCATGCGTTCGAAAATATTTTATTTTTTAGATATAGACCCGGGAAATAGTGAAGGGAAAATGAAACTCGAATATAAATCATTGGTGGCAAAGTTTTTAAGAAATTTTTCACTGTATTACACGTGTAAAGAAAGAAGGATGCTGGGGTTATACCTAGAAAATAAAGCAGTTTCTAGGTATTCATATTGTGTACATGGAAAATTGAGCTATATAATTCAAATCAATATGCTCCGAAAATGGTTTATCTCCTCCATAAATAATTACCATTCATACTGAAGTATCGCATTCATACTATAATTTTTAAGTTAAAATTAGATGCTTTTTATTCCTTGCTAATTATATTTTAATTTTAACTTTAGATACTATCTCAAAACTAAATGGCGATATTCGTATATGGAAACATTCTACTTTATATAACAATCCACAAAATTGGGTGAATGGTAAAATACCATGTGATACTGCACCAGTTGTATTTCCAACAGATTTAGAAACCGAAATCAGTTTTTTTCCGGCAGAAAATAAAATGAGTCAATTGATTTTACCACGTACAGGTATTTTAAATATACCATCAGTACATAGTGTAATTGAATTTTATGATAAAGAAACAACACGAAAATGTGATGGACAAGGTAAGTAATCATAATAATGCATTTTGAAAATTTAACCGTTAAGGTAGTTCACATCAACGCAAAAGGTATAAAATACAAAATGATTTATTTTATTATTACAACTATGCCAATTGAACATATATAGTGTTTTAACATTTATGATACACATTTACTATATGTAGTACTATGCAAGAATTGTTTTGACAGTGATTATTCAATATTTCTGGAGTCGCAGTTGCAAGTTATTATAATTAAATATCAATAGATTTTTTAAAAATCCGCAATATATGTTTTTTTAAAGCGAATTTCATGAAAGGAAATAGACCTATTCCGAAAAATTTCGTCAAAGGTCCATCGGTCCAACCAAGTAGATGCCGAAAACCACCGTCTCTAATTTCCGTCTCCGTCTCCGAATTTATATATATATATACAGGGTGAGTCGAACCAAGTGGATAATAGCACACACCTCCACTTCCTTCCACGATTCTATCATTTTTCTACAACATCCAATAGACGACAATACATTATAACAAAACGAAGACCACCCAAAGACATGATTTAAGCCACAACCAAAACACTCAGATCAATGTGCGCACAAAAATAAAGCAGGCGGGTCAAACAACGCTGTCAAACCTATGTGCGCATAAATAATCAAATCCGGGGCCCGGGGAACAAATATACGAAAAACAAATAAACGATATGGATTACCAGGGTAACATGTATTAAGACAAAAACAAAAATTCGTTATTTTTCTTGTATTATATCAAATTTAATTGTAATTTAAGGGTGACCAAATTTAGCCCCCATAATTTTTTTTTAAATTTTTGAATTTTTATTTTGATATATTGTTAGTTTGTCTTTCGACATCTTTGACATCTACTAGGTTGGACCGATGGACCTTTGAAGAAATTTTTCGGAATACGTCTATTTCCTTTCATGAAATTCGCTTTAAAAAAACATAATGATTATATATATATATATATATATATATATATATTTTTTTTTTTAATCCGATTGGAATAAAGTTGGGTATGTGGGGTGCTTAAAGGGAAAATGGGGGTTTGGAGGAAGGGGGAAACACAAAATTTGGTATATCTGTCTTAATGTAGGAAAAATCGAAAAATGCTTCTGCGTAACGAATTTTTTTAAAAAATTAGTTTGTTAAGCTCAACTTTATAAGATATTTGCTTTCGAAAGAAATGTATTGGGATCTTTAGCACTCAGATATGACATCTAGCGGCGAAATTTTACAACTAACCAAATAGGTTAAATGCTGATATATTTCAATTTAAATAATATTAATATATTTTAGTTTATGTGATCATCCGGTCGATATGTACAGGAGATGTTTAAATTTTTAATGTTCTAATTCTAAATGTTAATGTCGCCATGGTAATTTGATTCCATATTTATTACGATTTCTTCTTCTATCTGAAGAATTTTTTATTTTTGTCTTAGAAACGTATGCTGTAATAGGTACAATATGAACAATATTTCTTATAAACAAAGAAATAATTTGCAGAATACGGATTTTTAATGAAAAGTATTTGTTCATACGAATTTTTTTAAACTATCTATTCTAGGTTTCATTTACTTACTTACATTTATTCATACAAAATAGATATTTGTACCATTTTCTCATAATAAATGTCGAAAACTGGGAGATTTCGGACTCTCTACTTTCGGACCTCCTATTGCTTATTTCTGCTCAATCATATGTCCAGTCAGGTGGTCACACTGTTAAAAGCGATCTGCTTGAAACCAGGAGGTTGTGAGTTCCCGACGTGAAATCCCGGCGATGAGAGTTTTTTAATTATAATTAATGCGGCGAATAATTGATACCGATTCTGCATACAGATTCCTTGTCCTTCACCCACATCATTAATGCATGGTTATAAATTAACAACGGTTAAAAAATAATAATGATGTTGGTGGTTTCTGTTAGATCGTGGATTCTCAGAAACGGAGGTAAAACTCCATTATTCTTACTATTATATTATATTACTCAACCATAAGTTACGCCCTGTGTATAAATGGGTGGAGTATTTTTACCTTGAACTGATAAATTATCGTCTAAATAAAATAGCTATTTGATATACATGTAATCAGATTATTTAACAAAATAATGGTTTTGACATTTTAATTATGATAAAACATTTTGATGTTGCATTTTATTTACGTTCTTAATCATGCACAATTTTATACGAGTAGATTCTATGCATTATTATTATTATATCTAATGTAATTTTCAAAAGTGATAACATTCGTGATTTGCTTTTTCCTTACACCTAATCCCAAATACACGCACCTAAAATATTCAACTCTCAATATAGAGGCTATTCCAAAATTACATTTCATAACTTTAGGAGGTAATAGAACACATTAAATTGATAAAAAATAAAAACTGACTCAAGTATTTCATCAAATAGTTCAACGAATAGAATCTGCCAAAGCTTTTTATGATGAATATCAAAACCAGTTGTTTAATGTTTTTTAGGAATGAAAAAAGTATTTTTTCGCTATTACTTCAAATTTAGTAAATTTACAAATTAAGTGGTTTTGTGATACGTCTGAATAGTAAATACAAGACAAATCTAAGAATTATTCAGCATTGTAATTGAAACAACGAAATGCCCACCATTTGGATTTAATAATTGGTCGTAAAAAAAATTTTATGCCACAAACAATACGAAAATAATAAGCATTTTCTCTTTTTTAATTCCCGACGCAAAAAGAAGGGTGTTATAAGTTAGAAGCGTCTGTCTGTGTGCTAGTGCTTCTGTGGACCGATTTGAATGCGGTTTTTTTTATTAAAATGCTGGTCTCCTTGCCGTGATTCTTAGCTATGTTTGATAAAAATCGGTTATTACGTTTGAAAATTATCAGCTCATTTCCAAGATGATCTATATGACCTATATTAACATTATCATTTTACATTAAATTTTGGTGGAGGTAACGGGAAGTTCTTATTATGTTTCATATTATTGCGTTGGTATTTTTTTTTGAATTTTACTTGTTTCCTTTTTTTCATTGTTATCGTTAGAATCAGAAAAATCTACAATGTTCACTACTTTTATGTATATTATCGCTAATTTATGCTATAACTACCTTACCTAGCTTATCCACTATTGATCTTTATTCCAAAACAAAATAATCCAATTTAAAAAATAGAATGTTTAGACGATACATTATAAAACTACCAAAATGTTCGATATTTTCTTGTAAAATAGTGGATTTTTATTGAAAACTCAATATCTAATATTCTTACGATTTCAATAATCTCTTATTTCCATTGTCACTTGGAGGTAACTAGGTAAATAACATCAAATGCACCTTCCTTATTGTCCACCAAACCATTATTCCTGCTAAATTGTTATTTTTTAGATAATTTTACTGAATAACACACCTGTGTATAATGTGTTTAGCATTATATTTTCCAAGAAACAATGCCATAACTTATAATATCTGTTTATTCTTTTTACTCGTGAAGTAAAAAATACAACTCAAGAAATAATTTAGCTACAGTAGCCAGTTAAATAGAAAATTATGCATTATAATTTGATCAACTCAGTAAGTTGATATCCGGGTTAAAATATTTATTTAATTTGTTCAATTAATAATTTTTGATTTTCTGATAAAACGAAAATATTTGTTTTGACGTGGAAGTGCCGTTCGATAAACAACGGAAAGTTCAATAGTTGGATGTTGTAAAATCATCATAGAACCAGTGCCGGTTTTAACACTTACAGCGCCCTAGGAGAGATTTCTAAGGTGCCCCTTAACTGCAATTCAAACCCACACGAAAAAAAAGGCAAAGGATGTAATGAAATAACCAGTGCTCCGATCGAACGGATTGAACACTGCCATTCCATTCTAGTGTTGCTACATAAGGATTTTTTCGCTAAATTTAGGGAATTTACGAGAAAGTAGGCCTTCCTCAAGGAGCAAGGGGATATAAAAGGATACCTGCGGCGCCCCTTCATATGTCCAGTGCCCTGAGCGGTCGCCCAACCGCACCCTACCCTAACGCCGCTACTGCATAGAACTGTCGGACAAATATATTCTGAATTCCGGTCAATTCTTAAGAGGTTGGAATACTTGTGTAACAATAAATTTACTTAGATAGTAATCGTATTAGGATTTTTTGTTATTGAAATTAATGATTAATGTTTATTATGAAATATTTTTAGATCGTTTATTTAAACCATTAAAGAAAGAACGTTGGCTAGATCCAAATAACTGGATTTCATCCACATATAAAAATAATACTGCTATACCCGATTTGGAACGTGTACCATGTCAACATGATAGTGTGAAATTTTCATCAAGTACAGAAATTTCCATCGAATTTCCGAATGTGCCAGTGGAATTAAGTGGTTTGATTTTTGATAAACAGGCAATTGATATGGCAGACTATCCAATAGTAAATATTGAAAATATTATTTTCAATGAAGGCGACGAATGCAGCCTTAAATCTGGTTGTTTATGCCATCCGGAAAGATGGGAAAACGACGATCGTTTAGAGAAACAAATTTGTGATAACGAAAGAAAACATTGCAAACAACTTTATTGTTTGACACCAATTCGACCGGTTGGGCAATGTTGTGATATTTGTGGTAAATATGTTTTTCAAAATTTCGACTACTTTGCATCGACCACTCTTAGCTTTGAGGTTTTCTTAGCAAAGTTGAAAACCTCAAAACTTCATATTCGCCGCAAGAAGAGGTGATATGTAAATGAGAACCAAATTTGAATCGCTCTAAATGGTTTAAGGAATGGTTGCACAATGGACGTTTGTTGTAAATGTGTCGCATTATAGACAGCCGTTATAACCTTGCCTAATCTAACTGCGAACCAAGCTATTGCAATGTTTTTCGTACTAGGTTTCCTTGGTTACTTCTGGTTTTCAGATTTTTCCAGATAGTTTAGCCTAAGACCTAGGTCCAATAATTCCCGACCAAAAATCAACTTTCTAAGTTAACTGGAAGTATATCCTGGACACACAAAAAACCTCGATTTTTGTGGGTTTGTATCTGGGATACAACTCTTGGTTCTTGAGATATACACCCCTCAAACTATCTCGAATGCTTCCTGTAAAATATAGTGCTGTAGGAATTTGGCTTTTAAGTGGCATACAGACAGGGAACATTGTGCAGCAACATTGAACTCCGCCTACAAAATATTTTTGGTACAGACGTGCAACCAAAATTATGGAACATAAAATTATTATTTTATTATTTTATGACGCTAATCATAAAATTCAATCATTTGTCATCTTGTCTCTATCTATCTTATTTAATGAACAAGTGTAATTATTTATTTAAAATAATTGTTGACGATCGTTTCATCTTCTTTGAGACAATTGTTTTGACAATGTCTCAAAGAAGATGAAACCATCGTCAACAATTATTTTAAATAAATAATTACACTTGTTCATTTTCAAATTTGTAGGTTCTATGCTTTTAATGAAATACACGTCAGAATTTTCATTAAAAACATTTAAAAACTATTGTGAAAATTTTTTGAAGGAAAATAATTTTCATAATATTGATTTTTATGTCAGCAAAGTCTGGAATGATGAAATCCAACTGATATTTCGTGAAAGAGATGAATATAGTATGAAATGTAATGATGCAGCAAACCAAATAAAAGAATTAATACAAAAAGGTAATAAATTTTAAAATCGTTTAATGATTTTTATCGATTTCGATTTGTTTGTTGTTTTGTTTTCAGATACCCATTTAGGCTTATTATTTTTTTCAATTCGTGTATCCGGGCAATATAATAATCCAAATGGTGTTGGTGGATTTAAAATAGTATTTTTAGCACTGTTAGGCGCACTTGTTATAATTGGTGGAGCTTATGTAGTCACACAGAACAGTCATCAATATCCGTACGTAAAACATGTTTGCCATCTTATATATTTTTGAAAATTTATAATTTATTTTCTATCAAAAAATTGGATTAGCGTTATCGTAATTTTAACAGTAAGAAAGTTTTACCTGATCACCATACACAATTTGAAATATAGGAGAAAATGATTAATGAAAACAAAATTAAAATCTGCATGTCTCTGTCAATTTTGTAAAGGTTTCAACAATACTTTTATGTATTGTCTTCCAATATTGATAAATTTTCTGAAAAAATTGTACAATATTATATTATTTAAAGGTTTGGGAATGTGCAGAAACAATTAATTATTGTTCTCAAATTTTATTAAAAAAATTTGTGTAAAATATTATTCCAGATGCGTTTTCCTACTGACCCTAAGATATATAAAAATCGTGCAATTTTTCCGCCGTACTAATTTTAGTAATTTTTAACAGTAACAGATTGACTCAAAGTTACAAATTTGTATTCACCGATCCTCATGTATTCATGCAAAACTATTTTTGCAATAATACCCGAAGAAATGTTGTAGGAGAAGAAAGATTATGTGTTGAATTTAATGTCCTACTTATAGCATGCCACGGGTCAGAAAGATAGTTGTATATCAGAGGTGGGTATGGGTTGCTCATTTGAGCAACTGTGCAATCCATTTGCTGAGTGAGAGTTAGCAAGAGAGGTATGTTTTGAAGTAAGACAGGACGATGTGTCAATACAGGGTGGCTACCAATTATTGCCCAATAATTTATTTTATTTTATATGTTTCATATGTGAAAATCCCGATCCACATAGATAAGAAGATGCGAAACAACTACTAAGTTTTTTATTTATTTATTTATAATAATTCCGGATATTCAAACGAAGGTTTTCTACGGCGATTTCCCAAATACTTTTTGTGCTCGTGTTCATGGCTCCTTATAAATTATAATTTGTTGAAAGGGTAATCATTTCGTTTAATAATGCGCAATCATTGAAATCCGGAAAAAATTTGAGAAAAATTTCTATTCAAGAGGGAATTTTAAATTTTCTATTAAAAGGGGCCACTAAAAAATCACTTATTACATTTATATTTTCAAAATCTTTAAATCGATTATTAAATTGTAAAATTACCGTTTCACTAAAATCACTACTTATTTCTTTTGAAAAAAGAAATTATGCCAAAAATAATTTTCACTAGCATGAATAGTACTTTTCATTTTTTTAATTCAAAGTAGACTAACTCAAAGAAACTCAGTCAGGTAAGTTAATATAAAATTCCCACTTTATGTAAACTTAACCATTGAGAAATCAGTAACAAATTATCCCCCCCCCCATCCAGCCTTATCATTGGCATGTTTATTGTTTCCAGTGTCATCAAATTCCGATGACACTATACCCCTACGAAGAAAAAATAATTAAATCAGGTAAATAATTGTTAGTTCTCCCATTTGTAATAGTTTAGGAAAATTATTCAGAATTTCCAAAAATCTAAATTTATTAAACTATTTTTCAATTCTATTTAAATCCTTATCAAAAATTTACCTATTTTTATAACCATCAATCGGAAAAGGTTCAAAAGATTTATATAACATTTATATTTTATTCATACACAAATATATTAAAAAGGTACATTTTGTGCCCCAAATTACCTGCCCAGAATTCCCGAGTATGTATTCAATGTATTGTATGTGACCCTTTTTATGTATGGCCATAAAAAAGGGTTGGAATTATAATATTTTTTTCAGAAAATGTTTTAATTAAAAAAAGAAAAAAATAATTATTGGTAGGTTACCTTGTATTCACTCTATCTCTCTTCCTACCTCTCACTCAGAGCTGAACGCGGTAAACCTTCGCCCAGCTATGTTATATATTTAGTTGGGTAAACAAGTTCAACAGTTTCTGGTGATTAATTTTTTTTGTATATTGTGTTTGATCGAGAAGGCCAACGAAACGTTTTTTACCGCAATTTCGTTTGTGCGCTGTGTTTGTAGATTTAGATGAACATGAATCAAGAGACATGATATGATTTTAATTTTAGATCTATAAAGGGCTATCTACAAATCACGTAACGTAATTTTCCGAGTTATATTTACCCCTTCTCATGGAATTCCACATTGCATAGAAGCATATCCTCAAAAATCGCACGACTCCTCATTCTAAAGAAATGTTATGTGATTTATTGATACCCCCTATAAAGTATTAATAAAAATTTTAATATTTTTTAAACTTAAAAAAAAAATGTTAAAATTGGTTTAGTTTATGTAATACTTTTATGTTCCTTTTTTATATTAGGATTGTTCCACAGTCATTAAGAAACAATTTAAGATTAAATTCACTTCCATCACTTGGTTCGTATGCACCATTCAGGAATACAGGTTTTAACCTAGAATCATGTTGGCCATTTTCTTCCTACACTGAATTGGATTCAACACAAAATGAAAATATAGAATTTTTACCAACTTCACCAGCAAATCATAATGATAATGGCGACAGTCGGCGTAATGAAGATCAAGAATTTGAAAATCCTCTTTATAATCAAGAAGAAAGAATAGATGGTAGTGGGGACACTGAAGTGGAATCTTATGATGTATGGTATTTTTGGTATTGCTAAAAAGTTGTAATTAACAAGAAATGTAATCAGTTGGGTTGGGTTGTTTTGGGTTGGGTTGGGTTGGGGTAGTTTAGCGGGGTGTTGACTTTATTTGAGGGTATTGGACAACCCTTTTATGGATTTCAAGGACGAAAAGCTCTTTTTCCTCCTTTGAATCATTTCCTGTGGTCTTTCCGAAACATTTCTACCCATTTTCAACCATTTTTTTTTTAAACGAATAAGATCCAAACTTTTTTTAAGCATCAAGTATTCCTAACGTAAATACAAAATTTACGTCACGTATTTACTTCAAAACTTTTGGATGCATTAAATTTTTTCTCGCACCGTTTAAAAGTAAGATTATACCACGCAGCGCAGATGTATCAAACAAAATATTAATGTATCCTGTATATTATTTTATAGAATTATAAACCGATTTGTGAAAACCGTTCTAACGTGATGCGACCATCTTCACAAACATTCACATTTATAATATAGTAGATTTTAAATTTTCACTAACGAATTTAATTCTAAGATTCGCTGATATTATATTAAATCAGCCTAAGTGGTCGAGCTATCTAACGCTTTTGCTTGATTGGAACTGAGAGGCTGTGGGTTCGAATCCCGGCGGTGGCAGTTTGTCAATTAAATTTAATGGAGCGGTTAATTGACTAAACTGTCGGCGTATGGACAAGATCGAAGTAACCAGCTATGATTGTGAAGATTTTCTGAAGTTTCCCTTAACGAAATCCAGATAAATATTGGAATAGTTTCTCAAAGTCGGATACAGTCGCACAATCTACCAGTTCCTAGTCTGTATAAAAATACCTTGTCCTCCACTCACATCATTAATGTATCGTTAAAAAAAATTAATTATCGTTAAAAAATAATGATGTGGGTGCCCTCTGTCATAGCCCGTGGAGTCTCGGAAACGGAGGTAAAACCTCATGCTCCTTGTTGCTTGTTGATTTGCATGATGAATACCAATTGATTTAAAATGTTTCTATTTTTAGCTAGAAAATGACGTTCAGGGCAATCCAAATGTGAGCAATGTAGATCCATTGGAGATTATTGAAATTGAAGCGGAAAACCAAGAAGAATCTTTGATACAAAATACTGATTTATTGGATACTAACGATACTAAAGATCATTTATCAAATGAATTATCGATAACTAGTTCTGGTAAATAAAATTGTTTTTGTGCTACCTTCTTTCATACCCAAAATATTACTGACAAAATATCCCAAAAATTCAAGGAACCTAAAGACAAAATATTCTTCAATAAAAGATTCTAAAAATACACTATAGTATTTTATTGGCTTTAGTATTTTAGTGGTTAGTTTAGGCCTAAGGCTTCCAGGAATTGACAGGAGGAGTAAAACGGTTTTTCCAAATATCTCCAAAACTACGAGATTTATCGCAAACATTGTTATTTCCAAAATTACAGCAAATCAAATTTGGAATAAGAATAGTTTTTTGAAAAAGTAATTGATTTAGGAGAAATGAAAATAGCTAGTTATACGATCTTTTACCAAAATCAGTAATTAATTTTCATCACACGGTTTCTTCGAGAATGAAGAAAGATATTTGGATACAAATTTGTAAGTATACTATTGGAGTATAGAAATTTCAAATTAGTTAATGAAGTTAATGAATTAGTTTATGCTGCAAAGTTGTTCCCTGTAAAAATACTAATATCTTTTGTTCGAAACTTTTTTTAAAAAAAGATTGTACTCAGCACAAATCGAATGAAAAAATCATAGAAAAAGTATATTGCACTTCCATAATCCTTTCCATACTTTTTAATTAGATTTGTACCGAATTCAAATTGGGATGAAGTATGTAGGTTCATTACCTAATTTGAAATTTAATTTTATTCCAACCTTAAAAATATTTCGTCATTTTTATACTTTTTTATGATTCCAAGTAAATATTAGAAACCACTTTTATTCAAAATTTGATTTCGTTAATTTTTGGTAATGATAATGCAATAGTCTTGTAAATTTGACATAACCATTTTACTTCCCCTTTCAGCCTCCTAAACTGACCTCCTGGTGCACCCTTATGGCAACACATTCGGTTTTAAATGTCCATCGATCCTACCTAGTAGATTTCGAAAATCACCATCTGTAAAATTTATATATATAAATATATATATATATATATATATATATATATATATATATATATATATATATATATATATATATATCTATGAACATACATATATATATATATACATATATATAAATGAATATGTCTGTAATCGCTCTAGCGGTCAAAATGTTAATCTGATTGGAATGAAATTGAGTATTTAAGGCGCTTTTGGTATTCAAAAGGTCAAGTTCGTTAATGGTTAAAATCGGACAAGAGGTGTTTAGAGGAAGGAGGAAACATAAAATTTGACATCTCTTAATATTCGAAAAATCGAAACATTTATAAGAACTAAAGTTGTAGGTACTAAAGTTTTAATGTAATTTTGTTTGTTATCATTTTTTCTGTTACAGTAATATTTACAGAAGTATTGACGGTTTAAGATTGAAAATTAAGGTCCTTAATTGTGCACATTAGAGTTTGAGCAAAAATGATAAGGTGATGAATTGTAGCAAACTTATTTTCTACAACTTCCTAACGCATTTTTCGATTTTTCTAATATTTAGAGAGATATTTTACATTTTGTGTTTTCTTCTTTCTTTATAACCCCCCCCCCCCCTGCCCTATTATCCTCGATGTATATGATTTATAAAAAAAATTGGCCTTGCAAATACTAAAATCATATACGACATTTCATTTTGATCAGACTAAAATTATGATCGCTAGACAGTGATTTATGTATTCTAAGGAAAGCTGAAGCAGCTCTTGCGTAACGAATTTTTTTCCAGTATAGAAGTTGGGTATGTTTAATTTTATCTAATATTGTATACTTCGGTTTAACGTTCTTCTTATTTCTTTTTGTGACATTGTTTATTTATGGTATGCATAACATCATGTCTATAATTTCCTTTTTCAAACATAGGTCAAGAAATATCTCAAGATTCATTGGTGGATGTGAGTATTGGTGACAAAGAATTGTAAAGCAATTTGTGTACTTCTTTTTAGAAATGGCTGTATATAATGAATAAAGTTACAAATTTCACATTTATGTTGTTTTATTTTATATAGTTTAAATATCTGCCAAAGTTGTTCGCCATTCGAAACTATAAAAAACATTTCTGTACCATGAAGCCCAATATTTCGGTAAGTACGAGCAAAAAGTTTTATTTTTGTCGTAGAAAGTATATACTAGTGATGAGTTATTGAGCAAAAACAAAAAAATGTGACACAAAAGATACTGTAAGGATGTGCGATAAGCGTGCCAAATTCGAGAACTTATTTAAGTTGTAGCGGTGTCGCTTCATCATTAAATTATTATTATAATTTTGTTCTTCATTTTTTATTGGTTGCATTTCAACTATAACTTCCCTCTATTATCACGGTTGCTGTGAATGTTAACAACCTTGGTAATTTAACTGCTCATAAAAAACATGTTAATGGGATTTTAAAAACATGAAATCCCCGCATTGATTCAAATGTTGGAACCAATATTAAAACCAACCTTGGACCGAATGCTGTGGCCAACGTTAAAGGTAAAATTAAGAAATGATACTTAATGAAATAAGGTGATATTTTAATGACTTCAAACCTGAGTAATGCGCCATATGGATAATGTGCCATATGGCAGCTAGTAAAGTTTAAATGGTGATTGAATAGAATGATTATTACTTTTACGATTGTAACCACTCCATTATAGATAATTGTAAGGGAAGTTAGTAAATTATTACACTAATTAACTTTCCAATATGGGGTAGTTATTGTAATAAGTCCGAAAATCACTAACATATTCGCATGTTCCGAGGTCACCACAGTCTATTCAAACCATGTTTGAAAATATATCTGTGTGTGTGTACGCTCGTGGGCATTTTTTCCAACAGGACCTTTTTTCTTGGAAATATAAAATGAGACCGAAGTGACTGAGACGCTTGTCGAAGAGTATGAACTTCAATATGGTCTGAAAGAAATTCTATCTAACTCACTAAGAGGGAGACGTAGAGAGGTAGATTGTAAAGGCTGCCCTGGACGGGGTATACTTCGACCATAAGGTCCATTGTGATGCCTTAGGATGTGAGGATGTGAGTGGAGTGGAAGGAATTTGTGAGTAGACTAGGAATTAGTAGGATATACTACTGCAGCCGATTAGGCTAGGAACTATGCCGAAATTCATCTGGAGTTCGTGAAGGAAACTGCAGAAACCTTCTCAAGCATAGCCGGTTACTTCGTTCTTGTCCATACGCCGACAGTTTAGCCAATTAACCGCCCATTTTTTTATTTTTTATTTTTTTTATAATTGACAAACTGCCGAAGTCGGGATTCGAACCCATAACCTCCCAGTTTCCAAGTACTGCATACTGCGCAGACCGCGCTTACTGCGCTTTAGAACGCTCGGCTACTTGGCTGGTAAGAGGGAGAGTCTCTCTAAATGGTATCAGGTGTTTTGATTTCCGGACATAATATCCTCGACAAAATATTCTCGGACAAAATATCCCCAAGACAAAATATCACCACGACAAAATATCCCCGGACAAAATATCCCCAAGACAAAATATCCCAAGGATAAAATTACCCCCCCCCCCTACATAATATTTTTTGATATTGAAAAAAAAATATCATGAGATGTTCGGGTTTGCGTGTTTTTGGGCGCTCGCAGTATACAGTGTTCTATATGTTTCTAATATCGTGGCAAAAATTATTAAAATTAAATAAGGCAACTTTTATGGTAGAGTACAAAAATCTTTCACCTCATCGGTGATACACCGAGTTGGTCAGGTTTGCGTGTTTTTGGGCCTCCGCACTAAAAGACGTTCTATATATTTGAGATATAGTTTCAAAAATTATTGAAATTAAATGAGATAACTATTACAATCGAGTACTACAATCTTTCACTTCATCGGTCTTACCCCCGAGTTGGTCGGGTTTGCGTGTTTTTGCACCCCGCACTAAAAGGCGTTCTATATATTTCAGATATCGTTTCAAAAACTATTATTATTTATATTTTTATTGATATTATTCTGTGATTTCAAAGTTTTCGAGATTTTTGTCCTTGGGATATTTCGTCGGGGATATTTAATCTGGGGATATTGTGTCTTGTGGATATTTGGTCCGGGGATATTTTGTCTTGGGGATATTTTGTCCGGGGATATTTTGTCCGGGATATTTGGCGGGAATATTTTGTCGGGTGATCAAAAATCATGGAACCAATATTTTTAAATAATCGTAAAAGAATTTAATAAAATAATAATCACTAATATTGGTGATTATTGTTTTATTCTTAATAATTACTATTATTGGTAATGAAGAAGCGCATGAAACGATTAATATTGATTTTATGTACTTTTCGAAATATAAACGTGTTAAAGAAATTTCAATGTCGATTTTCAGTACAACTCTCTTATCACGAAGGTATTTTTTTTGTGACAGAGAGGTGGAAAATGCATTGTGTGTGGGATATCTGGCCAGCCAGACTACCCACTAAAACCCAACCTCCTTCGAATTGACTAGGTAGGAATAAAACATCAAAATATAAACCACAACACATATAACAACGTTGCAGTGAGGTTGATGAAGGTCTTCACTGCAACCGTTAAAAAACATAAATAACGTGTAATACAGTGAGTGCAAAGACACCATTACGGTTAAAACGATAAAACTTAAAATTATAGGTAATAAAATGTGCTATTGTGGGTGTAAAAGGCCCACAATATCACAGCTAAATTCAATAAATTATAATAACATATTAAAAACTATATAATTTAAAATCATACATTAAAAAAAGAAAAAATGTACGACGGCAAATCCAGGTGGTCTGACTCAGCTACGACCCGTGAAGTTTCATCAGGCACCACATTCTCATGTATACCCACGTAACATGGCGAAGATATTAAATAGCTATATAAATAACTAATTATAATTTTTATATCATACTTGGGTTAATCGTATGTACTTCATGGGTCGCAAGTAGTAAAGCTGGATTTAAAGCCAAATTGGTCTTATACTAGATTTATTTTAGGTATTAGAAATTTTTTATAGATAACTCACTTTAAAGAAAAAAAAAATGACAGTTTGTAATGTCGAATGTGGGGAAAAAATTTGCACAAAATAAAAATAAAAATATTCCGAATAAAAAGTACGTTTTGATGCCTGCCTCCGGTTAAACAATAAAAAGTGATACGCTCCATTAAAAAAAATATCCAAATAAAACGTATGTAAATTAGATACAGTACATATTATATACTTCCGATGAAGTATAAAATTAAATGTCGATCCATTAGGTTATCGACCCATAGCTTTCTACTACTCTACAATACATATACCTGTGAAAATTTTGAGATATTTGAGATTTTTTATTATAATAAAAATTTAATTATATATTATACAACAAATGATACTTTCACTGCAATGGAATGCAATGGTCTATACAAGAATGGAAGTTGAGTGATTTTATACAATCGAGATTATGAAATATGTTTTAATGTGAATTTGTTATATTAGGAAGGGAAGTACCTTATCAAATTTGTTATAACATTTGATGAATGAGTAATTAATTAAATTCTACGCGTTCATGTTTTATTTACAAAATTGTGTTATTTGAATGGTATTTAGTAAATTAGTTGATATAAAACACATTCATTAATTATCAACAATTTATTGATAATTGTTCTAATTTATTCATATTTGAAAACCATTGAAATAAGTGGAAAATTACGTGAATGCTTTGGTCATTTCACTTAGACTAATCGACGGAAAATTTTTATCATATGTGAAATATTTTAACTTGCAGTAAAGTTTCAAGTCACTAGGGGCATTTTTAAGAATTTGAAAAAACCTTAGGCGTACACGAAACATTCAGGTAATTTTTAATGAGTCAGCTGTTGATTCATGCAATTCAATTTTATAGATTGTAGCATCATTGAGGTAGAATGAAATGAGTTCCTTGAACTAAATTTTACCCAAAAATACATTTTTCATACTAAAAATAATTGTTTTCATATTCACATCTTGTTTTATACCAGCTTTTACCCGCAACTTTGTTCGCACAAACTTCGAATATAAACTTCGTTCGATTTTAAACATAGAAGGTTTAAAAAAGTTAAGTTGATCCGTTCATTTAACAATAAAACTTCGCTGATTTCGCCAACTAAAATTAACATTTACGAAGTTTTAGTTATTAGTCGCAACTTTCTCCAAGTAGAATTTACGACGCTTTTGGAGTGTAAATATATAATTGCATTTTAGAGCATTTATTTAAAAAAAAAAAATTTTGTGCTTTTATTGGACGGTACTATCGCACTTATGCTTGAGCAAACTACTTAAAATTGTGCGTTTAGCTAATTTTTCGTCATCTTCATTTATCGTCATGTCGAAGTATACTTTGAGGGAAATTTGTAGTCTAAACTTATTGGGTATTGTAATAACGAACATTAGCTCTCCTTGACGACCCAGTTAAAATAGAGGCATCGATTTAATTTCAATGCAGAGCATCGACTTCTTTTTATTTGGGGAATTTCAGGAAAAATGTGATCAGTTCCCGGACGGTAGGCACTTAAGTGAACAACTCGTTCGGTACGTCAATTATATCTGTTGATGGGAAATTACCGTCTCTTATTTACATTAAAATGTTAGAAATTGTGCAGCTGATAAACACATCGCCCTGGGCCACAAAATATATATTATATACGATACAGGTGATGTGGTATACAATGAACATTAATAAGGTTTATTGTTTTCTGAAATTTTCATAAAAATATTATATTTGTTGTCTTTTAGTTAAGTATTAATCTCCAGCTATCTATACCTATATGGTATACAATAAATCAAATGTTTTATACAATAAATCAAATTAAAACTTATACTAGAGTCAAATTAATATTTTTCAGGCAGGTTGATTGGAACCGCTATTTTTAAAAAAATCGATTCATCTTGACGTCCTGGTAATGACCCTAAATTTTTACGGTCCGGCTCGTGGCGGAACAGGGTCAAAATTGAATTTGTTTATAACAATTGGTTTTTTCTTAATATTTTTTATAAAACTACAAATTTAAAAAATGGCAGAATATTATTCAATTCTATATAAAAAAAGAAAACAAATTGAGCCCATGAACATAAAATAAAAAATCTAAAAATTACTTCATTTTTCTTTTAACAATAGCAAAGTATTCCTTTTATATGTAGAAAATAATGTGCCCAATTTTAGCCATTAAAAAAAATTAGATCCCCGATAATTAATAAAATACCATGTCACCTATTATTATAAATAAAAAGGGTGCATTTGATCCTAGACGAATAAATCTTTATTTAAATGAAAGGTCTTCAAAATATCTATAAAATGAAAAAGAAAATTATTACTGTATTTTTTTAACTGCAGTTAAAAAAATAATTTTCTTTTTCATTTTATAGATATTTTGAAGACCTTTTATTTAAAAAAAGATTTATTCGTCTAAGATCAAATGCACTCTTGTTATTTATAAAACTAGGTGGCATGGTATTTTAATGATTGTCGGGGACCAAATTTTTTTTTGGGCTAAAATTGCACATTATTTTTTATATATGAAAGGCAGACTTTGCCATTGTTAAAAAAAATGAAGTAATTTTTAGATTTTGAAATTATTATGAAAAAACGCTTATTTGTTATAAACAAATTCAATTTTGACTCTCTTCCGTCACGAGGCGGACCGTAAAAATTTAGAATTCAGAACGTCAAGATGAATCGATTTAAAAAAATTGCGTTTCCGAGCAACCTGCCTGAAACTCTCTTTTTGAAGCTAATTTGACTCTACCAATGAAAAATAGTTCAAGTTTGCAAAAATTAACAAAAATAATTGAAATCATGATGTAAACATAATTTAGGGGTTGTTTTAAAACATGCTAAACGATGTGTTTCATTATTGTATTAACGAATATTTATACAAAGTTTCAAGTTGATACATGCAAGACATACAACTCTATACAAGGGTTTACACCATCCTCTTAGGGGTAGATTTTGGAAAATCAACCTTTTTCAAATTTCATGTTTCTGTCTTCAGTAATTTAGAATTGCGATGCATTGTTTGTCAGTCAGTCAGGGAACAGTTTTATGTATATAATATAGATTATATTAACAAATAATAATTAATATTTATTGTATATTTAGTAAGGAAATTATATACGTTGATATGGGGTGGTTCTGTATTTGTGTTGAAGTAAAATTTATAGAACTTTATAGAATTTATGTATGAAAAATATTAAAATTGACAGGTATGAAAAACATTAAACAAACATTTATTATAGGTACTAATTATTTAAAATTTAATTTGAACATATTCTTAGGTTATATTATTTCATCTAGTATATGTTTTCATTTTCATTTTGTATATTTTAATATTACAAAATATTATATTTACTATTTAAAATAGAAATACAATGTTATGGTATGGTAATTATTATCTATATATAATCTTCACCACTGTCTGTATAGTATTTATCTATTCATAAATTCATAAATAGAATAATTAATAAAATTATATAGTTTTACCATTTTACTTCAAAAATAGATAAATAAAAATTGGTTCATCTTTAAAAAGTTTAATATATATATATATATATATATATATATACATATATAGATATATATATATATATATATATATATATATATATCTATATATATATATATATATATTATATATACATTTATATATATATTATATATATATTTATATATATATATATATATATATATCTATATATATTATATATACATTTATATATATATATATATATATATACATGTATATATATATATATATATATATATATATATATATATTATATATACATATATATATATATATATATATATATATATATATATATATATATATATATATATATATATATATATATATATATATATGTATATATATACATTGTTTATATGTACATTAAAAATTATTAAGAAAAAATTTTTTGGACCTAACACATATTTATAAGTATATAAAAGAAACTATTAGGGAAAATATTTAAGAGAAAATTTTTTTCTTCTCAAGCAAGGAGTTCTTTTTAAATAATTCCAAAAAGACAATGTAAGATCTAGTTTTGATTAATTAATTTTTTTATCTTTAAAACAAAGTTTTTTTTTTTAAATCAAATGAATCAAAAAATTATGAAATCAAATATAATTTATTTACAAAATAAAAAGTATATTTGTAAATAACTTTTATAAAAAACAAGTAGGTACCTACATAAACAGTTACTATGTTCTACTATAACTTGTATATAGAATTTGAATTAGCAAGTGGCCGCGAGCACTAAATCGTCACAAGAAGGGTGTTGGGTTGGTTTGTATCCCAGGCGACCCAATATAATTTATAAGTTTCATTAATTGTCGGTCCCTCTGTATGCGTCCATGGTTGTGAGAATATGTAAAAGTATGTTTTCAAAAACAATATTTTCTAAAGTGTCAACAACCATGTTTCTAGAAAGATCTATGATGGGTATAAAAGCAGCGGCAATCGCTAGTTCAAGATCAGTTAAATGTAAACTATTAATCGATTAAGATCAGAGTTTAAAATTGGCATTGTTCGATTAACATCAAAGTTTAAACATTGTGGGATTAACAGTCAAGTTAAAAATTTGCTCCAGTAATGTCAATTGTACATTGTTGTATTAAAAAAAGAAAGAGATTAATTTAAATTGGGGAAAAAAAAATTCAAATTCAAGTTTCAATATCATAACTTTTTTGTTTTATTTCATTTTTTTCTAAAATGCGTGTTTTCCAATTGACATATATTTAGTAAACTTTTACTAATATTTTGTGTTTTTTTGTGTGCCGAGTATCAGAATCTGTTGTAGGCTCTATAGCGCTATTTCAAAGTCTAAAGAGAGCCATGATACCTGGACATATATTAAAATGTAGCGACATATATTAAAATGTAGCTTATATAAATGTTTTGTAAATAGAGAGCTATGATAGCTTACAGGTATTTCACATGACACCTTCATATTATAGTTTCATATATGCAATATTATCTAAATAAATTGTTTGTTTTTAAAATTAACTTTAAACTAACAAGATTTTTTAATTTTATTATGAATGTCAACATTATTTGTTTGTTATGATTTTTAATAAACTACCGGATCTTCGTTTTACTTCCCCCCTCTCCCAGTAAAAATGGTTGAAAATGTGTGGAAATATTTGGGAAAGGTCAAAGTGATTCCAAGGAGGAAAACGTCCTTTTCGTTCTTGAAATCATTAAAATTAAAAATTTGTTTTTTTCATTTTAAGTAAAAAATATAAAAATATATATAATATAAAAAATATTGAAAAAACATTTTTGTACAATATTAAATTGTCGGGGAGTTGGGTTAGGCTGGGTTATGTTGGAATAGGTTGGGTTGGGTTGGGGTAGTTTAGCGGGGGGGTTATTTTATTGGAGAGTATTGGGTTGGGGTAGTTTAGCGGCTGGGGTTCGGGGGGTTACCCTTCAATAAAATAACCCCCCACTAAACTACAGCAACCCAACCCAACCCAATCTAACCCAACCTAACCTAACCCCCCGACAATTTAATATTGTAAAATAATTTTTTTCCGTAAAAACCCTAAAATTAAAAATAAATCATTTTTGAATTTCAAGAATTTTAAGGACGAAAAGGACTTTTTCCTCCTTGGAATCACTTCCTATGGTCCTAACAAACCATTTTCACCTATTACAACCCATTTTCAACCATTTTTACTGGGGGAGGGGGGTTAACACGAATAAGATCCAAACTACGTATCCTAGATAAGATTAAGTTCAGTGTCAACGATCTTACAGAGTCTGTAAAGTCACTGAATCTGTGGAAATTGTTTGAAACTATTTCTATAAAATATATCGTGTTCAAAAATGTCTCATGCAGCCTTTGTAGACAATGTCTATTTGCATGCATCTATTTGCATCTATTTGCAAGTGTTATAGTTATCAGGATATATTTCGCAATGGGAGAGGATCGAAATATAAAGTTTACTATAAAATTCAAAAACATATCTACAAAGCAATATCTCGTAAACTGAAAAATTCGTAAAAACTGAAACATTATAAAACTGTGATGACAAACTCTTATATACTCGCACATACACATATCAAATACTAAGCGCTAAGCACTGAAGATTATTTAAGATAAATCATATTTTGACAAAATGGAAACCCGACTTCAAAAATCAAATATTCTATAACAAAAAATGCACTAAAAAGTAAAAAAATAATTGCATATTCTTGTGCCAATTTAAGTTCACCTAAGCAAAAATTTGTAAATATATATGTACAATTAATGCTATTTTTGGAGTCGGTGTCAGCATAGAGAAATTCACATAACTTTTGGACACCGCCTCCATAAATAACAATAATTGTACATATATATTAAAAATTTTTTGCTTAGGTGAACTAAAATTGCACAAGAATATGCAATTATTTTTTTACTTTTTAGTTATAGAATAATTAAATACTCATTAATAATTAATTACTCATTCTCAATACTCATTCATAATGGGAAAATAAAATTTTTTTAAAAACCGACTTCAAAAAATTTTTTTACAAAAACAAAACCAACCCCAAAAAAAAATTTTTTACAAAAAAAAAACAAAATGCTTGTAATAAAAACTGAAAATCTGTTATAAGAAAATGCACTAAAAATTAAAAAAAAAAAAACGGATAAAAAAAAGTGTTATAAAAAAATGCACTAAAAATTAGTTGGTCGTTTAGTAGGTCTAACCATATTTAGACAAATAAAATAAGTTACAGAACTTCAAAGTCACTAAAAAGCGAGAAATAAAACCTTTTTTGACAAAATGGAAACCCGACTTCAAAAATCAAATATTCTATAACAAAAAATGGCACTAAAAATTAAAAAAATAATTGCATATTCTTGTGCCAATTTAAGTTCACCTAAGCAAAAAATTTAAATATATATGTACAATTATTGTTATTTTTGGAGGCGGTGTATATTTACAAAATTTTGCTTAGGGGAACTTAAATTGGCACAAGAATATGCAATTATTTTTTTACTTTTTAGTGCATTTTTTGTTATAGAATATTTGATTTTTGAAGTCGGGTTTCCATTTTGTCAAAATAGGTTTTATTAAACGTTGCGATATACGCACAAAAATTGTTTACTACAAAAAAATGTTTCTCATTAAACCAAACAACTTTTGTTTGTTTAATACAGGTCGGCTAGCATAAAAATAAATTTATGTAATCGAATCAGAAAAAACAACTTTAATTCCGCTCAAAATTTGAGGTTATCAAAATTTCCAGGCAAGTTTTAAAAATTTTCCGAATAAACAATTTTTAAGGTCGAACAATAAAGAACAAACAACGAAGAAATAATTAAAAATAATAAAAAGTAAAGAATAACAAAAAAAATGTATGTGGGGCTAAATTATCTGAGCTCTAAAATTATAATTTAACATCAATATCATTCGATAAAGTCCTTAATTGTTCTACTTGAGCAGCTATAAAGACTACAATATATCTTATCTTTCATTTTTCTTTGTGAAAAATTCATATCATAATTATAACTTTCCATTTTTGATAAAAAAAGATGAGTTTCATTAACAAAATAATAATTTTTCGTTATTTAATAACACAACCCTAACGCATATGTAACTATCACAGTTGAGCCTGACTACTCGGTTTCACATTCGTGCTACCAGATACTATTATATTCCTAAGGAACAAAAACCAATAGCAAGGGAGTAGTGTAAAGGTTGTATTATAGTTTAATGTAAGATTTATTTCAAATGACACCATTCTCCTCTATTAATACTTAACAAATGTGTTGTAGATATATTACGAACAAACTAAAAGAGTTTTAGTGAATTTCCTTAAATATGTTTCCTAGAACATACAATATGAATATTTCCGACTTTCTGGGCATATTGTTACATCCTGTGTTATGACTTGAACAGCTTTCATTGACTAATCTTCATGAGTATAAAAATATTTATTTCCTTCACTCAGTAGGAGTTTTGCTTGTTTGCTTATGAAATTCGAAAATTCAAAACATAATAATAACAAAAAATATTATTAAAAAATATTAACGTTTTTTTCTTCTAAATACTTATGATGACCTCATTTTGAGAGGTTCATTTTTAATTTAGAATAAAAAAAATAAAAGCTTGAATACAAATTTCTGTTATACATTTTTTAACAATATTATGTCATTTTGATGTATATTTTACCGACGAAAAGAAGTAGGTACTCAATTTAACCTGTATTTTATGTTTTTTATTTTTATGTATGATCGCTCATAACTTTTTACAGAGTAGTCCGACTTTGATATATTTTTCTTGTTGGATAGGGAATTAGCCAAAGTTGGTCCCATATAAATTTGAAAAAAAATTTCAAATTATAGCACACAAAAAAAATAAAAAAATAAGACTTCCCAGCGCTTCCACTAAAGAACAAATATCATTATTGCTGTATATTGTCTGTGTGTAAACACTTCGAAAGCACTCAATATCGTTATATATATATATATACATATATATATATATATATATATATATATATATACATATTATTTAAATAAAAATTTGAAAATAAAAATTTTGTGCCTAAGGGTAGAAAAATAGGAAAAAATGGATTGTTCACCCACTGAATTGTAATCTGTGAACCGATTCTGTTGAAACTTGGCACACTCATGTATTCTAATGACACTATAACATGTTCGAAAACAGGAAGGCACTGAAAAGTGAAAAATAAAAATTTTTTATTAAAAAATAGAACCGACGAAAGAAGAAAGTAACTGAAAAGCAAAAAATAAAAACTTTTATACAAAAAATTAAACCTTCGAAAAAAGAAAGAAACTGTAAAACCAAAAAAACTAAATCAATGTAAATACCTACATCATTTTGAGTCGGCGCCAAATATCTCCATCGAAATGGGCGATGGGTGAATCTGATTTTCGGTTAAAAGTAAATATTACAAAATATTACATTTTGTAATATTTTGTTTGTTTGGCGCCGACTCAAAAGTATTTAGGTATTTACATTGACTTAGTTTTTTTGATTTTTTAGTTCCTTTCTTTTTTCGATGGTTTAATTTTTTGTATAAAAGTTTTTATTTTTTGCTTTTCAGTTACTTTCTTCTTTCGTCAGTTCTATTTTTTGAACATTTTATTTTTTTAGAATATAAAATAATTAATTAATATTTTTTTGTTGTTACTTTACATAAAATATTTTCGTATTTTTATACCCTGTATATGTAAATATAGAAGGTATATTAAGTTTAGTCCCGACTTTGTAACGCTTGAAAATACTAAACATTGACAAAAATGCTTCACAAAGGTATTCATAAAATGGCCTAATTCGACCATTTTCGTATGTCCGTCCGTCTGCTCGTCTGTCCGTGAAGCCCATAACTCAAAAACGAAAAGAGATAACGAGCTGAAAATTTGTGTGTGTGTTGTAGAGCAAAAAAGTAAGGTCAAGTTCGTTAATGGGCAAAATCGGAAAGTGTTTTATATCTTTGAAAAATTATATCTTATATCGAAAATTTATATGTTTGAAACTGTAAGAGATAGAAAAAAAAAGTTAAAAAAAATTTTTTTCCTTCTTCTCTTTAAAATAAACAACTTTTGTTTGAAATTTTTTTTCATAAACTCAACAGTTTTCTCATAATTTGTGCTCAAAGTTGAAAATGAGACTTAGTTGAAAATGAGTCGATCGAAGACGGGCACACATGTACAAACATAACATAAATCAGATAGTACTGTTGTTTTTAAGTTTATTTCAGTTTTGTAAACCAGGTGTATGTATATAAAAGTTCAAGGGTTGAGTGACTCGTGCATATGTCAAAATTCTTCGCGTTGGATAACTTCCCGTTCACTTTAGCTTACATTTCGTGTTGGTTGACGCTTCGCGTTGACTTGCTTACGCTGTTCCGCGTTAGCTTCCTCTTCGCGTTGACTAATCACCACTTCGCGTCCTCAAACGCTTCCCATTGTCTAACACTTCTCATTGCCAAAAGCTTCGCGTTGGCTGACTTATGGTTCACTTTAGCTTACGTCTCGCGTTGGTTAATGCTTTGCGTTTGCCAATACTTCGCATTGACTTGCTAACGCTCCGCGTTTACTTCCTCTTCGCGTTAACTAGTGCTTTGTGTTGACTGATACTTCGCGTTGAATAACTAATGGTTCGCATTAACTCACTTACGCGTCGCTTTATCTTAACGTTTCGTGTTGACTTAATTACACTTTGCGTTATCTTACCGCTTCGCGTTAACTAACGCTTCCGGTTTAATAACGGTTCGAGTTTACTTAATAACTACCGCTTTCAAACCAACGCTTCGCGTTGACTTATCGCCACTTCGCATTACAAAACGCTTTCCATTGACTAACGCTTCTCATTAATTAACGCTTCGCGTTAAACTACCGCTTCGGTTTGGCTGTCTTATGGTTCACTTTGGCTTACGTTTCGCGTTGGTTAACGCTTTGCGTGAATTTACTAACGCTTCGCGTTGACTTGCTTACGCTCCGCGGTAACTAGTGCTTCGTATTGAATGATGCTTCGCGTTTTAAACTTACGCGTGCTAACGCTTCGCGTTAACTAACGCTACGAGTTGACTAACTTTTCGCGCCGCCTAACGGCTCGCGTTGACCAACGCTTTACCTTAACAGGAACATTGATTGACTCAATTACATAACTCAATATTTAAAATACAATATTAATAACATCAAACACACATTTACAAATAATTAATATTTTATAAACATTGCATAGGCAGAAATATTAACAATTCAAACATTGATATACAACTCAGTACATACTAGGTATTCAAAAAATTAACTCAGTTAGTTGTTACATTACTTGTTTTTTAAAAACTTTGTAATATTTGATTTTGTTCTGCTTGTATTTGTAACGAAAAAGACACTAACCCTGTAATAACTTACCGTTTAAATACAGAATTATTATTATTATAAGTTTATTTCTGATTAAATAACGGTTGAGAATATTGATCGCACAAAAAAGTTTTGGTATAGGTGCTCATAATTATACCTAATGAGCTCATTTCCGCATGTCCGTCTGTGACACGATAACTCAAAAAAGCAACAAGCTGAAATTTTGTATGTGTGTTCTAAAGCTAAAAAGTAAGGTCAATTACGGGGTTATTTACATTGACTTATTTTTTTTTTTTGCTTTTCACTTCCTTTCTTTTTCGAAGATTTAATTTTGTGTATAAAAGTTTTTATTTTTTGCTTTTCAGTTACTTTCTTTTTTCGTCGGTTCTATTTTTTGTAAAAAAGTTTGTTTTTTCACTTTTCAGTGCCTTTCTTATTTTGTACATTTTATAGTGTCATTAGAACTACATACGTGTGCCAAGTTTCAACAGAATCGGTTCACAGATGACAATTCAGTGGGTGAACAATCCATCTACCCTTTTTTTTCTTCAAATTTATGGTACCAACTTCGAAGTATATCCAATCCAATAAAAAAGGAATTATTAAAATCAGACTACTCTGTAAAAATTTATGGAGTGCTTTCAAAGTGTTTACACACAGACAATATACAGTGATTATGATATTTGATCTTTAGTGGAAGCGCAGGGGAGTCTTATTTTTTTAATTTTTTTTTTGTGGCTAAAATTTGAAATTTTTTTTTTTTCAAATTTTTATGGGACCAACTTTGAATAATTCCCTATCCAAAAAAAAAATTATCAAAGTCGGACTACTCTGTAAAAAGTTATGCGTGATCATACATAAAAATAAAAAAAAATAAAAATATACAGGTTAAATTGAGTACCACCTTCTTTTCGTCGGTAAAAAATACATATTAATTTAATACCAAAAAATTAAAAATTAAATAATTTCTTATAAATTGAGACAGCTCAATCCTTGTAATCAGTTTCTTAAACTTTTATTTTATTATTATTATTAAATATTTTTCTCAAAACTGCATTTTCAAAACTGTTACTATATTTTAAAAACCACTCGGCGGATTTATACAACATTTTCAAGACATTAAGGACTTAAATACTTTCGGAGTCAGCTATTTATCTAAATTTAAAAAAAAAGCTTAAATCAAGGCCTTTAGATAAACTATTAAACGAATAATTTTTGTTATTTTCATTGATGTTACATAAACCAGTAAGGAGTACTGATGATCCCTGCAAGGCACTATTTGTAAAAGAGAGGTCAACAATCGAGTTAAAAGATAAAAATTTTTACTTGAAATTTTCGTGAATATAATGTATAAACTTATTATTATTAAATAAAAAACATAACACAACAGTTCAAAAACGATTTTTTTTCACGCATCGGAGTGCATCTAACCCCTTAACTATACATAAGGATAAATCTTAATAATCAGTAATCAAACGGGGCCTTGGTATTATGAATAAAATAGTCTATATAAGAATTATTGCTTGAATTAAAATTATAATTTATGAATAGGTATCTATTACGTATGACATTTGTTGTTCATTTGTTAATGTACTATGGGTCACAAAAGTAGTGCTCATCTTATTCATTCGGGTAATGGACAAATGTTTCGAATAAAAAACTGTTAGTATATTTCTAATGAACCACATTTAGCCAAAGCATTTTATCGAAAATCGAATGATTATCGCACAAAAAAATTATAAAATTTTGAAAAATTAGCCTAAATTAGTTAATTCTGAAAGTTTGTGGCCAAGTGTTATATGAGCCAAAACAGTAGCGCTCATTGTTGAAAATTTTTTAATTGATTTTTATCTTATAAATTCGGTGTTGGTAAAATGTTTATAGAAGTTGAGAGCATAATTATAATGAACAACTTTTATCGGAAGCTTTTTTACAAAAATTGAATGAATAAAGAAGACATCAGGCATACCATTTTGAAAAGTGACCGCTTCTTTTATGGCCCAGTGTATCATATGTAAAGGAAATTACTCTCATATAATAAAATAGTGATTAATATTTAACTCTGTTTTATATGAATATAACAAAATAAAATTATCTATCATCTTCTGTATTAACCTATTTTCTATATATATACTGCGGTATACTAAAGAAGGTTATCTTCATTATATTATCTATATTAATGTAAAACAACTATAGTAGAATAATTATATTTGAACAAAGGCAAAGGTACATATGAAATTTATAGATCTACATTGTATAAGTATTATAATATATGTTTCATCATATACTATATTATAATTATATATCTGTTGTCCTCCAAAAATATACCGAAAACTATAAAACCAAGGAAGATAAAATTTATAATCAAGAGAGATCTTACTCAGTGGCGTATTTAGGTTCGATATCGCCCAGGGCTTTTAAAATTGACCAACTTTTTGGCACATTATATACAAATAGCATTACCAGTAATACATAAGAAATTAAAATTAGCATTTAATTTTTATTTTTGCTAGCTGTAAATCAAAATCTAAATTTGTGTAAATACCTTATAACTGAGTAATATTATATTTCTCCCCGTCACTGATTTTCCGCTGTTACACGTATTTATTTGTGTATTTATAATCACCAATTTTCATGTCTCTAGTATTAAATAAAAACGGAATCTCAAGATAAACTTTCAACATAGATTTCACACCTTTAATTTTCGAAATACACTGAAATATGTATTTCTTTGTTTATTTATACTAATATAATAAAGCTATTTTATAATAATATAATAAAGAGTTTGTTTGTTTGTTGGTTTAAACGCGCTAATCTATGGAACTGCAACTTCGATTTGAAAAATTCTTTTTGTGTTAGATAGCCACATTCATGAGAAAGGCTATAGGCTATCTAGCATTACGTTAAAATTTTTAGTTAGCCTTAAATATTGATATTTGTAAAGTCGGAAGAAACAGTAGATATTCAATATATATTAAAGTTTTTAGTTACTATGGAAACGACAATCAAAGTTGACATTTCGAAATTGAAACAAAATTTTAATAAAATAATTTTATGGTTATTTTTAGCGAATTTCCTCCAAAGGAAATGCAGCTATTGTTTTTTAGAAGTAAAGTTTCTGTGGAAATGATAAAATCAACAAAAATTTTAACCGACTCCAATTTTATATAAACCACAGGGGATAGCTAAATAAATGCATTTTATATACAGCTAGTTATTAATAACTGAACGACCAATTTTCATGACCCTAACTAATAGATTGATAAATTTTAGTCCCGAATTTTTTATGTATAGATTTCATGCTATGGAAACGATTTAAAGTTTAATATAGTTTATAGTTTCTATAGAAATGCTTGCATTAACGAAAATTTGGAAATGACGTTTTGAAATGCTATAATTTAGAAAAAAATAATTCACCCTCTTTCACCCCCTTAAGGAGTAACTATCTAAAAGTTCACTTCTACGCTGTCTATCGAACATATCTTCCAAATTTCATGATTCTGGTTTTGGCTTTGTGATGATGAATCAGTCTGGTCATGTAATTTTATATGTATAGATTATACCTATAAATTATCAATAGACTTAAATACACGTTGCATTAAATTTAAAGCAGCATTTATTAAAAAAAAAGGCTACATATTTTAAAATTATAATTATAATAAAGAATTTATTGTAAGTTTGAAATTTCTGCGTTATTGCTGTGATTTTTAATGAAAAAAGTAATAGTAGGACAATGTAGACACTTAATTTAAAAAATATTCACTAAGCAACAGTAAAAAAATCAGCTGGTTAGTAATCATTTTTATGACATCGTCATTTGTACATGTGTCATTTGTACATGTGTGGAGGACACTTGGGTCAAACCATCCATTTTGTAGGACATATTTTTTCGAGTTTATAAAATTATCCAGTTTATTATAAGATTCTACTAAAGAACTAACTCTAATAAATAAAATTTGGACAAAAACCCAGTCGATATGTTTTACGCTGGCGCACTTTATTAGGTCCCAGTATCGAGAATTTTAGTAGAGAGAAAGTTGGGCGTCACGTCAAAACGAAGGTACTCACGAAGATACAGCCTGTTAGTAGTCATTAATGAAAAGAAACGCTGTACTGTGGACTCTATGTTCTGTATTTTATCTTCTCTACTATTATAAAGTTGTAAATGTCTGTTTATGTATATTTCTTTGTTTGTTTGTTGGAATATCACGCAAAAACTACTGGATCGATATTGATGAAACTATTTTTATTTGAAAGATTAGACTTAAAAACTCGTATGTACATTATCTCGCAACGAGAGACAAAGTTCGAAAATATTCGTTGAAATAGAAATTTGGTGGAAGTATCGACAATTATTTGAAGAAGCGGAAGCGGTGGGAACGATACATATTTGAAGTACTGGAAGCAGTGGAAAATTACATTCAGATTAAAGAGTCTTAAAATGACGGGATCCAGAGATATAACAATGAAATGCGAGCGAAGCCGCGGGTAGTATTTTATATGAATGTATATAAATTGGGTTTATAAATTCGTATAATTTTGGTTTATTTGTATGAAATATGAACCAAAATGTATATATCAAAATGTATTTCTATATAGAATATTAATTATTGTCATTAAGTATTACAAAGGAATTGTAAAATTTAATTTAGTGTAACTTTATGTGGTGTATAAAGAGGTAGAGGTGGGTGATTTTATTAATTTAACGCATAATTTATTATATTAGAAACAAAATACGAATCTTCACAATATGTTTTCATAAAACATATTGTGAGTGAAGTTAGGTGTGTACAGATTGTCCCAAAAGGATTTAAGTTTGATCCACAATACAGATCCGCTCTTGTTTCGATGTTTATAGGAGAAACAATAAATGTCTTTAGGCTATTGCTATCGCTCTAGTTCACTGGCATACCGATTCAATATCGATACATCTCATAGAATATTTTATTGAAGCGAGATCGGAATTCACTTGACTTGTATTTACCTCCTTATACACAACGAAAAATTTGTTTAAATTAACTTTTGATTTATTTATAAATTTAAGAATATAATTTGGTAGTAATTAGTTAATTTATTATTAACAAAACTATATGAAACGTTCAGCTTCAGAGTTCAGCGACAGTAACAAATAATTGCACCAAATACGTGAACATAGGTTATAACAGACCAGCTTCGTTGATATAAATATGAATATAACGAATGGAAGCCTTATAACTAGTAAAACAAGCACAAATATAACAATAAAAACTAAAAAAAAAACTATTTAAAAAAATCAAATAATCGAAATGATGTATCACAAAAATGAAAGCCGAACAATAATTCACATACGAATGAATTTTGAAACTTGTATTAATTTAGATTTAAAGGTTCAAGTTATTAAAAAACCAACCACGTGCTATGATCACACGATTTCGATTGTTGATATTTCTGGACTGGTAGTTTGAGTAAACTATATCTACATTTAAGCATATAGGTAGCGATAAAATTGTAAAGTATTATTCAATCATTGATATCGATGGAAAATAATTTGGTAATACCCCCTATCTAACTTTTTTTGAATTTGGTAAATAATTGTTTTATCGTAATTAATACAATAATTATATAATTGTATTTTATCGTAATTAATAAAATATTAAGTTTTTTCTAATGATCTGCCATGTTTTAAAGTAGTGAAATATTATTTTGTTGAATTTCAAAGAACACTCTGTATAAATAAATTACAGATCATATCTAATTTTTTTCTACACTGTATTATAACGAAACTAGTTATGTCCCGATGAGGGTGAGTATTTTTACTGTGTTATAAACACTCCTGAGGCACAAAATTGGTCTCATTTCAACATTTTTTCTATAAGAAAAGCCATCGAGGAGTTCTTTGATCCCACGTTAAATTGTGGCCATTGTACAGTTTCCTAAGAATACCAGAAAGAAGCTATAGACAGAATTTCAGCTTTGTTACTGTACTGGATCATTCGCTTTTCCGTAGTATTTAGTATCAACATTTTGCTTTGCAAATAGGGGTCAAATAATATCATCAAATTGTAAGCAGTAGTAAACAAACAATGGTACACAATCTATTTTGTTGAAAACAATTCAAATCTTCAAAAATAAATACCTATTTTGTGGTTTGATATCTTCTTTATCGAATTTTATCGAAAAAAGTTCTTTAAACGTCCATCGATCCTACCTCGTAGATGCTGACAATTTTAAAACGATCGGTATGAAATTTGATGTGCGAAGAAATGCTTTTGATATTTGAAAAACCAAGTTCATTAATGGACAAAATCGGTCAAGGATCGTAAGGGAGTTTAAGGTCAACGCAAAAATTTGAAATATTTGTCTCAATATAGTAAAATGGGAAAACTACAGATTTAACAGGCGTACAATTGTAGGAAATTATTTTTACCTCATTCTATCCCCCAGCCATTTTTTCGAACTCGAATTGAATAATGAATTTGTAAATTGTCGCCAAGGTAAGTTAATTTTATATGTATTATGATTCCTATCTCTAAAAATTTTGCTTTTCTACGCAACCTCTTCGTGTCGAATTTTTTAAATTTTTTTTTGCGTATTGACGTTTGTGCCGTTCATACAAGATTTGTTTTCTTAGATTTTGACTTATGTATGTCTACCAACTAGTGCATACATATTTTTGGAAAAAGAAATTATGAATCGCACTTTAACCCAACAAAACCTCATAAATTTAGAACTGAATATCTCACTTCTCATTTTCAAACATAACGAAGTTGATTGGCGTTGGTAAAACTCACTTAATAATACGTTAAAAAATTACCACACTTTTGAACTAAAAGAAATGGGAAGATTATATAATTTTAACACGATTTCAATCTCATCGTAAAGGAATAAATATTTTTATTCATTGGGATACTTAATTGCTATTGGTCAATGTTACGACATCCTAAAACTATAAATACATTTTTCTTATTGATTAAAAAATCATTTGATTTCAGTATTTCAATGAAGTAAGAAAAATAAAAAAGTTTTTTTTTTGGACTTGGAAAACATGTTAAATATATACTTAGGGAAAACTTACGAAATAACTTCACCCTTTGTTTCACATCACTACATTTTAAGGTGAAAATCAACCGCCCCATTAATTTTTTAACTGCCGGTGTCGGGATTCGAACCCATAACCTCCCAGGTCCAAGTAGAAATAACGCCTTAACAAGCGCGGCTACTTGCCTGGTTGATTGAAAAAACTGTCGGCGTATGGACTAGAAAGAAGTAACCGCTTGTGAAGGTTTTCTGCAGTTTCCCTTCACGACCTCCAGGTGAATATCGGCATAGTTCCTATCAAAGTCGGCTGCAGCCGCACACCTACATATTCCTTCTCTGCATACGAATTCCTGATCCTCCACTCACATCATAAAAATGTAATGGTAAAAATTAATAAAGGTTGAAAAATAATGATGTGGGTGACCTCTGTTAAAGACCGTCGTGTCTCAAAAACGGAGGTTAAACCCCATTATTATTATTATTTTAATTCTAAATATCTCTGTTCACATTAGAGTTTGAGAAAAATGATGAAGTAATGAATTGTAGCAAACTTGATTTTCTACAACTTTACTTCTTATACATTTTTCAATTATTCTAATATTAAGACAGATATTTAATATTTTCTGTTTGTTTGAATACATAAAATATGTTTTATTGTAAAAAATTTCGATTGTCGTTTCCATAGTAACTATAAACATAATCGTATACCGTTTTTTTTTTGGCTATTAATAAATTTAATTTTTCCAAATACTAAAGTCATATCAGATATTATATTTCATTTTGATCACACTTAAATTATGACCGCTAGAGAGTGATTTATGTATTCTAAGGAAATTCGCTAAGTTGACGCAGCTCCTGCGTAACGAATTTTTTAAATTTATGTTTTTGATCGGATAAAATATACCTCTGTCGTATCTCTGCAACCATTGCGAATATTAAAAAAAAGATCATATTTTTACCATAGCCAGAGTGTCTGATTGAATATTATACGTTATCAACCGTATCATATACAAAATGGTTCTAAGTTCACCATATAAAATATTCGTGAATTGTTTAGATAATTTTACTAAATTGGAAATCGAACATAAAAATAAAAGGAAGATTTCATAAATGTTCATTGTGAGAATTAACTATTTAATAAAATCACCATATATAATATTTTTAAACTGTCTAGATAATTTTAGTAAATTGGAAATCGAACATAATAATATCCGTAACTATAATGGCAATTTGGTTATTTCGGTTTTACAAAACAATTTCATGAAAATCAAATGGTCAATGTGAGAACAATCAACACTTTTTGAAATGATTAAAAAATCATTTAATAAAATCACCATTTAAATATTCGTAACCTGTTTAAATAATTTGACTAAATTGGAATCGAACATAAAAATAAACGTAACCATAATTGCATTTGGTCATTTCGGTTTTACAAAACAATTTCATGCAAATCAAATTTACGTAGATATAAATTGTTATTTATTAATTATATTGTGTAGTGGATACAATTTAATTAAACTATACATGAATATTATTTTTAATTAAACTGTGCATAGGGTTAGTTTTATTAGATAAAGTCTTTAAAATATGGTAATATGATAACCAATTCAATATTAGCTTTAGAATTATTTATTGTAATATCAAAATTATGTAAATGATAATATAAAAAAAAAACCGTTGGTCAAAAACCCAATTGCACCATTTCTGTCTAGCATAAATTCAGTGTGATACTTTTCCTCTGAGTTTCCCTGTGGGGCTATTTAGCGCAAAACTTTCTATTGTTCAAAAAGTGAAAAAAGTGCAAATAATTGGTTGTAGTATATTTGTTTGCCTTACGATTTTATTTGAGTCAAGTCCCAGATGGATAATCCATAATATTATTCTCCACCTTTTAGTACACCATCGGCTCTATAAAACTTATTGTAAAAAATATTATATTTCGATTAAATTAAGTTTTTAGTTTTTTAATTGATTTTTCCCAAGAACTGGTTTTGGTGGGCTTAATATTTTAGTATTATAAACCAATATTATCGTATCTTAACATTTTCGATTGCTTAACTTATATAGAATGCTATGAGTATTAAAAATGTATTATAAAATGACGCAAATCTTAATTAAAATTAGTTTGAAATATATTAAAATTATTCTCTAATCTTGATTCATATTTTTATAAAAATAAATTCAAATATTATGAATTGGGGTTAGAGTGATGTGACTGTTACGATGTTAAGATTAAGGTTACTAAAATTATGGTTTTCATTTGTTATAACTATTATGTACATATATTTCTCTCACTCGAACATCATATTATTAATTTGGTAAAAATATCTTTTAATATTATTATTCTGGATAATAAATGATATAATAAATTATTCTTCTAGGCGTTTTCGGTTTAAGATATAATCTTTCTTGAAAATATTCTCAATGTTACAATTAAATAAGATATTTTAAATGTATGTAAAATAGGTTTGAATATATATCTATATGTATGAAAATTGTTATTAGGAAATCGGAAAATATTTAATAAAATTTATAATATTATCAGTATAATGAAAATGTTATACTAAACATTATCCGGGTAAGGGCTGCGGCGTTGTTAATATATTTGTACGGAAAGACAATTAAAAAAATAGTTTTTTTGAGATCGATGGTAAAGACAGCTGTCGCCACATAGCCAGAAAATTAGCGATCATTAATCAAATTTTTTTAATTGATTTGTGTGCCTTATTTGTTATAAATAGACAAACAACTTTTATTCGAAACATTTTTTTTTAAATCGAATGAATAAGGCAGCAATCAACTATAAAATTTAAAAAAAAAGAACTTACTTGTGTGGCCCATAGTCAGAGGCGGCATTAGGCGTGGGCGACATGGGCCACCGCCTCTGGGCTCGTGCCTCAATGGTTTATTAATAACTTGGACGCAACGTGAAAATGTACTCGTCATAAAACGAGAAATATATTGACATAACAAATTTATTTTATTTAGTCTAGCAACATTTGTTGGCGTTGCGTTGCTATCCCGGGGAAACAAACGGGGAAGCCCCTCTGGCAAATTTTGTTTTTATTTAGTCTAGCAATATTTGTTGGCATTGCTATTGATGAAAGTAAGCATTAGTTAATTCGGAGCCGGGAATGTGGACGTTTCCCATAACGGATTCTCAGCGGCATGACATAGTGCAAAGCGACCCCTCACTGTAGCTCAATAACAGTGATGAAGATTATCCCAAAGATGCCGACCAAAGGCACTTTTTTAATTTTCATTTCGCAAGAAAATTAAATAATGGCGAGACTCGACATCGTCGCTGGCTGGTATACTCAAAAACTCAAAATAAAGTTTTCTGCTTTCCATGCCGACTATTTGGCCATTTACATTACAAATGGTATAGGGAGGATGTTGTGATTGGAAACATTTAGGCAGTATTTTACATAGGCATGAAAATACCAAGGAACATATGACCTTTATGTAATACATAACATTAGAAAAAGCATTAAAGCACGGAAAAACCATCGATCAGGAAAACGAAAGGCTGATACGTGAATCTGTTTCTTTAATGTTAGTCTAAGAATATAGTTTAGTTTGCATTGTCTATACTATAATAAAGTAAAAAGCTATGTTTCAACTGTTTTCTAATTTAAACATTGCTTCTTGCGCCACCAGAGGGCCTCGAAAAATGTACCTTGACCGCATCAAATTCTGTTCTTGCCCCACCACTGCCCACAGTGCATGTAAATGTGAATACAAACGTTTACGTATTGTATTAATTTTCTTCAAAAGTTAGTTATTGTGTTTTGTTTGAAGCAGCTGTCGGTAAAATATATAATACTGTAAAAATTAACTGTTTTTGATAATTTTAATTATTTTTTAGGAACTAAAAGGGATATCGAAAATCAGAAAAAATATTTAAGAGCTATGGAAAAAGTGTACGAAATGCAACAAAAAAAAAGAAAGTACTTCAGATATAATATTCAAGGTATATAAGATCTAAAATTGAAATTATTATTCTAATTTACTTATTATTATAATTCTCAGAATGTATTAACTCAGGATGTATTAATTCCAGAGTATCTTTTAAGATTGAAATTGTATTGAGTTTATCTAAATCTAAGGGGTTTATCTATATCTAAGTTTAAGGGGCTTGCGCGCTTACAGCTATAATTTCACCTTAAATTAGACGAGTATTTGACCCTATTTTATCTTTTGAACAAAAGATAAATTCTACATAACAGTTTTTCTTTCATCGTTAAGGAATAAACAGTTAAAAAAGTATTTTAATTCAAAAATCGAAAAAAGGCTGATTTTTGGATAAACAGGATCATAATTAAAGGCCATCTTACAAGTCCTTTAAAGTTGATATTTGGCATACAGTTAGATATAGTGCCCAAACCGAAAGGAAAATTATGAAACCACGAAATTTCTACCGGGAAATAGAAAATTTTTGCATATATTGTTTTGATAAAATAAACATTATAATGCATATAGAAATGTGCTGCTCTACGATTGGTACATACTCCTACGATTGATTCCTATTGGTCGGAAATAAAAGTCCGTATTAGCATAAATATTATTCTCAACTCATATGGGATACCATTTCAATGCTATCTTTAGTGAAGAATGAACCAAAAATTTGTTATTTGGTAAAAAAATAATAATTTTCGTAAATTAATTTAGTGATCATGTCGTTGGATTGAATAAATTAAAATCAACTTTAATAATCAGTTTCAAACATAAAAGATTTATTTGAAAATTTCATTTTTTCTTTAGAATTAATTTTCTCATCGCAACATCCCCAAAAATGGGAAAAATACCAAAAATTACTTTTTTTACTATTCTATTCACGTTAGAAGGTTGCGGTTTTTTGCAATTTTTCTAAGGCACGAAACCAAGACCGGAGGCCACCTTGGGGTTCAAGAGGGTGGAGCCTCCTTGCGAGCAGAGAGAGTTATCTTTATATAACGCGAAGCGGTCTGTTTAGTAAATGTGAATCTACTTAGAAGGAAAAAGAGTTATGTAATGCTAAGCGTATATAATGCACAGCATAACAAAACGCGAAGTGTTATGTGCGAAGCGTTACTTAACTCGATGCGTTCAGCATAGATAGATAGATAGATTATAAAGGCTGCCCTGGACGAGCTACACTTCGACTATGAGGTTCATTGTGAAGCCTAAGGATGTGGGGATGTGAGTGGAGTGGAAGGAATTTTTGTGTATAGACTAGGAATTGGTAGGATATGCGGCTGCAGTCGACTATGATAGGAACTATGCCGATATTCATCTGGAGTTCGTGAATAATAATTGACAAATGTCATGCCGATGTCGGGATTCGATATCGGGATTTGAACCCATGTTGGGATTCGAACCCCAGTTTTCAAGTAGGCATACTGCGAAGACATAACGCCTTAGACCACTCGGCCACTTGGAGTGGTTCGGCATTGTATATTTAAGCATTTCAAAAAGTAGTGATATCCGATCAAAAATATAAATGTGAAAAAGGCTTAATGAAACCAAATTTTTTCTTACATTTAATCAATTTACTCATTAATTTTCTAAGGAAAAATTTACATAATAAATTTATATTCATTTCACTCACTTGATGTATAGCTCAGTCCTTTATCCCATAGGATCACTTTTTAAGGAGCAGCATTTCCTTAAATGCATTAAGCATTTCCCCGCAAATTCGGGCCTTTTTTACACTTATATTTTTGATCAGATTATATATTTTATAAAACTAGTTTTTAGAACTACTGAACCGATTCTAAAAATTGTTTCACTGAAAGAAATATACACTATTCCCGAGCGACAGAAGCTATAAAAAGCTTTTGTTTTATGCATCCGTGGCAGCACCGAAATCCATGTCCACGCAGCATGCTAAAACCTAACTTCTTTTAAACGATGCAAAATAGAGAAAATCGTTATATATAAAAAATGTTTATCAAATAAAAACACAAACACCTTTTGAATGAAATATTTTTTCATACCATCAATCGTTTAGACAGTTTCAGTACGAAGTTTGTGCGGGTCAGCTATAATAAATAAAGAAATGTACTTTTCAGCATTTTTCGAATATCAACCCTTACGAGGGTATAATAGGGGTCATTTTTTTTTTTTGAAGTTAGAGACTAGAAAATTTCTATTTCAGCTATACATTATAAAATACGTGTTTCCAAATTTTTGAAAATGGACACTCAAAGAGTTGAGACGGGGTGAGCGCTTGTATGTAAGTTCAGTATTCTAAAATTAGAGGCATAAAAATTGATATTTAACCTATAAATTATAAATACAGAAATAAAAGACATAGTATTGAAAACCTATTAGTGAAATACGTTGCCAAAAGCGCCTCAAACGTGCGAAAAGGCGCGTGTTTCAAGACCTATTATTATATTTGACTACCTATCCCAGAATTCCTCAATATTGCATCATGGTTTTGAATATCAGGATTGTGCATTTGAATTGTACACTAGTATTATCGGTGTGCTATAAATAGTCCGAATTTAACATTTCTCACAGTTTCCTGAAGTTGAAAAACAAAGTGAAAGTTACAAAATACTCAAACTAATCGTAAGCCGTATATTGGCGTGATTGAACCTAGTACAATGTCTTCGTATATACGTATACTCCATGATAACTCTATTACTATGAAAAATTCATATAATTTTTTGCATAATATCAGCCGATCTAAAAGTATTTCTTTTCGTATTATGTAACTTTTCATTATATCTACCTGTAGAATTGTAGTTAGTAATTATAGAATGTATTAAATATAAATTAGCATAGATTATCGTTAAGTGAGTTCATTTGTAAGTAATAAAATATTTAACAATTTCTAGTAATGATTAATATTTGTAGGTATACATATTTGCGTTTATATAAACATGTAGATAACACATTTTGCATTAATTAATTGTGTTGGAGTGCATTGGTAAGCTTGTTCATATAATGCAAATTTATATTGGGTAAAATTATCTCTATTACCTTTATCTCAATGAGTATTTGTGCTAAGAATGATTAAATAGTAAACATTCAAGAGTGTTAGTCTCAACATTACTCGATTTGTCACGATTCTTCATCCACCAATAAGATAACGATGCTGTATTGTGCATCAATACGTGTTCTTTTGTTCTTTCTTGAATGTAACTTTTTAGGTCATCAATATCGTGTAGGTCATCAATAGTTTTCAAACGCAGATCTAACGTTACAAAGCTGATGACGCAAAAATTATCGCATCAATAGCACACAAAAAACATTTTGTTTTTCATTTAAAAAAAATTCGCTACGCAGGAGCTGCTTCAACATAGCGAATTTCCTTAGAATACATAAATCATTCTCTAGATGTCACAATTTCAGTCTGATCAAAAAGAAATGTAGTAGCTGATATGATTTTAGTATTTTCAAATTTTATTAATAAATACGTCAAGGGGAAAGGGGGGCATAAAGAAAGAAGAAAACACAAAACATGAAATATCTCTCTGAATATTAGAACAATCGAAAAATGCGTAAGGAATAAAGTTGTTGAAAGTCATGTTTGTTACAATTCATCACCTCAATCATTTTTGCTCAAACTGAAATGTATACAGAGATATTAAGGAATTTAATCTTAAAACGTCAATATTTATGTTAATATTAGTGTAACAGAAAAAATGATAAGCAAAAAAATTACAGTAAAACTTAGTTCCTACAACTTTACTTCTTATAAATTTTTAGATTTTTCGAATCGAATCTTTAAACCACCCTTTCTCCTTGTCCGATTTTACCCATTAACGAATTTGACCTTTTGAATACCAAAAGCGTCTCAAATACCAAATTTTATATATATATATATATATATATATTTATACATACATATTTATATATATATATATATATATATATATATAAATTTCAATTTTATTTAATAAACATTTGGCGTATTTTGATAAATAATAATAATAAAATTTAATAAAGTTTTTAAATTAATGTATTTTATTATTTTTGAAATGATTTTATTAAAGTATTTCAATAAATTTTTTAGATAATTAGTGAATTGGATTTTTTATCCAGGCTAATACACAGTACGTAAATCGTTCATCATTATATAGTATGTCTGTGTTTCATATAATAACTAATCCTTATCGAAACTTTTCGAGAATATGACTATCGAAAAATGAATTACAAAATTGAGCTATACCCAATATTTATACTATATATATATTTTTTTTACTATATTTCTTTCGGTGTTTTATTCTCTACAGATCTTAAAATTTGAAACACATAATATCTAGTGAATACATTTTCGAGCATCATAATCTATTATATTTTACAACGTAGTTTACTGTCAATATTCGTTATATGTGTTCGTTCAACTTAACATACAATCAGAAACTCTAGAATGGCACCCAAGATAATTTAAATAGCGTTCTAGAATATAAACAACCATGATTTTATTGTTATACTTTTCCATTTAAGTAAAATTTTCATATTTTTCGTAGAAGATTGTAGAAGATAGAAAAATATGTTGCGTACGCTTTTGAAGTAGCAGTTTTTGAATCTTTTTTCTTTTAAATTCAAATCGATTGCGCGATTTGAATAAAATTTGGTATAGTGATACTGTTTTATCATACAAAACAACCCATATGAGTTTTGGTCATAACAATTTATGGGTGTAGAACGTGGGGGTTTTGATAATTTCAACCCCCCTTAATTCGGATCTTTAACATCGACAAGAATTCATTATATTAAGCAAATTTATAATTATTTTGAAAATACAATCCATGGGCAGCATTGACCCAGTAATGTATAGTTATATATATGTACCTATCTACACAAATACGTTGTCTACATATAAATACATACAGTTTAAGAGGTGTCAGGTCAAAAATCTATGCCATTTTCGTAAGCATGTTAATTTGTTTGAAAATATCTATAAACAATAAAAAACAATCAATTTCAAACGGTCTGCGTTTGCAAGCACAATCACGAACGTTTTAGTCAACAATCCTAATAAGAGAATTGTTATGAAAATCTAAAACCTAACAAGAGACATAAATTTTATTTGGAAAATATAAAACAGTAAAAGATATAACAAAACTTTATGTTTACGGAGCTACTCTTTATAAAACAGTTGTTATTAAATTTGTATGAATGTTCACTTTGTAATTTTCAATACAGTTCATTAATGGCTGTATAATAATTGATTTTCCTTAAACAACACAGGAAATAGACAAGCATGTCTATTAGCTCTAATAGAGAAGAGCAACGTATATTATGTTTACAAATCTGTAAACCCACGTATTTCATGGAATAAGAACAATATTTTTATTCAATGTGCGTTCATTAATCTATTCTTTTTTTTTATATTATAACAGTTTTTTTAATCAATATAACAACAAATAAATTAGAAATATATACGTCATAACAATTTGCTAAATTAAGAAAAATACAGAGGAAATTAAGAAGAAAAGAACAAAAGTAAAGAATAATTAGTTTTTAATTAACCAGTTGAGTTTTTTTCGAATCTGTCAGGTCCTTTGGACACAAACATATAATTTTGCCCGTGGTCATGTCCATGGAAGAAATTTCGGACTGAAAAGCGTTCTAGAGTATTTAAATTTTACAATTAAATTCTGTTTCTCTGGACCTATAAGGTAAGGACAGTTATAGACATGCCTATGGAAGAAATTTCGAGAAAAAAAAGTGTTCTAGAGTATTTAAATTTTACAATTAAATTCTGTTTCTCTGGACCTATAAGGTAATATAGTCTAATCAGAAGTGCTTTACTCAAGAGATTTTTGTTTTAAGATTTTCTCGAAAATACTTAAAACTATAACTGACTACTCACAATAGTTGATGCCACAGAACTACTATATCATTGCCACTCAAATATTATAAATCATTCCGCTAGCATTGGCGTTATAGATGACGCTTGTTATGAGCACGCAAGTATGGCATTTAAAAATTTCTATACACTACAGGATCAATGCTGTATTTTCAGAATTATTATTAATTTTCTTAATATAATGAATTCTTATCGATGCAAAGGATCCGCATTTAAAAATTTGTGTTTATTTTTCTGTCTGTCCATTCCCGCATGCTAAAACGGTTATATCGAGTTTGATTTGGTTTTCAACGGACGTTGAAAAATAACTTTGCCGGATATCATTCGGATTATAAAATTTTTTTGTTCCTAACATAACCTATCTTTTAAATATACATATGTATGTATATTTCTATAATCTGGTGTAATTACAGATATTTGAACTCAAATTGTTACAAAACTAATCAATTTATAAAAAAAAATTCATTACGCAGGAGCTGCTTCAACTTAGCGAATTTCCTTAAAATACATAAATCGCGGTCACACTGTTAGTCTGATCAAAATGAAATGTTGTATACGATTTTAGTATTTGCAAGGCCAATTTTTTAATAAATGACATACGTCAAGGGGAAATGGAGGCATAAAGAAAGAAGAAAACACAAAATACAAAATATCTCTCTTAATATTAGAACAATCAAAAAATGTGTTAGTTGTTGAAATAAAGTTGTAGAAAATCATGTTTGCTACAATTCATCACCTTATCATTTTTGCTCAAACTTTAATATGTACAGAGATGGTGAGGAATTTAATTTTCAATCTTAAACCGTCAATATTTCTGTAAATATTAGCGTAACAGAAAAAATGATAAGGAACAAAATTACAGTAAAACTTAATACCTACAACTTTATTTCTTATCAATTTTTCGATTTTTCGAATATTAAGGGAGATATGTGAAATTTTGTGTTTACCCCTCCCTCTAAACTCCCTTTTCCCCTTGTCCGATTTTACCCATTAATGAACTTGACCTTTTGAATACCAAAAGCGCCTCAAATACCAAATTTAATTCCGATAAAATGAAAACTGTGACGACTAGAGTGATTACAGACACACATATATATATATATATATATATATATATATATATATATATATATATATATATATATATGTATATATATATAACTTAAGTTTCTGATTCCGAAGATTAATTTAAAAAAATTATTTATTTTCAATTTAATCAAAATTTACAAGTTAATTAACACAATAATATTTCGATCGACAATAGTTTTAGCTTTACAAAAATTAGAAATCAAATCATGAAAACAGGTGTTGCGTTTGTCATTATATTGGCAATTAATTGCTGACAATGCTCTCCACGTGTTTTGTACAAAGGAAGTTAATTTATTTCAATAAAATAATAATTTCATGATTAAAGAATTTCTGTAAATAAAATAGTTAATAAAATAAAAATATTATATTGATTAGTACAGGTCCGTATCCATAACTCCTCCATCCTCAGTTTGGACAATAGGCGAAGTATTTGACTATTGGACACGTTTAGATGACGAGCCAATGAAACTTGATTGCTGGTTCAGTTGTATTCGTAAAGTGGGCTGATGGTTCTTCTAGATTAGATTTTCGGTTGTTGCAGAATTTTACTGATTTGATTATAACGTAGAATACGATGGTGCAGCAAACCATAAATGTTAGCGTCGGTTTTCGAATAATATTTGTAGAATTTATTTCATTAAATACTGCTGGTATGATGTGGACTTCGTCCCAATAAACGTTCGGATTACTATTGTAACGGATGTGATTGATTTCCAGTTGGCAATTTTCGTAGTGGATTAATATTGTTCCTTTAATTTCTTGAGGACGTTTACCGCATGTACTAGTAACATTAATTGATGGGGAGGTTATAAGTAACATATAGTTTGGTTCAGGTTGACTAATTTCCAGGTATTCTTGATTTTCTATTATAGAGCATTGAGCTGGATAACCACGAATGATATTTGCAATACATTTTGATTCGTTGATTCCTGTTCTATAGGCTCCTTGTGGACAATAGTATGTTCCTTCTATTTTTGGACATTTTTCATCCAGATATTGAATGTAAAACTCACTCATTATTGTATACGGTTTGGGGAGTATTAATCCTTGTGTTTTGTTAATTGGTAAGGGTATTAGGTGATAATGTGAAAAGTTATCTTTTGATAGGATTGGAATTTGAATGTTGAAGATTATATTGGTGTGGTTGTAATAAGCTTGTAATCCTAGTAGTTCGTAAATTTGTTCGTTACTATTGAAATGAACTGATTGTGTTTTTAAATTTTCAAAAATAAAATCAATTTCGTCGGGATTAAGTATTTGTTTGGAAATTATATTGAGTTTCGCTAATACTATGGCTTCCATAATATTATTTAAATGATTTAGTAACAAATCGATATTATAATTAATCTGGTAAATATACTGAATGTATTGAATGTCTTCCTCGTCTGTTTTGATTTCATTAAGAAATTTAGATTGATACAAGTTCATATAGTTTTCTATAACTGTTTGTTGATCATTAATGTGGTTAGTAATATTTTGAAATCTGTCCATCATTTTTTGATTGATTTTGATTTGGTCATTGAGTCCTCTATTAATGTCATGTTGGTTTGTTTTTAGTGTGTTAATTTCGTCGTTTAATCGAATTGCGTCATTGTCGTCCATGTTGCCAGAAATACATTTTATAATTGAACCTAAACCGTTAATTAGTCCTCTTTTCAATCGATGTTTGGGTAGCAAGGTTTGGTACTTTGTCTGTAATTCTTTGTACTTCATACGAGTGGTAATTCTAAGGAGTTTAACCGTTTCATGATTTTTAGAAGATGGTATTTCAAGTGATGTTCCTATACGTTCTATAAGGTTCTTGAGTTTTTCTAATTCTATTATGTGAATGAGTTTATTGTGCGTCATTATTAATCTAGCTGTTCCTATTTTTATGGGGAGTAACCCGTGGCTATTTTCTAGGTCCTGCATCTCCATTTTCTGATTGATTACTATGGGTATCCTGAAATTTACGTGTCTTTTTTAATTTTTGTTTATGGGCTTTGCTATTTTTATTTGTGATAATTACTGCGGTTTTATCACTCTTTATTTTAGTTCTTTTAAATCTTGGTTGTAATTTGCTAAATCGAGCTTGATTATTGGTTTCATAAGCTATATCGTTTGGTTTGTACGTTGGGAGTGGGTCTTTTTTTTCGTTTAATTTTTTGATTGTCTTTTCTTTAGAGAGTTTCATTTTAGTATTAAGATTTTCGTAAAGCGATTTTTAAAAATCGTTTAGTTTGTTTAAATAATCATGAACATTTTGATAGTTTAAATTTTTATTGAATTTATAAGTTCTGCCGAAAAACAATTCGTATGGGGTGATTTGAGTTAGTGAATGTATTGCGTTATTGTATGTAATTAAAGCTTCTTGGAGGATATCATCTGCTTTTGGTGGTGGTTTCCTACAATAGATTATTCTCCAGATTTCGCTCAAAGTAGAGTGGAGTCTTTCAACAGGAGCATTTCCGGTTGAGCTTTGTGGAGTAACATGGTGTAATTCGATACTATATTGCGCGCAAAAGTCTTTGAAAATACTGGATGTAAATTCCCTGCCTCCATCACAAATTACCTTTTTCGGTATACCATAGTGTAATATAAAGTTTCTTAAAGCTTTAATTATGCAAATACTTGTTCGCGACTCTAGAATGTAACCGGATGCGAATTTTGAAAAGTTGTCTAAAATAAATTAGTTGTCTATTATAAATTTTTCATTTTGTATAAAGAAAATATCAATGTTTACAATATCTAAGGGTTTTTCTGGCGTTTCGGTTTCTTGCAAAACTAAATTTTGAGGTTTTCTATCGAATTTCATTGTTTGACATATTTCACAATTATTCAAGATTTTAGTGATTTTGTTTTTCATGTTCAGAAAATAATACTCTCTTTTCAAATGTATTAGGGTTTCATTAATACCTCTATGATTACTCTTGGAATGGTAGTTTTTAATAATTTCGTCTTTCTGGTCTACGTCAGCAATGTCATTTAAAATCGTTGTACATCGTATTAATTTAAAAGTTTTAGAAGATGAAAATAATGATGAATAGACTGATTGGATTATTGAAAAAGTTTCGTCATTCGAAAGGATAGCGGTTAATCTATTTGGGGGTACATATTGTTTAAGTATATTTATTATGTCTGATTCTTCGAAATGGTGTATTCTTATGGTACGTCTTTGTCTATGATTAAAGATGGTGTTAAGTGTATTTGTTGGTCTTTTATCAGAAGTTTCTAAAATAAGTTGTAATGTAAATTCGTTAATCGGACGTTCCGATATCGGTATACCATCGTCGATATTTTCGTCAGCTGAATGTATAGTGTTTAATGATTTACCAGATTCACTATCATATTGGTTTTTTAGTGAGATTGAGCTGAATGTTTGGGAATCCTGACTTTCTATAGGGATTATAGAGTCAGATCCTATACTGACTGAATTTACGTTACACTCTTCTAGTTTGATTCGACTTAGAGCATCAGCGTTAGTATTCGCAGTGCCTTTCTTGTACATAATTTGATAGTCAAACTCTTCGAGTTTAAGCCGCCAACGAACTAACTTCGAGTTAGGTTCTTTTAAACTAAACAACCACGTTAGAGGTTTATGATCGGTAATTATATTGAATTTGCGTCCGAAAAGGTATGGCCTGAAATACTTTGTGGACCAAACGATCGCTAATAATTCTTTTTCGATGGTCGAGTAATTTTGCTCCGTTTGTGACAGAGTTCTACTGGCGTAACAAACGGGTTTGTCAGATCCAATAGGCCCTTGGCTCAGAATTGCACCAATGGCATAATTACTAGCATCCGTTGTCAAATTGAAAGTTTTCGAAAAGTCCGGGTATTGTAAAATGGGATCGTTAGACAATATTTCTTTACAAAGTTCAAAACAATTAACGTATCTGTCATTAAATTGAATTTTTTTATCTTTTCTCAAGCATTCAGTTAGAGGTTTAGTTAATTTAGCAAAATCTTTTATAAATTTCCTATAATAACCTAATAGCCCTAAGAACGATTTAATTTCTTTGGGGGTTTTCGGGATACGAAAATTTTTTATTGCCTGTATCTTGTCGGGGTTTGGTTTAATGCCCTCCCTTGTGACAATGTGTCCTAAAAAGCTAACTTCTTTATGCAAAAATTCTGACTTATCCAATTGGATTTTAAAATTTGCGTCACGAAGCTTTTGAAATACGGCTTTTAGGTTTTGCATATGTTCAGTGAGTCCTGTGGAGAAAACAATGATGTCGTCCATATAAACTAGACATATTTTTCCTTGAATTTCTTTAAGTACGTTATCCATCACCCTCTGGAAGGTTGATGGGGCGTTTTTGAGTCCAAAAGGCATTCTGACGAACTCATAATGCCCGTTGTCTACGCTAAAAACGGTTTTCTCGATGTCTTTGGGATCCACCTCGATTTGGTGAAATCCAGAAGCGAGATCTAACGTACTGAAGTAAGTACTTTTACCTAATTTATCAAGTATGTCCGTTATATTTGGGATAGGGTAGCGGTTGTCTATAGTTTTTTCGTTTACTTTTCTGTAATCGACTACTAAACGCCATTTTTGTTTTCCACTGGCATCTTTTTTCTTTGGTACGATCCAAATTGGAGATGACCATGGACTATAGCTAGGCCGAATTATTCCCTGTTCTAATAAATTTTGAATTTGGGACTGAACTTCTTCTTTGTGCACATAGGGGTATCTATAAGATTTAGTATATATTGGTATAGTGTCTGTTGTAGCAATTTTGTGTTTGATTTGATTTGTAAATGACAAATTTTTACTTTCTTTAAAGAAAATATCATCAAAATTTCTACATAACTTTGAAACAGCTGATTTTTCTTCACTATTAAGATGATCCAATTAAATGTGTGAAATAGAATCATTTTGTGGTTCGTCGATTTGACATGTGATATTGAAATTATTGATTTCTGCGTATTTACTTAAAAGTTCGACTTTAAGTGGTTGGTCAATATAAAATTTACTATTATTTTCACTAATGTTTGTTACTTCAATATTACTGAACCAATTTTCCGATCGATAAACTCCTTCACTAATTAAAAATTTGTCATTTATTCTGATAGGTTTTACGTAAATGTCACCTGATTGAATGTCTACGGGTAATTTAATGAATTTCTTTGTGAGACTGGGGATTTCAAAACAATCTGACATAAAGTTTGGTTTGAATAGTAGAGGAATTTGTGCGTTCACGGTTTCTAAAATTTTATCTTTTAAATTTACTTTGGCTTCTAATTTTTTCATAATGTCTAAGCCGATGAGGCCATCGAAATAGTTGTGAAATTTGAACAAAAGAAAAGTTGAATCACCCTGTATATTGAATTCATAAAAATTTGGAATTGTTATTTCTTCGTTTATTACATGGTCGTTTAAAATTGTTTTAATTAATGCCGGTTCGCGTTTCTTCCTATCTACAGGATCAATAAATTAAGGGGTTAATAAAAGATGATGAAGCTCCTGTATCTATTAAAAATTTTAGTGGTTTGCCAAATGGGGATGAGATGTGTATGTATGGGAGGCTGTTACCGTGTTTGTTTATATCTAGGTAGCCTGATTGTCTGTAGTGTCGTTCTGAAAATTTTCGTCAATTTCTGGATCGTCTAAATTTTCATTTGTCGCAAAGTCTGTAGGGTAATATTGGTCTAATCGTGGTTCGTAGTTTTGATAGTCTTGAGTGTATGAAGAGTAGTGCTCTTCCTGATAATTTTGATCTTCGTATGTTTCGGGTTGAGTAATTGTATGTAATTCTTGGCTAGTAAAATTTGGAGGTCCGGTAGGTTTGAAATAGTTATTATATGGTCTACTAGTTGGTCTGCGTGAATTTCCTGATCCTAAGTCCATTGGTTGTGGATATGATTGTTTGTTGGATTGTTGTGTTTGGAAAGGTTGTTGAAAATCTGGGTGGTTGTTGTGTATGAAATGGTTGTGCGAATCTAGGTGCTGTATACTGGGGTTGGATAGGTCGTCTAAATGGATTATTTTGGTAATTTATGGGTTTGTTAAATTGATTTTGTTGGTGATTTTGGAAATTAGGTCGGAACGTTTGATATTGTTGAAGATTTGGTGGTTTGTAAGTCATTTGTTGGTTTATTTGTGGGCTGTATGTTTGTAATGGTCTATAACTGTGTCCTAAAGGTTTTTTAACTGTTTGATGGGGAACTGATGTGTTATTTTTCATATAATAACAATTTTGTTCATTTATACAATATGAAAAAGCTTCCATTAAAGTTTTAGGTTGCATAGCTCGTATGGTTGAACCTAAAGGTTCTCGTAGACCAGATAGGAAAACATTCAAGCACATATCGTTGTAGAGTTTTTGTTTAGATTCGACAACAGGTTTTTCTATTTCATGAATTTGTATGTGGTTTGTAATATTTAAGAAAATTTCTATAATTTTGCTATAAAATAATTCTACCGTATCGTTATTTTGTCTAAGCGCGTGAAGATCCCTAATTAGAGAAGATTCGTTTCTCTTATCACTATAGTGCATTATTAAATTATCTTTTATTTGGTCCCAGACAATTGGGGTTTCGTACATATTTAATACTTCGTTTGCTTCACCTACAATTTTATTCCTAATAGCACGAAGTAAAATTCTGCCATAAGGGCTGTCCATTACGTTTGAATTAAGTAATGATGTAATTTCTTCGACGTTATTTATAAAATCGTAGAGTAAACGTGGATTTCCATCGAATTGTGGAAGATCCTTAACGGCATCGGGAATTTTTAAATTAGCAACAACATCTGCTGGTGTAATCACTTGTGGAATTGGGGGTGTCATTTTTAAATTATTGTTGTAATTATTATTTAACGAAAAATTATTATTAAAAATCAAATTTGTAGTATTATAATTAGTGTTTTCTAAATTTAAATTGTTATTTATGGTTAAATTGTTTAGAGAATTTATAATACCGTTTTGTTCTAAATTATTAATTATTCTAATTTGTGATTCCTGATCTGTGTTCAGCAGCGTTTCAGGTTCTCTATCGATATCGGTATCAGTTACGTTTTCAGCGTCGCTACTATTACCGGATGTTCGATTTCTGTATTGCAAGCTTGGATCGGGTTTGTTAAAATTAGGATCAGAGGACATAAGAAAATTTTGTTTGTTTTGTTTTTAAGAGTGAGTATTATAATCAATAAATGGACTTACATGAAAAATAGTAGAAAACTGCTATTCATTTCTTGATTACTGTAGGTCCGTTGAACCAAAGGATTGAAATCCACCACAATGATGTTCGTTGATTGTGTGTTCTCGCTCTCGTTGATGGACGTACCACAAGTCGTCTGGTAAACCGCCAGCGATTGTTACAACAATGATAAACCGTCAATGTTTTCACAGGATATGACAACGTTTTCAACGACCGATTACTTTAAAAGGTTGTTCCCGGTTTTTTGAACAAGTCCTAACGACTGCGCCACTTAAGTTTCTGATCCCGAAGATTAATTAAAAAAAATTATTTATTTTCAAAATCAAAATTTACAAGTTAATTAACACAATAATATTTCGATCGACAATAGTTTTAGCTTTACAAAAATTAGAAATCAAATCATGAAAACAGGTGTTGCGTTTGTCATTATATTGGCAATTAATTGCTGACAATGCTCTCCACGTGTTTTGTACAAAGGAAGTTAATTTATTTCAATAAAATAATAATTTCATGATTAAAGAATTTCTGTAAATAAAATAGTTAATAAAATAAAAATATTATATTGATTAGTACAGGTCCGTATCCATAACTTATATATATATGTCCATAGATATATGTATATATACATATAAATTTTACAGATGGTGATTTTTGACATCTACTAGGTAGGATCGATGGACATTTGAAGAAATTTTTGCGAAATTTTGACTTCGGTACGGGACCAATAGCTCTATTTCCTTTCAGGAAATTCGCTAAAACAGTATTTGAAACTAAAGTTTGTTTTAAAACAAGTGAAAATAACAACTAACTGAGTTAATTGCTTAAATACCAGGTATATATTGAATTTATGAAAAAAAGTTTCAAACAAAAGTTGTTTATTTAAAAAAAAAGAATAATTTTATGTTTTTTAATTTTTGTCCTATTTCTTACGGTTTCGACGATAAACAGTTTTGCCCATTTTTCACGAACCTGACCTTACTTTTTAGACCTAGAACATACATACGTAATTTCAGCTCGCTATCTCTTTTCGTTTTTGTGATTTTGTGTTTACGGTCGAACGGACGGGCGGACAACTTTGCGGAAATGGACTAATTAGGTCATTTTATATACAGGATTATATTATATGCCTATAAAACCTATAAAACTTAATTTAATATACAGGATTATATTATATGCCGGGTATGAAAAGGAATAGTTTTTGTATTAAAACTTTTCTTCTATCTTATACGATCTAAATTCTAAAAGATAAATTTTGTAGTAGAGGGCAAGGTTTGATTTTGTTCATTCATGAGATCAAAGCCACTTTTTGCGAATTTCCTGAAAGGAAATAGAGCTATTGGTCCCGTACCGAAGTCAAAATTTCGCAAAAATTTCTTCAAATGTTCATCGATCCTACCTAGTAGATGTCAAAAATCACCATCTGTAAAATTTATATATATATATCTATGGACATATATATATATATATATATATATATATATATATATATATATATACATATATATATATATATATATATATATATATATTTATATATATATATATATATATATATATATATATATATATATATATATATGTGTGTCTGTAATCACTCTAGCGGTCACAGTTTTCATTTGATCGGAATGAAATTTGATATTTAAGGTGCTTTAAGTATTCAAAAGGTCAAGTTTGTTAATGGGTAAAATCGGACTAGGGGAAAGGGGGGTTTAGAGGAAGGGGGAAACAGAAAATTTGACATATCTCCCTTAATATTTGAAAAATTGAAAAATTTATAGGAAGTAAAGTTGTAGGTATTAAGTTTTTCTAAAATTTTGTTTCTTATCATTTTTTCTTTTACACTAATATTTACAGAAATATTGATGGTTTAAGATTGAAAGTTAAATTCCTTAATGTCTCTGTACACATTAGAGTCTGAGCAAAAATGATAAGGTGATGAATTGTTCTAATCGATTGTTCTAATATTAAGAGAGATATTTTATATTTTGTGTTTTTTTCTTTCTTTATAACCCCCCCCCCCCGCATTCTCCTCGACGTTTGTCATTTATTAATAAAATTGGACCGCTAGAGAGTGATTAATGTATTCTAAGGAAATTCGCTAAGTTGAAGCAGCTCCTGCGTAACGAATTTTTTAGTTCTACAACAAAATGCTCAATATATTTCAGCTCATTATCCGCTCGTTTTGCGGACAGGCGGGCATGTAGAAATTAATTCGAAAATTTTATGAATACTGATACCATAACTTTGGTATCATGGTAAACTTAGATCTAAACTTATACTATCCTCATTTATTACAGGGTTTAAACAAAGAACCACTGAAGAGATACTTGTGATGTTTGTATCCTTACTTAGTTTTAACTAATTTTAATTTATTCACAAACCAGAATAATAATAATATTATTGTGTTATAGTGTTATACATCCTATTAAAAGACACATAATATAAATTAAATATAGATAGGACGAAATATCAATAAATATACCAAAGTTAATTATATCAAATATTTACTGTATGAATATTCTATTACAATTTATTTAAGAAATCAGTGATTAGTTATAGTTCTATTTGTATTACTACTAACAAACTTTTGATGAATTTAATTAAATAGTTATAATTATAATTACTTTTATAATTAAAGTTGTATTTCATTTGAATTTTTATGAAAACATCAAAGCTTAGTTGCAATAACTTAATGTTCATTTGTAAGTAAATGTTTACAATTGATTCTTTTTAGTATAGTAAACTTTCTACCATACTGATGTCTGCATAAAGTGGGATACAGAAAAAGAACATTGTGCAGCAACATACTTGGTTGCAAATGTGTATAGCTGTTGCAGCAACAAAAAACATGTCCTTGAACGGTTACTGTAAAAATCAAAATTATTTGATATTTTGTAGGAGGAGTTAAATGTTCCTGTACAAATTGGTCATATTATCTAAAATTTTATGTTTTTCTAATATTTCATTATGTTTTATTACCTACATTGGTTACAATTTACATTATATACTTTATTATTTCTATAGATATTATCCAACAACTAGTATTAGAGATACATACATGTAAATAAACTATACAAATTACATGAGATAGATAGAGACAAGATTCCAAGATGACAAACGATTACATTTTTATGATTAGCGTCATAAAATAATAAAATAATAATTTTATGTTCCATAATTTTGGTTGCACGTCTGTACAGAAAATATTTTGTAGGCGGAGTTCAATGTTGCTGCACAATGTTCTGCGTCTGTAGGCCCTATAATCCATTTACTGATGCCGCGAGACAAGAGTAGCATACGAGTACGGACTTGATTTGGAATAGTTTTCTATAGTCTCGTATCATCTCGTTTTTTCAGTTGAAGATTTTCTTGAAAAAATACAATTAAAAAACAAATCATTTTAAAATATAATTTTAAAATCTTTTTTCTATTCATATAAGATTCATGTTTTTCTAGTTTTTCTAGTTTATTTAATTTTTTATATTTTAATTGATAATAAAAAGTATAGAAAATATTAAATCATTACCATCCAAAATGATTATTTTTACAGATTAAAAATCTATAGAGATTGAACTATCGTTTCGTCTCTTGCTGACTTATTCTCTTCTTGTCTCGTTTCTCTGGACTCTCGCAGCATCACTGGTTTTCAATTATTTTTGGCTGTTGGAGTTTTTCCTCCACGTATTGACCAGTTTGACCAACGTAATTCAACCCACACGAGTAGGACCAACCCACACGATGAGGACCTTCATAGAACATTTCCGATATTTGTTTTTATGTCCGATTTATCTAAACCTTGATCTGGATTTAAACAGAACCCACCGATTTGATATTATAAAACGCCAGTTTGAATTCTGTATTATTGAAAATTGTGTCAAATTTATATGAAATTTTCTAATAAAAGGAAACTTGAAAAACCTTATTATATTCTGAATGTTATCAACTGTCGTGCTGATGTCCCTTTGCCCTACCCATTATTATTCAGTAAATCTTTCACTCTTTGTACGTATAGTATAAGTTCTGATAGTATAGTTCATGGCTTAGTGTGGTTTTTTATTTAAGGAGGTCCAAAATCATTCCCACCCTTTGTTTATTGAAATGGTTAGATCGTGCAAAGAAATTGACATAGGGCGAGAGTTGATGATTCCGCCTGAGCTAGTTGGTTTCATATACCAGTTTGTATATAAGTGTACCCTCAGAACTATGTTTTAATGATAAAGTGCATTTTTTTATGAATGCTGTTGAATATCAATACGTTCATCAACCAGATTCAGTGGTACCGATATTAATGTGTCATAGTCCAGTTTCATGACTGCCTTTAAGTCAATGATGTATTTGATCATGACATTAGCGAGAGAATGATTCATACTTGCTTGTACCTTCTAACTGTAAGTAATAATGTAGTATGCAGTATTGACCTTGTATGGATTACATTTCAAATTTTGCCCCAATTCCTAGAGCATTTGTATTTTATAAATACGTATTTCGACTACAATGTAGTCATCATCAGTATAAATTAGCTAATCGTAACTATCTCTGGGATATGGATTCAGAGATATGTTGCTTGTTGCTAATTTAGTGGCGTGTCTCACAAAATTAGCAACAAGCAACATATCTCTGAATTTATAAAATACAAACAAATGTTCTAGGAATTGCGGAAAAATTTGAAAAAACCTAGGTTCTATTACTGCGCTTTCAGCCTTTCAACGTAAGCTATCCACAACATTGCAGACAACTTGAATTGCAGATCCTCTGTATTTATTATTATTCAAAATGTATCAAATGATAATGTGTGTTAAATTTTTAGTAATTTTCTTTGCGTATGAATTGACCATTTTTTCATTTAAACTTTCGGGGCACTTTCAATTCGACAATTTTTGAATTGTGTTCCATTTAACTTTTTAGTGCATTACCGCGTAATAAAATCTTGTGTTCCACTTTACAGCTAAGTAAAGTTTATCATGTATATTTTTTAATAATTAATACAAATTTGTAATTTCAATTGTGTTGTTAATTTATTTTTATTAATGCAGCTTCAAAATCAAACCATCGTACAAACCATTGTACTAAAGAAATTTTGCTAGACAAATTCTACATTTGTGAAAGTACTAAATATTTATTTTTGTTTATGACACAAATCAATGAAATTTATCTGAGATATTATCAATATAATAATCGAGACAAAAATTGTGACTTCGAGGATGATATATATCCATGCTAAATGTATATTTCAACCATGCTAAAACCACTTCAAGTGTTATGACCCAGTCACTGAAGTATTTTATTTTAAATTTATCTTATATTTTATGGATTATATAAATTATATTTTGTTGGATATAAAGAATTCGTTCACTCTTTTGATACTGGATAGTGTAAACATGAATTATTTATAGATAAATCTACATTTATATCTACATTTTGAATGCTATTATGCATTTTATAATATATGTATATCAATATATATGTGTATCTATATATATATATATATATATATATATATATGTATACATATATATATATATATATATATATATATATATATATATATATATATATATATATATATATATATTTATATATATATAGAAGTTTAAATGGAAAAAAAAACATAAATTATATCCGTCAAATTCAAATCGAAAAGAAAACTGGAGTTATATAATCCATCATTTTTAATAAATCAGAATAAACGTATCTATATCAAGAATACACTATAGGTGATTTATTTTAGTAAATAATATGATAAAATTAAAACTGCTACAATGCTCTCTAGACCTTTTAATACTGTAGTTATTAATGTAGTTCTCGCGTAGCCTGTGAGTATTATAAATAGAAATATAAAAAAAATATGTCTTTTGCCACTTATGTTTACCAGGTATAGAAATTTGTGTGGTAAAGAAAGTATGCGGTATAGAAGAAAAAAGCATATATGTTGTTGTTGATTTAAATTAAAGGTACGATCACTTTAAAATTGATTTCATATTATTTGTTTAAATTCCACATTACCGGTAAAATTTTATATATATAATATATATATATATATATATATATATATATATATATATATATATATATATATTCTCCATCACGTCTCTGATCACCCGGTTCTCCAAAGGTAAAGCCAGGGAAATGCGTGGGCAGTAGATGCGTCATGGTCACCAGACATCCTTGGATATTATTTTTTGCACTCTAAAGAGAGAGAGGGTATCGTGTTAATGTTACCACAAATAACTTTCCAGGAGTCTTTTTTCGAATTTTTCACTGACCTTCTATACTCTAGCTGCTTCTCCTTAAAAATTAGCTAGCCCGTGTCCAGACCGGTCATTTTCGCTTTCTTAAAGGATGCTCTAAAGTCATGGCGTAGTATATCTAGATTTCTATTCCACCACGGAACATCCCTAGAACCGGTAGTGGCACTTGCAGGACTGTATATTATACGACGAAATCATGGCATGAAGTAAACTAACCGTTGATTCCACATCTGCCTTCGTGTGTAACCTATTCGCACCCCCGGCAAGTATCCCAGAGAACTCTTGCCTGTAACCATCCCAGTCAGTTCGCCTGGGATTACCATACGAGTTTACGGAACACGGTTGATTTGCATATTAAAAACAATGTGTCTATGATCAGATAGGGAGGGTTCATTTGAAACTTTCTACCCCGAAAGAAACTGTAACAGCCACGGGGAGCAGACAGAAATGTCAATGACATTTGACCTGATTCTGTTTGTAAAGGTTGGAGATTTGCCTCTATTGACAATCTCCAGACCGGTGACCGAAATGAAATCCAGGAGAGCTCGACCCCTAGTATTTATATATAACTGCCCCATTGCGTGTGGTGCGAGTTTGCGTTGCAACCAAGGATCAATGGCAGACCTTGAGATTCACAGTATTCGACTACCGTTTCCACCTAGGGTCGAAAGAAGGGGTGCTCTCAGAAAAAGCAATAGCCTTAGGGGTCTTCCTTGATATCAAGGGAGCCTTGAATAATACAACGGTTGGGGCGATATGCACTGCATTAATTGAGCGCGAGGTAGAGGATACCTTGGTAAGATGGATCTGCAACATGGTCGAAGTAAGGTGCATTACCACAACTTTAGGGAGACAATCAGTTAGAGGCTTTATGGGTAGAGCGTGTCCGCAAGGTGGAGTTCTTTCGCCATTACTATGTTGCCTCACCCTGGATTGCTTACTAACCGGTCTCAAGGAATTAAGGATATTTGCTGAAGGCTACGCTGATGACATATCCATACTAGTCAAAGGCAGGGACGAGGGAACTATCTATAATTTGATGCAACAAGCGCTCTCTTACGTGGAGCGACAAAGCCTTCTCTGTCAAACCGGAAAAAACTGGTTGTGTACTATTTGCAAGGAGACAAAGAGTTGCTCAACGGATGATCAGCGTATCTAGCATTCAAATTTCACAAACGAGAACGGTTAAGCATCTGGGAGTCATCCTGGATGCAAAATTGAACTGGGGTGATCATTTGGATTGGAGACTCACTAAGGCAAATAGTGTCTTCTGGGTGTGCAGGAGAACATTTGGACAGTCTTGGGGACTACAACCTCACATGGTGTATTGGTTATTTACAATGATCGTAAAGCCAATGCTCACATTTGGTTACGTAGTATGGTGGACAAGATCCTCTCTGGCCGTAGCTAGGAAAAAATTGAACCACCTGTTCAGAGTTGTATGTCTTAGTGTCACTGTAGCTATGCGAACAACACCAACCGCTGCGCTGATGTAATTCCTACAGCAAGATGCTCCGTAATTTACCAAATAAAGGAGTGGGCTACGACAAGCACATCTCGATTACTGGGACCTTGCACAGGGCATGCGACAGACCAAGCTGTGCATAACCACAGCTAGGCCATTCAACTGTGCTCGGTTGAAACTCTCTAGGACACAGTTGAGAAGGGTGGTGGGGCTCTTGACAGGACACTGTTGATTGAACTACCACCTTCATAACTTGGGGATTTCTGATGATCCCACTTTTAGGGCCCGTATGGAGGACGATGAAACTTCCATACATGCCATTTGCACAGAAACCAGCAGGGAGTCAGGCATAGAATGTTTGGGTCCGAAACCCTGGATCCATCGCTCCTGGGCACCTGGGCTCCTGTGGGCTTTCTGTGCGGCGTCTGGCCTCAGCAGAATCCTATAACTCTATCTGCTTAAAATAGCACTTTTTACCCCGAGACGTCTCACCTTCCGGTGATAGGTTGTTCTCAAGGAGGGCACAGAGGACCCCTTGGTATAGGTGCTAGGGGCCCATATTCGGTACCCCTCTCACGTGTTGTTATTATTACTATTAAGTTGAAATTTGGGCAAAATGCGCAAAATGCCTATCGATGAAACCATAAGAGATCGAACAAAAGTATAAAGACAAAAAATGTTCCTTTTTTAAAATAAACAACTTTTGTAATAAACTTTTTTCCATAAGTTCAATACATACCGGATATTTAAGCAACTCAGTTAGTTGTTATTTGATAATTGATGATATTTTTACCTTATTAGAAAGCAGGGATGCGGGAAGGATTTATATGTCAAGTTTTTTATAAAGAGATACTTAATTTAGGTCCATGTAAAAGATGGTAATAGTTTTCAATAATCTTTATAATATAATCAAATTTTTTCCATCCTGTTTCGTAGGACATGCTTATCTATTATAAAATAGTGACATTGCTGATTCACTTGTCAAATAAATTATTCAAGGCGAGACACTAAAATAATAATGTAAATTGTTGAAATAAATAAAAAAGAACATATGATAAGAACATAGAATAACACGTCTGAACACGTTGTGATTTATTTACCACCAGAAATGCTAAACAAAACAAGCAAAACTCCGTAAAAAGCACTGATTATTGCAGATATGGATGCTAAAATTAATGCGGATGCGAACACCCGCAACGACCCTGTTAGAAAGTAGTGATATGGAGGTTTTGCATAATACAATGTATGTAAGGTCGTAAAAAAAATAAATATCGATAACTTTAACAAAATTTATTTTAAAAAAGATGCACATTCACCAATTTATACATTGAGCATTTTTTATTTAAACCTACTTAACTTAAAAATACAACTACAATGGCAACTTCCATAAAGAAATTTGAATGAAGACATGTGTACACATGTGTAAACCATGAATTCTTGATTGTAACTATTAAGCTATCCTAGAAAAATGAATTGACCTCTTGCAACAGCTGTTGAAATAGCAACGTTATAATCATAATCGTCTTCTAAATCCGTTATCTAAAGAAACAAAAATATTGTAGATCATTTTATGAACAATGAACACTGTGAACACTGTGTAATTGTGTAGTGCGGTGTTGTGTAACATGGTGTAGCAAAGGGAAAGAGGACATGTGGGTATGAGGACATGCGCAATAGTTAGAAGGATGATATATGTTTCAGAATATAATAATGATTGTACCATTCGTATTAAAAAGAGTATTTTAATGTTTAAAAGAATAAATAAATTGAATTAATTATTAACCATGGTTTCTCATTTACTTCGGAACCCACAATTACAATAGATCATATACATTATATTATCGAATGATAATTAGTGAGAACTCTAGGTTTTTGAAATAAAATTTCAAATTCGCCCCTTTAACTTTCAAATAAATAGACTACTGAAAGTGCCAATGTCGAGAAAAAATTATTTTAAAGAATCCCGGTTACACGGCTACACTCCAAAATTAATAAATAACATGATCCGTAAAATTAAATTTAAAATTTTAAAAAGAAACACTACGATACTAACACCAGAACGGCCCGAAAACGAACAAAAGAAATGGTGCAAGCTAACGTACTTCCCACCTTGTACGAACAAAAATTTAAAAAAAATGGAGGATCATAATATAAAAATAGCTCTCGTGAGCAAATGCAAAATTAAACAAATCCTCGGGAGCCCAAAAGATAAAATAGCAGACGAACAGAAATCGAGAATCTATAGCATAGAGTGTCCTTCGTGTTCACAAATATACATAGGCCAAAGCCGTAGACAAATTGGAACCCGATTCAAGGAACATATGGCTCATATGAAATATGGCAGATTAGAAAAATCCTGTGTAGCTGCACACATTATAGAAAATGACCATAAAATCGACAAATCCAATTTAAAACATGTTAGGGTTGTACAAAATCCCTTAGAGCTGGATGCATACGAAAGCATATACATTCAGAAATTCAAAAGAAATATTATGAATCTAGACAATGGACCGGTACCAAATTCAGATTTAATCAAAATCTTATGGTAAAATCAAGTGCCAATATGTCCATCTCTCTCTAAAGATGTCAAAATACAAAAACCTGTTCACTGCGCAATGCATAACTCAGCACCAATCAGGTGCGGTCTTAGAATAGCATCTAAAGTCGGGCGAACATATATAAGCAGCGTAAAACCAAGATAGATTGTGTCATGATCATTCGATGTTAGATGTTGACACTGTTAACATCGCTGTATCGAAACAATTTATCTCAAATTTTATCTGAGATCTCTTACCTGCGATCATCTGACAATAAATTTATTTATTGTCGGAAACAAAAAATTTTTTGTTTTTTCTTCTGGGTTTTTACACTCTATTAAATCTATTTATAATACATTATTATACTGGATTCATGATGGAGTTGACAATTCAGGAAAAACCAAAGAAAGTGTTATTTCGTTCTTTTACGAATTTACCTTTGACAATATTTTATTAGATTCTATTGTCGGGGACTTTTGTAACAGAACTGAATTTTAATCTTTTTTATATTCAAAATAAAAATAACCTGAAATATATTTCTTGATTGTAACTCCTACAACCATTAAATACTTTTCAGTTTATTTAGGCGCCTTTATTTAATTTTTTTAAATTTAATGTGTATTTCTTCTGTTATCTAGGTTGGAATTTAAACTGAAGATGAACACCACCGCCGGCATGGCGGTGGCACCGAAGCCAACGATATCCTCCACATCAACATTGACACCAGCAGCAGCATCATCAGCATCAACAGCAACAGCATCACCAATGGAAGAGGACGGGTTTAAACCCGTCAGCAACAAAAGAAAGAAGCGATCGTTGGCCCCAACCGTCCATAAAAAAGCGGCAACTGAAGTCAGCAACAGATATGGACTGTTGGTCGATGTCACCGAAGCTGTGTCAGCAACTCGACCCGCAGCAAAGAAACCAAGTCCCATTGTGGTTCACATGGGTCTCACCAATTTCAGGCAGGTCGAGGAAGCCATAAAAGCGGCAGCCAAGGGCTCGATCAGGTTCACTTTTGGGCCCAGCACAATAAGTGTCCACTGTGAAACCGACTCGGACTACACCAAATGTAAGGCCAAGTTAGAGGCGATTCAGTTGCCGTTCCACTTTTACGGCAATAAAAGTGACCATGAACCAAAGTTCATTGTTCATGGCACCATGCGCCACCACACCGACGATATGGTGGCTGAAGAGCTCAAAAAGTGCGGCCTTAAGCCTAATAAGGTCGTGCTTTTCAGCAAAACTGGAGACGAGAGCGTAAGAGTATCTCGTCTCATCCAATTTGAAAAGGGGACGCAAGCACAAAGCGTCCTCAACGTAAAGTGGATTTGTGGTGTCAGAGTTGGCATCGAAAAGTATATCAACAAGCGGGGAGCCATTCAATGCTACCGTTGTCAGGTATACGGGCATGGTTCACGGAACTGTCGAGGAACTGTGCGTTGCGTGAAGTGTGGTGAAAACCACGGCTCACGAGAATGCGCAGTCCCGCGGTCGGATCCTGCAAAATGCTGCAATTGTAGCGCTTCGCACCCGGCAAGTTCTATGGACTGTCCCGCACGCAAGACATACGTGGCGGCGACGGCATCCCGCTCAGCAGCAGTAGGAGCGAGGCGCAAGGCCGCCCAAAACCACCATCGCTTCAGGCCAGGGAATTCCCGGCCCTCCCTCACGCAAAAGAGGTCAACAAGCCAAGCAGAGTTCCAGCCATTAGGAAGCCAACATCATCACCATCGGTTTCAACAAAGTACGTTCCAGCACCTGTGCCATCAACCAATCCGTGGTTCCCTAAGAAGAATTCAGAAAAGGAGGTAATCGACATTTTGTGTAACACCCCTCTTTCACCATTTAACCCATTCCTGACCGAGGCCCTAGAATCCCCGGCATCTCCAACTCCAACGGAGAACAACGCTTTTGACTTCATGACCCTCCTGAAACTCAGGATTGAAGTGGAGACTGCATGGAAATCGTGCAATTCGAACTCCGAAAAACTCCTCGTGTTTTTCAAGATGACTGCTCATCTATTCGAAACTGGCATCCCATCCTTCTGCTAGGTCCCAAATCCGATTTCTACAGTGGAACTCTCAAAGTCTCCATCGCAAACTTCCAGAGCTTCACTCATTTCTCCAACAGCATCAAATCCATGTTGCCGCCATCAGCGAAACTTGGTTAAAGCCGGACAAGAGAACTAGAATCCCAGGGTACTTTACCTATCGCCGCGACCGAGCCACCAGAAATGGTGGGGGCGTTGCTCTTTTCGTTCGACACGATGTCCAGCATTCTCTCTTGCCTCCTGAAGATGGTAGTCTTGAAGCCATCTCAATTCTTATTTCGGCTAATAGTGGTAGCTATAAAGTTACATCTTTGTACAACCCCCCTGATAGACTCTTACAGGGAAAAGATATTGACCGCGTTTTAAGGACCCATGATCGCGCTGTGATCATGGGTGATTATAATGCGCGCCATATATCATGGAACTGTATGTCTAACAATTCTAGCGGGAATGCACTTTTTGCACACTCCCTCAAACGTAACTTCATTGTTGCGTACCCTGAGGAACCCACGTATTACCCTGATGCTGCCCACCGCCTACCCCAAACCATCGATTTAGCGATACTCAAGAATTGTGACCTTCTGTCGGATCTTGATGTTCACTTGGATTTGCAGAGTGACCACCGCCCTATCACTTTCACCCTAGGTGAAATGAGGGGTGCTGTAACTTTGCAGACCAGGCTGGACTTCGAGAAAGCGGATTGGAAACTTTTCAAACAGATAGATTCAAAACGACCGAACAGATAGATTTCGAGGTTAGTAAACTGACGGGAAATCTCGTAGCTGCTACCGAAAAATCTATCCCTAAGAAAACTCGATCTTTCGGCTTTCAACTTAAATTAGATGATGACACACTACGACTTATACGGACTCGGAACAAACTACGTAAATTTTGGCAAAGAGTTAGGCTGCCTGAGCTTCACGACGCCATGACGCAAATGTCAGCTGATATTCGAGGAAAAGTCACGCGCACCAGGGATGAAATGTGGGATGAGAGGATTTCGGCTCTGACCACTCGTGACAATAGTGTCTGGACAATTGCTAGAAATTTGCGTAAACGTTCCAACAGACTGCCCCCTCTTTTGTCAGAAAATGGGTATCTCTACTCAGATTCAGACAAAGCACAACTTCTTGCTGACACCTTCTCTAAGGCGCACAGTTTAACAGGTGGCGACGAATATCACGACGAAGAAACGGCCCGCTTGGTGTCCGAATCTTTGGAAAATATTCGCTCTTCCATCATTAACCCAACCGAAGTCGAATGCGTATCACCTCAGGAGGTTTCAAACATTTTAAGAAAACTTAAGTGTAGGAAGGCTCCCGGCGATGATGGAGTAACTAACGTTGTGCTCCGCTATCTTCCCCGGAAGACGGTTGTACAGCTCAGTTACATCTATACTGCGTGCTTGAGACTTGGTTATTTTCCTGACCTTTGGAAAGCTGCCAAAGTGCTAGCTCTTCCGAAGCCGGGAAAACAACTTAAGTCGCCCTCAAGCTACCGACCCATCAGTTTGCTGCCATCTCTCAGCAAGGTCATGGAGAAAGTAGTTTTGAACCGGCTGCAGTCGCATGAAGATATCCACGGACAATTGATTCCCCAACAGTTTGGTTTCAGATCAAAACACTCAACAGTGACTCAGCTTCACCGACTCACTGATCATATTTCTACTGGATTTAACTGGAATAAATCCACAGGCATGGTCCTTTTGGACATCGAAAAAGCTTTTGATACGGTTTGGCACGATGGACTTATCCACAAACTTTCCAAATTCAACATACCTACCTACATCCTGAAATTCCTGATTTCCTACCTATCTAACCGAAATTCCCGAATTCATCTCCAAAAAAGTCGAACCAATACCGACTAAAGGCTGGTGTACCTCAAGGCTCCTTGCTAGGACCCCGCCTCTTTTTATATTACATAAATGATATCCCGAAAGATCGAGCAACCGAAACGGCCCTCTTTGCTGACGATACAGCAATCTACTGCACTTCTTGGCAGCCGAAACTTATTTCGAGCTCCCTCCAGTCACACTTATCCACGCTTGAAAGCTATTTCAAGAAGTGGAAAATCAAAATTAATCCTACGAAAACTCAGTCCGTCTTGTTCACAAAGAAGGCTAAATTTTCTTCTTACCCACTTGAACTGAAAATGTTTAACACGGCAATCCAACAGACTCAAAGTGTTGAGTATCTGGGAGTAACTCTTCAAAGACTTCTGAATTGGACGAAGAACGTTAAAAAACGTCTCGCCCTTGGAAACGCATCCTTTGCGGGGTTATACCCACTTCTCAACATTAGGAGTAGATTAGACGAACGATTGAAACATCGACTTTACAAGTCATGTATTCGGCCCGTACTCACATACGCTGCCCCAATTTGGTCGAACGCTGCACCATCGCAACTCGCGAAAATGCAAAAATTTCAAAATCGTTGTCTTCGGACGATTTCGAAAGCCCCCCTGCGATATCCGGCTGAATCCCTCCACCGAGAAACTGGGCACCCTACTATCCGAACATTTATCCAAACAACCGCTAAATCCTTCTTCCAATCATCCCGCACAAACCCGTTCCCGGAGATCAACGAACTGGGCCGTTTTGACCAAAATACGTTGCTCTTCAGAAACAGATACCGAATGCCACACGATGTCGATTGCAACTAATTCTGTTGTAATCTAATTTGTACATACTTATTTATTAACTTATTTATTTAAGGTTTAGTTCTTAGGGGTGGCTTATCCACCCAAATTAGGTTAAGTCATGATTTCAATGGTTTTTATATAAGTTTTTTCCATTAAATTTAAACGATGTATATTAAATTCTACAATAACTCGATGTATTTTATTCATAAGATGATTGTATAGGTGAAGTCTAGGCTAGGTACTATAACTTTAAGATGTTTTGTAATAATTAACGGAAAACGGAAGATTTAATAAATTCATTTTGAACATTGATAGATTGTGAAATTGTCACCAAATTAGTAACAAGTAACATATCCTGCGACAATATAAGAGCAATTTTAATAAGAGTAAAATTAACAGGAATAAATGTGAAAAAAGGAAATTATAATAAGAGTAATTTCAATATAATTTAAAATTTATTATATTTTAAATCTAGTATATTTTAATTTAGTTAATTTTCTATTTATTTTTATTTTTGTCTATTGATCTCGACTTTCTATCTATTTCTAATTGCCAAAGAGTAAAGTACGACTAGCTAATTTATATTGATGATGACTAAATTGTAGTCGAAATACGTATTTATAATACAAAAAACTGATCTAGGTAAAGAGGGCGAATTTGAAATTTTAATAGATCATATATTTTTATTTGAAATGGAAAAAAAAAACTTGAAGGAGCACAATATTCAGTAAACACATTATGTTACTTTCAAAAATGTCTGTAAATGTGTGAATGTAAAAAGCAAAGCTGATTGACGGTCTTATCTTTTATGAAATGTTCTCAGTGAGAATTGGATGCTAACTAAACTAATAGTTAGTGTTAGAGCTTTAGAAGTAATCGGAGTGATTTTCCGAATTCCGAAAACAACAATAAATGAACTAAACTGCAATTTAAGAATTTTGCTACTGTGTACTGTGAACAAAATTTGATTATCTGAAAATTTGGAAAACACATTGTAACCAATAACCCAATAGCGTCTTGTCGAAAAAAAAAATTTGCCGGAATTTGCTTGAGTTATACTGAAATGTACGTAAAGAAAGATTGAAAATTTTGACTAATAGAATCAGTAAAATAGGGTCAGTATGGATAAGTGTCTAATTAATTCAAAATTGAATATTTACTGTTTAAAAACTTCCCATAAAATCCATATCGTTGTATTAAAATGTAATCAAATATCACAATATTTGCATAGAGGATTAAATATGCAGGGATTTTGTATCAAACATTTTTACCCTATGTGTCTGGAAAATCAATATCTGTATGTATAAATTGTATTAACTTTTATAAATTCACGATAGGTGTCCAGCTATGCCTTACCCTTGCGAAAGACTTTTTTTATAGTATAAATGAATCCATAACGTACAACGTCGCTTAGAAAGTGATGCTATAATGGATTAATTAGAAGATTTCCATTTACGAATTAAAAATACTCATGGTTATTCAAACTTTGTTATGTATTGTTATTTCGTAGCCCACCTTTATATTTTAGGCAAGATATTTAATGTTGCTTTAGGAAGGAGAAAAGCATGGCACACTATTTTGATGAAACCTATAAGCCAATATATTATCTCATAAAATACCTCCAGAATCTCTTGAGTGATGAGGACACGCTCTCTTTTTCTTCTTGGAATGCATAGTAGTGCATAGAGTGCTCATATTGACGTTCAATCAATAAAATAAAATTATGTTTTATTTCAATCGAATATTTGATTTTAAATACAATTTAAAAAGTCTCATTTAAACTGAGGTGATTGCAATAATACCCGGTATTTACTAGGTTCACTATCAATGCATGAACTGTTAATATTAGGTTTTGGGCTGAAATTGTGAGAAAAATATTCAGTTTATGAAAAAAAGTTTCAAAGAGAGGTTGTTTATTTTTAAAAGAGAACATTTTTGTGTTTAAACTTTTCTTTTATCTTACGATTTCAAAAGGGGATACAACTCCCCCCCCCCCCACGCGGAGCACGTTTTAGCTCTAGAACACAAAGCTCAGCTTTTTTCGTTTTTTAGTTATCGCGTTGATGGGCGGACAAGCGGAAATGCGGGATCTCCTTGCGAGCAGAGCGAGTTTTAATTTTAACTAATCATGTAAGGAACTTTTATATTTTATTTATTTTTTAGGTTTTACCAATATTTATTTATTTTCATTTATTCACTATTAGCCAAAGATCCGGAGCAGTGTGGTGAACCCCTCACTCTTTTTCCAGACGAAATATATTTTTTAAACAATAAAACATATTAACAAACACAAGCCAGGAGGGTTGCCAGCAAAAATTTGGTCCAGGATATTTTTAATTAAAAATTTTTTAATTGCATTTTTTTTTGAAGTACAAGAACTCTTTTCCTGTGACAAATTAGTATCAATCGAAAGTAAAAGACTTGTAGAAAATGTCATCATACGGTTAGCGGCCTTTTTCGAGTCCACATTACCTGACATCCAGGTGTAAACAGGTAAATTGAAGTAGTTAGTTGCTCGTATCGTTTTCCAGAACCAACCAAGTATCAAAATGTAGATAATTTTATTACAAATTTAATGATATAATATGGTTGTCATACCAAAACATGTCCAGGTTTTGGTATTGAGGTTTTCACAACTTGATAAATAATAGTTGCACGCGCGAGTGGGGAGTGAGAGAGAATGCTTACACCACATAGGTCGAGATCTTCTACTATATGTTACTATGCAGTTATTTAAGTATGCACCTAAATACGTTAAGCTTTTATTTTGAAAAACTTATTTATTTATTTTTTAAATGTATTGTCCAAAATAATTTTAAATCTAGACAAGGTGTTTTTTACACATTTTTATTTTATTCACTTGACTATTTTTACAAATAGTAAAATACATCAACTGATTTTTATTACATAAACATATTTTTTAGTATAAATACCGTTGTTCTTTTGAAATATAAATATTGTTTTGAAAATGTCTCAAAGAAGATGAAACGATCGTCAACAATTATTTTAAATAAATAATTACAAGTGGAATTAGCAAATAAAAATTGTGTTTTTATTATTAATCATTATGGAATTCCACAAGTTAAAGCTCAATACAATTAATGTTCAATACAATTAAGTTAAGCTTATTGTTTAAATTTGTATATTTCTGTCATTAACATATAGTTTCTGGTGTGCCAAAACTAGTAAAAATAAAACTATTGTTACGGAAATCTAAAATATTTGTTTTATTTATTAATTTTACTATCGTTAAACTGCAAATTTATCCGTAGGCAAACTACCTTAAAGTTGTATAGGATAATATAAGTTTTTTTTTAACCTATATACCCTTAGATAAAAGCTTATGACAATGTTCACAATCAATAATAATTATATTACTCTACTTACAATTGCATTATCAACAACCCTATTTGATGTTAAAACTTGTTCGTTACATTTAAAATTTATTATTTAATAGTATATTCTAATATATATCATAATAGGATACAGTTTTCTAAGCGACCTAGAGGGAGCCGCAGAAATAAATTTTTTTTTACAAAAAACAATAAATTCCATTGCAAGATTTAATTGCATAATTTTTGTTTATCTTAAGTTGGAAACGGATTCGGTATCCTATGTATACATCATAGGACGAAATCCCCATTCTAACTTACCCCCTGCCACTTTTTTGGAACTTTAGGAACTTTAACTACAGGATTAGTATAGTATATATAAAAATAATAAAATTAGAATATCTCGAAACGATCTAATCTATTTTGTCACTGTAAATTAAGAAAGGCCTTCCTGTTATACTTTCTGCGGTTGAACACATCCTTCTACCCAAATGTTTCAATCAATGAATCAATGAGTGAGTGAGTGAGAAACCAAATAACATGTATATGTATAACCATAGCGAACATAAAGAGTGAAGGATTGTATGGTGTTAGTGTTCCGTAGACAAAACAGAACTTGTTTGTAAAGATTTACTTAACCAAAACCGTATGGTGGCACCCCACTTGACATAATTTTTAAATGTATATTTCTTTGCAAATGTAGGATAGTGAGAATAATAATATGATTGACTACATTAAACTAGGTATAATCAGTCATCAAAAGTGAAGTACTCTATGCAGATGTTCGTAGCGTGACATAATATATACCACTTTTGATGACTGACTGTACATTGTGTTGTTTAAAAGCTTATAAGATTACACAATCATTTACAAAGGAGTGCTCCAGCTGGAATAAGTTTCGGCTAATATTTATTTATTACGAGTTTGTTTAACTGTTTCCAGTGCTCTGTTTGAATTATGGGTTATAGTTAAACTTAAAAAATCTCCTTCCGTCCACCTAGTTATCAGTTCTGTGATATCACACGTTTTTTGTGGTGAATTTATGGCAAATTTTTTTGTACTGCTCTATGCTCTTTGTATTGACAATTGTAATTGAAAATACTTCATAACCGAATAGCAAGCTATTTCTACCCGTCAAGGACTGATTTTCTTCATAAGCAAAATATCAATATTCATATTTCTAACTTGAAAAAAACTTAACCTGGATACAAATTTTCACCCCATGTGTCACTCCCTTGAGGGCCTATTTTCCAAAAACTCGGAAACAGGTATTTTATGGGGTACAAATTAAATAACAATTTCCATAGCTAAAACTTGGACTCTCTATTTTAATTCCTTAAAGGTTCGTTTAAAAAAAACAGCTTAAACACACATTACATTGTTTATTATTAATAGCCTGAATATCATTTTTCTTGTTTCTAACTTTAGAAAAAACGGGAACCTAAGACTAACTTTCACCCCTTTAGGAGTTGATTTTCGAAAAATTTCTTAGTGTGCACATTCTCTAAGGATCATATCTTTTAAATTTCTTGTTTGTATTAGTTTTGGCTGAACGATGATAAGTTAGTGAATGATATTTGGCTAACATATATAGATAATAAACCTTCCATTATAAATGAGCTTTTATATCCGAAGAAACAAACTAAAAAGTAGTATATTATGTAAAAGTTCATTATATACATGCATACATTCATATATACATATTGATTGTTTTATGAAATAAACCAACTGAGAGTAATATTTTAGCGTAACCAACGGGTTGGTAACCGATTTATATTACATAATAAAATTAAATTAAATTTACCTTGCTATTAATAAATCTTTGATTATTGTTCTTTATTGACAGGCCATAAAGTATATATGGATAGACAATAATAATGATTATATTACTTTTCTATAAATGAATAAAAATAAAATAGCAACATCAATCGAATATTATAGTACGTCTACAGGAAGGATATTGCAGAAGCGTTGGTAAAACAAAAAAAAAATGCACATCCAACATTTTTTTATATATTTTATTAGTGTTATTATCCATATTATTATTCCCACCACTTCCACCATTCTATTTATTAAATAGTAATTTTTTAGCAAAATTAGTTACGTTAAACACAAATTATCGTTTACGTTAAATCTTTTAGAAAATATAAATATATATATATATATATATATATATATATATATAATATATATATATATATATATATATATATATATATATATATATATATATATATATATATATATATTTATACATTTACATATAAAGATTTAACGTAAACGATAATTTGTGTCGTTTACGTAATCGTTTACGTTAAATCTTTTAGAAAATATAAATATATATATATATATATATATATATATATAATATATATATATATATATATATATATATATATATATATATATATATATATATATATATATATATATATATATATATATATATATTTATACATTTACATATAAAGATTTAACGTAAACGATAATTTGTGTTTAACGTAACTAATTTTGCTAAAAAATTACTATTTAAAAAAAAATGAGAATCCTGAGAATTTCTATTAAAATAATTTAGAATTTTTCTTGCATTTCTCTATTTTGTCTTTTTTTTCCATTTCTGTTGCGTATATAAATTGCTGGTGATTAATAAATACTCGACTTCAGCGTTTCCATTGCCACATCTCGAAAACGAATCTTGAAAACATCATAGTTCATATGATCTTTTCGTCTTATTTTTGGGAGATCTATCGCCTATTCAATTTTTTGGATTGAAATATATATATATATACCTATATATATATATATATATATATATATATATATATATATATATATATATATATATATATATATATATATATATATATATATATATAGATATAAAAAACAAATATTACCAAAAACATTTTTTCTTCGCTCACCAGTAAATTACTCTTTCTAACAAAATTAGAAATTAGAGTAGTGATATATACGTGAAAATTTAGGCCTTTTAAAATTTTGAATGTGTAATCATGGTACAAAATAAAAATTAAAAAAATCGACGGATTCGTTTTCGAGACTCAAAAAATTATTATTCCCACCACTTCCACCATTCTATTTATTAAATAGTAATTTTTTAGCAAAATTAGTTACGTTAAACACAAATTATCGTTTACGTTAAATCTTTTAGAAAATATAAATATATATATATATATATATATATATATATATATATAATATATATATATATATATATATATATATATATATATATATATATATATATATATATATATATATATATATATATATATATATATTTATACATTTACATATAAAGATTTAACGTAAACGATAATTTGTGTCGTTTACGTAATCGTTTACGTTAAATCTTTTAGAAAATATAAATATATATATATATATATATATATATATATATATATATATATATATATATATATATATATATATATATATATATATATATATATATATATATATATATATATTATTTATACATTTACATATAAAGATTTAACGTAAACGATAATTTGTGTTTAACGTAACTAATTTTGCTAAAAAATTACTATTTAAAAAAAAATGAGAATCCTGAGAATTTCTATTAAAATAATTTAGAATTTTTCTTGCATTTGCTCTATTTTGTCTTTTTTTTCCATTTCTGTTGCGTATATAAATTGCTGGTGATTAATAAATACTCGACTTCAGCGTTTCCATTGCCACATCTCGAAAACGAATCTTGAAAACATCATAGTTCATATGATCTTTTCGTCTTATTTTTGGGAGATCTATCGCCTATTCAATTTTTTGGATTGAAATATATATATATATACCTATATATATATATATAGATATAAAAAACAAATATTACCAAAAACATTTTTTCTTCGCTCACCAGTAAATTACTCTTTCTAACAAAATTAGAAATTAGAGTAGTGATATATACGTGAAAATTTAGGCCTTTTAAAATTTTGAATGTGTAATCATGGTACAAAATAAAAATTAAAAAAATCGACGGATTCGTTTTCGAGACTCAAAAAACTAAAAAAAATTATGCTTAAGTAATTTTGCTGGTTTAGCTATTTTCGCGAAAACATTGCAGTCTCGTGAGATGACAATATTAAATATCAATCTCTCGCTATATCTCGATTCATATCTCTCGCTATCTCCATTCTTGAGGTATCTTGTTCACAGGCTCACAACCATCCAGATACACATACATTCAAAAAAAACATACATACATGATGATAAGTTCCATATCTCCTAGGAGATGTTGGAGACCACTTTACGCCATTGTTTTTTCTCTTTGGACGCATAATTCAATTGACTAGTGTTCATTTTTGTGTATGTTTTTATGGTGTCTAGCCATGTTGTTTTTTTTCTGCCACGAGCTCTCTTCGAATCAAGCTTTCCCATTAGTACCAATTGTTGTATTCTATATTTGCTGCCTCTATTCAAATGTCCAAAATAGGCTGCTTGTCGTCGTTTAATCAACGTTACCAATTGGAGTCGCTCATTCATCAGTTTTAACACCTTATCGTTGGATACATAGTCTTTCCAATGGATATTTAGCATCCGTCTGTAGCACCAAAGTTCGAACGCTTGAAGCTTCTTTTGGACATCTGTACTCAAAGTCCATGTCTCGCAACTGTATAAGACAATTGACCACACAAAACACTTTAGAAACCTCACTCGCACATCCTTTTTTATTTTATTGTTCAAAATCAAATGTTTCAACTGAAATAGTACTGTTTTAGCCTGTGCAATTCTTGCTTTTATTTTTACCGTTTGGTTATTGTTTGAGTTAAACAAGACGCCTAAATATGTAAAATTGTCCACTTGCTTTATATTTGTTTTATTACATTGTATATTTATGACACTTTGTGCTTGTTTTTTAGAAAACTTCATTACAACCGTTTTTTTTAGATTTATTGTTAAACCAAATTTTTCACTCATTTTTTGAACGTTATGAAGTATTTCTTGTAAATCTTCTTGTGTATTTGCAAGTAGGACAGTATCGTCTGCATATCTGATATTATTTATTATTTCCCCATTAATTTTAACGCCCACGCTGCAGTTTTCTAGTGCCCTTATCATAACCTGTTCGCTATAAAGATTATAAAGAAGTGGCGATATAGTGCAGCCTTGTCTGACTCCCTTTTTTATCTTAATCCATTTTGTTTTTATTTTTCCATTTTGTACTACAGCCTCCTGATTGACATATATGTTTTTAATTATATTGACCAGTTTCTTATCAATTTTCTCTTTTTCCAGTATGTCAAATAACATATCATGATTCAAACTATCAAAAGCTTTTTGGTAGTCTATGAAACACGCATACACATCGTTATTATTCTCCAAATGCCTTTCAACAATTGTTCCTAGAGTGAAAATAGCTTCTCTAGTACCGATTCCTTTCTTAAATCCCATTTGTAGCTCACTTATGTTATTCAAAACTTCTCTTTCTATTCTGGTCAGTATAATTTTTAACAATATTTTAGCAGTATGGCTGAGTATGCTGATGGTTCGATAATCTTCACATTCTCTAGCATTGATCTTTTTTGGCAACGGATAGTATATAGCGCGAACAAAATCTTTAGGTACTTGACCAGAGTAATATATATCGTTGAAAAAATGCAACAATTTGTTCAGTGTTTCTTCATTATTTACATTTTTTAGGTACTCGGCAGGTATTTTATCGTCTCCCACTGATTTAGCTTTTTTCATATATTTTATTGCTTTTTCCAATTCGGATCTCAATATTGGAAGATTTTCCTCTGTTTGATTACATTCTCCAGTACTGTTTTGAGTTAATTCTCTTTCATCATAGAACAAGTCTGTGATGTAATCTTCCCATCTTTGCTTTTCTTGTTCCGCATCCCGAATTATTTTCTTATTTTTATCCACGATAAACTTAATTGGGTTTTTTTTTAATTTTCCAAGCAATTCTTTCACTTCACTGTACAATTTTTGATCGTTTTTCGCTGCAACTAAGGCCTCAATATTTTCACACTTTTCCGTCATCCACTTTTCTTTTGCTTTTTTTATTTCGTTATCAATCACTTTCTGAATCACTCTATATTGGGTATCATTTCTGTCTTTATACAATTTTCTTTCTGCCATCAGTTTTAGAATGTCATCGGTCATCCATTCTTGTTTTTTGCCCTTAGTATTTAATTTTAATACTTTTTCTGCAGCTGTTTCTAATGCTAACTTTATACTTTTCCATTTTTCTTCTATGTTGCCTTCGTCATTATATTCTGCTTTTAGAATATTTTGTATGATGATATTAAATTGTTCTTTGCAATCTTCATCTTCAAGTTGTTTTAGTGATACTGATGCTCCTTTATTTTTTTTTTTAATTAACTTTTTACTTTTGATCCTCATTGTTGCCACTAAAATATTATGATCTGATCCTACGTCCGCACTTGGTTTAGTTTTTACACTTACAATATTGTTCTTAAACCTGCGCTGTATCAGGATGTAATCTATTTGGTTTCTAACTATTCGTTGAGGTGTGTCTGCCGGAGATCTCCATGTATAGAGCCTTCTTTTAGGAAGTGGATAAAGAGTATTTGTTATGACTAGCTGATTTTCTTGAGCAAAATTGATTAGCATTTCTCCGCGTTCATTCCTTTTTCCCAGACCGAACTCTCCCATGACTCCTTTTTCTACGTTACTAAATGTACTCTTACCTACTTTTGCATTTAGATCGCCCATAATTATTAGCCTTTCATTTGATTTACACTCTTCAATGGTTTGTTGTAGTAAGTCGTAAAATTCAGTAATTTCTGTAGTGGAGGATCCAGTGGTTGGTGCATATACTTGAATTAGATTTGTTTTGATGGAGTCATTATTCAATTTTATAATAATTATTCTATCAGATATAGGAACGCAAGATTCAACCATATGCTCTATTTCTAGATTTACTAGGAAACCTACTCCATTAAAGTGTTGCGAACCTCCCGAATAGTATAATTTAAATCCATTTTTTACTAGAGATCCATCTCCAGTCCAGCGCACTTCACTTAGACCTGTTATATGGATACCTAATTGCTTTATTTCGACTATTAGGTTATCGAGCATACCGCTCTTATACAGACTTCTTACATTCCAGGTGGCAATATAAAATTTTTCCCCCTTTTTTGATTTTTTTTCGTTATTTGTAACATTATTATTATTATTGTTATAGTTATTATTACTATTATTATCACTGTTATTACCATTATTATCATTAATATTGTTATTATATTCTACGGACTCCTTTTTCTTGTTTTCTTTGTTTGGTAGTTCTAGTTCATGTTCCTTATTCATTGCAGTGGTCATCCTGAGCAAGGTACAGCGATGGGTTGCCGTTTCCTTTCGCCGGATTTCGTCTCTGTGCCCTTTTTGGTTTATTGACTCAGTTTCCCGTGTGTTTGCATTCGGTGCTTTATGCCGAAAAAAGATGTTATTCTATCGTCTCTACTGCGCGTATTGCTAGACTTCCCTTCCGTTATATTACTTTTCTTTGCTTCTTGTCTTTCGACTTTGGTATTACTTACATCTTCATATTGGTCTTCACTTCTTTGTCGCTTGTTATTAGTTGCTTCGATTAATAATTGTTCATTGTTTTCGATAATATCAAATTCTTCGATATTATCAAATTCATCTCTGGTGTAATATTTTCCACTAATAAAAAGCTGGGTTCCCCGAACGCTTGCTTGCTTTCCTTCGTTCCTTAATTTCATGACTATTGCACCCAATCTGCTTCTTTCTTCTCTAGATTCTTTTGAGAAATCTTCTTTTATGGTAATATTGGTTCCTTTTAACATAGTCTTAGATTTAAGTAATTCTTTCTTCATTCGCAATGTAGTACAAGATAAAAGTATTGGCCGTGGTTGAACTTGTTTTTTGCCCATTCGGGCAACAAAATTAAAATCTACATTATCTACTACCATTTTGAGGTCATTTGTGAGTAATTTCTTAATTCTGTTTTCCAGGTCATATACCGTTTTTTCGTCTTCGTCTATGCCAAATATTACAACGTTGTTTTTTCTGTTATGATCTTCGAGTTGTTTTATTCTTTTCTCCTGTGTAACTAATTGTTCTTTAAGAATTTTATTTTCTTCTTTTAAAACTTTTATTTCCTGGCATGTGTTTTGTAAGATATCATTTATTTGATTACTCAACTTTTCTTCTGATTTCTCTATTATGATGTTTAACATTTCCATGTATTCAAGTAGTTTGTCTAGTTTCGTATTTTCTTCAGTCATTTTATTTGCAACAAAAAGCAGTTGTTATTTTCAACAGAAAAGATTTATCAAAACTAGCAATTAATAAAAATAAAAAAAAATCATAAAACACTGCTGACGTAAGATTCGAACCGTTGATTTAAGACACTGTTCGATTAGATGTACACGCCTTAACTCACTGCGACAAAACAACTGATGCGATATTGTGCACAATTATTACTCTGATGATCGAAGATCACTAATATTATTGTTATAAATATATTTTTTGCAATGTCACCTTGTCTTGTTGTTTTTTTTTATAAACACTGACACTAATACTTTATTTATTTCTCTGTTTTTCAAAAGACCAGAATTTTGAAGCGCAATTTCTCAGTGCTGTGAAACTAAATCACAAAACTATTCACTTATCACTCAATTTATATTATCCCTATTAATTTTATTTTTTTTGCAACTTATTTTAGCGTACAAAAAACAAACACGTCTGTCTTCACCAAGCACATAGATCAGAATACATACATACATACATATAAACATACAATATATACATACACAAATACCCATCAATGGAAAAAATTGGGTTTTGCCATCAGAAGATTTCAAAACGAAAATATTCGGGAAAATCTCAATATCGATTTTCAGTATCGAGAAGAATATCTTTAAATTTTACGTTCATAGGGGCAATAACAGAGGGAAAACTCTTACCTCAGTGGTTGTGATAAAATATCTCATATAATATAAATATTTTTGTTATGACATATTTATTACCGTCATTTACCAGATGCGGTACGAAGTGTAACTCACTAACATGTATGCCGCATGGCATCTGTACACAAAACCTTTACTATCTTTCAGACGGTGTAAGTCTGTAAGATATAGGAAATATTTAAACACATAAATTGTTTACTTTATAAATATAAAAAGTTTTTTTTGGGGAAAGCCACGGAGTAGCTAGTAGTAATATATTAATTAAAGAAACTTAGCAAAAAGTAATGGTATCCCATCAAAAATAAAAATGAAGAAACAAAAAAAGAGAGTATGTTTTCGTGACATTTACGGTATGGTTATGGCATTAAAAAATTTGGTAGCTATTTAATATTTTACTTGACAAGTTTCCAGATTTTTTACAACATCTATATATATATATATATATATATATATATATATATATATATATATATATATATATATATATATATATATATATATGTATATATATATATATATATCGTGTCACATGTTTACGGCGAATGGACTCCGAAACTACTTAACCGATTATGACGAAATTTTCTATACTGTGTGTAATTTGGTCAAACTTGAGGCATAGGATGATTTTTATTTCGAATTATGGACTAAATATTTTTTTATTGCAAATTTAAGAAAACTTAACGATCATATTTCTTTTTTTGGAGTTGGTTAAAATTTATGTTGATTTTGTCCACGGAGAAACTCTACTTCAATAAGATAACTAAAAAATTATTTTATTAAAATTTTGTTTTAATTTTGAAATGCCAATTTTGATTGTCGTTTCCATAGTAACTATAAACAATAACCGTTATATATCGTTCTATTTTGACTATTAATAAATTTAATTTTTGCAAATACTAAAATCATATCAGATATTATTTATTATTTCAATTTGATCACACTAAAATTAAGATCGCTAAAGAGTGATTTATGTATTCTTAAGAAATTCGCTAAGTTGAAGCAGCTCCTGTGTAACGAAAATTTTTTTTCAAATGAATTTTTGTTTTTAAAATTGCCAGCAATTAGACTTATAAACTTAAGTCGCAGAACTCGAAAAGCTAGAAGTGAAAGATACAAAAGAGCAAGCCAAACTGACGAATAACGCGAAACGCGGAATGAAGTTGAACGGAATCGATGGAATCGAAATCAACAACATAGAAATGTTGCGTTTAACCCCTATCGAGTTGCATTTAATTATAATGTAGAAATCGATTACAGTTCACAGCATATCGTTGCTATTGGACCAATGAACGTTGTGTGTCAATATTGAAAGGCATTTAAGATTAAAAACGAAGCCCCTGGATTGTGTTGCGCGAGCGGTCAAGTAAAATTGACGCGATTGGTACCGCCAGAAGAGCCACTATGTTAATTGGTTTCGGGAATTGGGCCAGATTCTAAAAATTTTTTGACTGATATCGAGCAATAAAATAATTGGTTTCAAATGACGTCATTTGGCGCAACAAAAGTTATTCAAGAAAAATTTAAGCCAAGTTTCAAGGTAATTATATTGAAAAATAATAAACATTTACCACCACGTGCCTGATACAAAATGTGCCAGGTGTATCAATTGAAATGGCTTAAAGTACATTTGTAGCTCGGTAAATTTCCAAAAGCAGAAAGAAGTGAGTGTGTGTAAAAAAGTTGATGGTGGAATGGGAGTGCTGAGAAAGTATTTTGAGAGCAACAGTCATAGTTATAATAAAGCTGTAAAGTTTTTTTATTTGTTTGTTTGTTTGTTTGAACGCGCTAATCTCTGGAACTGACAATCCTATTTGAAAAATTCGTTTTGCGTTAGATAGTCACATTTATGGAAGGCTATCTTAATTAAATAAAAACAAATAAAAAATAAATTATTTAAAAAAAAAACTCCTTCCAGCCGGATTTGAACCAGTAACCTATGTATATCTATATATATCTATCTATCTATACTATAAATCTCTGCTACTATAGTCCGATTTGAAAAAATGTTTTGCGTTAGATAGCCCGTTTATTGAGGAAGGTTATAGGCTATATACAAATTTAACGCGGCTGAAAGCGCGGGGAATAGCTAGTCAAATATAATATTCTAATATTCAATGGCTAATAAGAAAAAACTTGCAATGGTTTGATCGTCATTACTTCTTCCGTTACTTTTAAGAAAATTTAATTGACTCAATTCCTCAAACTGACTCATTTCATTGAATCTTTCGATTTTTTTTTTGTACTAATGTTCTTTACATGATATTGAAAACTGGCATGAGGGTGTGGCATAGAAAACATTGCCGACTTTTGTTTGAACGAAAGAGTAACTTTTTTTCGTGACAAATAATTATTCATTTTGACTGTTTGAAATTTAAATTCTTTTATATTTTAAATTTAGTGATAAAAAATTTATTTCCTAACTTATGTTAATGCAAGTATTTCTAAAGCAACTATAAACTATATCAGAGATCCGGGTCGACTATAACTTGTACACTAAATCTGGTTTCATTTTTGGCTACCAGACGTCGTGCCCAAAGTGGTCAGTAATCAATATGAATATGCTTTATAAGTTATTAGTAGAGAAGGAATCATTAAAATGACTCAACTTTAGTGATTCTGCGAGAAACGAGAAAAACAAGACGAGTCGAGAATAAGTCAACAAGAGATGAGACGAAACTTACAATGCAGGTACCGTCAGCTACAAGGCGCGAAAAAATGGTTCAAATTAATTCAAATATTAAGTAAAATTTTGGAAAGATCTTAAGACTACTTTTTTACTTCGAATTCTTATTAAAAATATCAACCGACCAGTAATAACTATTTTTACTTTAGTATAAAAAAAAAGATTTTCTTTTTAATTGTATTTTCCAAGAAAATCTTCAACTGTAAAAGCGAGACGAGACGATAGAAAACTTTTACAAGTCAATACAACACAAGAGACATACTACTCTCGTCTCGTCTCGTCCTGCGGTATCACTAATCGTCTTTATTCATTGAAAGGATTTGATTCCTGAATCAACATCGCCCAACATTTGCCCCAAGGAATATTGATATTTAATACTTAAAATATACGATATACATAAAATTCAATTTGATTTATTTCGATGAATAATAATCTGTTTTTTTTTTTGTATTTTATTGTATTTTGTACTGGGATTTGTATCTATAAAATGAAATTAAACCATGTGGGAATTCATTGTACATACTACCCGATAAAGAGGATATGTAATATTGAAAGAGAAAGATTGTTTTTCAATTAGGTAAATAAGGTGTCTAATAAATAAACATAAACTCCTAATATTGCATGCCTTTAAAAAAGGTATATACGAATATACTAAATCAAGGTAAACTGTAAAAACATCTTAAAGTATTGATCCGTAAATTAACCCCCATTATGTCAGCATTACTATAATAAATTATCGATTTTGATATAATTATTTCATTGAATCGATATTCTATACTTTGAGGGGAGTATGTATGTAATTTAAGTAAAAAGTTTCTATGAAAAATGGGCTCGTAAATAAATTTATTACTAACCGACATGATGTTAATCGATGAGACCAAGAGGTATCTATAGAAATAAATATAAACCTATTTTGACAAAATGGAAACCCGACTTCAAAAATCAAATATCCTATAACAAAAAATGCACTAAAAAGTATAAAAATAATTGCACATTCTTGTGCCAATTTTAGTTCACCTAAGCAAAAATTTTTAAATATATATGTACAATTATTGTTATTTTTGGAGTCGGTGTCAGCATAGAGAAATATAACTTTTGGACACATAACTTTTGGACACCGCCTGCAAAAATTACAATAATTGTAGATATATATTTAAAAAATTTGCTTAGGTGAACTAAAATTGGCACAAGAATGTGCAATTATTTTTTTACTTTTTAGTGCATTTTTTGTTATAGAATATTTGATTTTTGAAGTCGGGTTTCCATTTTGTCAAAATAGATTTATTTCTCGCTTTTTCGTGACTTTGAAGTTCTATAACTTGTTTTATTTGTCTAAATATGGTTAGACCTACTAAACGACCATCTAATTTTTAGTGCATTTTTTTATAACTTTTATTTATCCGTTTTTTTTTTAATTTCAGTTTTTTTTACATGCATTTTGTTTTTTTTTGTAATAATTTTTTTTTTTTGGGGCGGGTTTTTTTTTGTAAAAAATTTTTTTGAAGTTGGCTTTTAAAAAAATTTTCTTATTTTCCCATTGTGAATGAGTATACCCTTTAAAAAAAAAATTCGCAGAAATCGATTAACACATAAAAAATGAGGATTTTCCTCGATTTCTCGGGGATCCCCTCATCAGAATGCAATTTGGTGCCAATGGGACCAATGGGAAACCAAACCCTTTAAAACAAAAAAAAATATTCAAAATCGGTTTATAAATGACGGAGTTCTGAGGTGACACACATAAAAAAAAAATACAGACGAATTGAGAACCATCCTCTTTTTTGAAGTCGGGTTAAAAATGGAAGTGCCTGTCTGTGATTTCGAAATAAAGACGTTTCTTAAGGTTGTTATGAAAGTATCTGGGGCAAATCAACCAATATGAATGGTAAAGTTCGTGTAACTCAAAATATACGAATTCTAACCACGTTAGAAGATTTTTTAAATTAATTATTAATAAAATTATTATCAAATAAAATAATAATAAAAAAAATTATTAAAAATTTAAAAAAATTAATTTATAAATAATTTTATTATTATTATTTATTTTAATTTTTATGAATAATTATTTATTTAACTTTAATTACACTGACGTTGCCAAACCTACTGTGACATTCTAAAATAAAAGTGGCTTTAGGACCATTTTTCGATCTATAAATTTAATTATCTCAGAAACCAAAAACTGCATTATTATGAAAGTTGGTCCAGGTATTTATAAGACTTTGATAATTATTATGATAATTATTTTCATAAACCTGACATTTCTGGTGGTCGAGATATAGATTTTTGTATTCATTTTTTACCGCCGAGTCCATTTAAGCTATGTAAAAATCTCTTAAAAATCGTAACTTTAACATTTTTTTACTCAAAAACTAAAAACAGGATCAAGTTCAAACTTTGACAGTATATTCTTTAATATTGAAATAATAAGCTGTCAAATTTTGAAGAAACTGTCATTAAATTGAATTCATAACAACCTGAAGCTCCTATGGTTATTTGTACGTCGCCAAAACCCAAACACGTGTTTTTAAAATTTTTTATCTTGTCAGTTTGTTTGTCCACAATGAAACGGCTGAAACGTATCATAGCCAGGTAGAGAACTTCTCAGAGAGTAATCTAGGCTACTTTTTACTCCGGGAATATTTAGGATTCCTGCGTAAAAATTGAACAACTGCAGAATTTAGGGGCTACGCGGAATTCGGACGGACGTGTCACGGGCGGCTTGAAATAATTAATCACAAATAAAGACATTCACGCATTAGCGTTTTTGGAAAAACAACCTCTAATAAGCGGGTTAAATAGGCGGTACAAGTTTGTTTGGATGTTTCATATATTTTGAAGTTCGAGACATGAAAATTTATATTAAGGCTATTAATAACAAATAAAGAAATACATGTTTCAGTATTTTTCGAAAATCAAACCCTTCAAAAGTGAAATAGAGGCTGAGAGTTTGAATTGGGATCTCATTTTTTAAACTTGCTATTAATAACAAAAAATACATGTTTAGCGTTTTTAGAAAATCATATCCTTTGGGTGAGTTTTAGATGACTAGAGTTTGTACTGAGGTTCCGTTTTATTTTTTAAGATATTGTATAAAGACTATTATTAATAAATAAAAACGTAAATGTTTCAGAGTATTACAAGGTCTTTACAATTGCAATGTTTGCGGGCGAAGACTACAGCTAGTATAAAATAAAATCATCGTCTTGCCGTGAGACGATAATGTCTTCGGTACCCCTATGAAAAATATACTGAATAGTATAGCATTTACTTCATAAACCTAATAAAGTTTTTTGATATTATATAACATATAAATTATTCTACGTAAAACATTCAATATCAAAATAATATGTTATTAAAATCTCATCTCATTTCGTTTCTAAACTATTAACTTTGATTACTATTTAACGAAGATTTTAAATTTATGGCGATTTTGTGAGCAACTCTCGTTCTTCAAATATAATCTCTGTCCAATGTAAAAATGGCGTCAATTTCGAGTTAATATTACAAAGTTTTTTAATTGATTTGTGCCTATTTATTCAGATTTCGGATAAAATGTTTCGAATAAAAGTTCTTAGTATAGTTATAATGAACAAAACCGAATTTGACGCCATTTGTATGTTTTCTTATAATTAATCCAGTCTATGCAGTTCATTATAAAATTTGTGCTGTGGATTACCCAAACAAAGAATGATGTCCATTAAGCCAGCAGAGCAACCTGAGCAGAACACAATTATAATAGTTTCATAATTAGACGCTAAATAAGTGCTAATTAAATGCTCCAATTAAAAATAAAATGCTCTTTGTTGTAGTGCGCTACCGCATGCTCTGCTAGCTTAATGTTAAGCTAGTAGAGCAATATTCAAATGATCAATTAATTATATTGTATTTAATATCAAATTATTAAGATAATCAAATGCTAATTAAATGCTCTAAAAAAAAGTTAATGCTCTTTGTTATTAAAGTCTTCTCTCATATTTAAAAAGTCAATTAACTATATTGTATTTAGTATCAAATTATTCAGCTAATTAAATGCCCTAATAAAAAATTAACTGCTCTTTGTTGTATCGTATAACCGCATGCTCTGCTAGCTTAATATAAAGCTAGCTTTTTTTTGCTAACCCACCCATTTTAAAGATATTGGAGGTGAAACTTTGAGGAATAAAAGAAAAAACTTTTTTTGGCTTATAAATTTTATAAGCCAAAGTCTCGTGGTGAGCATTAGAAAAAGAGTAACAAATATTTCCTTAGAAAATTAGCTGATGGTCCTAACAAAAATGGTCCTTTTTGTTAAAGCCATTAAAAGATAATCGCAAACAAAGTTCAACTCATACCGATTTTAACCTCTTTTTAAAACCGTATATATAATTTTTATATATGCGAAGTAGTTGAATTTTGATTCAATTAGTTTTTAAGCGCTTACAATTACCGATTCAACAAAAGAGACCACTTTTCCATAAAAGTCCATTAATTTCTTCCATGCATTTAGATTAGTCATTTTCTAATGCTTACCAATCAGCGAGGTATAAAAATTAGAAGCATAAACCATTGCTTTTTTAATTCTCCATTAAGTTTGACCTCCAATGCCATTTGAATAAAATAAGTAAATGAAAAAAGTGTACGAAACCTATTTTATCATTTAATTCCCTATAAAATAATGTATCGCTTATTTTTATTTTTTTTACCAAAGAGTTATAAAATTAAGAAGCAACAAAATGTTTTTTTATATATTCTTCAAATTTTGATCTACAGAATCAATTGAATGGTTGGGTATATGAAAACGTTTAAGAGATCTTTTTTGGAGTGTAAAACACCTACAAAAATATGTATTGAGATTTCCTACGTGATTCCTAATTGGCAATGAGGATGATTTTTATATCATATTATTAAGAACTCATATTTGGCACGGCCTCATTCGAGGTGGCCAGGTACCAATTTTTCAAAGTACCCAGTAAAAATTAAATATGTCGATACCCACTCATTGAATGCCCATGCATTGACTGGGATTTATAAAAAAGAGGGGGCTCATTTGTCCCTCTAAAACAAAGAAGAATTTATTGTTAATTAGTGCATTTAATTATCTGAAGCACATTAAGATCATTGCATAATTACTTTTTTTAATTTTAAAGTATTGTTCTACAAGATATCAATCTGCAGCTAGCAGAGCATACAGTTACACAGTACAACAAAGAGCAATTAAATTTTTATTAGAGCATTTAATTAGCTTAATAATTTGATATTAAATACAATATAATTAATTGATTTTTTTTAAATGGCTCTGCTGGTTAAGCTGGCGGAGCATGCGGTTACGCAGTACAACAAAGAGCATTAAAATTTTTTTAAAGCATTTAATTAGCTTAATAATTTGATATTAAATACAATATAACTGATTTTTTAAATATTGCTCTGATAGCTTAACAGTAAGCTAGCAGAGCATGCGGTAACGCACAACAACAAAGAGCATTTAATTTTTAATTAGGGCATTTAATTTAATTAGCTTAATAATTTGATTAGCGTCTAATTATGAGACTATTATAATTGTGTTCTGCTCAGGTTGCTCTGCTGGCTTAATGGGCATCAAAGAAAGGGGTATCGTGTCGGAATGCTTTTTTTTCTTAAGGAAAGAGGTTTGGATAGGAGATACATATATATATATATATATATATATATATATATATATATATATATATAAATATATATATATATATATATATATATATATATATATATATATATATATAAATTTTACAGATGGTGATTTTCGACATCACTAGGTAGGCTCGATGGACATTTGAAGAAATTTTTGCAAAATATTGTAGTCGGTACGAGACGAATAGCTAGACTATTTCCTTTCAGGAAATTCGTTAAAATAAAATAAACACAACCCAAAATAATTGCTGTTTTGTGATTAGTATATTTTTACAGATTAATAATGTATAGAGTAGAGAAATTGAAAGAGAGTGCTATCGCCTGTTTCTCGAATATTTATCACATATCAGGATTATAATTTTAGTCTCGCATCGTCTAGTTTCTCTTGTCTCTCATGACATCACTAATGATTTATAGTAATCAGAACTCTAAACATTTGAAAGGTCCAAATTACTAGTAGCATAATATATGCATAAAAGTCTCCCAATCACAATTAGTTATAACCTGTATACACAACGTAATCGTTGGATGGAATGTATGATTAACATTCAGAAGCAATATGATAACAATTTAACAGTAGGTGTATTCAATTACCTACCTAATGTTATAAAATTATCGTCATAACATACTTAGGCAAGCATGTGATTAAAGCTGCGGGCTAAAGGTATTTAGTTAGTTAATTACATGACCTATTTACCTGAATTAATCGATAATAAACAAACACGATAATCCACAATACACTATACGACATTCGGTGCATCTTACTCACTACGTCTCTCACAGAAGTAAAAAATCGTATTTTCTTAAAAATTGAAATAAATAATCCATTAAAAATTTTCGATTATGAAATTGGTATTATTTCCGTTACTAAAGCACTAGAAAAGAGTATTAATCTTGGGAAAAGAATTTTGATTATTATTCTTGAAAAAGAATTATTGAAAACTAGGTTTTTTAAATTAATTCAATATTTGAAAGGTCAATTTTTACAACTGGAAATAAAGTCTTATTTGAGTTTAAACAGCAAATAAATATAATGAAAACAAAAGTTCATAAAGAACTTAAATAATGATAAGTTGATATCAATTGTTAATTATTCGTATAATTGCTAAAGATAATTTTATTCAATTGATAATTGAATTAATTTTCTTCAGATAGTTATTTTTAATTTAAAAAAACATATTATTGAAAATTATTTTGAATAATTAATTAAACTTATAATTAATTAAGTTCTTTATAAACTTTTGTAATCATTGATATCAATTCTTAATTATTCGAATAATTGCTAAATATATTTTTATTCATGACCCCTATGACCCCCCAACCCCTAGATCCACGTTTGGTCACTCAAAGACGACATAGGGTAAAAGTTTTCTCAATTTTCTCGTTTTTTTAAAAATATAAATTAAAAAAGAACTTCATCAATTAATTTAAATTCTTCAAATTATTTAAGATTTACAAAAATGAAATTATAATTGATTTGACATGCAAAGTATAGAGTTGAGTTAATTTTCAGGACGCTTTATCAATTTGATTAAAACAATAACATTAGAGATGCCGCTTGATGAGATGGGACGGCAGTAGCATGTTTTACATTTGAAGAATTTCTTAAATAGTACAATTTAAAAAAAAAACATTTTTTGTACTTGTAAAATATTTTTTCTATTCATATAAAGACGCTTATTTTTCTAATTTATTTACTTTTTTTATTTTAAAAACAATTAATATTAAATTATCAAATAGTAATTAATGAGAACTCTAGATTTTTGAAATAAAATTTAAAATTCGCCCCATGATCTAGATCAGTTTTTGTATTATAAATACGTATTTCGACTACAAATTAGTCATCATCAGTATAAATTAGCTAGTCGTAATTTACTCTTTTTCATATAAATTAAATAAACATATTTTTCATATATATTAAATAACATATAACATATAACATACAACATATTAATTAGTCCCAGTATTACTGATTCTGTATTATTTTACGACTAAACACGATCACAGACTATAAATTAACACAAATAGCATTCAATCTATCATCCGGTTAGAAATAAACACTTTAGTTATTGCTCTGGATTTATTGACAATGAAATTTTCCAAATCTCTATATAGAGTTTTGAAAATTAGTATTTAATATATTTAAATTTTTGAATAAATTTATTAAATGATCAATTTTGTAAAGTATAATATAAAACATTATCATTATTCCCCTGATTATGGATTTGTTTCTCTGTTTATTAGTAGGTCGTAATTTTATACATAGGATACTCAACTACCAAAACGTTGGCAAGTCTTTTCTAAACTATTCCGTAAATATAGCAAGCATCATTTATTCAGTATAAAATTACAATTACAGTTGACCCGCGGTAATCCGGCCCCTGTCTAATCCGGCAACCCCTATAATCCAACATGCCAATAACAGTTCATACAAGACGCATTTATTATGGAAAATCTTCGTCAATGCATGGTTAAACATGTTGTGACTTGTATGAGTATGTAATTTGTCGGATTACAAGGTGCTCCTTTCAAAAAAGTTCTGGACTACAAGGGGTCGGTGGCAGTACTCTATAGTCCGACAATTTCGACCATCCGACACAGCGTTGCAAAACGTTTGTCGGATTACCGCGGATGTACTGTAATTAGATTAAATTATTTCAATGTTTGTTCATTAGAGATAGTAAGTACCTATACTAAATGTAATAATATAATAATATATTGATTACTGATATACAATGCCTAAATTTACATCAAGTTTTAAAACATATAGACTAGTTGAAAATAATGATTTCATGAAAAATATATTGAATTATTGATAAATTCATTTGAATGGAAATGCAAAATAATAAGATATAGTTAGGGGTGGAACCACACTATAATTGCCGATCACGGTTCGTTTTTGGTTCGATCTGAAACAATGCGTGCATCCATACTATCCGCAACAGTTAAGTTCCGGTCGAATGGAGAATAACAATATAAATATAATCGATCGAACCGAGAACGAATCGTGATCGGCATTTTAGTCTGGATCCGCCCTTAAAGTAAATTATTAAAAGATTATATTTAAATATAATGAATGCGATGTTGACCTTCCCATTCAAAACTGCGATCCAGTACCCCATCATTCTCATTCAGAGATCATTGCTTTTTGAGAGCCGCTGAGATAACAGCACAGTTTATATCGAAACTAAAACAGGCATGCTGGTGTGATCGTAATATTGTGTATAGCGTGCGAAAATTATCGATAAAAAACATCATTTCAGATATTGCTAGAGTTCGTAATGATGATTGGGGTCGAGCGATTTTTGAGTGTCTCGAGTATGTCAATAATTTGGTTGCAGCCGATGCACAGTGTCACAACTCACAGTGGCTCAGTGACGAAAAACATTTTACATCAATTTGTAATAGTTTTCAAAACTCCCGGAAAACTTTCCAGGTAACACCCTTTTTCAGTACCAAATGATTGTACTATTTAAAGTTTTACGGATATTTTGCTTGAGAATGATGTGTTTAAGGATTTTTTGACTATAGTATTTTTTCTTGACCATCACTTATGGTCAAGATTTTACTTGGCAGAATCTAACTGCTCTGGGAATCTTTTGTCTCGGTTAAAATTTGATTTTCCCCGAGTTTGACCCGATGATATATTCCCCAGTTTCTTTGTAGAACGTATTTTATTCTTGAGTGAAAGTGCCGCCAACAAGATAAGTTTTTTGGTTTAAAAACCTATTCAATTTTCGAGTTTCAGATAAATCATTTTTCCATTCAGAAAAAATCTTTCGGGTGGTTTTTTAACTAAAAAGTTAGGAGACAAATGATTCATTAGATATAATATGTTCATATCAAAACGGTTGCAAACAAAATTTCAGACATTTAGACATTTACTTGTATCAATTCAAAGATAAAAACTATGTAAGTGAACATATTTATACGTGACATTTGCGTGTATATAAAATTAGTTTCATTGGTTTTATTTTATTGATTTCTGTTACCTTTGACGGCTCCGTTGTTGTTGAAGTCTTAATTACAGGCCGTCTCGTTGTTGTAGTTAAAATTGGATTGGTAGGTCGATCATAAATATAACCATTATAATGATTTGTCATTGAGTTTTTTATTTGTTTATTACTTAAAACATCATCATTATTGTAACGTCTTATATAATAACCGTTGTGCTTTTGTGCTTGAATAATGATTAAATATTGTAAAATAAAGAATAGTTGTAAGAAATTATTAGATATCTGTAAAAAATAAAACAAAAAAATATTTTTATGAAAATTTTTTTTATTTCCACGGTTAATATTTAATTGAATTCGATAAAATCGAAAAATCACTTAAGTCGATCAGTTAAGATACACTCTCGACTGATCGTTTACAAAAAGGTTATTTTAGCTTGCTCCAGTTATTAAAAAAACCCAATCAAGAATTTTTAATATTCTTTTGCGCCTTTTATTCGGAATACATCGTATTCACACCTACACACACACACACTACTTCATAGCTAAATAAAATATTTGGTATCAGTGGCTCTCAAGGACGTCCATACCGTAAGTGCGGCTAAAATTTCGCCACTAAAATGGCGAAACCCATTCAGCGTTCAGTACGTAAGGATAGCGGATTGAGTGTTTTGCGATTTTTGTATATTGAGGTGCCGTACAAGCGCCATACAAACGCGGATCCAGGGGGTTGGTTATGGGAGTCATAACCCCCCCTCCAAAAAAAAAAACACCACATTTTTTCAGAATTGGTAACTGCATAATTGAGATGGATATAATATGGTCTAGAAAGACTAAATAATTAGACGACAAATGTTTTAGTTGTTTTTTTTTAAAATTAAGCTCCGAAGATAGTGGAATGAGTGGAACAGGTCGCTAATTTCATGTATATAATAAATATGACAGGAAAAAATTAGGGTGTCCAAATTTTACTAGCGAAATACTATGAGTAAAAGTTGTGAAATTTAGTAAACTTAAACCTTTCTGAGGGGTAACATAGGATGTGTATTTTGGTTTTGCTATTTGAAACTTGGTGTACGTTCTCAAAAAATTTCTTGGGAAAGTATTTTAACATGAATTTAAATTATTCGATTATGCTTATTTCTCTAGTGGTAGGATTCGAGTGTCAAAGGCGCGTGTAGTTCCATCGGGTATATAATATAGCGATTCGAAATGATGCATTAATTTCATACAATGACCTTCTGGTCTATGAAAACTTAGTAATATCTGTAAAAAACGCACTGTTAAATGTTTAAATAAATACAAATTTTGATTTTAAGATAATGTTATAGGTACATTTGAATGGATATCGTGTTGAATGGATATTAATTAATTTTAACCAAATTCACGTATGCGTGATTTGTAAATGTTTGTGATTATTATACTTTTAATTCTTATTCAAACTGTTGAATATTTTCACGAAAAAAATTGTTTGATACGAGAACCTTGAAACCAAACAAACAGGGCTACGTCCAAATTTAATTTATACTCTATTTTTATTTTACTATATTGCTAATTTTCTTAAATACGTTGTACTGGTTTGACATTCAACATCATTAATTTTGGCGTAGATTTGTAAGAAACATTGTGAATTCTTAACCGACTACAAGAGAGAGAACAATCAATGTGTTCCACGTCAATATTTGTATACAAATTTGTTTGTAATTAATTTAAACTTGAGCCATTTGTACTATTAATTTGCCATTTGGAAAAAATGAATAGCCAAAGGGGAAATTCACAATGCAATCAATAATGTTCCAAAATCAATCCACAACTTTTCTTAAATTTTTAACAATATTTTAATTTTTGTTATTTCTGTTTGCATGGAAAGGTCCGCAAACTTATTCTAATCAAAGTTTTATATGAGAATTCAACTTATGTTAGAAAGAAAATGATCCTCATTTATAAACAGAGGTGGAATTTAGAAAAAAATTATCGGGGATGGATATGGGTCTGAACTTTTTTTAAAGTAACTTATGTATTGGACATATTTACGAAAAACATATACTGGATAGACTTTAAATTATACATTTTCTATAGTAGTGATATATTTGCTTTAAACTTTTAACGGAATAAATGTCGATCAAATATGTGTGCAACTTAGTCTTTGCTTATGGTTTACTTTGCAGCGTGTAAGTTAATTTATAGTGGAGTCAATAAGAGTTTTTACACCGTAATCCTCAGAAACAGCACCTATTTTAATGTTTTTTTTTTTTAAATGTTTGTTTTTATATATTAATTGAAATCATAAATATCTTTGGGGACAGACCTACCCCAAGGGTGGATGCCACTGGTGAAAATATTTACTCTCAAAATGACTTCACAAATTGATAGAGTAATTAATTTTAAGAAAAAAAGTTTTTTACAGCATTTCTGCAAAATTTATAATTTCGAGTTTTTTGAGTTATTTATAGTTTAATTTGCCAATTTTTTTTCGAAAAAAGGCATACTGAGTAAACATTTTTCGCAAATAATTCGAAAACCTTAATTTAATCGAAAAAAATGTAATACAAAAAATTAAGGTTATAAAAATACAAACAATTCGGTTTTTTTATAATTCCGTTGGGGAACTATTGACCGAGTTATGACTCACGAAAGGTAGCTCTCTGTTTACGAAAATCAATATGCAAACTTTCATCTATAAATAACGAAAAAATTGAAATTTATTCAGAAAAACTCATAAAAAAATACTTGAAGTACTATAAGAGAAATTCAAAATGCTTTTTTTTGGTTGACTCTCTCTTGACAACAAAACAAAATTAATTATTCGTACGTTTCAAGCAAATATAATTGATTTTTTAATTTTATCTCATTTAATTTTCAAAATTTAAATTTAAGAGGTACAAACCATTACCCAAGGTCAAACCCTGCAGAAATAATTGTTTTTGAGATATTTGAACAACACGATGCTAAATTGTAATAGCAGTATCTCAATTGGATTTCAACTTGGAGAGATTTAAAAAAACATGTTTTTCAAAGAATAAGGAATATTTTTATTCTCCTTTGTTTTTTGCGTATCTGCCTCCCGTTTTAATTTATTTTGAAAAATATAAATTTTTTGAAGAAAATTCCAGATTTTAAGAAAAACTAAATTGAACTTGGTCGAAGAACTGTAACAATTTTTATATTCGGTATATGTATAACCTTAAAACTCGGCCTTACGCACTACCGTGCTCTAGATATATTCGAGGGTATGATATGTTTAGTACCGACTTTGTAACGGTTCAAAATATTAGTAGGTGTTCATAACATGACCTAATTAGTTCATTTTTGCAAATCCGTCCGTGTGTCCGTAGACTTAATAATTCAAAAACGAAACGAACTAACGAGTTGAAATTTTGTGTGTACTCTAGAGTTAAAAGTAAGATCAAGTTTGTAAATGGAAAAAATCGGACCGTGCTGGACGGAAAATATCCGTCTTTGAAACCGTAAAAGATAGAAGAAAACAAAAAGTAATGTTTGAAATTTTTTTGCATAAACTGATAAGTTTTGCCACAATTTCAGCTTAAAAACTAAGATTAAAAAGTGTATGCATGAATAATGACCAAATAGACTATAAATCCCGCTTCTATTAATTAATATTAATTTGAAAAGAATTAACTCTGACGCTAGAAATCGAGACCTCTTTATTCGGAGGTAGGTACATGGTTCGATTTGGCGAATGAGTTAATTCAGACCGCTGGAATATTTCTGATTTTAAATAGTAATATATAAGAAATATTTAAAAAACTATTCAAATAATTTATTACATCAAAATCGGTACTGTTTATCAGGATTCCGAAATTTCAACGATTTATATGCTTTAGTAACTCCACTGTTATGTAAATTTCACATGTCTTTCTGTTGTTAGTACTTTTCCTCATTATAGTGTAGATTTTTTTAGAAATAAACGTTATCTGAATTTATGTATGTAACGTTTTTATAACATTGTGTATACAAAAAAAAAATACTTTGCAACTATAATTCCATATAAATAAAAGTATTTTATTTTAAAATCTGTAAATGTGTGTAAAAAAAAAGAGGAAAATAAAAGTTTTAAGGCAATTTAAGTCGTATGAAAGAATCATGATTGTTTTTATAAATTTTTTTAACTTCGCTTTTATAATACGCTTTAGGTTAAACTCGTTAATAAGATTTTTCTACTTGTATCATGTTTGTGATAAACATTTATTTTTGTTCTCTAGTGTACATTATTACTTTTTGTTTTGTATCATCTATTTGAATTTGAAACAAATTATATTTTCTCGTCTTTATCTGTAAAACTAGACAAGTTCCGGCATCGTTTGTCATCTAGGTATTAACGTTTGAAGGTTGGTAATTTCGGTTTTTATGAACTTTCTCATTTTTGAATTTAGTTCCCCCATTTTACATGCAAATTTTTTTTTAATGAAGCAGAATGAAACGTTTTGACGCCGATTTTTTTGAGGATATTTGGGAGGTATGTCGAAAATGCTATGAAATGAACGAATCGCAGTAGAATGTTCCACACATACTGCTAAAGCTACTGTAGAAATTTCAAATCGATTTACAAAGCCGTTTAAAAGTTATTGCAATTAAAAAAAACTGTAATTTTACATGTGTTCTTATGGAGATTTGTTTGCTCAATAATAGATTAAATTCATTTCAATTACTATTAAAAAAGCTACGAAGCTCATAAAAACAAGCTCATAAAAACAATTTTGCACAATTTTATTAACATTTACTAAACGGTTGTTGAGAAAACAATTATAAATAGAAAAAGGCTTTATGGTTTTGTTGATTTAAATTAAAGGTATATTCACTGCCAAAAATATTTCATATTATTTCTTATTTCTTAAAGTACTTTTGCTGTCGATTGTCTCTCCCTAACATCCTTAAGTGAATAGTTAAATTTTATTAGAGCTTGTTTCTGCATCAGATGTCATTATGTTCTGTCAAACTTTATAAGTTTGATGTCAAATAAAAAAAAAACATTTGTGACTTATATTTAAAAAACAAAAATATTTCTCTAAGAACTAAATTGTATAAAGAGCTGGAAAAGTTCAATAAAAATGAATCTTAATTGATTGAGGGATAACAGTTTAGATACTCTGCCTAGAGAGGTAGATTGTAAAGGCTGCCCTGGACGGGCTACACTTCGACCATAAGGTCCATTGTGATGCCTTAGGATGTGAGGATGTGAGTGGAGTGGAAGGAATTTGTGAGTAGACTAGGAATTGGTAGGATATGCGGCTGCAGCCGACTATGATAGGAACTATGCCGATATTCATCTGGAGTTCGTGAAGGAAACTGCGGAATACCTTCTCAAGCATAGCCGGTTACTTCGTTTTTTATAATTGACAAAGTGCTGATGTCGTGATTCGAACCAATAACCTCCCAGTTTCCAAGTACTGCATACTGCGCAGACATGACGCCTTAGACCGCTCGGCTACTTAGCTGGTTTACCCTGCCTATATTGAGTTTTTTATCAGTGCGTGTACTGTTTATTTTACTTCTCCATTTGCATAGTAGGGTAAAAATATCAGTTATAGTGTATATATCAAGACAATATATACATGTGTAAGAATTTTTATACGCATGCTCTCTAATTTACAATAATTATAGATGTTTGAATTGAAATTGTAGCAAACTACTATAAAGTTTATTTACAAAAAGTATTCCGGATATTTCTTAAATATCCGGAAGGATGTACAAACCGATTTAGCCTATTCACGAACTCGAAGTCACTTTTCAGTCCTAAAACACGCCCAAGAAATTTCAGATCATTATCTCTGTTATCTTGTTAACGGACGGACGGATATTAAAAAATGAAGTATATATAAATATTACATGAATTGTATACAAATTTCGAAATGTGACGGGCGAAGATTTTTTTTGTACGTTCGGATGTAGCAAGTCTAGTAAACTTTAATATAAAAATTTTCATCCAGAATTGGCCTACAATAAGTAAACCATTGGTGTAAGACGAACACTTGTTATATTGGAATTTAATAAACGTATTTAAAATTTATTAGTTGAATTCTGTAATATATTTCAGAAATTTTTTCGAAAAACAACGATTTAGAAACTTATTTTAAAAAATAAACAAATTCGTAAAAAAAAAACATAACAAAATATTATTTTATTGTTTTAATACATACATACCTTCATTATATTGGATTTTATTATTTCAGTCTATTTAATAACAAAATTGAACTCACTGTGATATACATAAAATAAATAAATAAATAAAACATACACCAGTTTGTAAATAATGGTTTGTTTTTATATTTAAATTTCAAATGTATATTTAATATTCATCAATCGTTTTCATTATGTGATTTTGTTTTTCATAATAATAAAAAAATCGTGCTTATGAAATAATTGTGTAATATTGTTGTGAATTAATGAATATTCGTTTTTAAGACGAAGTTGGTCGGATTTGAGTATGCAAAAACTGATGGGGGTATACTAAAACCATTTGTTTTCTATTGAGGGTGTGATCGATACGTTTAGCTGCTATTTCTAATAGTCCACAGTTTCGATTGGGGTGTAATATGCGTATAATAATGTATCGCCTACAATATAAATTTTAAAATTAATATCTAATTCAAATTTTAAACTAATATTCCTTTGCAGGATTTTGTCATTTTGCCATTTATAAATACATATAACATGAAATTTCATCAGAGGGGGATTTTAAACTTAAGGAATATTTTCGAAAGCTGAGATTACAAACTGATAGCAGTTACAGGTTCTGTAGGGAATCAGCGGCACCTTTGAACACTTGCAGATGGACTGTAGTGCCACGCTACATAAAAAAATCAAATGTCTGCATACCTACCAGGTTCATGTAGGGAATAGGGTTAGATCCCCTATAAATCTTATACTTCATAAAGGAGACAGTACTCTAGGGTACTCTTGTCGGGTAACAATATATATATATATATATATATATATGAAAATAAACCCTCATTCATTCGTTTGTACTAACCAACCAATAGAAATTGACTTTTAGTGAAAAGACGAAAAAGATGCGTCCATTGAGGTAGCATAAATGTTAATCGATCCTACCTAGATTGATTAGAATATTTATTGACATGCGTAAAGAGCTAAGCAAATTACATTAAATTGTGTTACAAATTAAACAGAACTCCATTCGTATCTCCAAAATATTCCTATCTCCTTTCTCCTTTGAAATATATCGTCTATGTATCTACCTATCATTACAATATTATCCTGATCCCTCACATTCAATACTTGATCCAGATTGCTCAACCCAGAATCCTGTATTTTTTTCTCATACTCTCATCTGTGCCTTGGCAATCCAATAATAAATGGTACCAGGATTTGATGCCACGACACAGTACACACACTCTTTTACCGTTAACTTTTAATTTATTCTCCCACACGTACCTGCCCAGTCTAAAATTAGCAAACACTCTTCTCATTTCTCTACCAGCAACTGATAGATACGGTGCTCCGTATTCATAATGCTCTATACTATTGTAGATTTTCAGAGAGGGCTTTAAACTAATGGATTCAAACATTTGTTTCCGGAATGAATTTTGGAGGCATGTTTTAACGTGAGTTCTTTTTTAATTATATGTGGCGTTTTCATTATTAATCAGACATATATCCTTATCGTACATTCGTATCATATCATGCAATTTCTTATCCATAATAACTTTCACACATTCCTTTTGTAAATGTTTCTCCTCTGCTTCCTTTACTCGAACATACACATACACACGTACACTTTTTTCAAGTTTAACCATTCCCCAAACTTCTGCTCCAAATGCAATAATCGAGTATACCATAGATTTAATCATCTTCATAATTACATCTAACGGAAATTTATCAAACGCTTCCTTATACACGCCCATGCATTCGTTGCTGACAACACCATTTTTTCTTGATGTAATTTCCATTCGCCATTACACGAAACATGCACACCCAAATATTTATACACGTTAACCCTTTCCACTTGCTGACCATTTATACCCCATTCTTCCTTTTTGCTTATCCTATTACCTTTGCTTGACACAAGCACTTTCGTTTTCTTCACATTCATACTTAGTTTCCACTAAGCACAGTACTCATTCACACAGTTCAATGCTCTGCTCATGCCCCCTAATGTTCTAGATAACACAACCACATCATCAGCATACATCAGGGCTTTAATTTCTTCACTGCCTATAAAGGGGCTTATCGTCTCTACTTTATTGAGATGTTCCGGCAAATTATTGATGTACAGTAAGAATAGTATAGCAGACAATTGACATCCTTGTCTCAGACCCATGTACGTTCTAAAGGATTCCGTAACAAGCGCAGAACCCATCTTTATACAACTTGACTCGGCATATATAGATTTTAGGGTATCTATCATGGTATTTGACATTTTCAGGTAATGTAACTTAGACCAAAGTTTGTTCCTGTCTACCGCATCAAATGCCGTGCATAAATCAATGAAACAACAATAAAGTTTACATCTTTTAAAATGTATTGTCTGTTGTATTAGTGTATGTAGCACCAGTATATTGTCTGCAACTTCGTACCCTCTTCTGAAACCCGCTTGAAACTTGCTTATTATATTTCCCTGATGTACCCACTCTTGTATTCTTGTCGCAAACATGCCAGTATAGACGATCCTACCTAGCAAATTTACATACCGAACTTTCAAATACCGAAATCACATCCTGTACAATCATTTTATTCCGATACAATTAAAATTGTTGCGCATTATAGGCAACAATTTTAATTGGATCGGAATAAAATTATTGTATAGGATGTGATTTCGGTATTTGAAAGTTCGTTAATGGGAAGAATCGACGAAAGAGTAAGATGAATTAAGAAGGAGGGAAAAATACAAAATCTGAAATATCTCTATTAATATTGGTAATTATAATGAATATTAAATTGTCGGTCAGGTAACTTAATTTCATATGTATGACACCTTTCTCTGAGAAAATCCGCTCTGAGAAAGTCAATCGAACGTTGACGTTTTTGTAACCTACCAAGACGTAACATGAGTGATAGGAACCGCCTGTACATCAGGTTTAACTCTAGAGAACCACAAAACAAGCTACCCACAGCATTCCATTAATTTCGAAGACCTCTCTAAACTCTCCAAAAGAAAAAGCGCAGTCAGTGGGTGTTGTATACTCAAAACCAGATAGAGCCTATCTTATATGTACTATTTTTATTAATATTATTTTATGTGGACATCATAACAGACAGGCGGATAACAAAAAACGAACGATGGATGAATTATTTTACTAAATTTGTATATTATTATTCTGAATATAACCTAGAGCATATACAGGTCTGTAATGATATACAGTGAAACTGTACAGAACGGTTTCGGAGGGTGTGTGTGTGTGTCATGACTCCATCATTACAAACAATAGGAATTATCCGATCAATAACATATGTGTAAAAAAGAGCCGAGTTTTCGGGGAAATCATTAATGCAATAGTTGCTCCTTAAAAAGTGATCATATGGGATAAAGAACCGAGCAATTTACCAAGTGTGATTGAAATGAATATAAATTTATTACGTAATGAAAATTAATGAGGGGTAGATAAATTGATTAAAGAATAAATTTGGTTGAAATTTTTTTAGTAAGTTTTCCCTTAGTATGTTTTAAAATTTTATAACGTGGCAAGTTATTTTTTCCTTTGTTTCAAATATTTTAAAACTTGCCGCGTTTAAAATTTTAAAAACACACTAAGGGAAAACTTAAGAACAAAATTTGAACCAAATTTATTTTTACATTTAATCAATTTACCCCTCATTAATTTTCTAAGGAAAAATTTACATAATAAATTTTTATTCATTTCACTTACACTTAGTAAATAGCTCAGTCCTTCATCCCATATCATCACTTTTTAAGGAGCCACTACTAAATTAAGTATTTCCCCAAAAACTCGGCCCTTTTTTACATTTATGTTTCTGATAGAATATCACTGCTTTTTGAAATGCTTAAATATACAAAACCAAATGCACAAAACACTACGCGTTTTGTTATGCTGTACGTTACTTTACGCTTCGCGTTACAAATCTCTTTTTCTTTCTAAGTAGATTCACATTCACAAAGGAGACCGCTTCGCGTTATATAACGTTAACCCGCTCTGCTCGCTAGGGAGTTCCCATCCCTTGAACCCCAGGGCGGCTTCGCCTTTGGCTTCGCGTCTTCGAAAGATTACAAACCGCAACCTTCTAGCATCATTTGAAGTAAAAAACGAAATTTTTGGGAAGTTTTTCCAAATTTCAGGATGGTTCCGTTGGGAAAATTAAAGTTTTTCGATATTCGTCGTAAATTTCAAATTATTCTTCATCGAAGGCATTAAAACCCATATGTAACTAAACTACTTGCTTCCAGATATTTGAAAACTTATTATTTAAATATTTAAATTAATGTACCCTTATTGATACAAACAAAATGATGGATGAAAATTTTTATTCTAATTATTCAACATCAATATCATATTCGATTTGCTAAATCTATTGCCTATGTATATTCAAATTACCATGTAGAAATCACTATAATTAGATAAAAAAAGGTCATTTTTAATGTCGCGTTGGGAAAATTAAAGTTTTCTGATTTTTCTTATATGTTTCTAATTATTTGGCGTCGAATGCACAAAACCGCATTCTTCTAGCATATTTAGAAGTGGGTTAGATTTTTTAAACAAAATTACGTATAGATTTCAATTCAAACAAAATGTTATTTAAAAAAAAATTTATTTGATTAAATTTTAAATTAGTGTTTCAACTTTAGAATATTGATAAAGCATGGTTTTAAAGCCTTTGATTGTACTAAGGCACCTTCAGTAACAGCAGCTTTTAAATATTTTTTAATTAACGGTGAAATTTTATCATTTTATAACTTTATAATTTGCAGTCAAATATTTCATGATTGCTTGTATAAAATTTACATGGCTTGAAAATTTTTTTATTGAGATGTGGTATATAAATTGTATGGTTCATATTGGCTTAAAATGAAAGAATTTGTGATTATTATTTCGATATCTCCGAGATATTTAAATTTTTGGCCCAAAAAAAAAATTTTTTTTTGGTTTTGTCATGAATTCTAAAGAAAAAACTTAATTTTCAAATCAATCTTTTATGTTTGAAACTCATTATTAAAGTTGATGTTAATTTATTCAATCCAACGAAATGATCACGAAATTAACTTACAAACATTTTTTTTTTACCAAATATAAAATTTTTTATTTTTACCTCGGCAAACTATTACATTCAAATGGTGTTTCATATAAGTTTAGTATAATATTTATGCTAACACAAATATTAAGCTCGATCAATAGGAATTGAATATGGATCAATGGGAGTACATTTCTTTATGCATTTATAATGTAAAATTATTAAAAAAAATGCAAAAATTTTCTATTTGGGGAGAGAAATTTCGGGGTTTCATAATTTTTCTTTCGGTTTGGGCACTATGGTGTAGGCAATGGAATTATGATCGTGTATAAAGAAGAATTGTGGGCGTATCCGCTATTTTTGCTTTTTTGATATGAAATGACTTTTGAACTGTTTATTCCATAACGATGATTGAAAAAAACAGTCTCTTATGATTCCACAAAATGTCAATAGTCGAAAACTAACCACTGTAGCTCTTTTCGTTCAAAAGTTATATTGGGGTCAAAAATCACCTAAAAGTTTGACTAGTAATAGCACAATAACGTGTACAGGCAAAAACCCCTTACACTCGGCCCGTCGCAATACCGTGCACTAGATCTTGTAGAGGTAGAGGCAGATTGTAAAGGCTGCCCTGGACGGGCTACACTTCGACCATAAGGTCCATTGTGATGCCTTAGGTTGTGAGGATGTGAGTGGAGTGGAAGGAATTTGTGAGTAGACTAGGAATTGGTAGGATGTGCGGCTGCAGCCGACTATGATAGGAACTATGCCGATATTCATCTGGAGTTCGTGAAGGAAACTGCAGAAAACCTTCTCAAGCATAGCCGGTTACTTCGTTCTTGTCCATACGCCGACAGTTTAGTCAATCAACCGCCCCCTTTTTTTTTTTATAATTGACAAACTGCCGATGTCGGGATTCGAACCCATAACCTCCCAGTTTCCAAGTACTGCATGCTGCGCAGACTTGACGCCTTAGACCGCTCGGCTACTTGACTGGTACTAGATCTTGTTACTATTATTATATGAAAGTTTGTATGTTTAGACTTTTGTGGCTCAATCCCGCCTAAATGGCTGAATATTATGTTATAAAGAATACAACTTTTTATTACATCAAAATTTCATGCGAGTAAAATTGTGGGTAAAAGTTATCTATTAGAGTTGATGGATTTAGAAATGGGACCGACTTAGAAGCATACTATTTTGGATTTAGTCTAACTTATTTTAAAAGGTGAGGTTAGTAGTTGGCAAGTAATGTAACAGTGGTTACCAACAAGTATTCGTGTACGTATTTTCTTAAAACATAATTATTGTTAAATTTATTGAAAATTAAATTTCGGCATTTTTTTAGTTAGTCAAATAAAGAAAGAATAAAACATAACCTATAACCTATCCTAAAAGTAAAAATTGTCATCTATCTTCATTATTATTTCAGTTGTACACTTATTTAATGGTTGTTTGCGTCCTTTTTAATTGGTAAAAACAAGCATTTGGCTTTCTTGTAAATTTTTTTATTTCTCCTATTATATGTTCCAAGTCTATCCACTCTACAATATATTTGTTGATAATAATCATGAGTAAAACATAATATGTGTAATTTTAGGAAAAATAATGTTTTATTTAATTTGTCCTAAATAATTATTTTTTGATAAAATTAACCATGAACTAACTATAGATTAACGCTCAATACGATTAATGTAATATGTGTATTCATCATTTAAAAAACCGCCACAAATAACTTATGGAACTTGATTTAACACATCAGTCTCAAAACTTCATTAGAGCTCAATCTGAGTCATAATAAAGTACCAAATAATTCGCACTGCCTTGCACCTCTTTAATAAATTCCAAGCAGGTTGTCCTCTTAGTCCTTATATTAGCTTCCTCCTACACATTTACGACCCGATTTGGATCAAAACTGAAACAACAAGTCAGGTGATAAAAAACATCCCAAATTTACGAAATTGACCACCTGTTTTCTCGGAAGCTCGAAAGTGTCCGAATTGAATGATAATTAGTAATGTGAAAAACAGTTGATCATAACGTGAGCATCATATTATCGTTATAGCCGATATGTTTTTGCAAAAATATGGTCAAATATTGTCATATAAAATATGTCTTTATAAGCGGACAAATAAGACATGCAAATCCCTATCACTACCATAAATGGTGGTCAAAAATTAAAGATTTCAAAGAAGTTTTAAGGCCACCGTACTGTTGGAAGAAATTGTAATTATCTAATATGTAAGCGGTATGGTATTGTAAAGCGAAGCATGATTAAATATCAGATATAAAACAGGTACCGTAAGCTTCAATTCCAGGACTCTTCAGAATATATGCAAATCCAAAATTAACCAACTCAGGGTCTCGTCTAGTCTTTATTCATCCTTCAGGAACTACAGCTGTTAAAAATAATTTGACTAAATTGAATATGTTGAATATGTTGTATCTTCAATCAAAAGCTTCTTAAACTACTCCATTGGAAATTTAATTTGAACCTTAATTTTAATCTTCACTTGTTTTGCGTGAGATATTTCATAAATGATATGGTATTCATTACGAATCTACAATATTTCACCGCTATTTTTCAAAAGCCCGGAATGTTTAGGAGGTTAGTCGATGAGAAAAACTGATATTGAAAAGAAGGAAGCAATGATCTGACCAAAATTGCCACATACTTTCACCATTCAATACGATAGAGTTAGTTTTTCCATGTAAATCATCAAATCGGCAAAGCTGGCATATTTTAGATTTTGCTTAAACTTTGTGGAAATGTTCTTAAGGGCCCCAACGACGAAAACCTACGGTGATTTAATTTTAACACGCACTACTTCCGGCCCACACAAAATAAAGCAATTAAAAAGTCGTATTTCTGGGGTTCATAGTTTTAGCTGAAAACATTTTTCTATTAGAGATGTCTACTTGATTAAGGTGGGTTTTTAAAGATAAATTATGGAAAAAAAATCACATAACTTATATCTATACAAAATAATACGGTATTGGTCTTTGGGGCCCTAAAAAACATTTCCACAAAGTTTAAGCAAAATCAAAATTAGCGCAGCAACAATTTTTTTTTAATGATCTCATATGGAATGACTCGATATAACAACGTTTAAAACCATTTCCAAAGAAATAAAACAAAAATTATATACATGCCATTATTAAAAGAATTAATGGTACAATTTACATTCGGATTTTAATGAATACTCCCATTGACTAATTCCGATCCTGTCTATAATAATATTATGTTCTGTAGAATTTACTACGTTTATATTTGTTTAATAATAATAAATTGTTATTAATACATTTATAGCAGTGAATTATTTATTTTTAATTTACTTATAATTTCCTCTTTAATGATCATAATATTAAAATATTTTTATCTTTAAAGAAAAAAGAAAACATTAATTAACTACCCTCCTATTTACCTACTCTGTAATTCATTTTTCCTGAAAGATATATTCTTAAATATTAGACAAACACTTGCATTCATACGTCATATTTCTTATATAAATTTTATGAATGGTAAAGTTAAATATAATACTTTTATAAAGCTGGTTTAAAATCCCTAAGAGATTATTATATTAAGACTGTATTATGTGTATGTATTGTGGTAAAGGAACAGATTTACGCCTGACTATGTACTATCAATAGTAGTACCTTTTAAAAATTTTCCAGTCTATTGTGTCCTATATGTGTAAAACTATAGACTAAAGACTATAAATAGACGCTAAGGTTTTAAGTGTTAAAGATTCCATTAAATGCAATTAATATAAAACAATAATATGTTATATAGGTGAAAAATTTTATTTTCTACTTTTTAGTTCATTAAAAGTTAAAAATTCTGAAAATCAACATAGGTATGAATTCGTTCGTATATCAACGCATGTTCTTCGGTTATTTATTTGAGATTGAAGAATAATGAAACAATAGTGAAAATTTACTTCAACAAATAAAAAAGTTACGAGTTTCTTTGAATATGTAAAAATTACCAACAATGAACAATTTGCGCATTCTAAAACGCATAAATTATTTGTATACTATAACAATATAACTTACCTTTATCGTCAGCCCGAAATTCGGCTTCCAATTCTTCCCGTGTGGGTTCTTTTTCATCATTAGCATTTGAAGGTGTTGCGTTTTTATCTGCAGCTTTCATAGTTTGACGCGTTCGATGTCCACGAAATACGGCTTGGATTTTAGTTGCTGCCTCAGCTGCTTCTTTACTATCTTTTATTAAATCTTCGAATGTGTTTAGTAATAAATTATTACCAACACCAGTTTGGGTCTTATGTTCTGAAACAATAAAACATAAAATTCAGAAACCATTAAAAAATTAATTCACAAAAGGGTAAAATAGGCTCATTATCGAAATTTGAATTTGCATTTTACACCAACAATAAGTTAGGTCTATTCACCTAGCTAAGAATTTTCAACAAGCAGTAATTAAACCTATTGGGGAATTTTTTGCTGTAAAAAAAACATTTTCTTGATAATTTCGTTTCCGAGGTACATTGTGCTAGCTAACTTAAGTCATAAACCAGCTAGCTAATTAAATAGTGCGGTGATTATCAATGAAAAATATGAAAGCTTTTGCAAGTCATTTCCAAGCCGTGCACTTATACCCATCAGTGCTATTTGAATTTTACAATTCTATATTCTTAATGAAAATTTAAAAGTTCTTAGTTTTCTAAAATTGGATGTTATTGGGTATGTGAATTTCGTAAGGATAGCGAGAAAATTACTGAACACTTTGAAACTTACGGAAAATATCGGAAACCTTTAATTTTCACAACGCAAGACCCCGCACCGCCCCCACAAATACTCTCTTTACATCTATATATGCTAGAAGAATGCGGCTTTTTGCATTCGATATTGAATACTTTGAAACTTATAGGCAATTTTTTCCCGTTATACCCTCTTGACCTGCCCTAGAACCCACGCTTTCGCCATGCTTTCGCCATGCTTTCGCCATGCTTTCGCCACGTTGATCTACCTTGATTGATTGATTTCTTGTGCTCTTTACTTTACTTTAAATGTACCAGTCAAGTAGCCGAGCGGTCTAAGGCGTCATGTCTGCGCAGTATGCAGTACTTGGACATCGGCAGTTTGTCAATTATAAAAAAAAAAAGGGGGCGGTTGATTGACTAAACTGTCGGCGTATGGACAAGAACGAAGTAACCGGCTATGCTAGAGAAGGTTTTCTGCAGTTTCCTTCACAAACTCCAGATGAATATCGGCATAGTTCCTATCATAATCGGCTACAGCTGCATATCCTACCAGTTCCTAGTCTACTCACAAATTCCTTCCACTCCACTCACATTCTCACATCCTAAGGCATCACAATGGACCTTATGGTCGAAGTGTAGCCCGTCCAGGGCAGCCTTTACAATCTACCTATCTACCTCTCTTACTTTAAATGTACACTACACAGGGTATATTTTCTTTCTAGGGCGCATGGGTCAAGGATCGAGTTGAACGAGAAATAGGTTCATATGGATACAGACGTGGTGGTAGGAACAATCAATAAATTATATTCCGATCGTAGACTACTTACATGTTTGTTGTAAGCGATGTATCAATAATAAAATATGAAGAAACCGTTACTAAACATATAAAAACACGGATATGTAAGAGAAATGCGGATATTAAAATAAGGTGCACGGAAAAGAGATAATATGGTCTAATAGTACACAACTTTACAATGAATAAAACATCGGAAGTTTGTAATTTACAATATAAAAGCACAACCCAGAAAATAAAAAACGCTCAAATCAATAACACCTTCAAAAGAAAAATAAAAAAGGATATTCGAATCACAATTACAGCTATGATCTACTCAATTTTAGAAAGCAGTAACTTCATAAATGAAGTAAAGATCTAATTAAATACAAATATAACATTGGTACACTTGCTTGAAAATTAAATTACAACGGCGTTTGTAAAAAAATTCTACTAACATCTATATATTCGTTACAATCATTCAAAATTAAAACCCATCAAAGTACTGGACGAGCTTACGCGTGAGCAAGCTACGTAGAATTTCCCATGTGAGAAACAGTTTTTTCTCTATTCCCGCAAAATTAGTATCTGTCCTTGAGACTTGTTTATAGTCATTGCAAAGCAGAGTTTGAGAGGAAATTGTAATCGTTCGAATTCGAAAAGAAGATCATTCGGAATTGAAGGAATTCGTGGTACAAATACAGTTTCCCCTTGCTCACATCCAGTTAGATTGATATATTTTCAAAAAATTATTATTTTCAAATTTATTTACGATCTAACTACTACCCATAATACTCAAGGAACAATTACTCACTGTTTCAAACTCAAAAATTTTTTTGGTGTAAACATTTTCTCGGTGTGAGATACAAAAAATTTGTTTAAACAAAAAATATTCATTCGAGTCGAAAATGAGCCAAAAATACGCCTAACAACAAAAACCTAAACACGAAGCAAATCAAATTCCAAGTTCAAAGCAGTTTACGAAAGCAAAGAGTTTACGAAAGAGAAAATCAAAACCAAACTAGCAAAATTTGGAATCCGGAACACGAAGCAAATCTTAAACCTTATGCAAACAAAGAGATTAAATTATTTGAATTATTAGTCAAATTCGTTTGTTCGTCGATAAATATATCCGTTAACAATGTATAATGTATCGTATGTGATACAGATTGAAGCGCGCATTTACCACCGGGTTTTAAAATACTTTTCACGCCATCTATCAATTATTATGGGAACTAAATTTGTTAATTGGTTCAATACAAAATAATAATAAATTAGGATTTTTAGAAATTTTTTGTTGTTCAAGGGCAATAAATTTCAAAATTGATAACATTTACGTGATCAACGTTCCGATAAACTTTGAAAACGATACCCATGTTGATTTTTAGACTATTAACCTCTTTTCACTCTCTGAAAGGGTTGTTTTTGAAAAAAGCACGAAATACATGTTTATTTGTTTGTCGACAGGAGTAATGCTACGAATTTTCGAATTGGTACATCTATGTTATATGATTTCTCCATACAAATTTTGAACCCCCGTTACACCCCTTTAGGGGTTGAATTTTCAAAAATTCGTTCTTAGCGGATGACTACGTCATAATAACTATCTGTGTCAATTTCAGCCCAATGCGTTCAGTGGTTTGAGCTATGTGTTGAAAGTTGATCAGTCTGTCAGTCAATCACGGTTTCCTTTTATATATACAAAAGAGATATAATTATACATATTTTTGTAGATTTTATTTTATATCTAGAGCACGGTAGTGCGCAAGGCCGAGATTTAAGGGAGACTTTCGGACTTTTCACTACAGTGTTATTACTACACCTTAATTTAGGCTCATTTTTTGGGTGCTGTATCTTTTGAACGGAAAGAGCTACAGGGTTGATATTTCGAATATAGATACTTTACGGAATTATAAGAACCAATGTTTTCAATCAACGTTAACGAATTAACCGTTAAAAAGTTATTTCACTTCAAAAATGCAAAATTCGCGGGAACGCCTTAAAAACTTAAGTATTAGATATCAAAATTATGAGCTACTTCCAGATATGCTGTAAAGTTGATAATGGGCATGTAGATAGCTGTAGTACCCAAACCGACGGGAAAATTGCGAAAACTGGAAATTTGTATCGGAAAAGTGGAAAATTTAACATTTTTTTGTTTTAAGACTAGTTCAACGCAAACTACCATGTAGAAAACGATATATCATATATACCTATTAATTTTTATACCATATAGAAATAGACATTGCAATTTGAATACAGCAGTATGCGTTGATTTTAAAAGTTAAGCAACGGAAGCCTCGGAAAATTGGAAAAACATCCTCCAAAATTATGTTTTTCTGTTCTATAAATGCTATAAAGTTTGAATTTTCACTAATCGACCCGAAATAACGTCAAAATTAACAGAATATTTTGAAAAATTTCATTACCTACATCGCAACCACACCGAAAATGGGAAAAACATCCCTAAAACTTACCTCTTTACTTCTATTCATGATAGAAAGATCAGTTTTTTTCCATCACAACCCTTCGAACTTGGTAAAAACACCCCCAAAACCAACCTTTTTGTTCTATACATACAACAAGATGCAGTTTTTTGCAATCGACGCTTAATAGCTACAAATTAGGAAGTTATTTCGAAAAACTTAATATATTTTTTTGCAAACTCCCGAAAAATTGAAAAAACACCCCCCAAAATTACGTTTTTCAGTTCTATATATGATGAAATGATGGAATTTTGACCAATCGACCCGAAATAAAGTCAAGTTAACAGAACACTTTGAAATATTTTTTTACCTATAACGCAAACCTCCGAAAATGGGAAAAACACCCCTTAAACTGCCTTAAGGCATTTTGATCAGACTAAAAATATGACCGCTAGAGAATGATTTATGTATTCTAAGGAAATTCGCTAAGTTGACGCAGCTCCTGCGTAACGAATTTTTTTTTGTGAAGTGGAGCCAACGGGTCAAGTCATTTCTTCAAAGACTATAACGTTGATAATCAATTATCTGTAATAAACGATTAGTTTAGAAGTCATAATCGAAACAAATCAAATAACATCTTATATATACTAAATTTTATATAGTTATTTTAATAAAAAATATATCACTCTTATTTCACATTAATTTGTGGCGTTTTAATAAAAGGCCTATGATATATGATCGATGAATATTATTATCAATGTATAAAATTTATGCTTTCTTTTCAGTTTTCTTTGGCAATAACACTGCTTGAATATTTGGTAATATACCGCCTTGAGCAATTGTTACAAATTATAACAATTTATTTAATTCTTCATC